>LR990115.1:6583329-7783329 GCA_905147225.2 Euproctis similis | reverse complement strand
ATTGTGTTCTTCGGGAAAATACTTTTCCAAAGATGCGCGCATCGAACTGAGATATTGGACCAATTCTTCAAACACATTATCTTCAAACATTTCTGAGTCGTTTTCGCTAACAAACTCACTGAGTAACGTAAAACTTTCTATTTCTTTCTTACCAATGCAAATGATCCAAAAATCTAATTTTCTTTTAAAAGCAGTTATTTTATTATAGGCCTGAAACACTGTTGTCTGTTTACCTTGCAACGATAAATTTAATTCGTTAAGTTTTTGAAAGATATCCGCCATAAAAGACAATCGGAACAACCAAGTTTTATCATACAAACGGTCCTTCAAATTAAAAGAAGTATCTGCTGAAAAAAACATTTGTAACTCGGCTCTAAGTTCAAATAGCCTTGTTAAAGTTTTTCCCCGAGACAGCCATCGCACTTCTGTATGGAGCAGCAGTGTTTTATGTTTGCTGCCATAATCTTCACACAATAATGAGAACAATCGGGATTGTAGTGGTCGTGATTTGATAAAATTAATTATTTTTACCGCTTCATCCATAACTAACTTTAGATTAGACGGCATTTGCTTCATCGCAAGTGCTTGTCTATGCAGAATACAATGACTGGAACTACAATTAGGCGCTTTATTTTTCATTCGTGACACTGCTCCTGCTGTTTTACCTGTCATCGCCTTGGCCCCATCTGCACAAATGTCAATGCAATTGTTCCAACTGAGATTATGTTCTTCAAAAAATATATTTATTTTATTAAAAATTTCTTCCCCGGTAGTGTTTGTAAGCAGCGATGAACACATAAGCATGTCTTCTTCAAAAGAACTTTTATATGGATATCTCACAATAACCAGCAGGATAGCCAAACCAGCGACATCAGTCGACTCATCCATTTGCAAAGCGAATCGTGTATTTTGTAGACGTGTAACTAGTTCTTGTTTGACGTAGCTTGCCAGATCATGGATTCGTCGTGAAACAGTATCGTTTGATAGCGGAACAGTAGAAAGATGCTTTGCAGATTTTTCATCAAGCATACATTTTGTTATGTCTAATACACATGGTTTTATTAATTTCTCAGCGATAGTGTGCGCTTCACCTGCTTGTGCAATGCGATAGCTAACTAAATATGATGCCTCCGTGGCCTTTTCGTTGGTAGTTTGTGTTACATGCATCATATTTTTTTGACTTTCTAATAACTGATCTTTTTTGCGAACAAAAAATTCTTTATTCTTGTCTTTAGTCTCGGGGTGTACGGTTTCTAAATGTCGACGCAATTTGGCAGGTGCCATGGAACTATTAAGAAGCAGTTTACTACAGAGCATGCAGAGAGGTGAGCCGTTGGAATCAACAAATCCGAAACTGATATAAGATTCATCATACTTCCTTTTTTTCGTCTTTGAAACCGTCGAGCTTGACGTCGTGGCACTCGTGGCATCATCTTCTGGATCGGTGATTGCTAAATTCTCCGCGCGCATTGCTTTTGAACATTCAGCGTCATTAGAAGATGTTGTTGGAACACGTTTAACACCTTTAAGCCAACGTTCCATTCTTCTTTATTTATAATGTTACAAGTCAGGATAGTGGGGTTTAAATAATGCACAATCGTTACTGCGTATAAGAGACTAAATTTAGAACCTACAGGGAAGAAATGTATAAAACTGAGACAACAGAATACAGCAGGCAGTAAAACAATGGACACTAGTTTCTCGCTAGCGAGCTTGTAAGTAGGTAGTAACTTATCGCTCCGAACGCTAATCATCAACTGACGACGCCAACGCGCGATCGCCGCTTTTATACTTAGTCCTAGACTCGATCTCAAATATTCTCGAAAATACTCGAGTCGGCACCTTTCATAAACAAAAAGCAAAAATAAAAACAGAAATTTAAATATAGCGTTGTAAACAATATCGACTTTATCCTTTGAAGTTAGAGACGAAAGTCGCTTGTTGACAACTATAGCGTCTAATTCAGAGGCGGCTTTTATCAAAGAGACTGAGCGCTTACAAGTATACTATCCGCTCGTTTTAAGTTTGCCGCTGGCGATAGGTATGAGTGTATGACGTCCGAAATTTTTTATTTAATTGTAACAATAAAAATTGTGTACGTTAGATATTTGGGTAAAACTATGACACATTTTAAGTTTTGTTGTCACGTGGGGGAGGGTACGCGCATTCCACAGACCGGCAAACTTAGAGCGAACGCGTTGTACAAGTATAAAATTGTTGAGACCAAACTTATGAGATACTAGCAGACCGCGCGAACTTCGTATCGCCTAAAAAAGGTAAAAAAAATCCACTCATGACCCCGCGCAACATATTTGTCTTAAAAATTGAATACATATATTTTGTACACGGTGAATATCTTTTGAATTAAATGTCCAAATGTGATCATTCAAAAAGTTCTAGAAAGGCCTTAAATTTATCTTTTTAATGAAGCAAATTATTTTGTGGAGAGTTAATACCAAGGTACAAAAAAAGAATTTGAAAAACGACATCATTTTAATTAATTTTAAAAAATCAAAAAACCCTTATTGTGCGATAACTATAATAGTTAGATATATGCTCTCGCGACCTTTTACGTAGACAATTATACGCTCTATAAAAGTGTAGTAAACTGTAGTACATTGTTTTGTTCTGTACTCAATAGTTTTCGCAGCGTTCGCAATGTAAGGGTCACGTACTTACACCTTGGGTTACATTATTGGTTTTATAGTAGGGATCCCTAATTTATTTGAAAATATAATATAGCCTAAAACCTTCCTCGATAAATGGACTATACGCCATTAAAAGAATTTTTGAAATCGGACTGGTGGCTTCTGAGATGACCTCGTTCAAACAAACAAACAAACTTTTCCGCTTTATAATATAAGTATAGATTGTACCAGCTAATGTAACACAAGCTTATACAAATACAAATAAATAATTAAATAACATTCATAGCGTTTTGTCTCCGCGCGGCCGCGGAGTCCGCACAGCCGCGGAGCGACCAGAGAGAGGTGTTTTGATTTTTTTATTTCTAAATTCTTGCGGAACCCCGACAGAGGTATGACGGAACCCTAGGGTTCCGCACACACTTAGAGTATAGCTGCGTTAGAGAATGTAATAGTGTTTTTACAAACCAAAACTAAGTTGAGATTTCATTGGTTGTACATTCTTATAACGATTTGATTAACAAAATAGTAAAAATCCAAAGGATCTCGGAAATATAGGTGATACAGAAGTGACCACTGTCCAAAAACCCGTAAAAAGAACTATACAAGTAGATTTAGTAACCTCAGCAGAACTTTAAATATCTGTAACTTTTTGCATTATTCTTAAGGAGGACAAATACCTCCATTTTTCTTACCAAAACGATTCCAGTTACCACTTGATAGGTTCTTGAAGGTCCTGTGGGTTGTGTAGGAGTTAGCAATGCTAGTGGGTGGAGGTAGAATGCACAATTTTTACTGTTTCTACAAGCCAACAGTTGATGAAAAATGGTTGCTATCACCCGATAATCATAATTACATAAATTAATTCAAGCTCTACATTTTAGTAAAGAAAATCAAACAGTATTGCAGTAATTTTCACCTCATTACATTCACAAACTGCAGCCGCTGGAGAGAGCAGTGTTTGGGCCATTCAAGGGAATGATTAACATAGCTACAACGAATGCGAAATTATCTTATAAATTTCTAAAAATCGAAGTCTGTAAGTAAATAATTGCAGTCATTGAATAAATAACAGTGGTAGAGCTAAGCAGTTCGCTGCATGAATGGGCCGGCTGGACCGGTGAAATACCACGACCTCTCAGAAGATCGACGTAAAGTGGCTCATGCCGCGTTTCGTTCGGTGAGAGAGGTACCCGGAGGCCCACCCCCCTTTCCCCATCCTTTCCTTTCCCCTATCCCTTAAAGGTCGGCAACGCAACAGTAACACTATATGTGTTGCTGGTGCCATGGGCGGCGTTGGTTGCTTACCATCAGGTGACACGCCTGCTCGTTTTCCCTCCTATCCCAAAAAAAAAATCAATTTATAAAAGTGCATCCATTAGAAACCACTGTGTGTTGGTACTGTTGGTACTTTCGACCTGCCAACGTGTTACTTTCTATCCCGTAGACAGGTCGAACTGTCATTTTTTAAACTCCCTGTTACCGTTATAAAATCCTTCTTAATAAAATAAAGCGAGCTACTGGTGTAAAGTGCAAAAACTCAATTTTCTTATGGTTAGGTATATTTATTTAGTGAAAATTTTAAAACCTACCCAGAAATCAAGATATAAATTAAGAGTGTTACTTTGGTACCCGGTCTCCTGTATATAATATACCTTACATCATTCCCCCCTTAATTAAAAAAAAAAAGTAAAAGTGTGTGTCCGCTCCGACGCACGACTGGAGTTTACTCCTCAAGAACGATTATAAAATAAAATAATAAATATTTACTGTCTACAAATATGAACACATTTCTTCGTAATAGAGAATGGCGTATCGCTATAAAGAGTGTTTCTATAAAGAGCTCAGGACATTGTATGGAGTGCCGACTCTTATTTATATGCTCTGTGACTATAAAGAGCTCAGGACATTGTATGGAGTGCCGACTCTTATTATTATACATTGTAAATCGATTCTTAAGGAGTAAACTCCAATAATAAATATATACTAATATATACTATGTACTAACATATTATATTAGAAACAAATAGTAATTAGTTAACAACGCCATCTGCTGGAATTAGTTAACAACGCCATCTGCTGGAATAGCTTTAGTGTTGTTGTCGTTAAAGCAAGTTAAGTGCTCACAATTTAAAATAATTCACATTCGCCAATAGATGTCAGGAATTCCAATAAAAAAGTAAGTTGATGTTTAAGTTAATTATCGATAAAACACGATAAAATGAAATTTTCTAAAAATGATTCCTAGCTAGATCGATTTATAGCCCCCGAAACCCCCTATATACTAAATTTCATGAAAATCGTTGGAGCCGATTCCGAGATTCACACACTTTTTATTAGGAGTACGATGTTGGCGATGCTACTGTGGCGCCCCTCGTTTCATTACCAAAGATCGAAAAATATTATTGATATTTCATTATTTTATTAGTATGTAATTCGTACTTAAATATAATTTTCAAAAAACACAATTTATAAAAACACAATTTATAAATAATATAATTTTTTTTTTTCTCCGCCTGCAATACGTACTTACGTATATGTATGTATGTAAAAAACAAACAAACCCGATCCTAGAAAATGTGTCGAAATTGGTAAAGAGGACGGTAATTACACGATTATACATACGGCCCTCGTGGTGCATCGGTAAACCGCACTACTGATAACACAAGGTCGGGGCGGGTTCGATCCCTCGTCTGGGGGTGTTTTTTTCTACATGTTTTTACGGTATTTATTTACAAAAATAAATATTTACTGTCTACAAATATGAACACATTTCTTCGTAATAGAGAATGGCGTATCGCTATAAAGAGTGTTTCTATAAAGAGCTCAGGACATTGTATGGAGTGCCGACTCTTATTTATATGCTCTGTGACTATAGCGCATAACGCATTTCGTGTGACACTCACGTGACTAGTACGATTTTGGTCCCCATAATTTTCATACCCCGGGCCTATATATGTAAATCGATTCTTAAGGAGTAAACTCCAAAAACAATAATCCTTAGAAGTAATTACAAAAGTTAAACTTAAAATTCCTATAGTTAGTACATTACAATATTCATAAGTATAATTTAGCTACATGTTCCTGTTGTACTTGTACTGGCTGGATTAGTCATTGGCTGTTGACTATCGCTTGAACTCTCAGCCTGTATGCTCCGAATTGCCTTTCGGAGCCAAATCCTGCATCTTGTACGGAACAAAAAGTTAAAATTAACAAAATAACTACGAAAAAAATAGTTAATGCTATTAGTATATACTCCGTATTTTGCCAGCGTAGTTGAAGAAGTGCCCTGGTGATCATTTCGGCTCCGGCAAATGTTGATTATGGCTTCTGTTCTCAGATTTTTACTGAAACAAAAATTTCGAAATAAATGATACACCAGGATACATAAATACTTAAAAATAGCATAGTGACTGTCGTATAAATATTGTATTACTTTCATTACTGTGTGACGTATCCTTGCCGTACCTTTTTAACAGTAGTAGAGCCAAGAAGTTCGCTGCATGAATGGGCCGGCTAGACCGGTGAAATACCGCGACCTCTCAGAACATCAATTACATTGATCTGTGCCTCATGCCGCATTTCGTTCGGTGAGAGAGGTACCAGGAGCCCCCCCTCCCCCCCCTCCCCATTCCTTTCCTATCCTACTCCCTTAAAGGTCGGCAACGCAACTGTAACACTATATGTATTGCAGGTGTCCATGGGCGGCGCTTATCACATATCAGGTGACACGCCTGCTCGTTTGCTCTCCTATCCCATAAAATGTTTCATATCACTGATCATATTATGAAAATACCTGTGAAGTTATTATCAACTAACATACGAGTAGATTTTGTATTAAAGGTCGAATTACCTTACATCAGTTGACGATTCCTCCACTTTGGCACTTTTAGGTTTGCTTTCACGAGTTATTTGGTCTCGGACATTGTGGTCACAGTTGTAACGGATGACGTTACTAGTGACTGTGCTGGTGGCTGGTGTTCGCGAGTTGGTACTTCTTCATGATGGTACGGGAGTGGTCGTTAATGAAAGACGTAATTAGAATCTTGTCATGTTTATTCGTGTCAGCGACAACTGTGTGTCGCTGCACACCGACCACTACAGCATACTGTGCGTACAGTGGTTATATACTATTGTTGGCACGTACATGTACGTGCCACGAGGTGTAGTATCCCTTACACAGTGAAGAGTACCTACGCTCAGAGTGTGACCTGTGAAAATTAAAATAACTATTAAAACTAGTTAGTAACACAGTACAGTCTCGGTGGTCCAGTGGTCGAATCCTGGCTGGAAGTTATGTGTGTTAAATAGACTGAAAACTTTGTGCCCGGTATGACAATAGGTTCGCCACCTATTCCATTTGGGACGTAAAAGTAATGGCGAGTCGAAGTTTATGAGTCACTGCCTACACTTTCAAGTAGAAAAAGACTGTAAGAAATTAAAGATGATGGAGTTTGATTATAAATTACCATTCTCTAAGCGCACCAAGCGCTACAATACTTCTACATAATTTAATTAATACTACTAATATTATAAAATTATAATTCAGCTCGATAAAATTTAAAAATTAATTTTAATTAGGTACAATACTTACATTTTATTCTTGATAAATTCCAGGCTATTCTTGCGATATAGTAAATGACTTTCTGAAGTATCGTTGTTCTAACTAACTCCGAATGTGATGGGTGTAAGGAACAGCTTGCATATATTTCAAAATACAATATAACTTGACCATTTTAAATGCTATCAGTATTCAATAGAAATGGTGATCCAATAAAACATTTTCAATATTCGTGTTATGTCAGTGGAAATTTCCAACATCGTTCATAAAATGAAAATTCAGCTAAACAAGTAGGGCTGACAAATATGTTACTAAGGAATGTGTAGATACATACCTTTAAAGCTGTTTAAGAATTTTGTAAGCTTGTACAATAATATATATAGTCCGAGAGCTGGCACCAATTTTTGGGTAGGTATTTGAGGCAAGCTGAAAACTTGTTATATACCTCTCCTATTATATCCCAACACGGAATAGCAGACCTGGCTGGTGAATAGCGGGGCTAAATCAACCCCTAAATTTTTAAAAATTTTATTTTTTTTTCCAAAAAAATATATTTGAGGCAATACGCAATTTATATATGTTGCAGTGTAATACTTAATGTATATGAAAAAAAATAAGCCAGACGATTTAATCGGGGCTTTGATATTGCCAGAAGCGCGCAAAAATATTTTGAAAAAAATTATAAAAAATGTATTTGAGGCAGCTTGAAATTTTAATGGAGTGTTATTTATAACTAAAAAATAAGATTCCCAAAAAGACAGATCATTTCGGTGGGACTTTCTACCTGCCAGGTGATCAAAGAAATAGTGGATAGCTATGAGCCTGCGGGGCTATAGACAAGCTGTAGTGTGAGAAAGAGCGCATATCGACAGCTATCTTCGTTCTTGCTCGTCACGTTACTATTGGCTCTGGCGAGGCCACGTGACTTATAATATCCATGAGGTTTCTACTCAGAATTTCGGAGTAAAAAATATAAAATTTTCATAATTTGTACTAAAAAAATTTTTGGATGAAAGTGATTGTATTGATTTACGGGTGTTAAGGGTACATATATAATCTCTGATTTTTTTATCATAAAAAAATATTTATTTTGTCAGTTTTAATCCGAATATAAACGTAATGAATTGACTAAATATCTCTTATTTCCGCAAAAACATCCATTTTTTTAAGAGAAATTTTTTTTAGAAAATTTATTTTTCAACAATTTTAGTTACAAAAATTTTTGTATATGATCAATATTTTTGTCGCTGCATTAAAAAGTAAACATTTTTTTTCTGGCAGTATTTTAAGTCAAAATTTATACGGAAATTAACTATTTTTTCATCTTAAAATTAATAGAGATAATGTATTAAAACATCTAATGATAAAAACATAACATTGTAAAACCAGATTTATTAAAATATAATTATTCTTAAATGTTACGATTATTATAAGTACAAAAAAAATAAAAAGTGAATTCAATTTATCCCATGTCAGATATAAATTGTCATTCTTCGTCTATCGATTCTTCTTCATCAGAATGAATAAAATATATGGATTCATCAGTGTCAGATTCAGAAACCTCTGCATCATCTGTAAAAAGTAATATATACATATTTATTTATTTTTTTAATTTACCACAGAAATTTGAATGGAACAGTTACTAAAAATAAATCACTCATTCTCACCTGCAGTATGATTTTAATCATCGTTATTTTTATTTTCTTCATGAACAAACAGCGTCGAATACCAATTGCGGCATACACTCTCCGTCGAACCAGTGAAAATCTAATGCATCCTCATTAACTCACCATCCGTTTCTATTAGTTGTCAAAGAGCTGGGGAATCGCAAGTATATTATATATATTTTATATATGTATAGTATATATAGTATATATTTTTTCATCAAAGCTACAAAATTCTTATAACAACTTGTATGATAACCATCCGTAAGGTTAGGAATCACTGGCAAAACAATATCATTATATTTTAACCCATGATATTTACGGATTCCTAACACCTCTTGACTTTTTTGAAAGTTTTCTCCACAAAAGCAATCACTTTAGCACCATTTTTTTTACCAATAACACAAACTAACTTTTCACTGGACATTTTCTAATTATTTTAGTTTCAAAACGTGTTACACCAAAATTTTTTTAGTACAAATTATGAAAATTTTATATTTTTTACTCCGAAATTCTGAGTAGAAACCTCATGGATATTGTAAGTCACGTGGCCTCGCCAGAGCCAATAGTAACGTGACGAGCAAGAACGAAGATAGCTGTCGATATGCGCTCTTTCTCACACTACAGCTTGTCTATAGCCCCGCAGGCTCGTACCTATCCATTATTTGTTTGATCACCTGGCAGGTAGAAAGTCCCACAGAAATGATCTGTCTTTTTGGGAATCTTATTTTTTAGTTATAAATAACACTCCATTAAAATTTCAAGCTGCCTCAAATACATTTTTTATAATTTTTTTCAAAATATTTTTGCGCGCTTCTGGCAATATCAAAGCCCCGATTAAATCGTCTGGCTTATTTTTTTTCATATACATTAAGTATTACACTGCAACATATATAAATTGCGTATTGCCTCAAATATATTTTTTTGGAAAAGAAAATAATATTTTTAAAAATTTAGGGGTTGATTTAGCCCCGCTATTCACCAGCCAGGTCTGCTATTCCGTGTTGGGATATAATAGGAGAGGTATATAACAAGTTTTCAGCTTGCCTCAAATACCTACCCAAAAATTGGTGCCAGCTCTCCTACTAATATGTATTAATAATAATGCAAATGTAAACTAACATTTAAAATTTTGAACATTGCGCACCCTTAGAATTATAGTGACCTATTCCGAAAATGAAAATTTTTGGGAAACGTTAAATAAAGTTTTAGACACGTAAGTTTTTTTTTAAATGAAGGTTATTGGAATGAAATTTCATATCTTATACAAATAATAGTTGAATTTGTTTCTAAACTTAGTTGTCTACATGTAATAGGAGAAAATAAATTAATCGATTTTGATATAGCATTCAAAACATGATTTTTTTAATTAGGTACCTACAATTCTAAAGGTGCGATTGGGTAACATAACATAACTTCACGCCTTTTGTTACCCGAAGGTGCTGCGGCTGTTAAGCCTCGTCTAGCCGTTATGTTTACGTCCCAAATGGAATAGGTGGCGAACCTATTGCCGTACCGGGCACAAAATTTTCAGTCATTGATTTTTATCACACATAACTCTCGAAAACAATTTCAACAAGTCATCGGTGTGAGCCACGATTCGAACCCGCGACCTCTTTATTCAGAAGCGGGGTGCCCGACCACTGGTCCACATGAGAGACATTTTGAACTGTATATTATAATGTTATTTAAATAAGTCTATTACTAAAAGATCGATTTTAATTATGCTGAATCGACATTAAGTATCTATTGTAGTAGGCAAACGCGGTTAGCATAGTAACATGCATCGATTCTCTTTTTTTTTTCTCAATACACATACTTGACATTAATCGTCTCGGGTTACAGTATAAAAATAGGTAAACTATGTCAACAGTAAGTAAAAAACTAATATTTAATGCATATTTTGTTTCAGATATTATGTGCTTATTCAGCCAATATGCTCAAGATCCCTATGAAGAAATCTTTGATTTCATCATTATCATCATTAGCCTATTGCAGTCCACTGCTGGACATAGGCCTCTCCCAATTTGCGCCACAACATCCGATTCTCTGCCTTCCGCATCCAGTCTTTTCCAGCAGGCTTTCTGAAACCATCGGGCTGGTGGGCGTCCTACACTACGCTTACCAAGTCGCGGACTCTACTCAATGACCTTCTTGCTCCATCTATCATCGGTCCTTCGGCAGATATGACCAGCCCATTGCCACTTCAGCGAGCTTATTCTACGAGCTATGTCGGTTACTCCAGTTCTCTGTCGGATATACTCATTTCTGAGTTTATCCTTCAGAGATACCCCAAGCATAGCCCGCTCCATAACTCGCTGAGCGACTTTAAATCTGTGTACTAGCCCCACCGTCAGTGTCCACGTCTCTTTGATTTGCAACGCATAGATTCCAATGAATGCAAACAGACTAAAGTTTAAAAACCTAAACCATGTCGCTATCTTTTGTTAAGAGCCGTTCTTAGGAGACGAGGAATTAAGATAATTATGTGTCATCTCTGTTTTGACAATACTTAGACTTGCGATATAGTCCATTGAAATGTTACATTTTTAGGCCTTACCTTGCGTTTTTACAGGACGCAATTTTATTTTTTTGATGTGTAGGGGGGGGATCAGTGTAAAGCTAAAAACAAGTTTGTGGGGTCGCAACCCTTGTCCCACGGCCGCCATCTTGAAAATAGGGGTTGAAATGGTTTTTACGGTATATCTCTTTAAATATTTATTTGATAAAAAAAAATTTGTTAACTTACTAACGTACTAATAATATACAATCAGTTATACACGTATAATATATTAGTCAACACGTCTAATATAGGTATAGTTAAGAGTACTGAAAAATAGTACTCACTTCGGAGCGCTGTAAAAACCTTAGCCATTGACTTAATGACAAAATGATGCGAATAAAAGTTGTTCCTCAAAAAACGATCTACAAAAATGGTCAGATATAATTTTTTCGTAAAAATGACAAAAAGAAAGTTACATCGAAAAATACTTTTTTTTTTCTCGAATTTCTGAAGATTTTCGCTTATAACTTTTTTATTTATAGTTCTATGACAAAAAGTAACTGGACGAAAGTTGTAGAGAATTTAATTTGCAACAAAAAATGTTAACAATTTTTTTATCAAATAAATAGTTTAAGAGATATACCGTAAAAACCATTTCAACCCCTATTTTAAGATGGCGGCCGTGGGACAAGGGTGGCGACCCCACAAACTTGGTTTTAGCTTGACACTGAACCCCCCTACACATAAAAAAATAAAATTGCGTCCTCTAAAAAACTCAACCCCAAATGTAACTTTTCAATGGACTAATAGTGAAAGTGAAAAAGTATTAGTAAATGCTCAATATATTGCTATAGTCTCAATATATGGACAGTGTAATTAACGAAACAGTTGGGCTACTTAAAAAAAATCAAAATCTTTAATTGACACTGATTTGTATTATTTAGATTACAAAAGAAAAACATGTTTTACCATATTAAATACCGTAATCCTTTACATGGCCATTCAGATATGGAGATAAGAGTCGTCTGGGTTTCTAATCAACATGGTATCCAGGGTAACGAATTTGTTGCAGTTGCAGTTTGTCTAATTGGGAAGTATGTTTACCAGAAATGCAAAATGTGAGGAATATATTGAAAGGAGTGACTGCTGGTAACAGACTCAATGCTATCTCTGAAAAGGCACGCATGACGATTCATAGTGTTGTGTTGGTACCAACTCTGATTTACGAAAGTGAGTGATGGGTGTGGCAGGCGAATTCCATGTATGTTCCAGATGTCTGTGTTGTCCTGTTTCAGTGTGCGAATCGTGAAACGAGGCTCTAATATCCTCAAAATTTAAGAAAAACTGAAATTTGAAATTACTGAATTACAATACTCACTACGTTCCAGTCTGACATTGGCGGAATTGTTGACCACGACACTAAAATTAACGTCATCTGTCAGACTGTCAATAGTGTCAATGTCAAATTACGAATGCCATCGTCGTGTCCTATTCCTATCGTGATTTCCCATAGTGCAGTTTTAAGTTTTGATTTTTAAATAAAAATACAAGTAGTTCAATTACTGAATTAAAGTCTAAACAAGTGGTATAAATATTGTTTCATTAATCATTTATTGTTATGGCTGCAATGATAAGTTCTTGGAGTGCTGATAAAAAACACAGCGACGTAGAAAGGTACCCAAACCTATTTTAAAAATAATAAATTTTATTAATAGCTTAATTTAATTTCTCTGCATTACACTAACTGTAGAAGCCTAGCATCGCATTAATTTTTCGGATATCAAGATGTTTTTAATAATAACCTTTAGCCATATTGTACATATACGTAATAATTTTATCATTTCGTAGATGGATATGCATTTATCCAGCGTACCTAAATAGTAAAAAGACCTTGGCTCAAGGCCGTAAACTTACCAAGGCGAGCTGCGTCGAAAATCCTACTCATCAAGAGATCAGGGATGTTTTGGTAGCAGCAGGTCTGAGGGTTGGAGTAGAGAATAAATTATATCCCCGAGAACCCAGCAAGGTGTGTATTACTATCTATTTTAATAATAATCAGAAACTGCAGATAATTAAAGGCACCATTATAATAGTTTGTAATAATCGCTTAAGCTAATGTTTGAAGCTGAAACTAAATTAATTAAACATATTGTGGTTTGAGAGAAAAGTAGGTGCCAAAACTAACTAGAAGCACAATATGAGTTATGTTCAAATACTATAGAATAATAGTGTTTTAACTACCCACAGTTCTCATACTTATGGCATGTTAGGTTCTCAAAATATGTGATGTTATTTTAAAAACTATGTAAGTCAAGTTATAGTTTTTCATATTTTGATGTTTACATGCAAAAATCAAAGTTTAGTTTATGTAATTGCTAGTTATATGTGGTATTTGCGTGTTATTAATTTTAATCATTACATATTATAAAACAAAGTTACAACAAACTTAAATCTATAAAATTTTGCAACAGATTTTGATGCAATTTTTTTAAAAGGTAGTGGATGTTAACAGGGTGGTTTTTAGCTATAATGCATGTATGTTGGAGTAAAGAAAAAATAATAAATCCAAAAATCCATATGTTGTAAATATTTTTAAATCTAAAAGTCTATGTTTTATTTTTACAGGAAATACTATACAGAGGTAGAATTAGAGTTCAGCTGAAGAATGATGTTGGTACTCCAGTCAAACCAGAGCTCCCTACACGAGACACCCTTTTGAAACACATTGGGGAACAAATCCCAAAGTTAAAAAGCCGACAAAACAGGTATTTGCTTTTAAGTGAAACATTATGTATATATATATATATATATATATATATATATATATGTCTATAATAGTCTATATTTTCTCTATATAATCTCAAATTATTTCATATCTTAATTTATCTGTACTCTGTAGTTGCCTGTCAGAGCTCACAGAGCAGGCTACACTAATCACTAATACAACAGCGCATTTAGGTCAAATCAGCTGACCAGATGGTTTACATTTGTCCATTTACAATTTACATTTGAACAGTTGGTTTTCTTCAAGAATACCGCGAAAATTCCTATATAAACTCTATGGAGACAAACGATAGCACAATATAATTTAACATATCGCGGCATCTATGGACAATTAGAGTAAACTAGATATTAGACTATGACACATTTGTTCCCTGTTATAGTTAGTGCTCCACAACATATTTTTGTTTCTTTTTATCAGTGGTTTTAATGTAAATGTTACTATTTTTTTTGCTTTGGGTAAACAACACTATAGTGAGTCTGAAGAATAGATTAACGCTTTTTCGACTTTTAAAACTTGTGTTATAGACGCTCGGCAGTCTTTAATCTCCTTCCATAAAGCGTTGAATTTGATTATGAAAATTTATATTTATATTTGTATTATGTTACAGACCAGCAGATCAACAGCCACAAACAACACAGACTAACGTCAAAGGAAAGGGTAAAAAAGGACGTAGAAATTAAAAAATCTTAATATTTTTATTAAAAAAAATCGTTATATATTTTACTTGTCTAATTTTTTTTAATATATAAATCTACAAACACTCTAATATTTTTTATTATCAAAGACCTCAAGAATGTACATGAATAGTCTTTCCTGTGACTTTGTTTTCACCATTTTTATCTCTTGTAATGCTGTATCCATCGTAAATTAAAATGGCAGGTTTAATTTTACTTTTACCTTCGGAATAACTTTCTGTTTGCGGATAGTAGCTTTCGATAACTATTATTGTTTCATTTCTTGGACCATTTTTTTCATCTTTTGTGGTATTTGTGCCATTTTTGTCAATGACTCGTTTATTACCGGCGCCAACGTTTGCGGAACTGAGAACGCTTTCTTCATATAATTTTTCGTTTTGTACGAATTTTGTAAAGGTTGTTTCATCTTGTGCAATTTCGCCTTCGGTTGTATATCCTCGTAATCCTCGAATAGGTTCTCGTAAAACGATCTTGCTTTCATTTTTGTCTCCTCTATTCTTGAATTGATCTTTTCCAAGTACGTCTTTGGCGTTTTCATACCCCTGTTTAATGAACTCGATGGTTTCATTATTTCTTGAGTTCTGGGTATTATTTCTATCTCGTCCTGTTCTTCTGTATCCAATGCTACTTGTGTCATTTCGTGTAGTACCGTCGGAATAGTTTTCACCGCTTCCCGCATTGGTTTTATTCTTTCTGAATCTGGTATTATGTCCATGAGTTCCATAATCCCGGGTGATATTTCCCTTAATGTTTCTGTTATATGAGGAGCGACTTCCTTTACTTGATCCATTATTGTCTCGCCTACTGCTAATGGTATTTCTTGAAAGTAATAAGGGTATGCTCTTATTCGGTCGGACAGTGCTGTAGTCATGATCCTCGCTATTGGAGAGATTCTCGGTATCCGACGATATCTCAGTGGAGACAGATGGGGCAGCAGCAGTTGTCTTCTTTTGCGATTTAGAGTTGGCAATTCTAAAATTCCCGTCTTCCTTAGATTGGTTTTCTGCAAATAGTTCTCCTGAATAAAATCTATTTCTTTTATAGTTTTTAGTTTTGATTGGGTTGGAATCGCTAACATCAGCACCAATAATATGGTCGAATAACATGTTGAGACTTTTAAGAAGCGGAACATATTTTTGCTTGAGATTGTCATTGCCAGTTATTTCGCGTTTTGTTGATTGATTTTTTTGTTTTCTTCTCGAGTTTTGTCCAAGTCTTAGTTTCTTTGGTTTGAGAGGACTTCTGATTTGAAATTCTTTTCTGTATCTTTGTAGAGATAAATTCTTGCCTTCTAACAGCTTTCGAGTGAGTGTGTCCCTATCTTAAAAAAAGATTAATTGGGTTTTATAACATTAAAAGTTTAGTTAGTACATTAAATTAGTTTCTATTTGTAATATAGCCTACTCAATTAGGTTAATCTATAAAACTAGCTGATCCAGCAAACGTTATTTTGCCAAAAATCATCAAACAGTCTTTAATCAAGAAAAAAACCTACGTATTTTTGTATGCTGTTTCATAAAAAAATGTAAAAAAATATCATAACATAACATAAATTTACGCCTTTTTGTAATTTATCAAATACTAGTCGACCCGCGCGAACTTTGTTCCGCAACAAAAATAATAAACAAGCAAATTTTGGATTTATCACTTTATCATCATGAATTATACATAAAAACCATCCCATTGACACCCTTATCTATTAAAAAATCGCATCAAAATCCGTTGCGTTGTTTCAAAGATGCGGAAAGTGACTTTATTTTATACTATTTAATGATAGGTATTATGTTCATTACCCATACCTTTTCTAAGACTTCTGAACTTCGAGTTTGATTCCAGACGCTTAAATAAAGGGAGACGTTTGAGAAAACCTGGAACATAAATATGTTATTTAAGATTATTACACTGCGTCGTATCATATCTGTTAGTATCTAAAATAATATTTGGAAAAAATACACACAGCACCCTCTAGTTCCAAGCTAAGAAAATTAACGGTTGTGCTGGGAATATTAGATAACGGATGTTAATATAATAGGTCGTTGCATAAATTATGTCGTATTTTAGAAGGAAAATAAAGTTTAATTTTTTAATATGTCGACATATTGTTGTATGATCAAAACCCATTCTTTCCTCTATCTCTCTGCTAGTTATAAATGGGTCTTCCATTATAATGGCCTTTTATTCATCTTCATTAAAAGAAGAGGGTCGGCCGTTATGAGGTGCGTCTTGAAGGTTAAAATTTCCAGTTCGAAATTTTGAAAACCACCTTTGAACCGTTCTAACATCTACCACGTTCTCCCCGAAGGTGTTGCACAAATTTTTGGTACTTTCCGTTGCATTACTGCCTTTTTGATACTCATAGAGTATGCGGTGTCGAAGATGAGTTTTATCAACCTCCATTTTAAGGACTCAAATTTTATAAATTACTAGATACAATTTTAATAACACGCGGTTTTAGAGACGCAAGTAAATACACTAGGCGACAGGAATAACCACATGGCTCTAAAAGTGTCGCAAAAAAAAAAAATGCTATTTCGAATTTTACCGAACGAAATACGACAGATATTTTGCAACAACCTAATATATACCTACTTGTTTTATGTATTTATTATTTATGTATTTGTTATTGTTTTCGGAAGTTATGTGTGATAAATATCGATGACTGACAAACGTTGTGCCCGGTATGGCAATAGGTTCGCCACCTATTCCATTTGGGACGTAAACATAAGCGGCTTAACAGCCGCTGCCTACACCTTTGGGTAACAAAAGGCGTGAAGTTATGTTGTTTTATGTAAATACCACTTATAATATCTAGAAAAACACCCAGACACAAAAGAACAATTATTATCTCTATCATAAATATTTGTACTCGGGTGGGGATCGAACCCGCCGACCTGGATTCCACGCCAGCTATACCAATGCACCACGGGACCCGTCAATCTGTAAACCCGATTGTTTTTATAGTTACAGTAGGTAGATTTGTAGCAGACAAGGAAAATCTTATTTCTACCATGCACAAATAACGTAGATAATACGTCAAACGTATCGGACGTTTGACGTATTATCTACTAGCGGACCCGACGAACTTTGTTCCGCATCAAAAGTAATTTTTACAGCGTTTACAATTAAAGTTCTAAATTCCGAGACTTATCACTTTTTCTTTATTACTTTATACATAAAAACCACCCCGTTACCGTCTATTTATTAAATTAAGCCGCATCAAAGTCTATTGCATAGTTTTAAAGATTTTAGCATATTAAGGGGACAGCGGAAAACTATTTTATTTTATACTATGTAATGATGTTACTGTTATGTTTCACTAAACTCTTTTCAGCAGTTTTGCGTAATAGTGTAACAAACGTACACCCGTCCGTCCACTCTTTCAAACTTTCGTATTTTTAATATTAAGTGGAGGTTACAAAAATAGTTTTAGGTAGATATTACTTGTTAATTTTTTTGTTGGTGATTTTATTCTGTCTTTTCTTGACTGTGATACAGCAGCCTTATTTTCATTCGTTGGAATCTTCGATGTCACTTCGGGATCTGCAGGGAAATTAAGAATAATTAGGAATGATTAATATAGATTAAAAAAATCAAGAACATACAAGAAATTAATGTCACGGGTTCAGTACCATAACAACGGCAATCTACTATGGTGACTATTATTTTAAATTTCTTTGAAATTTATCAATTTTTAATTTTCAGGTATAAAATTATTACTAGCCCCATTGAATCAAATAAAGTTATCAATAATAAATTAATGATCGCATACAGATTACATTTTAGGACAGACAACGTCTTGGCTCTGTGTGATATTTTTCAATCCCTCGGGAGATTTGTTACATTATCTGGTAACAGTACCTAGCTAGAAAAATAAATAACCCATATCTTATATAGCAACTAGATTTAATTACTAACCTGTTAATTTACTTGGTTGTAACTCAACCGCTTCTTGTTTTAGTTTTGCTTCAGCCTTGATAATTTCGTTTAAAGAAACAGTCTTTGCGTTCAGATCTGCACAAAACAATATATATACATAAAAATGTATAAATCAATATTGACTGTTAATTTCGTGTTTTTATTACGCCTTAACGCCTTTAATAACTTAAAGTGTAGGGCAGCGTAAACAACCATAATTAAGACATTATTTCACTGTTCACTATATATAGATCAATTAAATAAACACTCACACTGTACTACAAGATATTTAAGAAATATGTAGCAGAGCCATCTGTGCAATTCCATTTTGTGTCATTTTCGTCCAATATGTTGCAGCAACTTGGATAATTTACTAATATACAAGTCATATTTATAACTTTTTACGTTCATAAATGCTAAGAGAGCAGTTCTTATAAAATATACATATTTGCACGTAATTATTGTGAATTAATATTCAATAAACGTGCATAAAAATTACGTTATCAACTTCAATATCGAAAACAAGTTCAAACATGATATTATTCATCACAAAAAAGTTTATAATATTAGTGTTGTATTTTTACGACGTCGACTTTTGATTGAGAGGTGCCGAGGTCGAATCTGGGTACATATCATCAGCCCAGATCTGTCCACTGCTTCTAGCGACTGTCTGGTGTTTTAACTAGGTCGTTGATCCATCTAGTGCCCGCGTGCGTTGACCCACGCTGGGAAATTTAGTTTGTGGTCACCACTTTTCTTTCCCAGCGTTCAGCGGTTCTTCCAGTGATGTGGCCTTCCCATCTCTACCTCAGTGTGCTAACTTTACGGGCTATGTCAGTTAAACCTGTATGTTTTCGGATCTCCGTATTTCGGATTTTATTTCGTTGAGAAATGCTGAGCAAAGCTTTTCTATAGCACGCTGAGCGATCTTTTGCCTCTCTATAAGGTCAATATTTAAAGACCATGTCTCTGTTCCATAAGACATCGCTGGCATCACACACTGGTCATAGGCCTTGGATTTTAGGCACTGAGGTATTTTGGACGAGAAGATATCTCTAAGCTTCCCGAACGCTGTCCAGTCGATTTGGATCCTTCGGCTACTGACTTTAGTATAATTGTGCCCAAATAGCAACAAGTTCGGCCACCTGATGTGCTATTCTAGGGGAAAAGGTAAGTATCGAGACGAGGGTTAACAGCCACTGCCTATACCTTCGGGTAGGAAAAGGCCTGAAGTTATGTTATGTTATTTATATCCGAATATAATATTCAAGTAAGAAACAGTTCCTAAATAAAACATTACAGATGTTCTGTAATATTGTGATACAAGGTGAATAGTGAATTTACTGAGTCATACAAAATGGTCGCCACGTTCTGTATTTATTCGTACGCTATCTCTCTTAATATCTTATGAAGGGCACGTACAAATATTTGATGTAATGATCACTCGCATCTTGTACCTAATAGTAATATTATTTTCTTGTTTGTTTTTCCTTGTTTGTTTTAAAAAAAATCTTTATTTAATGCCAAAAAATACAACACCGGATCAGCAGTTTGATGTTACCTACTTTTGTTTTGGGCAATTTCCTTCCTCGGAAACCCGGTTTTCTGTAACGTTAGGAATGTAGCTAATATTAAACGGCATACCGCAAGATAAATCACTCGAATTTAAGATATTATCTACGTAATTTATTAAATAGTCCAGGTTCAGTGGCCGAGCAGCCTGCTTCTAAATTAAGAGGTCGCGGGTTCACACCAATGACTTTTCGAAATAACTTTCGAAAGTTATGTGTGATAAATATTTATGACTTTAAAGGTTCGTGAACTATTCCATTAGGGACTTAAACATAAGAGAATTAACAGCCACTGCCTACACCTTCGGGAAGAAAAAGGCCTGAAGTTATGTTATGTTATTTATTAAATTAAATACTTTCTCATCCTTTATATTTGTTGGTATAGGCAGCGTTATATCTAGATGTTTATAGATATATTTAGTCCTTTGGCATAAATGTAATAAGTGGCGGCCCATTGTTGTACATCAAGCAAAGTTTGTTCAGTCATCGATATCACTTCGATCCCAGGGACCATGGGACCAACGAGAAGTTCGGGTAAGCTGTATGTATACAAATCAAGATATTAACACAAAATAATAATGTTTAGCGAAATAAATTGGATAGGTATGAAAGAAAAAAGAACGAATTAATCCTGAAATAAATTCATAAATAAATCACAATTGTTACCTAGGTATATCTACAAATGAACTTTATCACTAAACCTAATCATGCTTATTGTCGCAATTTTTCCTTTATCCTAAATCCAACGAGAAATAAAATGTATTAAATGAAACGTCTGACAAACTCGTGTGAACGTGACTCGGTGATATACCTATTATTTTGAAGGTCTATCGTTGATAGAGAAAAATAGATAATAGTCTCATAACTTCAAAGCAGTAAAACCAAATTTGCTATAAGGGGGTCGTGGGGCTGTCGTGAAATTATTACGTCGTCTAATGTCAGCAGATGATATCTTTTGCCCAATCGCTTTGATCGTGATTTTACGTGAAAATAAAGTTGCTTTTGGCAACAGGAAGGGAGTAGTTATGTAAGTTTAACAACTTATAAACGAATAAATCATAATATAGTAATAAAATAAAACTAATCTTGCGTATTATGTTCTCAAACGATACTAAAGTATTTCGTTTATTCCAGCGGTTTTAATTATTGTATTTCTAGTTATTGCTCGCCCGAGTATCGAAACATCCAGGTTCTTGGAACCCGGATGTTGCGATAGATTAATTTAAGATTCACATCTTGACTATGTAAATATACCTCAGAAAATTATATTTAAAAAATTTTGCGATTAAACTATGAAGTACAAGTCGATAAAAAACGGCTTTCTTGTAATTTTTTAAAGTTGTTTAAAAAAATAATTGTTTTCATTGTATCATTTACAAAATGAATTACATACACACATAAATAACGCTTTTTTATACCCGAAGGTGTAGGCAGCCGCTGTTAAGCCTCATCTCGCCGTTATGTTTACATCCCAAATGGAATAGGTGGCGAACCTATTGCCATACCGGGCACAGAGTTTTCAGTCATCGATATTAATCACAGATAACTTCCGAAAATAACTCCGAGAAGTCATTGGTGTGAGCCAGGATTCGGACCCTTATAGATTTACTCTTGCGACTTATAGATTCAGAAGCACTAGGCCACCAAGACACTCGACCACTAGGCCACCAAGACATTGCGTAAAAAGTAGAAAGTGAATTAAAACTTAACACAGCCATATTGAATATATTAAAAAGACTTTTGACTGTATTCTTCCAGATAATAATGATTGACAACTGTTACTTACGATATTTGTATATTGAATGCTCTTTGCGGTCAGCGCGTGATTCAGCAGCAGCTATACTAATCTGGATTATGAATAGTTTTAAAACCTCCAATATAACATTGTTCAGTAAAGGACATGAGAAATATTTAATATCGTATAGATTCTTTGGATTTTTCGCTTACGTAGCGGGTGCCGAGTGTCCCGCCGAGCCACCGTTTTGTATATTATCTCGTGCTACAAATCAAACAGGATGTTCCGCCGAGGAGAAATTAAAATTGAGATACCTCGCAGGCATTGTTCCGTGAAAATATATACATATATAGTAGGTATATATCTTCAGCTATTCGCCGGGCGCAAGAAGGCCGACGACGCACACGGATATTGCGATAATGTTACGTCACTGTAATATAAAAGTGCTTTTGATGTCGAGCCGGATAAGTTTTCATTCTCTTATAACAAAGAAAACTTTCGAGTGGAGATATTCTCTATAAAGCAAATATATTATGTCATCTACCTAGGATTCATAATTATTTTAGCGCTATTGTTTATTGCTTATTCTTATTTATTGCTATAAATGTATGATGGGCTAATGTATTTATTATGTAGGTTGATATTATAGAATTGCTTTGGAAGCGAACTCATTTTATATGTCTATTTGTACTAAAATGTAAATAATAAATAATTAAAGTAGTCTCGAGTACTCAGCTTCTCATTCAAATTCCGTATTCAAGCACACATCAGTTACTTTTTGGATGCTTTGTGTGAAACTATTATTATTATGCCCAATTTAGGGCGAAAATTCGCCATGAAAAAGCAATATTGCTAGTGTCTACACCCCAGAAATCTACGCAGCAGCTATTACCACTAGCTACTACGACATGAGATATTTAGGATTTGTATCACCACGGCAAAACAATGTCCTGTAAACAGATCACGGCTGGATCTAGGGGTCGACCCTTCGCAAGAAAAGTTTGAACTTAATTATTATGTTTCTGGTCGGATAGGGAATTCAAACAACTAGTCTCCCACTTTGCGGGTTAAATATTTACGAGAGTACGTGTTTTTGTTGTCATTTTTATCTTAAAGGGGTTTTTATTGTATACACAAGAGGGATATTTTATTAGGATCTGACCGATCCCTTCCAAAACATGTTTGTTGTTGTCGTGTCCTTGGCGAAATCATAAATTGAATAATACGACGCAAGTATCTAAAAAACATATATCGGAGTTGGAACAATTTTGTTTCATGAATTTCAATTCCTTAAAACGAGTTTGTGCTAAGATTTAGTATTAAAAACTAAACTCCTTGCTTCTGAATTGTAATTAATATGTTTTAAATTCGACCTTCTGTAGCTGTATATAATCTATACAAATGCAGAAATAAAAAATATATCTTCACACAAATAAACAACCGTTGTCCAATTAATAACACAAATACTATTGCGCCTTGTTAAACCATTAACAAACTTGTAATTGAATTTTCATTCTACGTCGAGGTAAAACCCTCACAACTAATTTAGCAAATAAACTTCAGACAAATATAAACATACACACAGCTCTATATATAAATTGGTAATTTCTGAAATATGACATCAAAACCTCTGGAAATTATTAATATCTCTTTGATCAAAGCAACAAAATGATACAGATATTTAGCTTACAGCGGAATAATATTATTAATTTTTGAAATGAGATGGTGTACGTGACAGGTGGGCGTGTGCATGAAATATCAGGTTTAGAGATCTCTATAAATAGGATTTAATTTTGCCAAGAAGCTTTCCAAGTATGTGTACTTGATTAAAATAAATATAAAGCAGCAGGAAGTAGAAGTCGAGGATGGCCACGAAACACTTTCCATGACAAATTGAACGTTTTGGTGATATTGCTTTAAAAGCCCACGAGCGTGTATGTCAAGAGTTATGAAAGTCGAAGAAGCGAGAGAATTATGGAAGAATCGTGCCTTATGGCGGTCTAAAAATGTTGGTTTTAAATGTGAGGTGTATAAAAATACCCTCCCTTGTAAAATACATCTATATCCCATCCCTAATAATATTAAAAAAATGTAAACATCACAAAATCTTGTAATAAACTCAACAAATTAGTTATTTTATGAAAACTGCGTGAAGCCTTAAGAACTCGTAGCAAGAGGTTCACTTAAATGCTCATTTAAGTGTAATTTATCAACAGTGGTAGAGCCAAGCAGTACGCTGCATGATTAGGCCGGCTCGACCGGTGAAATACCACGACCTCTCAGAAGACCGACGTAAAGTGGCTCATGCCGCGTTTCGTTCGGTGAGAGAGGTACCCGGAGGCCCACCTCCCTTCCCTATCCCCTATCCCTTAAAGGTCGGCAACGCAACAGTAACACTATATGTGTTGCTGGTGTCCATGGGCGGCGTTAGTAGCTTATCATCAGGTGACACGCCTTCTCGTTTGCCCTCCAATCCCATAAAAAAAATCAATTGAGCATGGTCTTACATTGCTATAACATTAATTAAACTTTTCCCGAACATATAATATCATCCTCGATTCCGCAGGTACATTATACTCTCGAGAGCAATGAATCCGGGTCACTTAAAGAATGTTAAAAATCTCGGAAACTAAAAATGATAGGTTAATGCAATAAATTGTATTTAATAGACAATGTAATACTCCTTAAATGAAAGTAAAAAAAATATGAGTCACCATACATTTTATTAACACAAAATTACATAAAGAAAAAATCTGCTGATCTCTCCTTAAAACAAAAATAGGAAACATGAAATTTTTGAACTTTATTACGATTTTCTTGAATTTTAATACTTCGTATTGCCTCCTCGTGCTTCCATTACTGCGTTTACGCGGTTTGGCATGCTGTACACCAAGTTCCTTATACGATTTTGGGGAATATTCTCCCATTCCTCTGTGAGAGCAATTTTGAGCTCACGAAGCGTGATTGGGGGAGGGTTTCGTTGTTTTACGCATCTGCCTAGCTCGTCCCAAGCATGCTCGATCGGGTTGATATCCGGGCTGCGCGCTGGCCACTCCATACGAGTAATGTTCATCTCTTGAAGGTAGTCATTCACAATCCTACCTGTATGAGGTCGGGCATTGTCATGCATAAATATAGCATCCTCACCTAAATTGACCATAAATGGACCAACGTGATCATTGAGGATTTCTTCCACATATCTTACGCTAGTTAAAGAGCCGTTTTCTATGATCACCAGCTCTGTGCGACTTTCAGAAGAAATTCCGGCCCACACAAGTACAGACCCACCACCGTAGGCTACTTTTTCCTCGATGCATGCTTGCTTGAATCTTTCCCCTGGTCTTCGATACACTCTGTGTCTTCCATCGTGCTTGTAGAGCATAAATTTTGATTCGTCGGAGAACATAACTTTTGACCAATCTTCAATACTCCAATTTACGTGGCTCTGGGCATATCTTAGTCTTGAAATACGATGCCCACGCTCCAGTTTAGGGCCGTTTGCAGGTCTAAGGGGTTTTAAGTTAGATTCAGCAAGCCGACGTCTTACTGTCCATGCACTTGGGTTACTTCCTCCGAGGCGTCGAAACTGATTGGTGAGTTCAGTTCCTGTGAGAAAGCGATTTCGAAGCATGGTGTTCACCAAGTATCGGTCTTCTCGTGCTGTGGTATACCTGGTTCTGCCCGTTCCTGGTCTGCGTAGGTTAGAACCAGTTTCTTCGTAACGTCGGAGAACTCTTTGTACTGTTGACAGCGACACACCAACAGTCCTGGCTGTATCGCGCTGACTCCGGCCGGTTTCCAGCATTGTAAGTATTCTGGTGCATTCTTCAGGCGTAAGCGACATAATTTCAGCTTGAATAATGAATATAGAGCACTATCAACATGGTTTATGTACCCACATAAATGACAGATTACAAACAAAAGCAAAACCAAATGCTGTAATTTCGTAGTTCATCTTCGAAAGTGGCCCTTTTTCAAATTTGATTTTTTTATGATATAACTTTACAATAACTAAGAAGTTTTAATACCTTCATTTAAGGAGTATTACATTGTCTATTAAATACAATTTATTGCATTAACCTAGCATTTTTAGTTTCCGAGATTTTTAGGATTCTTTAAGTGACCCGGATTCATTGCTCTCGAGTGTATTTTACAGCGTATTGTTATGAGTCTGGATTAAAATCTGCAACTGTCAATGCGCTATAAAATATCAGTTATGTTTGACTACTTTCTCTCTTTTCTAACAGTTGGCCCTTTAAAATTGGGAATACTCAATCTGTGTTACCGGACTTTGTTATTTTTAAGTTATTTTCAAAAAAAACAGTGATAAAAACGGACGTCATGTTCAGTTTTGTTTGATTTACGGTATATAATCGTACATAATAGTAGGTACTTAAAAGTTTATTTTTTTCTGACAGCAGCTCAGCGTGAATGTTCGCATAGCGACTGGGTGTTTTTCTATGTATTATAAGTATGTAGTTACAAAAAAGGTATATATGTATTGATATCCGTTATCTAGTTACCATAACACAAGCATTTAGTTGCTTAGCTTGCAACTAGAGGGCGCTGTGTGTATTGTTTACAAGTTATTATTTAATTAGGAGAAGGAGGCTAAGAACAATTCGAAGCCAACATCATCTGGTGCTGCATTTTATTCCTGGACCTCCCTCAATTGCATTGAGTCGGTTTTCAGTCATCAAGGTAAGACTTTATTTAAATAAATCAATAACTCCAGAAGATACTATATTAGACAGTTCTATTTGTGAAAATGTTCAACTGTATACGTAATTTAACAGTTTAACTTTTATACCAGAGTTTGCCTGAAGTACTCAATATTGTAACAACATTATGAACCTACTCTGTCAGCCATCTTTTTACTTCGGCTCTATCTATCAGAGGAAAGATACGTTAACCCGGCTACCTATTCAATAGACCGCCTTCCTTTAGGTACATTTTTTTAAAGCCCTCACTCCCACTATCATCCTCCATTCTTTGTGAAAATGATAGAAACCAGTCTATTTTGCTGATGGTGAAACAAATAAATAAAATCGATTTTAGAGTTTCTGTTTCAAACAAATCTTTTGTCTTTATAAAATTAGTACCACAGTTGGGTAACGTCACTATATATAACGTCGTTAACAAACGCCGCCCCTGTACATCTGAACACAAATAATGTTACAGTTGTGATGCCGGTCCTCACAATGGGATATGGAAAGGGTCGGAAGAGGGATGTGAAGAGGATAAGTAGAGGGGTTGGACCTCCGAATACCTCTTTCACCGAGCGAAACGCGAGTCACTTTACGTCAATATTCTGAGAGGTCGTGGTATTTCACCGGTCGAGCAGGCCCATTCATGCAGCGAACTGCGTGGCTCTACCAACTTGAAAGAAACCAACGTACCTCATAAGGTAGGTTGATGTTCTCATAACATATGTCTGTTATTTAGGATCAAAAAAACGTGGTACAAGGAACAATTTCCTCAGTCATCGATATTAACTAATAATATATAATTCCCGAACATATCTCACCTCCTTATCTTTAACAATATGAACAATTTTGATATTAAATTACACCATTTAAGCAAAACATGAAATTGCCTCGAAGACCATTAAACATTTAGGAAAAATTCTTCTTAATGAAGGCTGCATTTCGTTATTTTAATATGATGTTAACGAGCATCCGTGAAGGCTCACGCGAGCGTGAAACACCAACCTTCTAGTACGAGAGTACACTCTTTGATAACACGTTATATCTGGCCGAGAATATCTACGAGAATATACCTTTACAAATTACATTGTATAGCACATTAACCTACAACATTGTTGTAAATTATAATTAGCATTTTTAATTAGAGTTTTGATTATATTGGTATATGGATATATATTTTGATTATATTATATTACATACACTTACCGAAACTAAGACATTGAAGTCGCATGAAATGTAACAAAATGTAACACTCGTAGCACAGACCTCAATTAATAGTGTCCAATTCGATTGGCATCCTTAGCCAATTGTGAAAATTTAAAATAAAATAATTTTATCTAATTTGAAAATAAACATTATTTACACCAATCTAAGCTGATATTATAAAAAGTAGATATTTGTTTTACTTATTTGTCTGTATCTGATGAAGTCTGAAAGTACTGACACGTTTTGCGGTGTTTTCTTTATTCTTTTTTTTTTACGGTGACACGCCTGCTCGTTTGCCATCCTAGCAAACGAGCAGACGTGTCACCTGATGGTAAGCAACTAACGCCGCCCATGGACACCAGCAGCACATGTAGTGTTACTGTTGCGTTGCCGACCTTTAAGGGAAGGGGATAGAAAAGGATGGGGAAGGGGGTGGGCCTCCGGTTCCCTCTCACCGAACGAAACGCGGCATGAGCCACTTTACGTCGGTCTTCTGAGAGGTCGTGGTATTTCACCGGTCGAGCCGGCCCATTTATGCAGTAAACTGCTTGGCTCTACCACTATTATATATTCAGAATTAAATATGTTTTTTTTATATAATATTGGGAGATTCACACTAGAACAAATTTAAATCTCACCAATCAATTTAATTCACTTACGGATACTTACCAACTTATATGAATAAATAAGTATCCCACTCCACGGCAATATGTATAATACACTAACTAATAACAGCACAACCTCAGAACAGAAACATCACTTTGATAAAAATCCTTAATTTTCCTAACAAACTTCCCGGGCAAGTAATAACAAAAAATGTTTACAAAAAATATTAAGCCGAGAACGGAAGAAAGGAAACCTTGTTTGAAAAACCACTGCCGGGCAAAACAAAACGCTGTGCGTTTACAAAATTGGTACCGACAAGGTCTGACCCTAAATATATAATTAATTGTGTTCCTCTTCATTAACAAGAGAGAGTGTTTAAGAATTCTTTATTTTATAAAGGAATCTTTTAAATGGTACCTTTTTAAGTACACAAAATAAAGAAAATTGTATGCTTTAGAATTGAAATATTAATTTGTGTTTAGTCGTCAGTCTATAGGATAAAATTGACTACCCAAAGGGTACAAGGGGCAGTGCGTTATTTTATTTTATTCCACTCTACTCTCTGAAAGGCCGACAACCGTAACGCTACTTGTGTTGCAGATTTCCATGGGTGGCGCTATTCACTTACCACCAGGTGACCAGCTTGCTCTTTTTCCCTTGTGTCCCTTAAAACACCACAAAAAACATGATTTTCACGAAATGGTCCCCGCAAAATCATGTGTGGTGAAGAGAAACGACGATAGATATCAAGAGTCTAAAAACCGCGACTGCTGAGTATTATTGTACGTATAGTTCGTTTGAAACTTTGTGTAATAATATTAAAGAAAAATTATTTATAATAATAATGCAATTTGCAAAATTTGCAAAATTTGCACCACTTGTCTATTATTTGCAAAATTTGCAAATAATAGACAAGTGGTGATTATTTTTTCGCAACAATCAGCATCCGGAATCTAGGGTATTCGGTATTTGGCAAAAACTTTATCCACGCCATATATCTAAGAGAGACGATAATATTTGATTTTTGTATTAATATAAGAAATTTTTCTTTTTGTAAATGGTTCATGGTTATGTTTGGTTCATTCAGTGAGCTGCATAATAACGGCGCGATAAAGTTATTTGGTGTTTGGAACTCAGATCGCGATTGTTTGTCCCATCCAGTCAGCATTCTATTTGTTATCTTTACATTTGGTTAGGCGGGGACCGTAATAAAACCTCAGTTGAAGCTTTTTACATTTTTTTATTTTACATTTCTATAGTGACATGGAAACTGTGCTTTTTGCCGAATCACAATTTATAAGGCGGTTCATTTACTGATACTGAATTTTATTAAGTACTGTTTTTGAAAGATTCTTTAGACCAAAGAGGCGGTCTCTGTGGCAGTTGTAGGATCGAATCCTGACTCATGCCAATGATCTTTCAGAAGATAAGTATTATCAATATATATCTATGAAAACATGGTGCTCGATATATGGTAATACGAATAGAGATATAGACAGATATATGTTTAGTTAAAACTATTCAGCATTGTATCATAGACACGACTTTAACAAACGGTTAACAAACTGCCAGATTTACATAGAAAGTTTCTATATTACAATATCTCCGACGAACTTTGTTTCAAATATAAACAGAGGCTGGAGAATAATGTATAACCGATTGTTGTAAAAGTATAAAGTTTGTCGCGACGCGCACACGACGGAGTCTGTTTTCATCAAATTAATTATCATTAGTATAGTATAGTTATAAATTAATTATCATTACATAGTATAAAACGGTATATAAGGTGAATGCAGTGGAAATGCGTTCTCTGAGAAGTATGTGTGGAGTCACCATTGCGGATCGAATAAAAAATAGCGTGATAAGGGAGAAATGCAAGTTGAAGGATGATGTGGTGACCAAAGTGGAGAGAAGTATGTTAAGATGGTTTGGTCATATTGCAAGAATGGATGAAAGCCGAATGACTAAAAGAGTATACGAAGCGAATGTGAGTGGCAGGGCCGGGATCGGGAGACCAAGACGGAGCTACCACGACCAAATAAGTGGTCTGTTTAAAAAAGGCAAAATGCGTAGCACCCGAAACCGACGTAAATGCATGACGAGATGTATGACTGTGGATGAGGCGAAAGATGTGTGTCAGGATCGTAGCTTGTGGAAAGCCAAAGTCTCTGCCTACCCCCATGGGATACAGGCGTGAGCTTATGTATGTATGTATGTAGTATAAAACAAAGTCACTTTCCGCTGTCTGTCCCCTTATATGCGCATATCTTTAAAACTACGCAACGGATTTTGATGCGGTTTCTTTTAATAGTTAGTGGGTGTCAACGGGGTGGTTTTGATCTAAATTCATGTATAATGTGGAAATAAAAAGTGATAATTTTCAAGATTTAGAACTTTAATCGCAAACGCTGTTCCCTAACCCTAAGTGATAGATCAAATGTTCTGCATTATTAAAGACCTCAAGAAGGTCTACAAAAAGAGGGCGCGAGGGGATATGTCTCTTAGGAACTATCTCTTAGGGATAACCCACAATGATCACTTTTATTCCTTTACTTTTTACGAGAAATAATGGCTTATTTACGAAGCGATTTTAAACATTACAGCATTCATTTTCATCCAATTAAGTGTCTTAAATAGATTGTGTATGTAATATAGATGATCCTGGCCCTTTACAGCATGTAATTTAAACGTATATTTACGAAGATATTACAGTATTAACATAGCGGGACATATTAACAGTATTAACATAGCAGTTACGTTCCGCGCCAAAACGCGTGCCGATGAATAGCATTTTGATGCGGAACAAAGTTCGCCGGGTCAGCTAGTAATTATTATTTGAACAGTTGAAACTTGTTAAACACGTGTACAGTAATGAAATTGTTTCCATTCTACCAAAAACAGATTTTGATGAATCAGACTAAACAAGTCTGAGCTAATTTAATTGCCGTCACGTTAAAATGAACGACTAATTTTAATTATTCTAACAAACTAACTCAACATTTATTGACGGATCTCGTGGCGCATTAGTAAAACTATCGGCTGCAGCAATAAGGTAGGGGATTCGATTCCCACCCGAGCACAAATATTTGTGACAAACATGAATATTTGTGTGGCGTCTGGGTGTTTTTCTATGTATTCTAAGTATGTATTTACAAAAGAAAAGTATTAATATCCGTTATCTAGTATCCATAACACAAGCATTTAGTTGCTTAGCTTGGAACTAGAGGGCGCTCTGTTTATTGTGTTCAAGATATATTATTTTATTTATTGATTGAAGTGTTACGAAGCTGCCCAAGGTAGAATGTAATCACATGAACAAAAGTTGTTCTGTATACGAACTTTATCTTATTACTGATGTGAACAGTTTCTTTGTGAGTTAATTTACGTTGTGTATCAAACGCGACAGGATTTCTTGGTATTAGGACTTATTTGGCACAACTAATTTGGCAAATAAACTTCAGACAAATATAAACATACACACAGCTCTATATATAAATTGGTAACTTCTGAAATATGACATCAAAACCTCTGGAAATTATTAATATCTCTTTGATCAAAGCAACAAAATGATACAGATATTTAGCTTACAGCGGAATAATATTATTATTTTTTGTAATGAGATCGTGTACGTGACAGGTGTATGTTTATGAAATATCAGGTTTAGAGATCTCTATAAATAGCATTTAATTTTGCTAAGAAGCTTGCCAAGTATGTGTACTTGATTAAAATAAATATAAAGCTGAAGGAAGTAGGAGTCGAGGATGGCCACGAAACACTTTCCACGATAAATTTGATCGTTTTCGTGATATTGCTTTAAAAGCCCACTAGCGTGTATATCAAGAGTTATGTAAGTCGAACAAGCGAGAGAAGTATGTAAAAATCGTCCCTTATGGCGATCTCAAAATGTTGTTTATATAAAAATACCCTTATAAAATATACGTCTTTATCCCGCTATATCCCTAATAATACTAAAGAAATGTAAACACTACAAAAACTAGTAATAAACTCAACAAAGTAAAACAGTTATTTTATTAAAATCGTGTGAAGCCCTGAGAACTCGTAGCTAGAGGTCGACTTAAATGAGCAATCAATTGAGCATAGTGTTACATTGGAATAATGTTAATTAAACTTTTCCCGAACATATAATATCATCCTCGATTCTTCAGGTACATTGGTAGGTCTCGTGGCACATTGATAATAAACTACCGGCTGCAGCAACGAGGTCGGGGGTTCGATTCCCACCCGAGCACAAATATTTGTGACAAACATGAATATTTGTGTGGCGTCTGGGTGTTTTTCTATGTATTATAAGTATGTATTTACAAAAGAAAAGTATATATGTATATGTATTATTATCCGTTGTCTAGTATCCATAACACAAGCATTTAGTTACTTAGCTTGGAACTAGAGGGCGCTGTGTGATTTGTGTCCAAGATGTTATTATTATTATTTTACGGCGTATTGTTATGAGTCTGTCATAAAATCTGCAACTGTCAATGCGCTATAAAATATCAGTTATGTTTGACTACTTTCGCTCTTTCCTAACATTTTGCCTATTAAAATTGGAAATACTCAAGCTGTCCCAGCGTACTTTGGTACTTTTAAGCCATATAAAAAGAATGTTCTGTTTTGTTGGATTTACGGTATATATTTGTACATAATAATAGGCACGTAAATATTTATTAATTATTAGTTTCTGACAGCAGCTCAGCGTGAATGTTTGTAGGACGTCTGGGTGTTTTTCTATGTATCATATTATTGCATTAAGTCGGTCTTTGGTCCTCAAGGTAAGATTTTATTTAAATAAATCAATAACTCCAGAAGACAATATGTTAGTTATTCCCATTTGTGAAGATGTTTAAATAATTTAACAATGACATAACGATTAATGATTTAACAGTTTAACTGGTATACCAGAGTTTGCTTGAAGTACTCAATATTGTAACAACATTATCAACCTATTCCGTCAGCCATCTTTTTACTTCGGTCCTATCTATGAGAGGAACGATACGTTAACCCGGCTACCTATTCAATAGACCGCCTGCCTTTAGGTACATTTTCTTAAAGCCCTCACTCCTACTATTATCCTCCATTCTGCGAAATATTTAAAAAGATAGAAACCAGTCTATTTAAAAGAGATTTTCAATGGAATCTTTGCTCGTAAAGGGTACAATCCTTTTGTATTCTTTATGTCTATTACTAGCTGCTTGAAATGTAGTCTGTCAGTTGGGTAATGGAGCATTTTTATCACACAATTCACTGAACTAGTTCAATGAATACCTAATATATGATGAAACGTTAAACCTATACTTATGATAGAATTGATAATAAATATATTCGTGCCTCATGGCGCACAGTTCTCTCTGCCTCGGTTCTTACTAGCACTTGTAATAATAAGAGATAATAGTAGAAAAAAATGAATACATAAAAGGCGTTTGAATACGATTTTTTTTATGGCATAGGACGGCAAACGAGCAGGCGTGTCACCTGATGGTAAGCAACCAACTCTGCCCATGGACACCAGCAACACATACAGCGTTACTGTTGCGCTGCCCACTTTACGTCGGTCTTCTGAGAGGTCGTGGTATTTCACCGGTCGAGCCGGCCCACTCATGCAGCGAACTGCTTGGCTCTACCACTGTAAAGCCAAGCTTTTAAGATTACAACGGGAATAATTGTAGATAACAGGGGCAAACGAGCAAGTGGCTCATATGATGGTAAGGGACTACCGCTGCCCATGGACGCCTGCTACATAGTGTTACATTTAGGTTACTCACCTTTAAGATTGGCCAGAGAAGCGTTCGAAGTGGGATGGAGATTGAGAGAGAAGTTCTAGTCTAAGTCTTTCGTTGACTGTAACGTAGCATAAGCCACTTTACGTCGATGTTCTTAGAGTTTCTAGAATTTCACCGTGCAAGCGGATCCATTCATGTCGCTAGTTGCTAGTTAGCATTGTTAAAACAAGAGAGTAGTATATTTCTGAACCCTTTTTTGACGATATCAGTTTGTAAGCTAAAATATTCAGACCAATTATTGTGAAATTAAAATGAAGTGAAAATATTCAGTAAAATATCAAACTAATCTATACTGTTATTATTGATTCATACGGAAATCCAACTCAGGAACATTAAATGTGTGATACGGCGCCAGTTGCATGGGAAGTGCCGTCCCTACATAGTGGGCATTACATAGCATACATATAAGTAGGTAGATAACAACGTGTACGCCGTCCAAATGGATACAGGCAAATGGAAGCCAAATGGAACATAAATATAAAGGCCTAAATTGGCTAAAATTTTGACGATCTACTAGCATTCCAATGAGGGTAGGTAAAAGATTACTTTATACCATTAGTGCTAGCTTCGTAGCTTTTGAGTATTACAAAAGGTTCACTCTGAGATGGATCAGAGGCGTGTGAATACAGAGTAATTGAAATGCAGATGGTCATTGTTCCAGCTCACACTATTAACATAACACAACACCTTCACCGCGAGTGGCTTACACGATTAGGCATTATCTATACAGACACCTAGACCTTGTTCATGCAGCAATCTGTATACATATCTGCCTATATACAAACGTTAACGAGCTTTATGGTTAAATTAATACAATTAAACATTGATTGTATTATGTGTTCTACCTTAGTGTCCTTGTGGGGTAGGCAGTAAGAATAGATTTGCTCCACAAGGCGTTTCTCCGTTTTGAAAGCACCTGACATCACCTTCTGCGGCAACACGTTCATATCGGTTACGAAATGTATTTCGTGGCCGTTTTTGACTATTAAATATTCCCAATCTTGGATCTTCCTTTCTTTTCTTCCCGCATGTCCGAATCATCGGAGGATGACCATCTTTTTTTTACACCGACACTCTCTTGTAATCCGAGTCCATGCTTTACAAGTTATTCGATGCGTCACTCCCTGTAGTGCCCTGATTTTGTCAGCATTTATTCTATTTTCATTAACATTCAATTAGCCATTTGTTATTTATTTAAAAGAAAAACAGTATAATATAACTTCCTTTCTTCTTGGAGTCACTTTAAAATTGTTTAAGTAGAATTAAGTGACAACAATTTTCATTTCACTAAAACTTAGATAGTAGTTGCCTATAAAATCGATTTCGAACTTCATTCAATATATATATATTCCGAGCGAACAACTTTATGTTCTTTATTACTTCGTCCCAAAGAACATTAACCCTAAAAGGGAAGTGAGTGTATCAAGTCCTAACCGTTAGGCATGTCCAGCGGTTTTATAGCCTTTTTGTTGACTTTGTGATGTAAACCAATCTTTAGCATAACAAAAAATGTCATCGCCACTCAGAATAACAATGAAAAGTCACAATATACATTTTTTAAATAATAGATTAGGTTTAGGCACTATATGTTTATTTTTACCTTTTATTTTTATTGATAAAATATAATAAAAGCTTATTAACTATAATTTGTGCTTTTCAGATAAAACGCTTCCTATTCTAAAGTCTTATTTCTATCACGACCCATAACATGGCTTGGATATCGTCCAAGAAATCTATCTAGATATGAAATCTTTTAGTGTTCTAACAGTTAAAGGATTTTACACTATCACGAAAACGATGGCTCGTCATGTCCCTTCAATGGTATTTGACGTAGGTGGCGCAGTTATGATTTGATGATCAGCAGTGGACAGAGAGGTACCTTTGCCTACAGTCATATAGATCAGCAGTGGACACATCATGCGATGACGCGGATTTAGGGAAACCATTATTCGTATACGTACTTGATAAAATGAACAAAATATTGGAGAAAACGATTTAAGGAAATTGCTTTATTTTCACAGGTCTTTACGGACACTAAAAGTAGTCAATAAATACAGGTACTGAACTTATTATTGTAAATAAACTAGCTGGCCCGGCGGGCTTTGTTCCGCATCAAGAGTATTTTTTACAGCGTTTACAATTGACGGGCCTCGTGGCGCATTGGTAATACTACCGGTTGCAGCAATGAGGTCGGGGGTTCGATTCCCACCCGAGCATAAATATTTGTGACAAACATGAATATTTGTGTGGTGTCTGGGTGTTTTTCTATGTATTATAAGTATATATTTACAAAAGAAAAGTATATATGTATTAATATCCGTTATCTAGTATCCATAACACAAGCATTTAGTTGCTTAGCTTGGAACTAGAGGGCGCTGTGTGTATTGTGTCCAAGATATTATTATTATTATTATTAATTAAAGTGCTAAATCTTAAATACTAATAACAGCACAACCTCAGAACAGAAACATCACTTTGAAAAAATCCTTAATTTTCCTAACAAACTTCCCGAGCACTTGCCCAAAAAATAAAACAATAAAACTTAAAGAAAATGTTCACAAAAAATTTTAAGCCGAGAACGAAAGAAAGGATACCTCGTTTGAAAAACCGCTGCGGGGCAAAACAAAACGCTGTACGTTTACAAAATTGGTACAGACAAGTTCTGACCCTAAATATATAATTAATTAAGTTCCTCTCCATTAACAAGAGAGAGTGTTTTAGGTACCTTTTTAAGTACACAAAATAAAGAAAATTTAAGAAAATTTATTTATTTTTTATTTTTAATTTAAAACTTTAGAATTCAAATAATAATTTGTGTTTAGTCGTCATTTTATAGCATAAAATAAATTTTGTTTTGTAACTTTACCTCAGTACCCAAAGAGAGTGGCAATGCGTCATTTTTTTATTCCACTCTACTCCCTGTATCGCTACTTGTGTTACAGATGTCACGCATGAGTGACGCTATTCACTTACCACCAGGGAACCAGCTTGCTCTTTTGCCCTCCTGACCATTAAAATACTACAAAAAACATGATTTTCACTAAATGACTCCCTCAGCATAGTCGTGTGTGGTGAAGAGAAACGACCTTTAGATATCAAGAGTTTAAAAACCGAGACTGCTGAGTATCATTGTACGTATAGTTCGTTTGAAACTTTGTGCAATAATATTAAAGAAAAAATATTTATAATAATAATGCAATTTGGATAGACAAGTGGTGATTATTTTTTCGCACTAATCAGCATCCGGAATATAGGGTATTCAGCATTTGGCAAAAACGTTATTCGCGCCATATCCAAGTGAGACAAAAAGATTTTGATTTTTGTAAAAATGTAAAAAATATCTTTTTGTAAATGGTTCATGTGTAGTAGTAGTTCATGTAGTGGTGCTGCCATCAAGCTGGTAGTACATGAAAAAGGTTATTACAGGATGCAAAAGAGTTATGCGTTGTGCACATGCATTTCCCATAACTGCATGTCTGGGGCACTCAAACCAGTTCCAAGAACATCAGGTATGCCATTCGGGGCACATACATATCTCATCAGATGGGCCTTATGGTACATTGGTAAAACAAATGACTGCGGAGTAGACGTCGGCGTGGGAGGGCTGGATCCCCACCCATGTTTACAATTTATGATGAGCAAGAGTGTTTGTAAGATTTTTTCTATAAATTGTAAATATGTATTTAAAAAAAAAGTATACGTGTGAAAGTATATCCGTTAGCAGTAACTAGTTACTAAAACTAAAGCATTTATTACCTCAGTTCGGAAAACTAGATTACGCTATATGTATTATCTCCAAAGATTCAAGGTAATATTGCATGCATTTCGCATGTCACTTGCGTAGAAGGTTAAGGAAACAATTTAATTACTGTACAAGTGTTTAACAAGTTTCAACTGTATTAATGTTTAACAAGTTTCAACTGTATTGATGTTGCTCAATGTTAACAAAATTATAATTATAATTATTTTATAACGACTGTACGCTCACTAAACGTGAATGTAAACTATTTGTTGAAAACAGATTCCGTCGTGTGCGCGTCGCGACAAACTTTATGCTTTTACAACAATCGGTTTTTGAAACAAAGTTTGTCGGGGATATTGTAATTTAGAAACTTATGTAAATATGGTAGTTTGTTAACCGTTTGTTAAAGTCGAGTTTGTGATTCAATGCTCAATACTTTTAACTAAACATACATCTATTCGTATTATCATACATCGAGCACCATGTTGTCATAGATCACAATAATCTTTTTGATACAAAGAAGTTTCTGAAACGTCATTGGCATGAGTCAGAGTCATTTGCATGTACGCAGCTTGATGGCAGCTATTGATATATCAAAGAAATATTAAGTTCAACACAGCGATGAAGGATTATTAGTATTCCTAAAAGTTGTTTTAATGTTATGGATGTGGTTTGCGAAAATCTAAGAAATAAATATGAACGTTATGTAATTTAATATTTAAAGCATTTATTTCCTCAGTTCGGAAAACTAGATGACGCAGTATATATTATCTCCAAAGATTCAAGGTAATATTTACTGCATTTCGCATGTCACTTGCGTAAAAGGATAAGGAAACAATTTCATTACTGTACACGTGTTTAACAAGTTTCAACTGTATTGATGTTTCTGAATGTTAACAAAATAATAATTAATTTATAACGACTGTTCGTTGTGTACGCCTACAAAACGTGAATATGAACTATTAGATGAAAACAGACTCCGTCGTGTGCGCGTCGCGACAAACTTTATGCTTTTACAACAATCGGTTATACATTATTCTCCAGCCTCTGTTTATATTTGAAACAAAGTTCGTCGGAGATATAGAAACTTTCTATGTAAATATGGCAGTTTGTTAAAGTCGTGTCTGTGATTAAATGCTGAACACTTTTAACTAAACATATATCTATCGATCATATATCTATATAGACAGATTCGATTCGGGTTCGATATATACATCGAACACCATGTTGTCATAGATATATATTGATCACACATAACTTCTGAAACGTCATTCGATCCTACAACTTATTGTGCATCGCGGCGCCTTATTGAGCATCGCGCTGCCTTATTGAGCATCGCGCTGCCTTATTGAGCATCGCGGCGCCTTATTGTGCGTCGCGGCGCCTTATTGTGCGTCGCGGCGCTTTATGTCCGTCGCAACGCTTTTTTTTGCGTCGCGGCGCTTTTTTGTACGTCGTGGCGCCTTATTTTGCATCGCGGCGCCTTATTGCGCATCGCGGCGCCTTATTGAGCATGGCGGCGCCTTATTGTGCATCGCGGCGCCTTATTGTGCGTCGCGGCGCTTTATATCCGTCGCGATGCTTTATTTTGCGTCGTGGCGCTATGTTGTGCGTCGCGGCGCTTTGTCATGCAATGCGACGCTCTAATGTGCGTCGCGGCGCCTTGTTGTGCGTCGTAGCGCCTTGTTGTGCGTCGCGGCGCTTTATGTCCGTCGCGACGCTTTATTTTGCGTCGTGGCGCTTTTTTGTGCGTCGTGGCGCCTTAATGTGCATTGCGGCACCTTATAGAGCATCGCGGCGCCTTATTGTGCGTCGCAGCGCCTTATTGTGCGTCGCGGCGCTTTATATCCGTTGCGACGCTTTATTTTGCGTCGGGGCGCTATGTTGTGCGTCGCGGCGCTTTGTAGTGCGACGCGGCGCTTTGCCATGCGTGGCGACGCTCCAACGTGCGTCGCGGCGCTTTATTGTGAGTCGCAACGCCTTATTGTGCGGCGCCGCGCTTTATTGTGCGTCGTGGCGCTTTATGTTTGTCGCGACGCTTTGGTGTTCGTTTTTTACATTTTATGTCCGTCTTTATGTCCGTCCACATTCGTAAACATAACGGCGAGACGAGGCTTAATAGCCGCTGCCTATACCTTTGGGTAGAAAAAGCGTGAAGTTATGTTATGTTAAAATGGTATGTGTTTAGTCTCATTTTATAGCATAAATTATATTTTGTTTCTTTAACTTCACGCCCTCAGTACCTAAAGAGAGTGGTAAAGCGGTTATGTTATCCCTGAAAGGACTCTACTACCTGAAAGGTACCTCCGGCTAACCTCTCTTTCTGAACGAAACGCGGCATGAGCCACTTTACTCTGAGAGGTCGTGGTATTTCACCGGTCGAGCTGGCCCATTCATGCAGCGAACGCACATCAAACGTTTACAAAAAATATTAAGCCGAGAACGAAAGAAAGGAAACTCGTTTGAAAAACCGCTGCGGGGCAAAACAAAACGCTGTACGTTCACAAAATTGGTACCGACAAGCTCTGACCCTAAATATATAATTAATTAAGTTCCTCTCCATTAACAAGAGAGTGTTTAAGAATTCTTTATTTTATATAAATAAAACTTTTAAATGGTACCTTTTTAAGTACACAAAATAAAGAAAATTATCTACTTTAGAATCCAAATAATAATTTGTGTTTAGTCGTCATTTTATAGCATAAAATAAATTTTGTTTTGTAACTTCACCTCAGTACCCAAAGAGTGGCAATGCGTAATTTTTTTATCCCACTCTACTCCCTACAGACGTCACGCATGAGTGACGCTATTCACTTACCACCAGGGAACCAGCTTGCTCTTTTGCCCTCCTGACCATTAAAATACTACAAAAAACATGATTTTCACTAAATGATTCCCTCAGCATAGTCGTGTGTGGTGAAGAGAAACGACGAAGAGAATCAAGAGTTTAAAAACCGAGACTGCTGAGTATCATTGTACGTATAGTTCGTTTGAAACTTTGTGCAGTAATATTAAAGAAAAATTATTTATAATAATAATGCAATTTGGATAGACAAGTGGTGATTATTTTTTCGCACTAATCAGCATCCGGAATATAGGGTATTCGGTATTTGGCAAAAACGTTGTTCGCGCCATATCCAAGTGAGACAAAAAGATTTTGATTTTGTAAAAATGTAAGAAATTTTTCTTTTTGTAAATTGTTCATGTGTAGTAGTAGTAGTAGTTCATGTAGTGTAGCTGCCATCAAGCTGGTAGTACATGCAAAAGGTTATTACAGGATGCAAAAGAGTGCGTCGCGGCGCTTTATATCCGTCGCGATGCTTATTTTGCGTCGGGGCGCTATACTATGCGTCGCGGCGCTTTGTCATGAAATGCGATGCTCTAACGTGCGTCGCGGCGCCTTTTTGTGCGTCGCGGCGCCTTGTTGTGCGTCGCGGTGCTATATGACCGTCGCGACGCGTTATATTGCGTCGCGGCGCTTTTTTGTGCGTCGCGGCGCCTTGTTGTGCATCGCGGCGCCTTATTGAGCATCGCGGCGCCTTATTGTGCGTCGCGGCGCCTTATTGTGCGTCGCGGCGCCTTTTTGTGCTTCGCGGCGCCTTTTTGTGCGTCACGGCGCCTTGTTGTGCGTCGCGGCGCGTTATTGAGCATCGCAGCGCCTTAATGTGCGTCGCGGCGCCTTATTGTGCGTCGCGGCGCTTTATATCCGTTGCGATGCTTTATATCCGTTGCGATGCTTTATTTTGCGTCGGGGCACTATGTTGTGCGTCGCGGCGCTTTGTAGTGCGTCGCGGCGCTTTGTCATGCCTTGCGACGCTCTAACGTGCGTCGCTGAGCTTTATTATAAGTCGCAACGCCTTATTGTGCGACGCCGCGCTTTATTGTGCGTCGTGGCGCTTTATGTTTGTTGCGACGCTTTGGTGTTCGTTTTTTACATTAGTGTGTTATAAACTCGTGAAAACAAACTCAAACTTGAAGTCCCTCCACACAGGAGTATCACGCACTTTTTATAACATTGGGAGATTCACACTGCAACAAATTTATATCTCGCCAATCAATTTATTTCACTTTAGGATACCTACCAACTTATATGAATAAATAAAAGGAATCCTTGTTTGAAAAACCGCTGGATAATAAACCGGGGATTGTCCAAATGCTGTACCTTTACAAAATGTCAGAATTACAAAGAAAAAAGATAAAATTGTTGATGAAGAAAGAACAATAAGTTAAAAAATTGTTTGCCTGGACAAATGATCTCTGTTTGTGTGTGAGTGCATGAGTGAGCTTTTGTGAGAGTTCGTGGCTGAGCGTAAATCTCATATCTCATGCCAGTCAACTATGTAGTATAGATCAGTAGATATTATATTTATCTGTAGTCTACAGAATGACCAAAACATTTAGAATTTGAGGTCAACTTAAATTGGCGATATGCTGATTTTATGCTGTGAAGAAAGAGAGTTGCTTGATGCTGGGGTTTTGTTACCTGATATTACAGCTGGGACGAAATCTAAAGATTCAGATGATGATAGCCGAAAATTAAATAAACTTTTATATGAAACGTGAAGGTCTTTCGTATGTGGTCATTACGTTAATATGTTTTTTTATGCGATAGGAGGGCCAACGAGCAGGCGTGTCACCTGATGGTAAGCAACCAACGCCGCCCATGGACACCAGCAACACATATAGTGTTATTTTGCGTTGCCGATGGTGGGCCTCCGGGTACATCTGTGACCGAACAAAACGCGGCATGAGCCACTTTACGTCGATCTTCTGAGAAGTCGTGGTATTTCACCGGTGGAGCCGGCCCATTCATACAGCGAACTGCTTGTCTCTAACACTGTTAATAGTAAATGATATTGTTACTCAAATGTTCCAAATTAAACTCTGTCATTGTAATTTAGACCTAGAGGCATATGTTATCGCTCATACTAAGCTGGGTTAGAATTGTAGGTACATAAATTACAGGACTCAATTCTGAACAACAGAAACTGCGGTCGTAAATTTAATTAATTCACTATTTGCAAAGGGTCAAGCTGTTGATACTTAGAGGTCTATTATATATATATCTCGGACTATTGAACAAATAACATGAAGCTAATTCAGGTGCACTGCCATCTATACTAGTGTATTAATAGTATTTATCAACGTTTTTGGAAATCGCCTAAAAATAACAAAGTACGGTGAGACAGCTTGCGTATTTTCAGTTTTAATAGGCAATAAACTGTTAGAGAAAAGTAGTCAAACTTAACTGATATTTTATAGCGAAATGACAGTTGAAGTTTTTATGACAGACTTTTAGCGTCCGCCGTTAAATATAATGTACCTGAAAAATTGAGGATGATATTATATGTTCGGAAACAGTTTAATTATTGTTATTGCAATGTAACACTGTGCTCAATTGATTGCTCATTTTTTTTTTTGTTTTTTTTTTATGTTTTAGGAAGGCAAACGAGCAGGCGTGTCACCTGATGGTAAGCAACTAACGGCGCCCATAGACATCAGTAACACATATAGTGTTACTGTTGCGTTGCCAACCTTTAAGTGATAGGGGATAGGGAAGGATGGGGAAGGGGTGGGCCTTCGGGTACCTGTCTCACCGAACGAAACGCGGCATGAGCCACTTTACGTCGATCTTCTGAGAGGCCATTTCACCGGTCGAGCCGGCCCATTCATGCAGATAACTGCTTGGCTCTACTCCTCATTTAAGTGGACCTCTTGCTACGAGTTCTTAAGGCTTCACTCGGTTTTCATGAAATAACTGTTTTAATTTGTTGAGTTTATTACTAGCTTTGAGAATGCCTTAAGGCACGATTCTTACATACTTCTCTCGCTTCTTCGACTTTCATAACTCTTGACATACACGCTCGTGGGCTTTTAAAGCAATATCACGAAAACGTTCAATTTGTCATGGAAAGTGTTTCGTGGCCATCCTCGACTTCTACTTCCTTCTGCTTTATATTTATTTTAATCAAGTACACATACTTGGCAAGCTTCTTAGCAAAATTAAATGCTATTTATAGAGATCTCTAAACCTGATATTTCATACACACACACCTGTCACGTACACCATCTCATTTCAAAAATTAATTATATTATTCCGCTGTAAGCTAAATATCTGTATCATTTTGTTGCTTTGATCAAAGAGATATTAATTATTTACAGGGGTTTTGATGTCATATTTCAGGAATTACCAATTTATGTATATAGCTGTGTGTATGTTTGTATTTGTCTATATTTACTAAATTAATTTTAAGGGTTTTACTTCGACGTAGAATGGAAATTCAATTACAAGTTTGTTAATAGTTTAACAAGGCGCAGTAGTATTTGTGTTATTAATTGGACAACGGTTGTTTATTTGTGTAAAGTAAAAACAAATTTATTAAAGTACTGTGTCCTAGGTTTGACGTGAGAGACCTCATTTTGCTCTCTGTATTTTCTATAAATTTGTATTGTTAGTGCAAAGTACTGTTTAGTAAATAATAAAAAAAAAAACCTCCCTGACTTTCTTGTCAATTATTCTCAGTGCGAGAATAATCGAATTGGCGGAAGTAAAAAAATAAAAGTGACCTTCATAAGTGTCTGTACAAGACCTAAACTGAATAAATAAGTTTTGATTTTGAAAGGCGATTTTTTATTTCTGCATTTGTAGAGATAAGCTTAAGAAGGTCGAATTTAGGGCTGTTTTTTTAGTTTTTTTTACTAGGGCACTGACGGAACAATTAATTAGTTTATTTAATACAAAATCTTAACACTAACTCATTTGATAGTAGGTATACATGAATTTAAAATTCATGAAACAAAATTGTTCCAACTCCGATCTATGTTTTCTAGATACACATATCGTATTATTCAATTTATGATTTCGCCAAGGACACGACAACAACAAACATGTTTTGGAAGGGATCGGTCAGATCCTAATAAAATATCCCTCTTGTGTATACAATAAAAACCCCTTTAAGATAAAAATGGCAACAAAAACACGTACTCTCGTAAATATTTAACCCGCAAAGTGGGAGACTAGTTGTTTGAATTCCCTATCCGACCAGAAACATAATAATTAAGTTCAAACTTTTCTTGCGAAGGGTCGACCCCTAGATCCAGCCGTGATCTGTTTACAGGACATTGTTTTGCCGTGGTGATACAAATCCTAAATATCTCATGTCGTAGTAGCTAGTGGTAATAGCTGCTGCGTAGATATCTGGGGTGTAGACACTAGTAATGTTACTCTTTCAAGCCGAATTTTCGAGTCCAATTCCCTAAACTAAGAATAACAATACATACATGTTAACGGAATTAAAACGACTCCATGACACTTTTAACTAAACATATATCTATCGATCATATATCTATATAGACAGATTCGATTCGGGTTCGATATATACATCGAACACCATGTTGTCATAGATATATATTGATCACACATAACTTCTGAAACGTCATTCGATCCTACAACTTATTGTGCATCGCGGCGCCTTATTGAGCATCGCGCTGCCTTATTGAGCATCGCGCTGCCTTATGAGCATCGCGGCGCCTTATTGTGCGTCGCGGCGCCTTATTGTGCGTCGCGGCGCTTTATGTCCGTCGCAACGCTTTATTTTGCGTCGCGGCGCCTTATTGTGCGTCGCGGCGCTTTATATCCGTCGCGATGCTTTATTTTGCGTCGTGGCGCTATGTTGTGCGTCGCGGCGCTTTGTCATGCAATGCGACGCTCTAATGTGCGTCGCGGCGCCTTGTTGTGCGTCGTAGCGCCTTGTTGTGCGTCGCGGCGCTTTATGTCCGTCGCGACGCTTTATTTTGCGTCGTGGCGCTTTTTTGTGCGTCGTGGCGCCTTAATGTGCATTGCGGCACCTTATAGAGCATCGCGGCGCCTTATTGTGCGTCGCAGCGCCTTATTGTGCGTCGCGGCGCTTTATATCCGTTGCGACGCTTTATTTTGCGTCGGGGCGCTATGTTGTGCGTCGCGGCGCTTTGTAGTGCGACGCGGCGCTTTGCCATGCGTGGCGACGCTCCAACGTGCGTCGCGGCGCTTTATTGTGAGTCGCAACGCCTTATTGTGCGGCGCCGCGCTTTATTGTGCGTCGTGGCGCTTTATGTTTGTCGCGACGCTTTGGTGTTCGTTTTTTACATTTTATGTCCGTCTTTATGTCCGTCCACATTCGTAAACATAACGGCAAGACGAGGCTTAATAGCCGCTGCCTATACCTTTGGGTAGAAAAAGCGTGAAGTTATGTTATGTTAAAATGGTATGTGTTTAGTCTCATTTTATAGCATAAATTAAATTTTGTTTCTTTAACTTCACGCCCTCAGTACCTAAAGAGAGTGGTAAAGCGGTTATGTTATCCCTGAAAGGACTCTACTACCTGAAAGGTACCTCCGGCTAACCTCTCTTTCTGAACGAAACGCGGCATGAGCCACTTTACTCTGAGAGGTCGTGGTATTTCACCGGTCGAGCTGGCCCATTCATGCAGCGAACGCACATCAAACGTTTACAAAAAATATTAAGCCGAGAACGAAAGAAAGGAAACTCGTTTGAAAAACCGCTGCGGGGCAAAACAAAACGCTGTACGTTCACAAAATTGGTACCGACAAGCTCTGACCCTAAATATATAATTAATTAAGTTCCTCTCCATTAACAAGAGAGTGTTTAAGAATTCTTTATTTTATATAAATAAAACTTTTAAATGGTACCTTTTTAAGTACACAAAATAAAGAAAATTATCTACTTTAGAATCCAAATAATAATTTGTGTTTAGTCGTCATTTTATAGCATAAAATAAATTTTGTTTTGTAACTTCACCTCAGTACCCAAAGAGTGGCAATGCGTAATTTTTTTATCCCACTCTACTCCCTACAGACGTCACGCATGAGTGACGCTATTCACTTACCACCAGGGAACCAGCTTGCTCTTTTGCCCTCCTGACCATTAAAATACTACAAAAAACATGATTTTCACTAAATGATTCCCTCAGCATAGTCGTGTGTGGTGAAGAGAAACGACGAAGAGAATCAAGAGTTTAAAAACCGAGACTGCTGAGTATCATTGTACGTATAGTTCGTTTGAAACTTTGTGCAGTAATATTAAAGAAAAATTATTTATAATAATAATGCAATTTGGATAGACAAGTGGTGATTATTTTTTCGCACTAATCAGCATCCGGAATATAGGGTATTCGGTATTTGGCAAAAACGTTGTTCGCGCCATATCCAAGTGAGACAAAAAGATTTTGATTTTGTAAAAATGTAAGAAATTTTTCTTTTTGTAAATTGTTCATGTGTAGTAGTAGTAGTAGTTCATGTAGTGTAGCTGCCATCAAGCTGGTAGTACATGCAAAAGGTTATTACAGGATGCAAAAGAGTGCGTCGCGGCGCTTTATATCCGTCGCGATGCTTTATTTTGCGTCGGGGCGCTATACTATGCGTCGCGGCGCTTTGTCATGGAATGCGATGCTCTAAAGTGCGTCACGGCGCCTTTTTGTGCGTCGCGGCGCCTTGTTGTGCGTCGCGGTGCTATATGACCGTCCAGACGCGTTATATTGCGTCGCGGCGCTTTTTTGTGCGTCGCGGCGCTTTTTTGTGCGTCGCGGCGCCTTGTTGTGCATCGCGGCGCCTTATTGAGCATCGCGGCGCCTTATTGTGCGTCGCGGCGCCTTATTGTGCGTCGCGGCGCCTTTTTGTGCTTCGCGGCGCCTTTTTGTGCGTCACGGCGCCTTGTTGTGCGTCGCGGCGCGTTATTGAGCATCGCAGCGCCTTAATGTGCGTCGCGGCGCCTTATTGTGCGTCGCGGCGCTTTATATCCGTTGCGATGCTTTATATCCGTTGCGATGCTTTATTTTGCGTCGGGGCACTATGTTGTGCGTCGCGGCGCTTTGTAGTGCGTCGCGGCGCTTTGTCATGCGTTGCGACGCTCTAACGTGCGTCGCTGAGCTTTATTATAAGTCGCAACGCCTTATTGTGCGACGCCGCGCTTTATTGTGCGTCGTGGCGCTTTATGTTTGTTGCGACGCTTTGGTGTTCGTTTTTTACATTAGTGTGTTATAAACTCGTGAAAACAAACTCAAACTTGAAGTCCCTCCACACAGGAGTATCACGCACTTTTTATAACATTGGGAGATTCACACTGCAACAAATTTATATCTCGCCAATCAATTTATTTCACTTTAGGATACCTACCAACTTATATGAATAAATAAAAGGAATCCTTGTTTGAAAAACCGCTGGATAATAAACCGGGGATTGTCCAAATGCTGTACCTTTACAAAATGTCAGAATTACAAAGAAAAAAGATAAAATTGTTGATGAAGAAAGAACAATAAGTTAAAAAATTGTTTGCCTGGACAAATGATCTCTGTTTGTGTGTGAGTGCATGAGTGAGCTTTTGTGAGAGTTCGTGGCTGAGCGTAAATCTCATATCTCATGCCAGTCAACTATGTAGTATAGATCAGTAGATATTATATTTATCTGTAGTCTACAGAATGACCAAAACATTTAGAATTTGAGGTCAACTTAAATTGGCGATATGCTGATTTTATGCTGTGAAGAAAGAGAGTTGCTTGATGCTGGGGTTTTGTTACCTGATATTACAGCTGGGACGAAATCTAAAGATTCAGATGATGATAGCCGAAAATTAAATAAACTTTTATATGAAACGTGAAGGTCTTTCGTATGTGGTCATTACGTTAATATGTTTTTTTATGCGATAGGAGGGCCAACGAGCAGGCGTGTCACCTCATGGTAAGCAACCAACGCCGCCCATGGACACCAGCAACACATATAGTGTTATTTTGCGTTGCCTATGGTGGGCCTCCGGGTACATCTGTGACCGAACAAAACGCGGCATGAGCCACTTTACGTCGATCTTCTGAGAAGTCGTGGTATTTCACCGGTGGAGCCGGCCCATTCATACAGCGAACTGCTTGTCTCTAACACTGTTAATAGTAAATGATATTGTTACTCAAATGTTCCAAATTAAACTCTGTCATTGTAATTTAGACCTAGAGGCATATGTTATCGCTCATACTAAGCTGGGTTAGAATTGTAGGTACATAAATTACAGGACTCAATTCTGAACAACAGAAACTGCGGTCGTAAATTTAATTAATTCACTATTTGCAAAGGGTCAAGCTGTTGATACTTAGAGGTCTATTATATATATATCTCGGACTATTGAACAAATAACATGAAGCTAATTCAGGTGCACTGCCATCTATACTAGTGTATTAATAGTATTTATCAACGTTTTTGGAAATCGCCTAAAAATAACAAAGTACGGTGAGACAGCTTGCGTATTTTCAGTTTTAATAGGCAATAAACTGTTAGAGAAAAGTAGTCAAACTTAACTGATATTTTATAGCGAAATGACAGTTGAAGTTTTTATGACAGACTTTTAGCGTCCGCCGTTAAATATAATGTACCTGAAAAATTGAGGATGATATTATATGTTCGGAAACAGTTTAATTATTGTTATTGCAATGTAACACTGTGCTCAATTGATTGCTCATTTTTTTTTTTGTTTTTTTTTTATGTTTTAGGAAGGCAAACGAGCAGGCGTGTCACCTGATGGTAAGCAACTAACGGCGCCCATAGACATCAGTAACACATATAGTGTTACTGTTGCGTTGCCAACCTTTAAGTGATAGGGGATAGGGAAGGATGGGGAAGGGGTGGGCCTTCGGGTACCTGTCTCACCGAACGAAACGCGGCATGAGCCACTTTACGTCGATCTTCTGAGAGGCCATTTCACCGGTCGAGCCGGCCCATTCATGCAGATAACTGCTTGGCTCTACTCCTCATTTAAGTGGACCTCTTGCTACGAGTTCTTAAGGCTTCACTCGGTTTTCATGAAATAACTGTTTTAATTTGTTGAGTTTATTACTAGCTTTGAGAATGCCTTAAGGCACGATTCTTACATACTTCTCTCGCTTCTTCGACTTTCATAACTCTTGACATACACGCTCGTGGGCTTTTAAAGCAATATCACGAAAACGTTCAATTTGTCATGGAAAGTGTTTCGTGGCCATCCTCGACTTCTACTTCCTTCTGCTTTATATTTATTTTAATCAAGTACACATACTTGGCAAGCTTCTTAGCAAAATTAAATGCTATTTATAGAGATCTCTAAACCTGATATTTCATACACACACACCTGTCACGTACACCATCTCATTTCAAAAATTAATTATATTATTCCGCTGTAAGCTAAATATCTGTATCATTTTGTTGCTTTGATCAAAGAGATATTAATTATTTACAGGGGTTTTGATGTCATATTTCAGGAATTACCAATTTATGTATATAGCTGTGTGTATGTTTGTATTTGTCTATATTTACTAAATTAATTTTAAGGGTTTTACTTCGACGTAGAATGGAAATTCAATTACAAGTTTGTTAATAGTTTAACAAGGCGCAGTAGTATTTGTGTTATTAATTGGACAACGGTTGTTTATTTGTGTAAAGTAAAAACAAATTTATTAAAGTACTGTGTCCTAGGTTTGACGTGAGAGACCTCATTTTGCTCTCTGTATTTTCTATAAATTTGTATTGTTAGTGCAAAGTACTGTTTAGTAAATAATAAAAAAAAAAACCTCCCTGACTTTCTTGTCAATTATTCTCAGTGCGAGAATAATCGAATTGGCGGAAGTAAAAAAATAAAAGTGACCTTCATAAGTGTCTGTACAAGACCTAAACTGAATAAATAAGTTTTGATTTTGAAAGGCGATTTTTTATTTCTGCATTTGTAGAGATAAGCTTAAGAAGGTCGAATTTAGGGCTGTTTTTTTAGTTTTTTTTACTAGGGCACTGACGGAACAATTAATTAGTTTATTTAATACAAAATCTTAACACTAACTCATTTGATAGTAGGTATACATGAATTTAAAATTCATGAAACAAAATTGTTCCAACTCCGATCTATGTTTTCTAGATACACATATCGTATTATTCAATTTATGATTTCGCCAAGGACACGACAACAACAAACATGTTTTGGAAGGGATCGGTCAGATCCTAATAAAATATCCCTCTTGTGTATACAATAAAAACCCCTTTAAGATAAAAATGGCAACAAAAACACGTACTCTCGTAAATATTTAACCCGCAAAGTGGGAGACTAGTTGTTTGAATTCCCTATCCGACCAGAAACATAATAATTAAGTTCAAACTTTTCTTGCGAAGGGTCGACCCCTAGATCCAGCCGTGATCTGTTTACAGGACATTGTTTTGCCGTGGTGATACAAATCCTAAATATCTCATGTCGTAGTAGCTAGTGGTAATAGCTGCTGCGTAGATATCTGGGGTGTAGACACTAGTAATGTTACTCTTTCAAGCCGAATTTTCGAGTCCAATTCCCTAAACTAAGAATAACAATACATACATGTTAACGGAGTTAAAACGACTCCATGAGAAGCAGAGTACTCGAAAGTACTTTCATATAATAATATTAACTTTTTAGTTCAAATAGACATAACGTGAATAATGAGTTCGCTTCCAAAGCAGTTCTATAAAATCAACCTACATAATAAATACCTTCATACATTTATAGCAATAAATAAAAATAAATAACAGACAATGGCGCTAAAATAATTATAAATCCGGGGTTCAGTAGGTAGATGACATAATATATTTGCTTTATAGAGAATATCTCCACTCGCAAGTTTTCTTTGTTATAAGAGAATAAAAACTTATCCGGCTCGACATCAAAAGCACTTTTATATTACAATGACGTAACATTATCGCAATATCCGTGTGCGTCGTCGGCCTTCTTGCGCCCGGCGAATAGCTGAAGATATATACCCACTATATATGTATATATTTTCACGGAACAATGCCTGAGAGGTATCTCAATTTTCATTTCCCCTCGTCGGAACATCCTGTGTGATTTGTAGCACGAGATAATATACAAAACGGTGGCTCGGCGGGACACTCGGCACCCGCTATGTAGGCGAAAAATCCAAAGAGTCTATACGATATTAAATATTTCCCATGTCCTTTACTAAACAATCTTATATTTGAGTTTTTAAAACTATTCATAATTCAGATGGGTTAGTGTAGCTGCTGTGCGGCAGACGGCAAGGAGCATTTAATATACACTTAATAATACATATATCTAAGGTTTACACTATCTTATAGTTTCAGCATTAAGAATTTAAATAATTTTTTTTTAAATACTCTGTCAGCAAGAGTCTGTCTTTCTAAATAAATTAGTGAATATAGTTATTTTCTAAACAATACTTCTTTACATTATAATTTCCGCTGAGGTACATAGTTACGATGAATACAACAAGAATTTTGTTGTACCTCATCTAGTCAAGATATAAATTGTAAGTAAACAAGACGAGCTCAAATTATGGATAGTTCCTGGAACCTGGATATTGCGAAACGCGTTCGGACATTAAATAGAAAGACAATAAATAATATCGTTGGGATAAACGAAATACGTTAGTATCGTTTGAGAACATTATACGCAAGATTAGTTTTATTTTATTACTTAATATGATTTATTCTTTCATAAGTAGTTAAACTTACATAACTATTATCTTCCTGTTGCTAAAAGCCACTTTATTTTCGCGATTGGGCAAAAGATATCATCTGCTGACATTAGAAGACGTAATAATTTCACGACAGCCCCACGACCCCGATAAAGCAAATTTGGTTTTACTGCTTTGAAGTTATGAGACTATTGTCTATTTTTCTCTATCAACGATAGACCTTCGAAATGACATGTATATCACCGAGTCACAAACACGCGCGTTTGTCAGTCGTTTCATTTAATACATTTTATGACTCGATGGATTTAGAATAATAGAAAAATTGCGACCATTAGCTACAGTACATACCTAATTATACGAGCTAATCTGCCTTCTTTGTTGCTTTTAGTATAGATGGCACTGCTACTGAATTAGCTTCGTGTTATTTGTTCAATAGTCGGAGTTAACCGGGAAGTAGATATCCACAGCCCCTTGCAAATTACTCTAAATTTACGACTGCAGTTTCGGTTGTTCAGAGTTTTGTGTATGTATAATTTATGTACCTATAGTTTTAACCCAGCTTAGTATGAGCGATAACATATGCCTATAGTTGTAAATTAACAGAGTTTAATTTGGAACATTACAGTAACAATATCATTTACTATCTAATAGTAACGACCACATACGAAGGAGGTTTAAGGTCCAAATAAATTTTTATTATATTTTGGGCTATCATCATCTTCTCTTCTTAACTTTAATGAGAACATGAGTTTCTTGCCTGATTCTTCTCATGAAAGCCCCTACACTCGGAATCGGGCCGCACGTGGCGATGGCGTCCGTGTTTTCTTGTTCCACTGAGGCACTTTTCTCAAGCGCTCGTGTTTAAGAATTTTAACTTTAAATATTATTGTACATTGACTATTTTTAAGTGTCTGTGAAGACCTATGAAAATAAAATCACTGAGTTTGAGTTTAATGTCAACTAACAAACCGCAAAATTAAATTGCCAGTTCCAGTTGAGCTAAAACTCTATTTGTTTCTGTTTGGTTTATTATTGTATTATCATGTATCAGTAACAAAAGGCGTGAAGTTATGTTATATATTATTATTAAATTTTTCACATAATATGCTATATCTGAAATGGTGCTATGAGTTAATACCCGAAATATATTATCTGGTAATAATCGAACACAGACAATTATTGAATTTGCAATTAGTTTCAGAGGCCATATAGATTAAAGCTCTTCAAATAGGTTCTTGGCTGTAGTTATAACATAACATAACTTCACGCCATTGTTACCCGAAGGTGTAGGCAGCGGCTGTTTTGTTTACGTCCCAAATGGAATAGGTGGCAAACCTATATCTATACCGGGCACAAAGTTTTCAGTCATCCATATTTATCACACATAACTTTCCGAAAACAATTTTGAAAAGTCATTAATGTGAGCCAGTGTCAGGATTCGAACCACGACCTCTGGATTCAGAAACCGTGTGCTCGACCACTAGACCACCGAGTCATATCTGTAGTTATTACTTCTATATGTATGACACTTGAGTCATGGAGGCTAATTATTGAGGGCCCATCTTGCCCATTGCCATCTTGTTTGATTATCTGGATTGTGACAGGGCTATAATTAACATTATTGCATTTATTCTTTAACCTAAAAGTCTTATAGGAAGGTGACGCCAGGAGCTTTAAAACCGATGATCGTGATTCACAAGCGGTATGACATCCAGTTCAGCTAGTAAGGTGTGTAAGAATATCTTTTTTGACTCTTTTGCACCTCAAGGTCGAGATAGTGCTCTTCTCAAATACCATTTTTGACTCCATAGAAAGTGGTGACTTTTCGGAAGGTATCGGAAATATAAACTTGAATTTTGGACGCAGATAATACATCAAGTAGAGGCGTAATAGCCCCTGCCTACACTTTCAGTTAGAAAGGCGTGAATGTAGAAAAGATATACAAACATCTTCAGTCACCTATCGTTTGACATGTGCAAGTTAGTGTATTAGCAATTAGTTCCAGAGTCTATTGATTGGCTCTCCTAATGGGTGCTTATGTGAAGTTGTTATTTGTATAAGGGTTGCGCCTCTTAAGTTGTAGGGGTCAGTGAAGTGGCGGTAGATCGAGCTGGTGACTTGTATGAGTGTCTGGGGTGTGAGCTTTCAGCAATTATTATACTCTCTCTATCTCTGTCCAGACCAGTAAGATTAAAAGCTTCCTTTTTTATCTGACTGCTAAGTAAGGTTTTGTTCATCACACGCATCTCGTACACCTATTTCTAAATTTCTGTATTCTCACATATCTTTCAAACGGTTAAATGGATATAAACTATTGATAGTCGAAATCCATTTAACCGTTAAAAAATATTATACTTTGTAAAATACTAAAACATTTTTCACTAAAGTTATATATAACTAAATAAGACCAAGCTTAAAAATCTTTATTTTGATAAACAAATGCCTAGCTATTTTTACATGTCCTAAATTAACTATTAGTAAGTTACTTATTAATATTGTATCAATCTTTTTTTCACATTTTGCAATATCCGAAATTAACTTCCCTCACAAAGTAATAATTAATCATTTCTTTGAGTCTGTTTTCTCAGGGTAACTCTTCGTCTAGTCCTAATACCAAGAAATCCTGTCGCGTTTGATACACAACTTGAATTAACTAACAAAGAAACTGTTCACATCAGTAATACATCTAAATTACAGTGGGGCCCACATATAGAGACGATATCTGGTAGACTTAGCTCAGCCGCTTATGCTGTAAAGAAAATACGTCAACTGACCGACGTTGATACTGCACGTTTAGTTTATTTTAGTTATTTTCACAGCATTATGTCATATGGTTTATTGCTTTAGGGTAGTGCTGCGGATGTAGACTCGATCTTTGTGCTCCAGAAACGAGCTATTCGTGCTATTTACATGATGAGTCCAGGGATACACTGAGAAGTAAATTTAAAGAGATACGAATAATGACGTTACATTCACAATATATTTATGATAATTTAATCTATATATGTTCATAAAAATATAACTTAATTTAAGAAAAACAGTGATATCTATCAATTAAACTTAAGAAATAAAAACAAACTTGCTGTGTCCACTACTAGGCTCCATAAAATTTCTAACGCGTTTCCAGGTCAATGTATACGCTTTTACAATAAACTTCCAAACGACGCGGTTGAATTATCGTTAGGTAAATTTAAGAAATATGTTAAAAGTAGACTATCTACAAGGGCTTATTACTGTATCGCAGATTATATCAATGATAAAACCGTTTGGAATTGAATTGCTTCTTTTGTGTTATATTGTTTGTATTTGCTGTAGCAAAATATTGTTAATCTGCTAACTAAACATTACTGTTAATTAGTAAGATTGTGTGCAATATGACGTTTCTCACCGGGCAAGCTTACTAGTTTCTTTTTTTTTGTCTGGGATCTTGAATAAGTCATGCTTACTGAAAGGTCCTTGCTTATGGCGGCGTCGTTGATCGGGTCGCCACCTTCCCTAAAATATGGCGAGGGAGGCGCTGGCTGAGATATGGGTCATGCTCGTGAACGGGTGCTGTTTGTGGGGACTGGTCTGTTCAAGCGTCCAAAGAATATTAACGTACTGTGTCCTAAGTTTGACGCGAGGTACCTCATTTTGCTCTATAAATTATTCTAATAATTTGTAATTTAGTTTACTTATAATTAAGTAAAAACAAAAAAAAGGACTCCCCTGAGTTTCTTGCCAATTCTTCTCAGGACGTGAGTAATCGAATTGGCGGATTGAAAATATTGACCTTCATACTTATGAAGGTCAATATTTTAAAAATTATTTAAAAAAAACAAAATCTCATTTATTCAATTCAGGTCATTATAGAAACTTGTCTATAATGACCTGAATTGAATAAATGAGATTTTGTTTTTTTTTGAATAAGATACAGTTCGTATACAGAACAACTTTTGTGCATGTGATTACTTTCTACCCTAGGCAGCTTTGTATCGCTTTAATCTATAAATTTTGTGTTAATTTGTTAGGAGAATTAAAATTAGTCTTTCATTTTAACGTGACAACAATTAAATTAGCAAACAAGTCTGATTTCTCAAAATCTGTTTTAGATAGAATGGACTAACTTGTTACTTGTTGTTATTTACTACATCCTAAGTCAATATGGGGTGTAGATTACTATGGGTGGACTGTCTTCTACTTTCCTTGATTAAGCTCCTCGCGTAGGTAGTCTGGTCATAAAATCTACTGGCTCTGAAACTATGCGCAGTAACTTACTCACTAATAAATTACAGATAAGGAACTTGTGGTTAGTTGTGCTGTTGAACTTAATATTTTTTTGATATATCTATAGCTGCCATCAAGCTGGTAGTACATTCAAAAGGTTATTACAGGGTGCAAGAAGGTTTTGCGTCGCGCACGTGTATTTCCCATAACTGCCTGCCTGCATGCCTGGGGCACTCAAACCAGTACAAACACGAGTGAGGGCACATACACCTGATCTCACCAGATGGGCCTCATGGTACATTGCTAAAACAAAGGACCTCAGAGTAGACGTCGGTGTGGAAGGGCTCGATCCCCACCCGTGTTTACAATTTATGATGAGCAAGAGTGTTTTTAATAATTTGTCTATGCGTATTTAAAAAAAAGTTTAAGTTTTCTTATATCAGTTAGCCGTATCCAGTTACAAAAACTAATGCATTTACGCCCGAATACTGAACCGCCACTCAAATCTGACAATCAATAAAGTGCTACTTACTGCTCAAATTCTGTCGTATTCTATTTATTTTGACAGCTACTTAAACGCTTAAGCAGCGCTTATATATTTGAGTAGCGGTTCAGTATTCGGGCGTTAGTCCCTCAGATCGGAACACTAGATGACGTTGTATGTATTGTCTCAAAAGATTCAAGGTAATATTTACTGTATTTCGCATGTCACTTGCGTAGAAGGTTAAGAAAATAATTTCATTGCTGTACACGTATTTAACAAGTTTCAACTGTATTGATGTTTCTAAATGTTAACAAAATAATAATTATAATTATTGTATGACGACTGTACGCCCATAAAACGTGAATGTAAATTATTTGCTGAAAACAGACTCCGTCGTGTGCGCGTCGCGACAAACTTTATGCTTTTACAACAATCGGTTTTACATTATTCTCTAGGCTCTGTTTATATTTGAAACAAAGTTTGTCGGAGATATTGTAATATAGAAACTTTCTATGTAAATATGGTAGTTTGTTAACCGTTTGTTAAAGTGGTGTCTGTGATTCAATGCTGCAATACTTGTAACTAAACATATATCTGTCTATATCTCTATTCATATTACCATACATTGAGCACCATGTTTCATAGATATTGATCACACATAACTTCTGAAACATCATTGGCATGAGTCAGGATTCAATCCTACAACTGCCACAGAGACCGCCTCTTTGGTCTAAAGAATCTTTTAAAAACAGTACTTAATAAAATTCAGTATCAGTAAATGAACCGCCGTATAAATTGTGATTCGGCAGTCAAGCACAGTTTCTATGTCGCTATAGAATTGGAAAATAAAAAAAATGTAGGGAACCACAACTGAGGTTTTATTACGGTCCCCGCCTAACCAAATGTAAAGATAACAAATAGAATGCTGACTGGATGGGACAAACAATCGCGTTCTGAGTTCCAAACACCAAATAACTTTATCTCGCCGTTATTATGCAGCTCACTGAATGAACCAAACATAACCGTGAACCATTTACAAAAAGAAAAATGTCTTATATTTTTACAAAAATCAAAATCTTTTCGTCTCTCTTAGATATATGGCGCGAATAACGTTTTTGCCAAATATCGAATACCCTATATTCCGGATGCTGATTAGTGCGAAAAAATAATCACCACTTGTCTATCCAAATTGCATTATTATACATACATACATAACTTCACGCCTTTTGTTATCCAAAGGTGTAGGCAGCGGCTGTTAAGCCTCGTCTCGCCGTTATGTTTACGTCCCAAATGGAATAGGTGGCGAACCTATTGCCATACCGGGCACAAAGTTTGTCAGTCATCGGTATTTATCACACATAACTTTCGAAAACAATTTCGAAAAGTCATTGGTGTGAGCCAGTGTCTGGAATCGAACCCCGGACCTCTGAATCAGAGGCCGTGCGCTCGCCCGCTGCGCCACCGAGGCTTCTGTAGTGTCTGTTTTTAGGCCCTTAATATCTATCTCGGTGTTTCACTTCAGCAAACACGACTATGCTTAGGGGACCATTTAATGAAAAAAATGTTTATTGTTGTGTTTTAAGGGGCTGGATGGTAAAAGAGCAAGCGGGTCACCTGGTGGCAAGTTAGTAGCGCCACGCATGCACATATGTAACACAAATAGTGTTATAGTTGTCGGCCTTTCAGGGAGTAGAATGCTGCTTAACGGGATAAAATAAAATGACGCATTGTCACTTGTACCCTTTGGGTACTGAGGGCGTGAAGTTACATAGTAATATTTATTTTATCCTATAGAATGACGACTAAACACAAATCAATATTTCAACTCTAAAGTAGACAATTTTCTTTATTTTCTATAGGTACTTAAAAAGGTATCATTTAAAAGGTTTCTTTATATAAAATAAATAATTCTTAAACACTCACTCTTGTTAATGAAGAGGAACACAATTAATTATATATTTGCGGTCAGACCTTGTCGGTACCAATTTTGTAAACGTACAGCGTTTTGTTTTGCCCGGCAGCGGTTTTTCAAACAAGGTTTCCTTTCTTCCGTTCTCGGCTTAATATTTTTTGTGAACATTTTTTGTTATTACTTGCCCGGGAAGTTTGTTAAGGAAATTAAGGATTTTTATCAAAGTGATGTTTCTGTCCTGAGGTTGTGCTTTATTAGTTAGTGTATTATACATATAGATGTGCAGTGGGATACTTATCTATTCATATAAGTTGGTAGGTACCCTAAGGTGATATTTATTTATTGGCAAGATTTGAATTTGTTCTAGTGTGAATCTCCCAATATTATAAAAACAAAAACAAATATAGCATAGAATAGGTGGCGAACCTATTGCCATACCGGGCACAAAGTTTGTCAGTCATCGATATTTATCACACGTAACTTCCGAAAATTTCGATAAGTCATTGGTGTGTGCCAGGATTTGAACCCACTACTTCTTGAATCAGAAGCGGGGTGCTAGCCACTGCGCCACCGAGACCTATAAAAACAAATATAATTCTGAGTAAAGAGAACTTTGTAATGTTAACACTATTATAAAAATATGTCAGTAATTTCAGGCTTCATCAGATACAGACAGATACACAAAACAATCTTTACTCTTCATAATATCGGCTTAAATTAATGTAATTAATGTTTATCTATACTAATATTTTAAAGAGGAATGATTTGTATTTTTGTATGTAATGAATAAACTCAAAAAGTACTGGACCGATTTTAATAATTCTTTTTTCTGTTGAAAGCTACATTATCTCTGAGTAACATAATCATCCCTCAGGCATAATATTTATGTAATCATCGTCGTCATCGACATTTTGTTTGTACGCGAGTAACACCGTGAGGCGGGAAGCTACAAATAATATAGCGGTACGAAGTTCGCGCGGTCTGCTAGTTTTCAAATAAGATTAAAATATATTTTTTTAAATCTTGACAATTGTCTAAAGATGCAAATCAAATTGGTCACTATTAACTGAAGACTGTGCTAAGAGTATACCATTTTGTTACATTTTATACGATTTCAATATCTAAGTTTCGGTAAGTGTATGTAATATACTTATAATATAATCCCGTTCGAAGGCGGCGGCGGCGGCGAGCTCAGTGATCGCCGAGGCCGACGGGCTGCGAGGGCGCACACTCCGCGGGTGCGCCCGGTCGCGGCCCGGGAAGGATGATCCCCGGTGCGGCCGGGGGAGCTTCACCGAGGCACCCCGAGGATGAGCACCCCCTCGTGACAGACGGGGGTTCGACGGCGGAGTGGACCAGAGGGCCGATGCACTGTCCTGGGCCACCCTAACGCCGGAGGAAGGCCGCCGCGAGTTTTTAGTGGGTAACCCTAGGATCGGATTGCAGTTTACTGTTTTGGAAGTCCCACACTACCCCCCTGCCGTCCCCAGGCCATAAAGCATTTACTGGCGTAAAAAAAAAGGTTAATATGTTGTACAATGTAATTTGAAAAGTTCTCGTAGATTTTCTCGGCCGGATATAACGTGTTATCAAAGAGTGTACTAACATACAAAAAGGTTGATGTTTCACGCTCGCGTGAGCCTTTACGGATGCTCGTTAACATCATATTAAAATAACGAAATGCAGCCTTCATTAAGAAGAAATATTCCTAATTTTTCAAATGTTGCTCGAGGTAATTTTATGTTTTGCTTAAATGATTGATTAAATATCAAAATTATTCATATTGTTAAAGATAATAGAGGTGAAATGTGTTCGGAAATTATATATTTAATTAGGTAATATCGATGACTTAGGAAATTGTTCCTGATGGACGGTAAATTGTGCCAACACGTCTTTTGATTCTAGATAAGAGACAAAGGTTATAAGAAAATCCACGTTCTTAATGAGACTGCTGCCTATATCTTGACAGTGGTAGTTTGCTGAATCTTTACGTCCCAATTGGCTATTTAAATTTATTTCGTGCACTTTTATGTGAAACATAGTTTTTTTGTGAGATAGTAGCATACATAACATAACTTCTCGCCTTTTTCTATGCGAACGTGTAGGCAGTGGCTGTTAAGCCTCGACTCGCCGTTTTATTTACGTCCCAAATGGAATCGGTGCCGAACCTATTGCTATACTAGGCACGGAGTTTTTGGACTTTTTAGTCATCGATATTTATCACACGTAACTTTCACACACGTCCTAATGAACACAGCTCAATAACTATGGTACAATATATTTTTTTTCTTTATTTGTTCAATAAACGACAAGTTTGAGTATTATTTTTATTGTCCCACTTGTTAATAGCAGATATTGTGAGTACATTGAGTTATTTCGTGTCTGTTTCAGTATTTCTTTAAATAGCCTTTGGAAATATGTACATATTGTGGTGAAATGTATGTAATACTTATTTCTGTAAGCTTTTGTAGATACTTACTTAACAGTGGTACGAATATTATGCAGACAAAAGGTTTGTTTTTATTTATTTGTTTCACCATCAGAGAAACTTTTTTATTCAGAAGTAGCATGGGCTTATATTTCTTTTAAACGAGGCGAAGGTTACAAACAAAAATTAAAAACTACCACAATTGTATAACTTTGTACGCTTTTTCTAAATTTAAGTAAGGGAAGGTCAGAGATTTCTTTTTCTTTTGCCGCAAGTGAATCTTTTATTATTAAATTGCGAGATCGCGGGTGGATGTTAGTCCCAATATATCCATGGGATAGCAGCCTTCCCAGTACGTGGTCTGTGCACCGGAACTCTCCACAAGTTTTCATTTTGCAACTTTGTCTTTATGGTGAAAGTTTAATAAGCCCAAGGCAATCTTGTACCTGCCTGTGAACATTTATAAAGTAACGCTCGTTATTAGGTACAACCAACATTGTAGCTAGAGATAATTTCAATACTGGTAAGTATTCTGTATTTTACGAGTTTTTACTGTTTTCATAAATATTTATACGCTAAAGTTTTTTTTTATCATAGCAACCTTTTTATATTACTTTATCTACTCCAAGTTTATATTTTATACAAGACATTTATTATTATAATTAGGTCCAGTTCCTGTTAGAAACTTCGTAACACCGATGATTTCTTGGTATTATTTTCGGAACTTGTCTTTGATAAAATCATGCGTGATGTTTAACAATAGGTTCCAAAACTTCGGCGTGTCAAGGCATGATTACATCTGCCTATATTCTTGGGTATAATATACCTTAGAAAGAAAGAAAGAAAGAAATATTTTTTTATTTGCGAGATATGTGGTACGATTCAAGCTGTTACAATTGTATGATTCCAACACACATCATTATTTGGCATGCAAATATTTACTAGTTAATACATAAATAATTTTAATTTAACTACACAGTAAATTTCCAAATAAAAATAAACATAAAAAGAACAAAAACCATGTCACACATTAAATATAACCAAATATTAATTAATCATTTTTCATGACTATCGGTAAAAAAAAAGAAATAATTTAATGAGATGTCAACAACAACAGATTTGTCAAAAATTTAATAAAAGTGAATTAAGTCATTATAAAACTATGTGTCAAAAAAATTCTTTAATTATATAAAATGTGTTTGCCACTAGCCAAGATTTCAAAGGCTTTTTCATTTTTGCTAGTGGCAGTTCACGTATTGATTTAGGGACTTTATTGAACACTTTTGTGCACATCATGTAGCAATTATTTAAGAAAAATGATGACTTAGCATTTAGTCATCGTCAGTAATTTCCTAGGATCTCTTTTGCCTAAACTTGAATTGTCGCGAGCACATTAAATTCGTCTGGAAATCGTTTGACGTGAACACAGATTTCGAATTTTTCTTTTTCTTTCCAATTTAAATTCCCGCTAATGTCAATATTTCATTAATTCTGAACAGCGGCCTATATGATTCAAGCGGCCCTACCTGCCACACGCCGCATTTTACGAAGAGCGTATACAAATTTATTTAACTTAGCAACGACATTTTTTACGTGTACCTTCCAGTTACAAAATTGGTCTAGATATACAGCTAAAAATTTTGTATTTGTAAATTTATTTATGAACTTGTCATGGTACATTATGCTAACTATTTCTATGCTAATTATGTTTATTATTATTTATACATTATGTATACACTTAGATTGATAATAAATCAAACATACTAATATTAGTATTGATTTGAATTTTTAACTTACTTTTTCTAACTCTTTTTATCACGATTGATTCGTGATAAAAAAATAAAGTGAGAGAGAAGTTCTTTCTATTATCTCTTGCCGGTTTCAGAATTATTATTAAGTAATCAAAAGTACTCACTTCTATAACACAGCCATAACAATAGATTTAAATAAAACTTTCCAAGAAATATCTGAGATAGCATAGTGATTACAAGTTACTCGGATTTACAAAACTTTCTTCATAATAAAAATGAAATGCCTAAGTACTTCGATAATGAAGAACATAATTTTAATTTATAAATCTACATATTGGCAGTTATTATATCAAACTAAATACATAAAATTCTCGTATCACAGTGTTAGTTACCATACTCCTCCGAAAAGACTTCACCCGATTCTCATGAAATTTTGTGTGTTTATCATTGCTGTAAAATAACGTTTGTCAGATCAGCTAGCATGGAAATACATTTTATATTGTGTTAAGCACTACCTATCTAGGTATAAAATTTGAGTGTAGGAATAGTATTAGGCAATGCTATTGCTCGAGACCTCGTACTATTTTAAAGTCCTATTTAGAACGGCGTTTAGACCACGTTGTCGGAGTATCATTTTGTGTTAGCAAGAGATGGTTACATGCAATTATTATTGCTGCCTGGCAACTGGCAGACTTGCATTAATACCGCTACGTGAAAGGCTGACTTCCTCCATTTTGTACTGCCATACAGACTAATACCTCAACATCTGCACTTAATTGTGGATTTATCATCATAAGTGGTAACGAGCCATCATAGCTTTTATTCACCTTTTTCTACAACTTCGATGTTGTCATTGGAAATACGAATTTACAAGGCAGCGCGTAAGCTGACTGGAAATAAGTGTTCATAATACGCTAGCTGTTTCGCAAAAGAAAATTCCACAGGATTTTTTAGTGAACCTGACGTTTGTATTTATCTAATCTTTGCATATGTTCATAATCGACAATTGATTCCTCCTTCCTTCTCCGTTGTCTTTTTACTGTCTACGGCTGATCTATCTAACTGTAGTCAAAGAGATCTCTCTGTCTACAGCTGATCTTCAAAACTTATCTAATCTTTACATATGTTCATAATCGACAATTGATTCCTCCTTCCTTCTCCGTTGTCTTTTTACTATCTACTGCTGATCTATCTAACTGTAGTCAAAGAGATCTCTCTGTCCACTGCTGATTTTCAAAACTTAACTGCGCCACCACCACATACCATTGTGAGGACATGTCATGCCTTCGTTTTCGTCAAAACCTTTTACTGTTAGAACATTAAAAGATTTCATATCTAGATATATTTCTTGGACGATATCCAAGCCATGTTATGGCTCGTGATAGAAATAAGACTTTAGATTAGGAAGCATTTTATTTGGAAACCACAAATTATAGATGATAAGCTTTTTTTTTTATGGGATAGTAGGGCAAACGAGCAGGCGTGTCACCTGATGGTAAGCAATCAACGCCGCCCATGGACACCAGCAACACATAGTGTTACTGTTGCGTTACCAACCTTTAAGGGATAGGGGATAGGAAAGGATGGGGAAGAGGGGTAGGCCTCCGGATACTTCTCTCACCGAACGAAACGCGGCATGAGCCACTTTACGTCGGTCTTCTGAGAGGTCGTGGTATTTCACCGGTCGAGCCGGCACATTCATTCATGCAGCGAACTGCTTGGCTCTACCACTGTCAAACAAATTTATTAGATATTTTTAATAAACATACCTTCTAATTTGGACATAGGGTTAGTAAAAATAAACATGTAGACTATAAACCTAATCTATTATTTAACAATTAAATATTTATACGGTTACTATCTTTCTTTATTAGTCTGAGTAGCGATGACATGTTTTGTTTTTATAAAGATTGGTAATCTTCACAAAGTCAACAAAAAGGGTATAAAACTGCTGGAAATGCCATGACTTGATACACTTACTTCCTTTTTAGGGTTCATGTTCTTTGGGACGAAGTAATAAAAAACATAAAGTTGTTCGCTCGGAATATATATATTGAATGAAGTTCGAAATCGATTTTATAGGCAACTACTATCTAAGTTTTAGTGAAATACTAATTGTTGTCACTTAATTCTACTTAAACTATTTTAAAGTGACTCCAAAAAGAAAGGAAGTTGTACTATTTTGTTGTTTTTTTTTAAATAAATAACAAATGGCGAAGAGAATGCTTATGAAAGTACAATAAAAGCTGACAAAATCAGGGCACTACGGGGACTGACGCATCGAAAAGGTTGTAAAGCATGGACTCCAATAACAAGAGAGTGTCGTTGTAAAAGTAGAGAAGGCCATCCTCCGATGATTCGGATATGCAGGAAGAAAAAGAAGGAGGATCCAGGATTATTGAGAGGGATTATTAATATTTATGCTTATCTAAACATGGTTACCTACTATCTTTATTTGTTAGTCTGAGTAGCGTGTTTTGTTATGGGCAAGATTGGTTTTATCACAAATTCTACAAAAACATACCGCTGGTTATCTTAGGTTAGAGCTTGATATACTCACTTCCTTTTAATGATCTTTGGGAGAAAGCTCTGTTTTTACTGCCTACCCCGCAAGGGCTAGTAAGATAGTAAAGGATACATTATACAATCAATGTTAACTGGCATTAATTTAACCATAAATCTTGTGAACGCTTGTATATAGTCAGGTTTGTATACAGAGACACCTAGACCTTGTTAATGCAGTAGCATTAACAAGGTCTAGGTGTCTGTATAGATAATGGCTAATCGTGTAAGCCACTCGCGGTGAAGGTGTTGTGTTATGTTAATAGTGTGAGCTGGAACAATGACCATCTGCATTTCAATTACTCTGTATTCACACGCCTCTGAACCATCTCAGAGTCAATATTTTGCAATTCTCAAAAGCAACGACGCTAGCGCTAATGATATAAAGTAATCTTTTACCTACCCTCGTCGGAATGTTAGTGGATCCTCAAAATTTTAGCCAATTTAGTGATTTATATTTTATTTATGTTCAATACTAATTAAGAAAATTCAACCAAAAGAGTCTATGCTTCCTCTAAATAATAGTGACTGAAATAGAAAAACCAATTCTTTGTTTTCGGGGATTAATAATTACAAACAAAAATTAAATAAACGGAAATAAATAAATATAAATAAACACAAAATATACTTTAAAAACCGCTGTTCTCTTTCAGGCGCAGTCTAAGGAATGTGAAGAAGGTCTATGGATCGAGATTAATAATCAATTAATCTAGGTGAATAGAAGATGAAAAAAGAAATGAATTGGGAACTAAGAACATAATAATAACAGTGCTAAAGTGTAAGAAAGTACAAATAACTGTCCAATTTATATTCGGAATCAAATTAAAATATTCACAATCAGACTGAAAATTGTATTTTTTTGATATGGTAACTCTGTATCCTTTTGAACTGCGTGCATGTTGTAACCTACGTGCATATAAATATTGCAATACTACAAAATGCCCACTATGTAGGGATGGTACTTCCCGTGCAACCGGCGCCGTATCACACATTTATTGTTCCTGAGTTGGATTTCCGTATGAATCGATATTTGTATAGTTTGATATTTTACTGAATATTTGCACTTCAGTTTACTCCCTCGATATTTGCTATGAATGTTGTAGCTTATAAGCTAATCTAAGGGGCCGTCCATTAATCACGTGAGGTTAGAAAGGGGGGGGGGGGGTGTAACAAAAATAGATAGAGGGTAGATATAAGATATCACGTGTATTTATTTTTTCCACCTTATTATTAGAATATGGAGACCACGGACCGGAAAGCGTAGCGTGGGGCGTCCAGTGACAAGGTGGAGCGATGACATACGCAGAGCGGTGGGCAGCAACTGGAAAAGGAGAGCCGAAGATCGGGTTCAGTGGTGCATATTGGGAGAGGCCTATGTCCAGCAGTGGACTGATGTGGGCTGATTATGATAATGATGATGATGATTATTAGAATAAAATAGATTGGTGTGAGCCCAGAATCGATCCCCGGGGGGTTTAGTTTTAAATGTCACCACGTAACACCATGGGGGAGGGGGGTTAAAAAATTATGAAAAAAACATCACGTGGTTAATGGAGGGTCAAAGGGCCCTAATCAATTAAATAGTTTGGACATATACTACTCTCTTCTTTTAACAATGCTAACACTCAACTAGTGACATTAATTGGTCCGCTTGATCGGTACAATTCTAAAACCTCACAGAATATCGACGTAAAGTGGGTTGTGCTACGTTACGGTCAACGATAGAGGTACCCGCATGCCCAACCCCTCTTCTCTCTCAATCTCCATCCCACTTCCGAACTGTTATCTATCCAATCTTAAAGGTAAGTAATCTAACTGTAATACTATGTAGCAGGCGTCCATGGGCAGCGGTAGTCCCTTACCATCATATGACCCACTTGCTCGTTTGCCCCCTGTTATCTTCAATTATTCCCGTTTTAATCTTAAAATCGTGTTCAAACAGTATACGCCTTTTATGTATCCATTGTATTATCTATTATCTCTTAATATTACAAGTGCTAGTAAGAACTGAGGCAGAGGGAACTGTGCGCCATGAGGCACGAATATATTTATTATCAATTCTATCATAAGTATAGGTTTAACGTTTCATCATTTATTAGGTATTCATTGAACTAGTTCAGTGACTTGTGTGATAAAAATGATCCATTACCCAACTGACAGACTACATTTCAAGCAGCTAGCAATAGACATTAAGAATACAATAGGATTGTACCCTTTACGAGCAAAGATTCTATTGAAAATCTCTTTTAAATAGACTGGTTTCTATCATTTTAAATATTTCGCACAAAGAATGGAGGATAATAGTGGGAGTGAGGGCTTTAAGAAAATGTACCTAAAGGAAGGCGGTCTATTGAATAGGTAGCCGGGTTAACGTATCGTTCCTCTTATAGATAGAGCCGAAGTAAAAAGATGGCTGACGGAATCGGTTCATACTGTTGTTACAATATTTATAATATAATTTAGGCAAACTCTGGTATAACAGCTAAACTGTTAAATTCCGTATACAATTATTTAAACATGTTCAGAAATGGGACTATTTGACACATTGTCTTCTGGAGTTATTGATTTATTTAAATAAAGTCTTAACTTGAGGACTGAAGACCGACTTAAAGCAAATGCTTAAAGATTTTCACATTTTCACAACTTGAAGCCTTTTCAAGAATAAAATAAAATAATTAAAAAAATAAATGTCGGACAAATAAATGTCGGACAGTCTCGGTGGCGCAGTGGTCGAGCACACGGCTTCTGATCCAGAGGTCCGGGTTCGATTCCAGACACTGGCTCACACCAATGACTTTTCGAATTTGTTTTCGGAAATTATGTGTGATAAATATCGATGACTGAAAAACTTTGTGCCCAGTATGGCAATAGGTTCGCCACCTATTCCATTTGGGACGTAAACATAACGGCGAGACGAGGCTTAACAGCCGCTGCCTACACCTTCGGGTAACAAAAGGCGTGAAGGCGTTATATTTAAAAAAATAAATCAATAAAATGCAGCACTAGATGATGTTGGCCTCTAATTTTTCTTAGCTTCCTTCTCCTAATTGTCTTAGTTTGTCTTAGTATGTTGGTTGTTTAATAAGATTTTTTTTGCGAATTTTGTATTTAAGGTTGACTCTGTTCTTTCTGTTTTCCGCGCCAGTGACGTGGCGTGAAGTTAAGTAAGGTTAAGTAAGCATGTACTAGAATCGTATATCTTGGTAACTTACATATTTCCAAGTTACCAAACGATACAAGTTTACAGCTATTTTAAAAAGTTAGGCGCTCGTCAAAAGAGTGCCAATGTTTTCGATAAGAAAATTGACTTCGTTAAGTAGCCACATTAGGTTGGAACGGGAAATCATTTAGGGCACGCCATTGGGACCGTGACTCGTCGATAGACGACGCTATTTGAATAATAATATGCTAACCAATTGAGTTCAGAAACAAATACAATTTGACTGTCTAAGGTTGCTTGCAATTAAATTAACGTTGCTGTCAATTAAAATGGAGCTAACATTTTAATTACAGCTTAAATCAATAGAAAAATAAGTCGTTGTTACATACATATGTGGGATAGGAGGACAAACGAACAGGCGTGTCACCTGATGGTAAGCAACCAACGCATTTAGTGTAACTGTTGCGTTGCCGACTTTTAATGGATAGGGGATAGGGAAGGATGGAAAAGAGAAGTGGGCCTCCGGGTACCTCTCATTTGCAGGCAGCGATTTGCTTGGCTCTACCACTGTGAAACACAGTACAATTTCATGCCAAATAGTCGACGATTTTCACAAAGCGTACTCGCTTTGTTGTCGTTCATAACTTGTTTTATTTTGTTATCATCTATTTTTGATACCTCGATATATTTCTGAGGCTTTCCGGTGGCATGGTGTTTTGATAAAACAGGTCAACTTTTTATTTAATATGAATGAAAATATTGGATATTACGCACGTGATATCCCTACTTCTATAATACAAGCTGACTCCTTGAGAACCCAACATTTTAAAAAGGTATTTTTATATTTACGTCCCATATAGGTGACAATGGTGAAATGAAGTGGTGACATTTTTCAGTCTATATTTATCACACATAACCTTTGAAAAGTCATTGGTGTGAGCCAGGACTCGAACATAGGTTACATATTATTATATAATTATTGAAAAAAAAAGAAGTAGTTGTGTGAAAGGATCCATAAAAAAGCAATTTATATGCGCCGGTGGTTCAGCTAAATGTCCTTGTTCACAATTATGGGAAACCGTATTTATTCTTAGTTGTTATCTAAAATTAAAATCGAAACAGCTGTGAAATATTTCGTTTTCAAAGTGAGAATATTCAAAGGAATAAATACGATCGCAGTATATTTAAATGAGAAATTCTCGTTTGTATTTAGTTTTGTTGCATATAGGGTACTATTTTTGGAAACGGTGCTCGCAATTGGGCTTGTAATTCGCAACTTTCTTTTGTATTTATTCCTTTTAACTAGGTTGTAGAGAACGGGCCGGCTCGACCGGTGCAATAACACTACCTACTACTCAGAAAATTGACGTAAAGGGGATCACGATACGTTTCGTACGTTGAGAGAGGTATCCAAAGACCTATCCCCATTCCTCCCCTTCTTAACCCATTCCCTTAAACACCGGTAACGCAACTGTTACAGTATTTGCCCTCTTATTCCATAAAAATATATATAAATGAATTAATTAGTTAGTGTAAATGTGTCACTTCCTGCTCTCTGCCGTATTTATCTTGGCACTAACATCCGTTTGTGAGAACCGGTACTCATAGCCTCTACAATCTAATTAGAGTAAATATTTGTCTTATATTAGTGTGTTGATGAACAAGATAGTATGAATACATTTTTTTAGCAGTCATTATAGGTTTTTTAATACCAATGAGACGTGACTCGGTCAGGAAAGAGGAAGTCGATCTTTTATATTGTTGCGGGTGAAGTTGCGGCCATAAACTAACACAACAATCAAATCTATATAACACTGATCTGAAATCAGTTTTATAAAGATTACATTAGTACTTATATAAGAGTCTCGGTGGTCTAGTGGTCGCGCGTTCGAGTCATGTGTGATACATGTTGATGACTGAAAACTTCGTGCCCAGTATGGCAATAGGTTCGCCACCTATTCCATTTGGGACTTAAACATAACGGCGATACGAGACTTATGTTATGTGCTGTTAGTATTTATACTGATAGCATATCTGTAATTAACATTATAGTAAACCAAGGACTATATATTCATTAAAGATTTTCTTATTCTAATTGATTATGAGAGAGGTATTAAATTATTTCTTGCAATTAATTATCATAGTGGATGTCCTTCCAATTATTTCGAAAACACAGTTGATTTCAATTTTCTGGATAAATCTAATTTATACGTTCGTATACATTGGATTTAACATTAGTGTTTTCATAATTATCAATTTCGTATAACTTTCCAAGGTTTACCGAAAAATATGTGTAGTATTTTATTTCATCAAATAATATAAGACAAAGTCGCTTTCCGCTGTTTGTCCTCTTATATGCTTTAGATCTTAGAAACTACGCAACGGAGTTAGTTGCAGTTTGTTTTATTAGATAGAGGTAGACAACTGGGTGGTTTTGATGTATAATTCATGTATATTGTAGTAAAGATCTGTGAAATTTTCGAGATTTAGCACTTCCGTTGTAAACGCTATAAAAATTACTTTTGAAGCGTAACAAATTTTGCCGAATCAGCTAATTATAGATATATTTTTTGTCATTTTCTATTATTATTTGCACTTTTATTATTTATATTCTTTGCTGTCCTTTTAATATTAATTTACTGTCCAACATTGGATTACGTGGACAGTGTGAGTACCGGAAAAGAGGATAAAATAGTTTTGTAGGTTTAGGATAGCTTACACAAAATACTACACGGCCTTATAAAACGATATCTAACAAAAATAAAATCATTATTTTTATTCAATAAGTCACTGCTTAAAGAAGAAAACATACTTGACTTTGCTGACTGAAATATCCTGTCTTTGTTTGCGTTTATAATGACGATATTCTGGCAGACGTTAAAAGAGAATATATTGATATAAACCAATTTTATAACAATTAAGTATTGAGTTTAAATAAACCATTCCTTAACGATGAGGACATTCATTTACAGAGAAAAGCAAAATGATGTAGGAGTTGGAGACGCCCAGAACAGACTTCCTAGGACCAAATTGAACTTGTTCTCGAAGAAAGTGATGTCAAGTGCGTTATAAATTTAAGAATATGTTTGACAAGAGTTATGAAAGTGGAAGAAGCAAGTGACGTGTGTAAAAATCGTGAATTATGGCACTCTGTTCTTGATACGGCATGGCATAAAGTTCATCATTTGCCTTTTGAGGTCCACTGCTGGACAGGCCTCCCCCATAGAGCACCACAACTGCTGGTCCGTTCACTCATGGGGGGTTTTTGTCATAATCGCCTCGCTTGGCAGGCGGGTTGACGATCGCAGTAGGCTGTATTTTGTTGAGAGAGAATGCTACTGCCCATTCTTCCAGCTTTGCCCTTAGTCACCTTTTACGACACCCACGGGAAGAGATGGGGTGGCGGTATTCTAAGCCGGCGCCACACAGCAATGCCGGCGCCACACAGCAAAGCATGAAGTTGTGTATGTGCAATTACGTATACAAATAAATTAAATCTAATCTAAAAATTACGTCTAAATAAAATAACAGCGATTAATTAAGCAGCGCACTTAATTCAGTTTAAATTTATATGAAAAGTTCGTAATAAATGTATTTGTAGTTAAAAAGCGACTATAATAAGTACCATTCTTCTTCAAAGAGATATTATCAGGCTCCGAATACGGTGGCTAAGTATCAAATAATTCAAATTAATTTCACTTAAGAGTTCCCAGATTGTTTAAATTAATAGTAAGCATTCATTGTTTATAGTTTCTAAGTACTTACGGCGACATCTTTTGCAATGATAATATCTTTATTTCTTCAAAATTCTTGTATTTGTCGAATATAAAATCTCATTCAAATGAAATGTAATTATATTGTTAGCTAGCTTTTGCTCCCTATTATCTTTTTTTTTTTTATGGGATCGGAGGGCAAACGAGCAGGCGTGTCACCTGATGGTAAGCAACCAACGCCGCCCATGGACACCAGCAACACATATAGTGTTACTGTTGCGTTGCCGACCTTTAGGGGATAGGGGAAAGGAAAGGATGGGGAAAGGGGGTGGGCCTCCGGGTACCTCTCTCACCGAACGAAACGCGGCATAAGCCACTTTACGTTGATCTTCTGAGAGGTCGTGGTATTTCACCAGTCGGGCCGGCCCATTCATGCAGCGAACTGCTTGGCTCTACCACTCAAGAATATAAAAGGAATCTCCATATAAAAGGCTGAAATGATTCTAAATGGACCTTTAAGATTGTTTGCTTTTTTAATTTAATTGAAACATCATACGTTTAGGAGAAACGTAATTTAGATTTGACTCATGAAAGTGTGCAGTGGCGGTGCAGTGGTGGCACCCCGATTTTAAACCAAGAAGTCGCGGGCTTAGACCCTGGCATATACCAATGATTTTTCGAAATTAATTTCGAAAATTATGTGTGATAAATATCGATGACTAAAGCATAGAACCTGGTATGTCAATAGGTTCGCCACCAATTCCATTTGGGATGTACACCTAACGGCGAGTCGAGGCTTAAGGGACGCTGCCTTCACCTTCGGGTAGAAAAAGGCGAGAAGTTATGTTATTTAATGTTACAGCGGGAAATCGAATCTGCAATCTATGAATTGAAATCAATTACTTACTATACTGCTATTTTTTATGGGAAAGGACCAAACTGGAAAGTACCGAGCGCTGTTCACCTGCAATACAGATACAGTCGAATTTTCGTTGCCAATTTTAAGGATGTGGGGTGGGCCTCCTGATACCTCTATCAACAAAATGCGGCATAAGCTACTTTACATCAATATTCAGTCTAACTAACCCTATAAAGCGGCGAACTGCGTGACGTGATTTACGATTTTTATAAAGTTTTCCAAAGATATAAGTTTATACCATTTAAAACAGAAGAGTTGAGACATAGGTTTGAGTTAGACTTAAAGATGCAGCTGATTAAACAAACAAAAACAATAAAAAGTTGACTATTTTTCTGAAAAATTTAAGAGTTTAATAGCTTTATTTTAATGAATAACTAGCAATAATAAATATAATTCTTAAACTTGAAGATATTAGATTCCTTCTCATGTGAACGTACTAAATTGTAGTATGAACTTTTAATCCCCCTATTAATACTCAATGTGTATTCGGTATTAATAGTGGGTAATATAGGCAGTCTTCAAATAATTACTTATAATAACAACTTCCATCTCTCTCTTCGACAAAAGTACTTATAATTAATAGTTGTTAGAAAGGTTACGTTCCAAAGTGGTAGGTGAGTTGCTCTTTGCGAGAGGTATCCGAAGGCCCAATCTCTTCCCTTCTCCTGTTCTTATCCCACTTCCTACCCCTTCTTAGATGGCACGTCTGCTTGTTTACCTCTCTATCCCTTAATATGGTAAAAATCTTCTGTACTAGAATGGCACCAGCTTTACTATTTGCTGTCACGCAAATGACAAGGCACTTTCTCTCTCTCTAACAAAAACTTTTTAAGATAATCCATATTTAAAATATTGTATATTAATAGCTACCTAACATATACATCAGTAAGTAAAACGTTACAGGGGTATCTTATTTAAATCAATAATAAAGCAAAATACAAATTGGTATTGAATTACGGTGGCCAACTTGATATTTTCCCTCTGTAAGGTTCCTACTGAAAAAAAAACAGTAAAATCTTGTGATATTTTAAGAGAGTTTGCCTCTTTTGGAAAAAAGAAAAAGACTCTTATGTAGATAAAATATCATTCCTTCTTAATATGACATATGTTTTGAACAGTATAGAAAATATACTTAAATATATAAATATACGAATTCAGAGATATCTTAAAAAATCGAAGGATTAATTTTAAACGTGTGGTAAATTTAGATGACTGAAAAACTGTGCAACAACGCTACCTATTTAATTTAGAACTTAAAAATTTGAGTCGTGGCGTACACTGTCTGCATTTTTAGATATAAAAATGTCCTATAATTTTAGAAGATTATAACCAGACGCGATTTCTATAGGAAAATTTAACTTTTAAAGCACTTTTAGGGGTGCAGAGGAGACTATTAGGGCGTGCCGTCGACAGTGGCTCGACGCCAGGCTGTATTAAAACATGATAACCAATTGGACCCATTGACTTGGTATTCAACCGCTCCATTTCCTGCCAACACTCAAATCTTAACGCAACGGGGCTAATTTGCACAAAATAATGTCGACTCTCCCAAGTATTTCTTTCGTTTAATGCTTTTATAATGGCCCACAACGAACAATATTATACAACTTTGATTGCAGTTGTTGTATCTGTAAGATAGAACTTTTACTGTCGAGTTAAGTATTCAGTGTTTTAAGGAAATATGTTTATTTTCCATTTATTGAGTTCTTAATTGCTATTACTTGTATTTATATAACAATAATATAAATACATATATGCAAACATAACATAACATAACTTCACGCCTTTTTTTACCCGAAGGTGTAGGCAGCGGCTGTTAAGCCTCGTCTCACCGTTATGTTTACGTCCCAAACGGAATAGGTGGCGAACCCATTGCCATACCGGGCACAAAGTTTGTCAGTCATCGGTATTTATCACACATAACTTCCGAAAACAATTTCGAAAAGTCATTGGTGTGAGCCAGTGTCTGGAATCGAACCCCGGACCTCTGGATCAGAGGCCGTGCGCTCGCCCACTGCGCCACCGAGACTTTTTATATACATATATGCAAAAATGTATTAAATTATATATTATTTATACAAAGTATATGAAATAAGTTTACGCTGATAATACCCGGAATAATTTTTAGGCAGTGGAAGTGGTTGGATATGGTTTGGTTTTATAACGAAACTATTGTCGAAAAGTATTACTGAGTACCTACTCGTAGTCCTACTCAAGACCTTTGAATGAGAAGACCAGAGCAAAATCATTGAGACTGGAAGGATTCACCTATAAATAGAAAGTCAGATAAGGATTTAATGACTGTGAAACTTGTATCAATATTCAGTCACTCAGTAAATTAGCCATAACATGTCTTAGATCGCGGACGCTGGGTAAAATATGGATGACAGAACAAAAAAATATTCTACAGTGTTATAGAATACATTAATATCTATAAAAAAGTTGCCGAAACCACTATTGTGAGTGTAAGTACTTTATCATATTTTAAAATTTAGTAGTCTTGGTGTTGATTTCTAGAAATCTAAATTGTGTAAGCAAAACAAGTTTCATAATCTGATGATAACTTTTCAATTTGTTGAAATCTGACATTTCATTCCAAAAATATTACGATACTAAAAATCAACTATGTACAAAAAAGGCCTTGTTCTGAATAATGATAAATGTACAGCTACAATCGCGGATTGCTGACACCAGGGCGTCGAAAGTGTGTAATTTGTATAATGTAGAAATCCAATAAGAAAGGATTTTCCAAAATACTACCTCTAAAAAGTAAAAATGGGGCAAACTTCGCAATTGTCTATTTTTATTTTTTATGGGATAGGAGGGCAAACGAGCAGGCGTGTCACCTTATAGTAAGCAACCAACGCCGCCCATGGACACCAGCAACACATATAGTGTTACTGTTGCGTTGCCGACCTTTAAGGGATAGGGGATAGGAAAGGATGAAGAAGGGGGGTGGGCCTCCGGGTACCTCTCTCACCGAACGAAACGCGGCATGAGCCACTTTACGTCGGTCTTCTGAGAGGTCGTGGTATTTCACCGGTCGAGCCGGCCCATTCATGCAGCGAACTGCTTGGCACTACCACTGTTTAAAGTTTCCACCACCATGTTTTTGCTTACAAAGTTTACCGGGTCAGCTAGTTACACAAATACATGTGTGTGCCTGATTTCGTTCTGCTGATCCACTAGAAAGCCGAGGCTGAAGTTTATTTATTGATAAATATATTGAAATAAAATTCACACAACAATTATGACTACTTTCCTATTTAAATTCATATTCATTTATTTGTTTATATAAAGATATGATAATTGACCAAAACAACTTTTAGGATTATATCGCGTTTATTTATTACTTATTTATATTTATTTCCCGACGTTTCGAACTGTTTACACAGATCATTTTCACGAGTATAATATAAATAAGTAATAAATAAACGCGATACAATCCTAACAGTTGTTTTGGTCAATGAGTGAGATTCGCGAAAGTCTTAGAAATAATAATGTAAAAGTTATGATAATATAAATAATGATATAAGTATATATATAAAGTATAATATATAAAAATAATATATTATATAATATATTAATAATATATTATATAATAAGCGTAGTGTGAGCGATGTCTGTTGAGTTGTGAAAGACGCATCTAGCGTCAAAGAAATAGATTTTATTTATTTCAATTCGTGTTGTTATTTATTTTTATTAGGCTTTTCATTCGCTTTTTTTCATGATTTTCTTTCTTTTTTAAAAAAAATAAGGTGTGATCGAGATTGTGAAATTAAAAATTAATGAAAAAAAAAAAGATTTATTTTTCTAATTTCAGTACAATAGTTTTCTATTTGCAATAAACAAGATGCGATCATATAGTTTTGTCTCAAGGACAACAATATGTACAAGCAGTTGGGCCTTGTACATAAAGAATAAATTCGGTACACAGTCCGATGAATAAAGTTGGGGTTGTTAACGAAGCTACTTGGAAATTTCCATTTTAAACTGTTCATTTTGAGTGTAAAGTATTCAGCATATGTCGGTTTGCGGTTTATATAAATTTTTAAACGGTTTTTAGTAGGTCCGCCGTTTCGGCATGTGTATGTATTTATGCACATAAAAAATGTTGGTGATTAATGCAACATTAAAAAAAAGTGTTGTAAGTATAACGGGGTAGGCACGGTTTCCACGTAGGTGAAATATCACGACCTCTCGGAATATCAGCGTGAAGTAGCTTGTGCCGCGTTTCGTTTGGTGAGAGCCGATCCCCTCCTACTCCATTAAAGGACGGCGAGGCACCACGGTGTTCATAGGCGGTGAGTGGTTGGTCACCATCAGGTGACCCACTTGCTCGTTTGCTTTCAAATCCCATTAAAAACACAGAGCGCCATAGGCACGATTCTTACTCACCGCTAACTCTTGTCCATATGACATTGCTCATCGGTGTTTAATGCTCCTTACAACACTTTCCGCAAGTAAACGTTCTATTTGGTCATGGAAAATGTGTCGCACCTGTCCTAGACTCTTACATCACTTCGTTTTTGTACGGTATGTATCTCTGCTTAGTCACTTTTTCATCATCAGTCATTCTTCTTCCATGTCCGAACCATCGGAGCATGTTTTTCCTTACTTTTACACCGACACACAATTATTACAATCCAACTTTTTTTCTTACAAGCTTTCATAAATAATAAAAGAAATGAATAATTCAACAATTACAGCACCAGGCCCTTGTTTAAAGTTTGTTTCAAATATAAATATATCCCGCGGATAATAACAACCAAAATCACACACGGTACCACTTACTGTATTTGGTAAATTTGAGAATAAAATAAGAAATAGAGTATAATTCGAGAAGGTTGTGAAGTGAAAGAAGATGTAGAGACAAGGATAGAGAAAGGAATGCTTAGATGGTCCTGACATGTAGTAAGGATGGACGAAAAAAGACTGGCTAAAGAAATTTATAAGACAAGGGTAAAAGGGCGACCTGTAAAAAGTCGCCCTAGGCGAAATATCTACGACCAAATCAATGATGTGTTGGTGAAAGTCCAGGTCAAGAGTGCCCGCCACCGACGAACATGTATGAAAGTGGTAATGAGAGTGGAGGAAGCAAGACGTATGTCAGGATCGTGGCAAATGGAAAGAATTATTCTTTGCCTAGCCCCACGGGAACAAGGCGTGATTGTATGTATGGACAATATACATACATACATAACTTCACGCCAAATCCCTTTCGGGGTAGGCAGAGAGAACAGAGCGCCATAAGGCACGATTCTTACACAAGGTACTCGCTTCTTTGACTTTCATAACTCTTTTCATGCACTTGCGTCAATTTTTAATTTTTATTTTATCCATCGAATAACATAATTATATAACTCACATTGAAGTAATTAACGGAAGAAATCCCTTTTGATATCTCAATTAACTACAAACTAATACCAATGTTTAGTTTTTGATGTTATATTCTAATTGCCACCAAAGCGCTTGTTATCCAAATCTCGAGCAAGTTTAGTTACACAATTTGCGTGGAATGGCAAACAAAATCCTTTCAGCAATTTTGTTATTATAATATAATGAATTGGAATTTGTGTGTCTAGTGAATATTATGTGGATAACCAGTTACTATGTAACAACATAGATATACAACAAAAATTTATAATAAATAAAGGTTTATTAAATAAGTTTTGTACTCAATGAGATTTTCAGAATTATATATAGTCCATATGATGTCTGCTGAATTGATCAAACACGGTGGAACCTGTGTCCGGGACGCTTTCCTGACCTTGACCTTCTCTCTTCCTCGTTCTTTATTGATATCGTTTTCTATTTATATTTGTTTTTCGTGTCGTAACATTTATTTTTATGCCTTAATATTAAAAAATGTAGGAGATGTTTATTGAACTAAGTTTTGGCCCAACCAAATAAAAAAAAAAAATCATTGAGTTAACTTTTGAGTCAATAAAAAAATCAAACTTTTTTATTAACAACCATAGTTAATTTGATATTGTAGTACTGTCTCGATTTTAGCATTTGAGCAAGAGACACTAATAATATGACTAATTGTAGAAATAAAAATGGAGTGTACGTTCACTGAAAGTTCAATAAAACAAACGAGTATATCATAACTTCTACTCAAAGGTGCAGGCAGGGGTTGTCGAGATACAAATGGTATAAATAGGAGGTGAACCTATAGCCATAAACCGGACACAAAGTTGTTACTTATCGATACTTATCTCACATAACTTCAGAAAAGAATTCCGAGAAATCATTGGTGTGAGCCCAAAATCGAACCCACGACTTCTAAATCAGAAGCGGGAGGCTCACCTACTGGAACACCGAGACGTTAACATATTGTTATTATACATAATCAATACAATCAGCTCAGAGAAGATATACTAACCGCTGGAGTAAAAAAGAAGATCATGCTTCATCTACAATCTCTAGATTTTATTTCTACCATAATTCAACAAGACCTCAAATAAAACTAAATTAAAATATTACTGCAGGCAATTTTATTTTCTTCTCCCACGGTCACTGTTAATAATAAAATAGAAACTTTTTTAAAACCTTTTAAAAAAAACTAATGAATTTAAAGATATTTATAAGAACAATAGCTAAATTGCTTTTTGTGGCTTTAATCAAGTTAATTTATTTGAATTAGATAGGTTTCTGAGAGAAGATTGAAAGTTTTTTAAATTATTATTATAACTTAATTTGCTTTTAAATAAATTGTAAAAATACAACGCGAGACACATTCCTACCTGCTACAAATAGTCTGTTCGTTTATTGAAGGCACATTGGATTCAAGTACATGTAACACATAGTTTTATAAGGTTCTGTAATTCCAGATAATATGTTATATACTCTCATTAGTAAGACAGCTCTTCGTTTTAATTTCAGGAATTATAATTAAAGTTATACATTAAGTTATTGACGGGCCTCGTGGCGCATTGGTAAAACTACCGGCTGCAGCAATGAGGTCGGGGGTTCGATTCCCACCCGAGCACAAATATTTGTGACAAACATGAGTATTTGTGTGGCGTCTGGGTGTTTTTCTATGTATTATAAGTATGTATTTACAATAGAAAAGTATATATGTATTAATATCCTTTATCTAGTATCCATAACACAAGCATTTAGTTGCTTAGCTTGGATATAGAGGGCGCTGTGTGTATTGTGTCCAAGATATTATTATTATATTATTATACAATGTTTAATAGTTTTGTCTGAATTTACACTGTACGGCGAGATGAGCTTGCCAAAGTTTGGCAACGCTACTTGATGCTTGATTTCGTAGCCAATACTGAATACTGTAAACTGATAACCAAACTGTATCCGGTGACATTAATTACACGTAAATACCTATTATTGCTAAAGTTAGTTATGGGAGGAATAATATATACATACATAACTTCACGCCAAATCCCTTGCGGGGTAGGCAGAGAGAACGGAGCGCCATTAGGCACGATTCTTACACACCTCACTCGCTATAATAATAATACTCGGAGGAATAGTATTAATCAAAATATGTTTCCATAATTTTGATTAATATTATTCATATTATATTTTTCAACACACATGTTTTATTAAGGTTTTATTTCATAATGAAACAATGTTTCACATTTGTTTGCTTAACACAAAAAACAGGATAGGAAAGAGGATATCAGGAAATATTTTTCATTAGAAATTTCCATACTCGAAGATGTAGGTTGCGATGATTATGGGCTGGCTATCCCACTTGATCAACATCTATATTCGACACATAAAAATTTCGGAAAATTATTGGTGTACTACCAAGCTATAAATAAAATTTGAGACAGCTACTTTCAGAGTTATTTCAAATGAATTTGAGACAGCTAGTTTCACAGTTATTTCAAATGTATAGTACAAAAAAATTAAAGAATTAGTAAAATTATTTCATGATGGATACAAATAATTGATTGCCGGAAATATAGTTTATTTTAGTAAACGCTTTTAAAGACAGCTTAGTGATAAAAACAAACAGGGGATGACATTTCCTATTTCTTTTCTAATTAGTTTCATAATAATCTTTTTTTTTATCTTAAATCGACGTGAAATAATCTCTTTTCAATACATACTTCCTTTTAAAGATTCATAGTAAAACATCGCAAATGTGTGATGGGCATATTTGGCATGCAGTCTTTGGCAAAGATATAACGACAAGTTTAAGTGACAATTTCCTTGAATTCTCTCTTTGTTCATGTAGCTAAACTCGTATCTAACATGATATACCTGCTTGGTCCTCTAAAGGTACATTATTCCTATCTAATTATCACTAAGCTCTGCATTTAGCAGCACTGCGTACCGTAGTAGAGGGAATTCGACATGGGCACACGGTACTTTGCGCACAGTGAACTATCAAATTGGTCCAGCCTAGTAATCAAAGTCAGCGATTTGAAACCAATTACATAGATAACATTGCCCCCAAATTTAAACGGATCATTCACGTCAATTGCCTCTTTGAACATTGATTATAAAGCGTAATCGTTTGTAATAATTAGAGTGGAGAATGTAAACGGCTACCGGTAGTTCTCCGTGTGCATGGTTTTAGCCACTATATCGTCCGTTTTAGGGGGTGGCGATTTTGATTATAATTATAAAACTAAAAATTGAAACTGAAATGTCGTCAAGCAGGTATTCAACTGATTGTGATGACTTTAAATCACAAGAAAAATAATAAAATATGGAGTGGATACACGGCCTTTATCATAACTTAATAATATGTTAATCAAGTAAAAAGTTCAAGTTTAAGTTTCAAGTAATACAAGAATGTGTAAGGGATATTATACGTCATGGCATGAGAATACAGGTATTCTGAATTATATGGCTCTTTTTTTAATTTCGTATGGCTTTTTTAAAGCTTTTAGATGCGGCTATTCTAGTGGATTTTAACTTTATTTCATTTAAATCGGAGTTAGTACCAAAAACTCTAAACCATCTATTCCTTTGGTTACTAAATCTACTGTTTACATTATCTCATGGTTGACTGCCAAATCGTTCAGTCGCATTAAGATAACTAAAAAATAATATATAGAACAGTTGTCAGAAAATAACAAATCATAACAAATAATTTTGTCAAATTATACTTAGTCATGCCATAAATATTGTAAAAAAGATATTTTTTTTTTAATTGCCTATAACATTTATTACTTTTACAGTGTTTTACTTTAATACATAAATATAAAACGAGATAAAATATAAAAAGCTTATTCGAAGTGGTCTCCATTGGCTGCAATACAGGCCTTTAAATGTTGAGGCCAGTTATCAATAGAAACACGCACTCTTTAAGTATATACATTTTGGATTTCAATTTATTACGCATAGTGTTTTTAACACCGTAGTCAGTAATTGTGAATGCGCTAATTCCAAAACGTCTCACGTATAACCTTAAACCTCAAGAAGGCGGACAGATATTAAGAAATTTCATTGATACCAGGTGACTTACATAACTTGTGCCATAAGGCAAACGGTTTTGGGATCTATTAAGTTCAAGAATAAAACAATTCGGCTAATCGCAGCGTAAACCTCGCCGCGAAAACCTTCGGGTATAAATTTAAATTTATCGCAGTGTAAGCCCGGAATCGATCCCACGATTTATTTATTCAGAAACGGTGAGATCTATTCTACTCTACCAACACTATTGCAAAATAAATAATTCCCTCTTTACATTTCCATGTAACCACATTCGCAAATATTCGGAGTATATGAGTTGGACAAGTTTATAACCCAGCTAGTCCCACTTTAAGTACATATCTTGAGATGTCCACTACGACATTGGAATTGGCGACGCAATAGACAATTTTATTTGCACACAATTGGGAGAACTCGTAACCAGACCGTAACTGGAGATACTCGGAAACTAATATATATTTTTTATAGTGTTTTTCACTGTTTATCTCGTAGTATAGAATTTTAGATTTTCTTCTCAAAGGTGTAGGTAGTGGTTGTTACGCCTCGACTCGACGAAACGTTACGTTCCGATGTGATTGGTGGCAGAACCTATTGCAAAACAGCCGGCACTATGTTATCAGTCATCACTTTTTTTTTAACCATAACTTCCAAAAATTTACATATGCACAGTTGTATGGTCAATTCTAAACGAGCAGTACCATGTACCATCTACGAGGTATGTTTTGCTAAAACCAACAAAACCTGTAATTTTCCTAATAATTAATTAACAAGCATTCCCTTGACGAATCCATCTCTTTGTAATATTAGATTCGATTGAAAAAATCATTAATTATTTGAAATGGAATCGTGAACGCGGAGTGGATAATTACTGATCCAGAATGAAAAGCCTTTTTGTGTGTAAGTAACTAGCGTGAATGTGTTTTGATTATGGTAAAGCGAAATAAAAGAACGTGAATGTATTGAAAAACGAGAGATAAATAAAAGTTGATAAATTCCACAGAGAGGTTGATGAGAGTGAGGTTAAAAAAGATAGACAGCTTTCATCTTAATGAGATCTGTTATATTTCAATTAAATACAATAATAGCGAGTGAAACCATTCACTCATTCGTTCAGTCCGGTATAACCATTCATTCAGTGTTCATATCAGCACGTTTCGCTATTAGAATTTACATTTATTTAAATATCTAAAAGAAATCTTTTTGTTTGTTAGTGTTTTTTTTTATATTCTCAAATGTTAATAACGTTGATAAAGGTAAAAAATGTCGTAGTAAATTAATAATAATTTTTACATTTAACTTTTTAATTACTTTACTAATTTAGTCTCTCAAAATTTTTACAATACAAAAGAGTAATATTTCCGAGCAATATTTTAACATAACCGAGTGGACCACTCGGTTCGTGAAATACTACAATCTCTCATAAAATCGATGTAAAGTGGCTCATGACGCATTTCGTTGAATACAGATATTAGAACGAAGTTCTTTATCGCGCGTTGTGAAAGGGAGCTAGACGGAAAAAATTCTTACGAAAAGTTGTCACGACACGATACATCTTTTATTGGTTTATTTAGAACAATGTATAACTACCCAAATGGTCTAGTGGCTAGGTTACCTTGCTCACATCCAGGAGACTCAGGTTCGAATCCCGGTATCGGATTTCTTTTTTTGGAGTTTTATTTTCCATGTTTTCCTATTTTATAAGTATATGTTTTTTTACAGAAGGGACCAGAAAATGGTACGTAAAAGTGCGATCACTGTTCCTTAGAATTATCCGGTATTTATAAACTAAAACCTCACAAAGCTACCTGTAGTAAGTCTTGTGCTTAAATAAAAACTAATCAGCAAAATTTAAGAGAAAAATAAAAAAAACCTACATAAAATTGAGCACGATTTTTTTTGCAAATTGTGTCGATTCTACATTAGCCGAAGGAACTTCGTTCCTAACTGATGTCCCGCGACATCACATCTTTTTTTTTCGCATTAAATTAAAATATACCTAATATAGTATTCTGGTCGAAGAAGTAGTCTCGGTCAGAAGTCGTGGGATGGATTCCGGGCTCATACCAATGTTTTCTCGGGTTTTTTTGATCAGAAGTTGCCTATTATAAATAACGATGAGAGACACCTTCGTGCCCGGGTAATGGTAATAGGTTTTCCACCTATTCCATTCGGGACGTATTTTAACAGCAGCTGCTGCTGTTAAAAGCGCCTTCAGTTAAAAAAACGCGTGAAGTTATGTTATATTATATCTTATATCGAAGGACATCAAAACGAACGGTAAATTAATGCCTAAAATAATATATTAGTAGCATAAATAGGATTCAATAATTTAATATTTGCAATACTAATACACAAAGTGATATTGACAAACCTATAGTCCCTAACTGAAATATTTTCATGGGAAGTTCAATATTTACAATATTCGCTAGGAATATAATTTAATGCATAACTCTGTATGAATTCGAAATTGTTGTCCTAATTCAAGTATGTTAAATATCGATGACTGAAATCTTTGTGCCCGGTATGGCAGTAGTTTCCCCACCTATTCCATTTTGGAAATAAATTAACGGCGAGACGAGGCTTAATAGCCGCTGCCTACACCTTCGGGTAACGAAGGCATGAAGTTATGTTATATATATATATATATATATTATTCATAATAAAATTTACGTCGTAACTATTACAGCTTCGCGACTATCTTTTTTCCCTCCAGACCCTTCTGGTCCTTGCCACAAATTCCTCTAACATATGTTATTTGGTAATAAGATGATGTCTACAGGTTTCTTTTAATGCTCTATCCCTTGAGACAAAGAATAAATTTTATTATTTACATAAATTATATTTATTCTAGACTGTCACTGGTTCATCTTTTATATGAAAACCAAGTTATAATCAAAATTATAAAAACCACTATTTAAGAAAGTGTTTAAAAGTAATAGTGAATCCAAGATTAAGGCTTGCTAATAACCATTAATATTTGGCTGCTCACTATCTCCATTAAATTCAAATCTTATAAATTTCTTAGTAATTAAAAATAATATATTTGCACTTTTATTGTGTAATGTAACTAACGGAAATTACCGAATCAATAAAAATATTTATCGAATACATCACGCTTGATATTTTAGTGATTTAATATGACACATGACTTTTCATAAGTCATTGATGTAACACCCGGATTGGAACCGGAGACATCTGATTCAGAAGCGAGGTGCTGAACCACAATGTCACGTGGATGTGTTTAATAATTTTACGAACGAAGTAGTTGACACGCTTGGAGTAAGATTACTATTTATTATAATTGGCACTTTTCCTCCAATAATATCAGTGAAATTTTATTTTCGTACATCGTAAATGAAAATCTCACCATTACATTAGGATGGAGGAACTTTTAAATTGTCTTCCTTATCACATTAATATATGAAACAACCCTTATCTTGTGTATATTTCATTTTTAAAATACTTATCTCTATTACCGAAAGAATCGCGGCTTTCTGAATGCTACACAAATAATATAAGGCTCTAAATAAATTCACATACAAGAATAGTATTAAATTTTGAAGTAAATTTTCTCAGAAGATGACAGATGGCAGGTGTCCAAGACTCCCATTGGAGATGGCCTTTGCTTGAAAACAGTTTATATGTTCTTAGAAACCTTTAAATCCTCGAACTCCGATACACTCCGATGCACTTTAATTTTGAGTCGATTAATATATACTATACACAAAATTTAATTTATCTAGTATTGAATAGGTGAGTTTTTGTCGAGATAAGACTTACTTGATTAACTCATCTGAACTTTATGTAGTTTCTGTAGCGAAAGAGTCCTTCCGATGTTTGCCAATGTTTCCAATCTCTGTAAACAAAACTATTTGCGAAAAGATTCCTTGTCACGGAATATAGGGTTGCTTTATTTTCACGGTCTTAATTACGCGGCCTTATACTTACGTCTGCCTTTGTATTTTTTTATCTTTTATTTTGTGTCCACGCAAAATTGGAGGCTTCTATACTGACCGATGTTGATGGAACTCTGTAACGAACTCTTGTGATGTGGTTCTATTTATGAGCTCAATTTCATTCAACCGCTATCTTCGCGAGTTTTGCTAAAACCTTATCCTTTTACAGCTACATCTAGTATTATAGGTAACAATACTAGCTGTAGCCGGTGAGTTTGTTTGTACGAGGTTCCATAGCAAGACTTTCCAATTTTCGTCGATGAAAGATTATAAATTGTTCTTTAATAAAATTTTAATAGCTAAATTATTTTAATTCAATGAAATAAGTATTACTGGAAATTAACGCGAATATTTCGTGGATCACAAACAATATGTTACTTTTAAAAATATAGACCTAAGAAAACTGCAACAAACTTCATTAAACGGTTTCAAGATTAAAAAGCGGACAACCTATAAAGAAACGACTTTTATAAGTTGAAAACCAAAGTTTCGGTATTAAAATTTTACTTTTACGAACGTCCACAGTTAATATCCGAGCTTATTTCACTTAGGAAAGAAAATTTTACGTACCCCAGCTATCTCTTCTACCTGCCCTGCTTTGAATCAGCTTACTAAACGTAACTTAATATTATGGTTTCACAACTACCTTCATTTTATTCACTTTATATGGCTGCATATTACTTAAGATAAAGCGCTTAGTTGAACACGCTAATTTTAGCTCTCCTTATTATTTTATCGAATGTCTTGGGAATAGGTGTACTAAAATTTAGTCTTAGTTATTTTTAAATGCACGCCCATTTCTACTCGAAGGTATAGCAGAAGTTGTAGGTAGCGGTACTTAATATGATACACAGGGCTTTTCTATAGGATAAGAAGGCAAACGAGCATGTGAGTCACCTGATGGTGAGCAACTACTCACCGCCCATGAACATCGTGGTGCGTTCGCTATTTATCACACTTAACTTTTGAAATGAATTCTGAAAAGTCATTGATGTGAGCTCGGATTTGATCGCAATACTTTTCGAATCAGAAGCGGGGTAGTCGACCTCTAGTTCCTCGAGATTTTATTCGCACTTATTATGCTATTAAAATCGAAACACAAGTATATAAAGAAGCCTATCGAATGATTTTAGAAAGCTTTGCGGATACTTAAGGAAATGTGTTCGTACTCCGGAGCTTATATTATTATCCTCCAAGTGTTTGTCCTCCAGTCTATTTTATAAGCTTTTATTTACCTTGCACTGTATGTATGTATGTATGTATGTATGTATGTAAGTATGTATGTTCGGTGGAATCTTGTAACTCAATTTTGAAGTAGATACCTTCAACCGATTGAGCTGAAATTTTGTATACACGTTTACTTTGGATGACAATGCATGATATAGTGTATGACGTTATTCTATATTCAATATGGCGGACGCCCCAAGATGGCGGAATGGATATTTTTAATGCATTTCTGCAATATGGGTATCAAATGAAAGGGTTTGTTGAGTGTAACTCAAAATATAATATGACGTCATTCTAAATCCAATATGGTGGAATATCCAAGATGAAGGAATATATATTTTAAGCTTTCGTACAATATGGGTATCAAATGAAAGGGCTCATTGGGAAAACTAAAAAAATAATGTGACGTCATTCTAAATCCAATATGGCGGATAATCCAAGATAGAGGAACAGTTTTTTTTAATGCATTTCTACAATATGGGTATCAAATGAAAGGGCTTGTTAATAGTAGCTCGAAAAATAATGTGACGTCATTCTAAATCCAATATAGTGGAATAAATATTTGCGTTTCTACTATATGCGTATCAAATGGCCCTTTCATCAAAGAGTTATATGATAACTTCAAAAACTATGTCTCGGTGGTTCAGTAAACTAGCCCGCTTCTGAATCAGGAAGTCTTGGGTTCGAATTTGGCCTCACACCAATTCTTTCGAAATTTCTCTCGAAAGTCATGTGTAATAAATATTTTTGACTGACCACTTTGTGCTCGCTGTATGGCAACAGTGGTAGAGCCCAGCAATTCACTGTATGAATGGGCTGGCTCGACCGGTGAAATACCACAACCAGCTCACGCCTTGTTTCTTTGGGTGAGAGAGGTACCCGGAGACCTACTCCCCTTCCCCATCCCTTCCTTCTTCCATATCCTATATCCTACTCCCTTATAGATCGTGAGACGTAAACATAGCGGCGAGTCGAGGCTTAATAGATGCTGCCTACACCTTCGGGTAGAAAAAGGAGTCGAGCTATGTTATGTTATTAATTAATGTTATAAACAAATTAGATTGTGTATAAATATTATAGATATCATAGGGTTTTCAATATGAGCGGCTAGATACTAGTGGCCTGCTTGTTTGGGCAGTGTCAGTCAATCTGTTGTTTACTATTCAGTCACTGATGCCAAATCACCATGTCAAGATACAAGGTTAAGCGGCGCGTCCAAATTTATAATCAAAATGAGTTAGTGCTAACATTGAGAACCTTACGACCACTTTACGGCTGAGGCGGTAGTCCATCACAGGCTTTCCGTTGACCTATGTTTTAATAGTTAACAGTGTTTTAATTGTGGTCAGCCACGCAATCTGCTGCATGAATGGGCCGGTTCGACCGGTGTAATGCCATGCCCTTTCAGGATACCGACGTAAATTGGACAGGATTTAATAACTTTAACATGCACACTAACGGATTTTAATGGTGTTATAGGTATTATTAGAATTAAACACAGTGGATGGTGGGAACGAACTATAACTTTTATTACAACACACTCCTATGTTACACTCAGGTCAGCAAGTATAAAGTACTGATTAAAACAACAGATGGCGTTACACATCACAAGTAGTTAAACATATTTTGTTATTAAACAACAGTCCCACATAACAAAATTAAGTTGCAAAATCAACAAATAAGTAACAAAAAAATTTGTTTACTTAGGCTCGAAACTGTTTGCTGCTGGTCAAGCATACGCAGCCTAAGTAGAGAAAAGACTTTAGGAGGTCTCCTCATTGAAGAGTTGGACTGTTCGAAATTAACTGGCAAATGACCTTGTAACAATGATGCTTTGAATGAGATGAAGAGACTGAGAAACTAACCCATCGATAACTAAAAACTTGAAAATAATTTAAAGAAAAAAACTTTTTTAAAGAAGCTTTTATTTAAACGCTCTGAAAAGAATAAAATAATTTTAACCTTATACATATTAACTATCAACTTATAACCTTATTATATACAATTTATGTGATAATAAAAGCTTGTCGCTATGTTCAACCCAACCCTTCCCCCCTCCTCTTCCCATCCCAATTCCGACCCCTTCCATTTCCCATGGAAAGGGCCGGCAACGGAACTGTACCACTATATGTGTTCGGGTGTCCATATATATGTTATAAACCAAAAAAATATATTTGGATAATGCGATCCGTCACAGTAATCATTAGATCTAAAAAAATATTTCTAGATGGTTATGGATAGCCACTGATAGGTAATTAAACATAGCGACAAGCTTTTATTATCACATAAATTGTATATAATAAGGTTATAAGTTGATAGTTAATATGTATAAGGTTAAAATTATTTTATTCTTTTCAGAGCGTTTAAATAAAAGCTTCTTTAAAAAAGTTTTTTTCTTTAAATTATTATTATATAAATATGTACCATTGTATTGAGATTTTTATTCAAAGAGTACTTTGGTATTAAATACTAGCAAATTAAATGCTTGCTTCCAATTATGAACTGACTTCAGTATTGAAAAATATCGGTCAATAATATTTATTACGTAGAATAGTATGTGTAAGCATGGTAGAGACAAGCAGTTCGCTGCATGAATGGGCCTGCTCGACCGGTGAAATAACAGTGCCTCTCATCCGGAGATATTTTCAATGCTTTTCTTCAATATGGGTATCTAATTAAAAGGCTTCATAGTCACTCTAAAAATAATGTGACGTCATAGTAATTCCAATAAAGTGTAATAAATATTTTTAAAACATTTCTACACTAATTAAACTTTCACCATAAAGTTGAAGTTGCAAAATGAAAACTTGTGGACAGTTCAGGTGCACAGACCACGTACTGGGGAGGCTGCTGTCCCATGGATATATTGGGACTAACATCCGCCCGCAATCTCGCAATTTAATAATAAAAGATTCGCTTGAGGCAAAAGAAAAAGAAGTCTCTCACCTTCCCTTACTGAAATTTAAACAAATCCTCAAGTTATGCAATTGTCATCGATTTAATCATGAGTATTTAACAGAAATAAAAGCCCATACTACTACTGAATAAACAAGCTTTTCTAATGGTGACCCAAATATAAAAAATCGATTTTAAAGTTTTTCGATTACAAATAAATAAACATTTTGTCTTTATATTATTAGTAGTACGCATACGTAAATATCTACAAACAATCTTACTCAAAGAAATAAGTTTTATATATATTTCACGATAGCATGTAGGTACATGTTTTCAAAGGTTATATTTAAAAAACGCTGAAACAGACACGAAATAAGTCAATGAACTCACAATTCTCTCTGCTATTGATGGCTAGCACGATAAAAAAATAATACTCAAACTTGTCATGTATTGAACAAATAAAGAACAAAGTTGTACTGGTAGTGAGCTGGGTGCGTGATGAAACGAATTTAGGGAAACAAATATTTTTATACATATTTTATAATTTGTACATAATATTGCTCAAAACTGTTAAATGAATAATATTTACTGTGTCATGGAAAATCTATGATTCACATAAATAAACCCGACGAAACAACTTAAAATCTCAAAAAAATTCAGCAAACAGCTACTGTCAGCGTATGAAAGATATCATTTTAATTGCTGATATTATTAAAACAGCTGTGAATTTGTTTTTTTTTAACTGTACTAGTTAGTACAGTTAAAAAAGTTGACTTACTTAGTAGTAGTTACTAAGTTTAGTTTACTGGAGTTGCTACAGGACGCCTTTACAGGAAACTCTATATATTCATAAGCCTGTCATAAGAAAAAGTTGGCCAAATCCACAAAAAGTTAAAGCTATCAAAAAACATCTTTTAGGAGCCATGGTTTCTAAAGATATTGATGTTGATTTTCTTTTGTCCAGTCACATAAGAAAAAAAAATACGCGGCAGAAAATTTACCGTCGGCCATAATTTTGTCACTTATCGATTCGAATCACACACGATTTCCGAAAATATTTCATCTCTATTATCTTAATATGTACAATTTTGATTTTCAATTAGGTGCATCATTTAAACATAACACGAAATTTCCTCGAGCACCATTGAAAATTTAGAAAAATTTCTTCGTAATTGAGGCTCACATTTCGCTATTTTAAAATGATGTTAACGAGCATCTGTGAAGGCTCACGCGCGCGTGAAACACCAACCTTCTAGTACGAGACTACACTCTTTGATAACACGTTATACCCGGCCGAGAATATCTTTATAACACATTAACCTACAACCATGTAGTAAATTATAATTACCCGTTTTAATTGAAAGTTTACCTAAACTTAAATATTGAAGACATATAAAATGTAAGAAAATGTTGTACTTACTTACTCGTAGCACACTCCTCAGTTAACGGTGTCCCGGTGTCCAGTTTGATTGAAATTCTTGGCCAATTGTCAAAACCTATAACATCTTTACTTTATAAGTAAAATTAAAGCGTTTGTTTGTTATATTGAAATAGGGTATATACTGCAAAATATCATTTTTATAAAGTTTTTGTCCGTCTGTCTGTTTGTTTTGGCTAATCTCTGAAAAGGCTGGACCAATTTTGACGAGACTTTTACTGGCAGGTAGCTGACGTAATAAGGAGTAAATTATGCAACATTTAAAATAATCTAATATGATATAATAAATCTTTTATTTATTTATTCATTGCTTCCAAAGCGAAACAAAGTTCATAGTCTATATATATAAAAATGAAACCCGTTTTACGTTGTCACGACATAACATGAAAACGGCTTGACCGACTTGGCTGAAAATTGGTGGGGAAGTAGCTTAGAGCAAGGAATCGGACATAGGATAGGTAAATGTAATGGTAAATATGGATAAATTGCGAGTGAAATACTAAAAAATACAATTTAATTTTCCCGTACAAACGATCTGTAACTATGGAAACTGCAAAACAATGGTATGAATATTGACATTACAGTTTTAATCAAATGTCAAAAATTGTTGTGTCATCTCATATGTTTGATTTTTATTTGAATTTTTAAACAATGCATTGGTTTAGAGGGAGCATCGCAGTGGCGGTAACATTATCAAGCAACGGAATGCCATTTTTGTCTAAGTTGTTGAAGGTTTCCACGACGAAGGTGACGATGATTAAATTTATTAGTTCAGATGGCATCCACTATATATGAGAAAGATGTGGTGAGTCGTCTCTCTTTGATCAGTCCAACTTTCTCATCGTGAAACTGAAGAACGGATCAACAAATTACGAGTACACACATTTCACACAAGTTTATCAATTTGTACCGATACCGTCACTATTCTTCAATAGAAGGAACGGTAGTCCTTTAGAAGTGTTGTTTTTAACATAGAAACCTGACGACTAGGATCGACAGGATACTGGAAGAGCACCGCATAGACCACCAACTATTAGGACAATTAGAAGGAGCCAAAACTTTTGACAACATGGATATTTGGAAAGAATGACATGTTGTGCCGACCCCACTAAGAATGGGACAAGGGCAGGAAAATGATGATGAGTTTGTATGGGAAAATAAAAAAGTTATGAATATTGACATGATTCTTACTATGATTAATTAGATATTATGATACCGAGCAGAAGACGATGTTGTCGCAGTCAATGTAATGTGCGCAGAGCCATCTCAAGTGCTAACCGCACTGATGACTAGAGAGAGATTGATCAAGAGAAAAGTCGTATTGCTATGTCAGAATTGTGTTTTTTTTTTTAATATAACCATATCGGACACGCCAAACATAAAAACAACCGCACCACTTAAAGAAATTAAGCGATTCCGCAGACGCAGTACTCCAGTGATTTTGGAACGAGCTGCATTTCACTATGATCCGGCAATAGATTATTGTGCCGATTATTATCAGTAAAAATTGGAGAAATGATAATAGAGGCAAAGTAAAATTACCACAATTGATGCCACCAGCAGATCCTTTAACCTCTTTAGTTTCTGAGATTGGAAATAATACTTTAAATAAAATCGGAGTGTCAGTTTAATTTGTGTGTAAAAACAAAGTGCATGTATTATATACATAAGTATGTATATTCATTTAAGATACATAAATATGGTGTATACACCAAAATATATATTTTTTAAATTTCGTCCGTTTGTTTGCTACGGCTAATCTCTGTAATGGCTGGACCGATTTTAACGGGACTTTTTAGTAGGTAGCTGATGTAATAAGAAGTAACTATTACTACTTAATTTTATTATGGAAATAATCTATTATTTACTTATAAAATGCTTTTAAGGCGAAGCAAAGTTTGCCGGGTCAGCTAGTTTAAAATAAAATTAAAATATTTTTAATTAAATGTGAATAAATTATTATTATCACTAATCAATGCTGATATAAAGAGTAAACACTTTTTTGTTTATCTGTCTGTATCTGATGAGGACTGAAAGTACTGGACACATTCTTTTATAATAATTTAAACCATTAAAGTTTTCTATATTAAAAGTGACGGGTTACATATGTGTTTTTTTCTTTAGAATGAGAGATTCGAACTAGAAGCAATTCAAATCTCTGAAATTTAAGATACCTACCTCCTATTTTTTTAATTATTAATATTCCACTGCACCACAAGGCTATATGTTTAATTAACTAACTAATAACAAAGCAACCTTATAACAGAAATATGTTCACAAAACCAAAAAAAAACGCCGAGGACGAAAGAAAGGAAACCTTGTTTAAAAAATCGCTGCGGGGCAAACAAAACGCAACGCTCTGACCCTAAATATTTATAATTAATTAAGTTCCTCTACATTAATAAGAGTGAGTGTTTAGAATGCTTTATTTAATATAAGGAAAACTTTTAAATAATACATTTTCGACTAAAAAATATGAAGAAAAATATCTAGTTTGGAACAACATATTCAAAGGCGATTCGGTAGTAAAGTACAGTTGCCATGTCAATGTAGAAGACTACATTAAAAATGTGGATGAATACCGTTTCCGAACCAAAAACTTGTAGGATCGAATCCTGGCTCATAGCAATGACTTTTCAGAACCTATATGTGATAATTATCGATGACTAAAAACTTTGTGCCCGGTATACCAATAGGTTCGTCACCTATTCCATTTGGGACGTAAACATAACGGCGAGTCCAGGCTTAACAGCCACTGCCTACACTTTCGCGTAGAAAAAGGTGTGAAGTTATATTGTGTTATCGATGACTGACAAAATTGTCCCAGATGTAAGATGGTACGTAAAAAATCGAAGAGTTGAGACTTCAAAGGGGTTATCTTCATTTTCTGCTTAAGTAGAAAAGGCGTGAAGTTATAAATAAAGTTTTATTACGGAACTCTTAAATTATCCATGGTTTATGAGTCGTAAGATCTTCAATTATTATACTACTGTATCAGGAATAACACTCACTCCTTATCTACGATAATTCTAGTAACTGTACCACTCAACCAAATATTAATTGTAACCCTATTATTGTACCGTTTCATGATTATATCTTTAGGTGACTTTTATTACAAACAGACCACCAATTCAACTCATTTACTCTTATTTACTTGAATTTTAGATCTTTACAGCCTCCATTTTTCATGAGGACTAAAATAAAGTAAGTTCAAAAGTCAGAACGTAGCTTGGGGAAAGTTAAACGGGATACCTACAGCTAATCATTACATAGTATAAAACAAAGTCACTTTCTGCTGTCTGTCCCCTTATATGCTTATATCTTTAAAACTACGCAACGGATTTTGATGCGGTTTCTTTAATAGTTAGAGGGTGTCACCGGGGTGGTTTTGATCTATAATTCATATATGATGTTGTAGAGAAAAAAATATAATTTTCGAGATTTAGCACTTTAACTGCAAACGCTGGCTAAACCCTAAGTGATAGATCAAAACAATGTTCTACATTATTCAGCACCTTAAGAAGGTCTACCAAAAGTCCGCGAGGACACATGTCTCTCTCTCTTAGGGATAACCCACAACGACCATTTTTCTTTTTTTACTTTTTTCGAGAAATAATGGCTTATTTACGAAGCGATTTTAAGCATTACAGCATTAATTTTCATCATATTAAGTGTGTTAAATAGATTATGCATGTAATATAGATGATCCTGGCTCCGTACAGCATGCAATTTAAACGAATATTTTCGAAGATATTGCGGTATTAACATAGCGGGATAGCAGTTAAAGCCGAGAAATAGCACAAATTGAACCTCATGATATCCAAAATTTACTAATTGTCTCATTTATTACTTTTGATGCGGAGCAAAGTTCGCCGGGTCAGCTAGTGTACGAACGTGATTAAATTCGTAAGTTTATGTTTAAAAATAACGAATGCGGTTTCACGTAAGCATATGAGATATAGATATGTTAGTTATATAGACATGTTTAGTTAAAACTATTCAGCATTGAATCAAAGACACGACTTTAACAAACGGTTAACAAACTACCATATTTACATAGAAAGTTTCTATATTACAATATCCTCGACAAACTTTGTTTCAAATATAAACAGAGGCTGGAGAATAATGTATAACCGATTGTTGTAAAAGCATAAAGTTTGTCGCGACGCGCACACCATGGAGTCTGTTTTCAGCAAATAATTTACATTTACGTTTTGTCGGGGTACACTCGTTATGCAATAATCCTAATTATTTTGTTAACATTGAGAAACATTACAGTTCAAATTTATTACATACTAAACATATTCCGTCTTATTACAAATCGATGTACTAAAACAGCAAGTTAGGCTGGTTTAAAAGATCGTGGTCTGATTCGATCACAAATGGTTAGTACTCCTCCTCATTACAAATCGCAAACTATACCGAGTCTTGATTGTACTAAGATTGGCATCTCCCCTCACAGAGTAGAGTACACAATGATTCATTGATTTGAATGTAATTCGGTCTTATCGTTCAGTTTTGAAAGGTATAACCTGGCGGTGGTCCAGTGGTCCCCACTTTGCCAATAACGAAAGATGCCTTGATAAAGCAATTTATGGTCCCGGAATGTAAATAACAATTGTAATATATTTGTAAAATGATGCGATAAGTGTGGGAACTGGACGCCACGCAAGCAATTAGTATCTTTGACTACTTCTTGTCATTAGGTCGTTTTAGATTCATGGATATAGCTTTTATATTTTAAAATGGATTAATAAAAGATACAAAGTGGTAAAACTGGAGTCCTGAAATATATCTTGACAGGAAATATAACGCCAGCTGATTTCCGAGTCGAAACATATAGTAGAATATAAATTCTTACATACACATACATACATACATAACTTCACGCCAAATCCCTTGCGGGGTAGGCAGAGAGAGCAGAGCGCCATAGGGCACGATTCTTACACGCCTCACTCGCTTCGTTGACATTCATGACTCTTTTCATGCACGCGCGTCGGTTTTTGAGGCTCTTAACATCACCTTCCTCCAGAACACGTTCTATTTGGTCATGGAATGTGTGTCTAGGCCGTCCTCGACTCCTACATCCATCCGCTTTTGCATTGTATATCTGCTTAGTCAGTCTTGCATCAACCATTCTTTCTACATGTCCGAACCATCGGAGCATGCCCTTTCTTACTTTTACACCGACACTCTCTTTCAAACCAACTTCCTTCCGTACAACCTTGATTTCTACGCGGTCAGCGAGAGTCACTCCGCAGATTTTGCGTAGTGCCCTCATTTCCACCGCGTTTATTCTACTTTCATGCACACTCTGCCATACCCAGCTCTCACTTCCATAAGTTAGCGTTGGGATCAGTACTGCATTGTGGATTGCTAGCTGGGCTTTTCTGCTAATGTTTTTTGCGCCCAGGAATCTGCCCAACGCTCAATTTACGCTATTTCCTATCGCCACTCTACTATATAAATTCTTAATCTCTAATAAAACTTTGAAGAAACAAAAAGAAGGAGAGTATTTTAAATAAGTAAGTACAATATGCTGCCTATAATTTGCACTAATTAAGCAATTTTATATGATGTTAAATTTCTAGATTATACATACTAACAGGGAACACAAGTTAAGAAAGTGAACTTAAATTGGCTTGGAAAAGGCGATCATCTTTTAGCAACTACAGATTCAGAGAGCTGGTAGTGAAAACCCACCATCAGCTTCACAGGACCAAGCAGTAATTAAAATCTGTCCTCGTGATTAGGGTATTGTGGCGTTAACTTTGACAGTGATGCCGTGCAGGCAATGATTTAAGTTCTTCGGGTTGCAACAGTACATACTAACTTAATGATATGTATTCTTTTATTATAGTAAAGTATGTACTTAATATTATTTTGCTATAGATTTATAATGGTCCAGATGTTGATGTCAGTGAACCGAGCTGTATGTAGTTCAGAAACACCCGTTAACATAGAAAATAACCAAGAATTGAGAAAAAAGGTTAGTGATAAAAACAATATTCTAATTGATTTAATATTGTAATATTATTTTTAATTTTATTGGTGCAACAGGATAATAAATGTCTTATAAAATGTATTTTCAATTTATTAAAATATTCTATATTTTACAAATGATTACTTCAGCACGGTGAAACAAAACTAAATTCTTTTCTTAACAATGCAGAATATCAGTAGTACTTCTATTCACAAAAATATGTATATAAAATATTCTTATACTTAATACATGTGGTCTCTTATGATGTTTATATATAAATATTGAATTTTATTACTAAAAGTATTTTTTATTTAAATTTACAGGAAAGATACTAAAAGATATTCCGTTAAAGAGGTTTTCTTTTTGTATTCAATATTGCTATCTAATAGTTGTAGTTATTGAAAGTTGAACACTCATATATATAAATTAAAAATTAAGATTTGCTACCTAGATAATAAGATAAATTTAATTATAGAAAAAAGGTCAACTAAACAATACATATGTGTTAATAATTAAAATGTTCTTTTTACCTTTATTTTTTTATCCTATCACCATCAAAGGATAATAATAATTACTTACAGGTTTTGGTTACAGATTTCCGCTGCTTTCAACTTATCCATTAATATTAAATGACTTATTATAATTAATGATACCATTTTAAGACATATTAAAAGTAATTTGGAATTGATTGTTTCTTTTTTAATATTTCCATGTACAGTATTGGTTACAATGGGTGGTATTCTTTCAAGACCACTAGATTTGGCCACCAACATTGTCATCTTCTGCTGGAATCAAGCCTTCCTTCTTATCAATGGAAATGTTATGAACCTATAAAAATAAATTCACTAGTTATTGTAAGAATATATAGTCTTGGTGGTCCAGTGGTCGAGCACATGGTTTCTGAATCCAGAGGGTGCGGGTTACATTCCTGGCTCACACCAATGATTTTTCGAAATTAATTAATTTCGAAGGTTATGCGTGATAAATCACTTAAATCGATGACTTAAAACTTTGTGCTTGATATGGCAATTGGTTTGCCACCCATTCTATTTGGGACGTAAACATAACGGCGAGTTCAGGCTTAACAGCCTCTGCCTACACCTTTGGGTAGAAAAAGTGGTGTAGTTATGGTATGTATGTATATAAAGGAATACAATCGTAAACTATTATGTTAACTATTATGTTAAATACACTATTACTTACTGCCCAACTTCGCAATGCACATGCTACCTGGATTTCTCCACGAGAATCATTGGATAAATCCTCTTATTAATTTAATAATCTGTTTACCAAAATCTTCTATATTGATTGCGAAAATTGTCATCACTTTACTAGTATAAACACATATGAGACTGTTGTTTTAGAGGTCGGTGAATAGTTTGGATTAATTTTAAATCTTCATAATCAATTTAATTAGTCCTATTATCTTCCATTTTAAAAATATTTCCATATTGATGAGCAATACAACAACTCAAGCTAACCTCAAAAGTAAACAATTTTGACGTTTATGCAGTTGGTACCATCGTTAAACTAGGGGTCTGGCGAGACTAACTTTTTTTCCAAACATAGACCACCTATTTGCGATAATCTTCATTTTGTAATAAGAATTTTATTTGTTACTTGTTATAAACCTGACTCTTTCCTTAGTCTGTGATTTGTAATAAGACGGATTGTGTACAGCCTCGCTCGTGATTTCGCTCCAACTGATTTGAATGCCCGGGCATCCAGTTCTAAAAGATGCATTTGCGCTGCACATAATTTTTTTGAGTAGTAACCTTTTCAATGTATCACCAGCTTGGTGGCAGCTTTCGACTTAATAATCAGGTTAACAGCAGATCGACGTGATATCTCTAAATAAAAAACTTACTACAAACACTTTAGCTGTGATTTATTAGTAAGTAGTTACTGCGGATAGTTTCAGAGCCAGCAGATTTTACGACCCGCCAAGTGACGTGGGGAGCGTAATCAAGGAAAGTAGAAGATAGAAAATGATTCTCTGATCTATACGCCATTTTGTTTTAGGATATAGTTGGTACAGCAATCTAGTCCGACTTACCAAAAACGGATTTTGAGGGAGTACAAATCAAACTTGTTTTAAAGCTAATTTGTTTGTAGCCATGTACAAATGAAAAGCTAATTTTAATTCTCCTAACAAATTAACATAGCATTTATTGATTTTGAAGCGATACGAAACTGTCCAAGATATAAAGTAATCATATAAAACAAAGTTGTTCTGTATACGAACTGTATCTTATTACTGATGTGAATGGTTTCTTTGTGAGTTAAAGTTAAGTTGTGTATTAAATGCGACAGCATTTTTTGCTATTAGGACTTGAAGTTGAGTTGCACTGAGAGTATCCTCCCAAAAAAATTATTAATTTCGGAATTTGTAAAATCTGTAAAACATTTTGATATAATATTAATAAGTGACTTACTAATAGGTAGTTTAGGATAGGTGAAGCTAGCCGGACATAACGACAATTTTTAGGCGTGACTACTGGATTGTCAATACTACAGTGGTTTTGATTAAGATATTGTGAAGTTTAATCATTGTCTATGCTGTTATTTATTTATCTATATCCCAGGAGAATTGCGTTTTCAAAACTTCAAGATCTAACGAGCCATACTCTCGAAATATACCTAACTGTTGACAAAATATTTGAGAATAAAGTAATTTACAAATGAATATTGAAAATCCGCGTGAAAAACAAAGCCGAAGGAGTCCGGAAAAAAGGAAGCTTTGAATCTCACTGGTCTGGAGAAAGAGAAAGCTTAATTGTTACTGGACTCCTAGAAGTCACTGGCATGATTTACATCCACTTCACTGACCTCTACAAGTAAAGAGACGCAACACTTATACAAATAACAACTCCAGACAATCACCCACTTGGTGAGCCAATCAATAGACTCTGAAACTAATTGCGAATGTACTTACTTGCACAGATCAAATGTTAGGTGACTGAAGATTTTTGTATGTTGCTTTTTTTCCAACTTCTATTTCTACCCGAAAGTATACGCAGTAGCTATTACGCCTCGATTCGAAGATTTTTTTACATTGCAAATTCAAGTTTACCTATATTTCCGATAACTACTGAAAAAAATCCGAAAAGTCATTCGTGTAAGCCAGGATTCGATACCACGACTTCTTGGTTTTAGAAACGGGATCGGCCTTTTTCAGACCATCGAGATGACAAGCATTTTACAATGTTATTATTCTACCACGTTCCATAAGGCCTAAAACCGTATTAGACTAAGTAACACTGCCTTGACCATGGGATACAAATCTTAAAAAGTAAGACACACAATATCACGCTGTTCATTGTCCTTTCATAGCCTTTCTGGCTGAACTGAATTATCTAACTCTTCAAAACAACTTTTTAGGATTGTATCGCGTTTATTTCTATTTATTTATATTTATTTCCCGACATTTCGAACTCCTTACAGAGATCATTTTCACGAGTTATAGTCCAGATTTTCAGACAACTCTCTAAGTTCTCTAGTTAATTATTGAGAGTAAAACTCTCAATAATTAACCTCCATAACTCAAGTGTCTACACATAGACTAGTAATAACAAGATAAGCAGCTATTTGAAGAGCTTAAATCTATATTGTCTCTGGAACTAATTGCAAATACAATACTTGTCTGTGTTTGATTATAGCCATATATGTAGTACCATTACCATACCATAGTTTGAATGGTCTCGGTGGTCCAGTGGTCGAGCACATGCCTTCTGATCCAGTGGTCCGGGTTCGAATGCTGACGCTGGCTCACACCAATGACTTTTCGAAATTGTTTTCGGAAGTTAAGTGTGATAAATATCGATGACTCAAAACTTTGTGCCCAGTATGGCAATAGGTTCGCCACCTATTACATGTGGGACGTTAACATAACGGCTAGACGAGGCTTAACAGCCGCTGCCTACACCTTCGGGTAACAAAGGCGTGAAGTTATGTTATGTTAAAATAATCGTTTTCTATTAGCGATAAACAAGATGCGATCATAAAGTTTTTCTCAAGGACAGCAAAATGTACAAGCAGTTGGGCCTTGTACATAAAGAATAAATTCAGTACACAGTCCGATGAATAAAGTTGGGGTTGTTAACGAAGCTACTTGGAAATTTCCATTTAAAACTGTTCAAGTTGAGTAGAAAGTATTCAGAATACTGTGTCTACTGTGTCCTGCTCGACCACTTGACCACCGAGACTATTATTTTAAAATCAGAAAAACAGGTTGATTTTTTCTAATTTCAAAATCTGGATCTCAGCTGTCAACCTTCACAAAGTTTACTTTGTACATGAAGGTGAGCAAAAAAGGTAACATATACCTACTTACTTAGAACGCGTCTAATAATGGATATTAAAACTCTGAGACAAATAAAAATTCTTTTAAAAATAATTTGCTATTTATTTTTTACACGAATTGAAATAAATAAAATCTATTTCTTTGTCGCTAGATACGTCTTTCACAACTCAATAGACATCGCTCACACTATTGAAGCGTGAAGAGCAGCCACTGTGTACAGTTTGAAAACTAACTTTGTATAGAAAAGTAGTCATATTTGTTGTGGCAATTTTATTTCAATATTTATATCAATAAATAAACTTCAGCCTCGGCTTTCTAGTGGATCAGCAGAACGAAATCAGGCACACACATATTAACCATATAAAATCAGCTTGTTGACCGGGAAAACGTTTTATGCAAAATTGATGTTGACCACTTCGCATACTTCCCTATATGCACATAAAATTTCATCAAAATGGGAGAGCCATTATGAAGAATATTTTTAGTAGTTAATGTCATATAAAAAATAATATTTATGACCAAGTTTGTAATACTTGAAAAACGTATTGTATTTATTTGACGCTATCTATTGCGTGGCGTTCGTTTTAGCTGACCTCTCCCCCTACCCCTAGCGAATTTCAAGTCAATCAGCCTTAGTTCCTGAGATTACATTATGGCTGTGTTCACAAATTGGGTTTCCTATATACTTAGGTATACAAAGATATCCATGACTTACAAAGATGAACCCGATGTTTGGCAATCTTAGGTTTACCATCAAAACTTTGACGTTGGGAGGTTGAAGTTTTAGTACATAATTGCTTCGTATATTAAGTCGCACTAAAAGTAATAATAAATAATTAACACCTATATGGATTCAATTGCAAGCGACTTCTCACACTGAATATTCAAAGTTGTTTTATGAGTATTAGGGAACATGTTAGTATTTGAAAAAAAAAAGTATGTTAAATTAAAACGTATTAATTTTAAAATAGACGTGTGATTCTTACTTATCATCATCATCAGCCTATTGCAGCCAACTGCTGGACATAGGCCTCTCCCAATGTGCGCCACAACATCCGATTCTCTGCCTTCCGCATCCAGTCTTTACCAGCAGCCTTTCTGAGGTCGTCTGACCATCGGGCTGGTGGGCGTTCTACGCTACGTTTACCAAGACGCGGTCTCCACTCTATGATCTTCTTACTCCTTCGGCAGATATGACCAGTCCATTGCCACTTCAGCGAGCTTTTTCTACGAGCTATGTCGGTTACCCCAGTTCTCTGGCGGATATACTCATTCCTGAGTTTATTTTTAGAGATACTCTGAGCATATCCCGGACCATAGCTCGCTGAGCGACTTTAAATTTGTGGACTAGCCCTACCGTGAGTGTCCACGTTTCGGCACCGTAGGTCAACACCGGTAAGACGTACTGGTCAAAGACTTTAGTCTCCAGACATTGCGGTATAGGCGAGCTGAATACTCGACGCAGTTTGCCGAATGCAGCCCAACCCAGCTGAATCCCCGTTTCGGCCTCCTTCTCGAAGTTTCGTCTACCTATCTGGATAATGTGGCCTAGGTAGATGTATGTTTACGACTTCGAGAACTGACCCTTCGACGCTTATCTATTCTTACCTATACACTTTTTTTGTATTGTTTTTTTGTGAGTTTGTATCTTATTTAGGCTTAACTTTTGATACTTAATTATAACATAGTCTCAAAGACATTAAAACTGCTATAACTGTGAATAACTCAATGATCTAATTATATATAAAACTACCATTCTTAATATGAACAAGTGTCTTACCACTTTGGACTAGAAATATACGGCTTCCATGTTTTTTCTTCACAATATCGCCCACTAACCTCTTTATAGGAAAAGGAAAAGTGTTGGAGTGAGCTTTATTTCCTATTTTAATGGCCGGCAACGCAACTGTAGCACTATCTACGTTAAGGGATCCATGGGCGGCGTTTCTTGCTTGCCATCGGGTGACACGCCTGCTTGTTAGCCTCCCTATGCTTTAAAAAATAAAATCTCATATCGCATCATTAACACAATTCAAATTCAAATTCAAATTCAAATTCAAATTCAAAATATCTTTATTCCATAGACTTTACAAAGTACTTAGAATCGTCACATAAAAAAACACGGAGCTTAGATTCCCTTTCATCACACTGTCTTGAATGTGAAAGCGAATCTAAGTGCCAGTTCCGGCGTCAAGGCTTCTTGAGAAGAACTGGCAAGAAACTCAAGGCCGACTCTTTTCAAATATCCAGTTTAACAAATAGTGATAAGTACAATCAATACAACACAAAAGGAGCAGTTCAATTCCAAACTTTTTTATCGTTTATATAGTCTGCGATACAATAATAAGCCCTTTGATATAATCTACTTTTAATATAATTTTTAAATTTTCCCATGGATAATTCAATCGCGTCGTTTGGGAGTTTATTGTAAAAGCGTATACATTGACCTGGGAACGAGTTAGAGATTTTATGGAGCCTAGTAGTGGGCACAGCGAGTTTGTTTTTATTTCTTAAATTTAGTTTATGAACATCACAGTTTTTCTTAAATTTAGTTTTATATTTATGAATATAAATAAGATTTTCATAAATATATTGTGAATAAAATGTCATAATTCTTATTTCTTTGAATTTATTTCTTAGTGTATCCCTGGGACTCATCATATAGATAGCACGAACGGCTCGTTTCTGGAGCACGAAAACTGAATCTGCATCCGCGGCACTACCCCAAAGCAATAAGCCGTACGACATAATGCTGTGGAAATAGGTAAAATAAACTAAACGCGCAGTATCAACATCGGTTAGCTGACGTATTTTCCTTACAGCGTAAGCTGCTAAGCTTAGTCTGCCTGACAACGTTTCTATATGTGGGCCCCATTGTAATTTAGAATCTAATGTTATACCAAGGAAGACAACCTTATTGACCAATTCCAATCTCTCATTGTCCATCACTACACTGGTTTTTACTTGTTTAGCATTTTTTGTAAAAAAATTAACATATTTGGTTTTATTACTATTTAAAAGCAAATTATTAGCACTAAACCAGTTTACAATTTTTGAAAGAGCATTGTTTACATCGTCAATTACTGTCTGTTGTCTATTTACCTTAAAAATTAAAGAAGTGTCATCTGCCAAGAAAAATATTTCATGATTATTTTTCACAAGATATGGCAGATCATTAATGTACAAAAGAAACAGGAAAGGTCCCAAAATAGAGCCTTGTGGCACTCCCATTGCTACAGCTGATCCATGTGATAGCTTCCCGTTAACATATACTCTTTGAATCCTATCACTCAGATAAGAAATGAGAAGATCCAAAGCGATGCCTCTTATACCGTAGTGGTGTAATTTTCTGACCAGAGTTTCATGCTGCACACAATCAAAAGCCTTAGACAAGTCACAAAATATTCCATAGGCATCCCGTGACTCCTCCCAGGCTTCAAATATACATTCTAATAATCTAATCCCCGCATCACATGTTGACCGTCCGCGCGTAAAACCAAATTGCTTATTGTGCAGCAGATTATTATCATTAAAGTATTTTAGTAGCTGTGCGAGGATAAGCTTTTCGAAAATTTTACTTATTGTCGGTAGTACTGATATTGGTCTGAAGTTAGTGGGGTCTAATGTACTACCCGATTTATACAATGGAATGATTTTACTTAATTTCATCAAGTCAGGAAACACACCACAGTCAATACATTTATAAAAAATCAGAATTAAGGCGGGAACAATAGTGTCAAATAAAGATTTTATAATATGCACAGAAATGCCCCATAAATCAGCTGTCTTTTTCATATTAATTGATTTAAACGCGTTATTTAAATCACACCCAATAACATGACGGAAGTGAAAATCGTTAAAAAATTCAGGCACGTTATCTTTAAGCAAAGACTCAGCAATGGAAGTGGAAGAGCCTAGAGCACTAGTAAGATTGACAGGGAAAACAGAAAAAAAATCATCAAAGGCATTGGCCACCTCACAATCTGACTTGGTAACATGTCCATTAATATTTAACGTAAATTCTGAGTCCCTGATTCGACTACTACCAGTCTCTTCATTGATGACTGTCTAAGTGGCTTGGATCTTATTACTGCTATTTTTAATTTTAGATTTAATAAAATTAGATTTCGCGACTTGACAAACGCGTTTGAAAATCCTTGAATATAATTTTACATGATTTCCAATGGAACTATGACTTGCATTGATTTATTATAAATTTGATCATATAAACGCTATTATAATTAACTGACACTCCATATTGATAAAAATTGCACAATCGTTTAATCCGTCTCTAACTTTGTAACCTTAAGTCAATCACTGGCATTGTAAGCATCTCATTCAGTGGTCCTGAGTATGAATCCGGGTACTTGGCAATTACGTTTCTACAGTAGTTTTAGAAGTTCTATTAAATGAGACCAAACCATTCCGTGTCTTGAAGCAAAATTTCCAATGCCTACAAAATCGTGTATTCCCAGCGTGAACTCAATAAACGGTAAATAAACATAGTTCCCTGAAATACTGAATTCTTAACTCGACATTAAAAGTTCTGTCTTACAAATACAACAACTGCAATGAAAATTGTATAATATTGTTCTTTGTGGGCCATTATAAAAGCATTAAACGAAAGAAATACTTGGGAGAGTCGACATTATTTTGTGCAAATTACCACAGTTGCGTTAAGATTTGAGTGTTGGCAGGAAATGGAGCAGTTGAATACCAAGTCAATGGGTCCAATTGGTTAACATATTTTAATACAGCCTGGCGTCGAGCCACTGTCGACAGCACGCCCTAATGGCCTCCTCTGCACCCATAAGTTTACCTTTAAAGAAAGTAAAACTTCCTTATCGAAATCTCGTCAAACGAAATCGTCACTCGTCTCACTTACAAACTAGTAAAATCTATATGATGGTGCCTTTGAAAGTAGATTTCTCTGAAATCATGTATTTATATATTTACCTAGACTTTAATGTTCGCATTTAGATACGTTATATTTATGGAAACGCTTCTTTTCTTTCTTGGAAACGCTTTCTACACAAAATTGTCTTTATCTAAACAGGCATACATACTTAAAATATCCCAAGGCTCTACGCTAAGGTATTTTTCAGTAGGAACTTGGCAAAGAGAAAATATCAATTAAAATGTTCTTTGGCCACCGTAATTCAATACCAATTTGTATTTGGCTTCATTATTTATTTGTATAAGATGCCTTTGTGACATTTTACTTGCTTACAAGTATTGTACTTGATGTACGAGTATATTATCAATGAACAATATTTTAAGTCCAAGTTGTTTTGAAAACTTTGAGTTAGAGAGAGATAAAGTGCCTTGTGATGTGTATGACTGGACTTCGTCATGCTCATGCCATTCTTCTCCTGAAGATTTCCACCTGTTTACGGGATAGGATGGGAAATGAGCAGTCGTATCAATTAATGATAAGCTGCTAACGCCACCGCCACACTTACACCACAAATAGTGTTACAGTTTCAATGTCAGCCTATAAAATGGGATAGGGAAGGGTTCATAAGTGGGTTGGTGAGGGGAGACGGGAACCGCGCCATGACCCACTTTATGACAATATTCTAGGAGGTCATGGCCATTCATGCGGCGTAGTGTGCGTCTCTATTACGGTTAAAATTGTTAACCTCTTAAAAAACTCTTAACTATATAAACAATTGTCAAATGCTGATTAGGAATTGTTATAATTATTGTAATAGGTACTCCGTATATTCGGTATTATTAGGGAAATGAAAGATTCATACCGCAGTTTTGTAAATTAATATGAGAAAGCATCTAATACGTATCTTCAAAATTATGGATTATATTTATTAATTCTAGTTATTCATGAATAGAAAACCATGCCAAACAATCTTTCATGATAATTTAAAGGTAAGTCATACTCAAAACCAACTTAGGTTTTAGATGATAACAACTTATGTATCTTTAGTAACCTTTGTAAAAATCGTAAATTTTATAAATCGCAACGTATGGCATCGCTCGGGTTGCCATAAATATCGATAACTGCCCGGACACAAAAAAGAACTAGAGAAAATTCGCTGAGATGACCCGCACGTTATGTCATAATTCTGAACTTATACCGTTCCCCCCAAAAGCTGTTTATATTCACATATAGATAAAGATGCTTTGAGATCTTGATTTTTCATGGTTTTTATAAAAAAAAAGTTTTTATACTTATTTATCCGCATAAATTTTTAAAATGATGATGATGATTGATTTAAAAACAAAAAAATAGGATAGGGGGCAAAAGAGCAGGCGTTTCACCTGATAGAAAACAACTAACGCCGCCCATAGACACCTGCAAACAGATTATAATATGCTTTTCATTAGATGATGTCGATTGAGATTGTAGAAAGCAACTCCATTTGAATAGCTGTACTCAGGCAAACCCGGTGGAAGAAAATTGTATTTTTAGTGCTAATATATATTATTAGGTATTTATTTAAATAAAATTTTATATTACTATTTTTAAAAGTAATTTTTATATCCGCGGTATACCTTCCATCACTACTATGCAGGCATGCTCCGATGGTTTGGACATGTAGAAAGGATGGATGATGCAAGATTGACTAAGCAGATATACAATGCAAAAGTCGAGGACGGCCTAGACACACATTCCATGACCAAATAGAACGTATTCTGGAGGAAGGTGATGTTAGGAGACTCAAAATTCGACGCGCGTGCTTGAAAAGAGTTATGAAAGTCAACCAAGCGAGTGCGGTGTGTAAGAATCGTGCCTTATGGCGCCCCATTCACTCTGCCTACCCCGCAAGGGATTTGGCGTAAGCTAGTACTTGCTCGTGACGTCGTTTGAGGATCGGATTTCATCATACATAAGAGAACTTGAGATTTATTTTGTATATAAATACCGCATATTTATAGAGAAAGTTTAAAAAGTTCAGCACACAAATAATTATGTTTTGAGTGAAGTATAATTTATATTTAACAATTTTCACTGACTGAGAAGACGAGGCTTTTAGCACTTTAGTTTTACGACAAAAAAATGCCAACAGGTAATTATATAAATGTTCATTAAAAGCCTTTCCAACAATAGTTTAATTTTAGACACGAATTTTAGAAAATACTGTTTGTTTTTCACAATTACTTTTTTTTTAAACTTAAGATATATTTAGTGTTTTAGTTTGATAAATACAATCACTTTTACACCTTATGCTATTGAATCATCATCAGCGTTTGTAAAAAAGTAATTAAGCTCTTATAAAACTGATGCAGAAACGCAACTTAGAAACTTATTGGTTTCAGTACGAAGTAAATCTTACAGAGGGCAGAGAGATTTCTTTACTAACTTTCCTGTTATCGAACCTTTTGTTATTTCTCTTTGAAAAATATCAGCTTTGTATTTGGATAAACTTGGGTTTCGTAAAACTAAGCTGCTGCAATTGTTGTTAATTAAACATATAATAGAGCCACATAACTCGTTGCATGAATGGACAGGCTTAACCAATTAAATATTACGACCTCTCAGAATATGTCGCTTGAATATGTCTTTGGGTGATGGACGTATCCGGAGGCCCACTCTCCCTTCCCTTCCCTTCCCATTCCACTTCTATAACGATCGGCTACAGGTGTATATTAGCAGTGCTAGTTGCTTACCATCAGCTGACCAGCTTGCTCATGTGCCTCTTGTCCCATTAAAGAAGAATAAAAATGTTCCTCTACATATTCTGTAGCATACTATAGCAAATAGAAATAAAAAAAAAGAAAATAGTTGATCAACTATTATCGTATTGCTCATTTCATTGATCAATTACTATCATATTGATCACTCAACTGAGTAATTATTATTTAATTGCTCACAGAAAGGACCTTTGTTTTATCATATTTTATTGTATAGAAGGAGACATATATAATTGTTTCTAATAGAAATGGTGATAAAAATAGATGTTTTTTGTAACTTCATGCTTTTTTTTCGCCAAGGTGTAGGCAGTGGCTGTTAGGCCAAAGTTCCAAATATAACAAGAAATGGAACCTATAATTATACTTGTTAGTATATATATATTCTATTCGTATATTTCGTAAATATTATTGTTACGATTTATCTCGAAGGTAATACAGGTAGATTTTCTTTGTTTTTACTTGAAGTAGGCCAAAGTTACTTATTTGCTTTTCGAAGTATTATATGAGTTACGATTTATCTAATATGATACTATTTATATAACAAAACATTATGAGACAGGCCGTTTACGAGTAATTATAATAAATTGCTTCCTATGGCTTCAGATTTGAACTCATTATCATCATCATCAGCCTTTTGAAGTCCTCTGTTGGACGTAGGCCTCCTCCATTGGACGCCATAGCTCACGGTCCTGAGCCTTCCTCATCCAGTGGCTGCTAGCAATCTTGACCAGATCGTCGGTCCATCTAGAAGGGGGATACCCTACTCCACGTCGCCCAGTTCGCGGTCGCCACTCGTGAACCTATTCCCCCCAAGATGCATTCTGTTATCTTTATCTAACAATAAACTTGAGATAAGATTAAGCTTTTAATACTCACAGATATCGAGGCAGAATCCGGAGCAGTCAAATCTCCATCGCCTCGGGCGTTTAAACGGCATATACATTGAATTTTACGACATATTAATTCTCCCTAAATGTGTAATTTGCCGTTCTGTTAGAAATGTTTTTGACGTATGAAATAATAATCTGTTTTCGGTCATAGTATAATGTCCTTCACTTACTTCATACCATTGAAATAAATAATTCACCTCAAATATATTAACTTCTTTAAATATTTATTTTGTTATGCCGACTTCTGAAATTGCAATCGATTATTCCGGGAGTAAGTGTTAGCAAAATATTTGATAAAATGTTATAATTCTTACAGGTCACGGCCAGAACGGGGCACTTATTGGCGTAGCAGGGGTATTCTTTTGTCCCATTTTAGTATAAGAAGCCTCTTATCAAAGGTTTGAACGTGGAAATAAATTGCTTCCCCGTGTTTGCTATTCCTAGAAAAGTTAATGTTGTATGTTGTAACTTCACAGTTGTTATATCTGCAGGTTTATGCAGCGGTAATGATGCCACAACACGCCGCATATATACCTAAGCATATGATCCCTAGGAGCTTGTTTCTATGTATAGTTTTCTTGGACCCTTGAAACTTATTGCCATGCAACTTTGTCAGGCATCAAATTTGTATAAGTATACACAAAGTTGATGCCTGTCAAAGTACCGAAGCATAACTATCGAAAATAATTTTGAGAATTCATTAGTGTGAACCAGGAAGCTAATCATTATTTAATCAAGTTTTCTTATAGTCTCGGCGGAACAGTGATCGAGCACACGGCTTCTGAAATCCAGAGGTGGCGGGTTGGAATCCTGACTCACACCAATGACTTTTCGAAATTATTTTCGGAAGTTATGTGTGATAAATATCGATGACTGAAAATTTTGTGCCCGGTATGGCAATAGGTTCGCCATTTGGGACGTAATCATAACGGCGAAACGAGGCTTACCAGCCGCTGCCTACACCTTCGGGTAGAAAAGGCGTGAAGTTTTATGTTATGTATGCTAGTGACATTTCAGTAATACAAAATAAAAAAAGCAATTTCAACATTATAAAAGCAGTTTAATATAAACTTATGATAACTATACTACTACACTACAAGACGTGAAGTTTTGGCGTGAAGTTATGAATGGATGTATGTACATGTATACATATTTACTTTCAGAATTTATAACTAAGAAATTCACTATCTTTTCAGATTTGATAAAATTAAAAAAAAAAAATCTTTCGAATACAAATTACAATATTAAATAATTTAAGTGTTCTTTTGAGGATTTTTTTAAATTTTTTATTTGTGTAATCGTAAGAAAGAACCGTTGTTTCCGAACTATGGTAAGTGGATATTTATATTACAAAAGTAAATTCTATTTACGTTAAAAATATAGTTCTTCTTGTTTTTGATAAGATGTAAGTCGCTGGATGCAGCTGGCACAGAATCGGGAGTTATAGCGCGCTAAGGGGGAGGTCTAAGTTCAGCAGTGGACTAATCTGGGCTCATGATGATGATGATGTTTAAAACTACTAGTTAGCTAAAGCGTTTCTTCCACAAAAACTAACTTTCACAAACGAATAAAAACATTTCTTAGTTCTTTTTCAGTTTTGTAAATGGTAAACGGTGTATATTGGTTGGTCGAGTATACGAGGCGTGACGTCAGCGCACTAACTGGAACCATAGACGATTGTAAATTGAGGAAGTTACCGACCACTGGCTTTTGTGCCTGGATTTCCTATTTGTGTACAACTATGCCAGTATTTCGATCAACCTAAGCTAGATTTAATTTAATTAGACTTTAACTTCAAGCTTTTTATACCAGCGGAAGTTGTGTCTCGACACGTGACATATTTCTGGACTCAAATATGCTACAGATTTCTGAAGCAGGGAACTGAAGTATATCCAGGCTACTGAAGCCACAATATTGGACTATGTGTCGATAATAATTGATTAAAATATATTTATAAAGTAAGACATATTCTAACAGTGGTAGAGCCAACCAGTTCGCTGCATGAATGGGCCGCCTCGACCAGTGAAATACCACGACCTCTCAAAAGACAGACGTAAACTGGCTCGTGCCGCGTTTCGTTCGGTAAGAGAGGTACCCAGAGGCCCATCCCCCTTCCCCATCCTTGCCTATCCCCTATCCCTTAATATGTGTTGCGTGGGCGACGTTGGTTGCTTACCATCAGGTGACACGCCTGCTCATTTGCCCTCCTATCCCATAAAGTAATTCACCGGTCGAGCCGGCCCATTCATGCAGCTAATTGCTTGGCTCTACCAAAATGATATATTATATATTATTATAATTTATTATTTTCTATATTTAGTGTATTAGATCAGATAAGGGGATGCTGATGTTTTTTTAACGTCTAACTCTCTCATTTAAATTGAAAAACAAACATTTCTTTATGCTTAATTGGATTTAAATATTGCTATACTTCTAAAATACCTTTTCAACTTCAGAGTAGACGAAAATACAAAAAACACCTCTCTTGTTCTATTATTCGATTAGATTCAGACTTTGAGATAAAACTGTATTGTTTTGGACACAATGCACCCAGCGCTATATAGTTTTCCAAGCTCTGAAACTGGACTACGAATATCAATATACTTAAAAAAAAACAACTCTCTTTTAAGCCATAAAGAAACACCCAGATGATATACAAACATCTATACTTATCATAAATATTTGTAATTCAGTGGAAATTGACTACTAAGCTGTTAGGTTTACTTATACATCACGTGGCCCGTTTTCATCATCATCATCCCTCCTGTCCTGTTCTCATCATTTATTGGTACAACATGTTATCCTTTTTTACACTTTCATATTATTCTTGTTTCGCTTCTTCTTGTTTCTTAGGTCTTTCTTTTCTCTTTTTTGGTTCCATATTCAGATTTATCATTATTTTAATTTTTTAGTCTTCGATGGAAGTTAAAGGTAAGGTTTCTACAAATAATAGATAGAGTAGACGTTTTCAAAAAACGAAAAAGCCAGTAAAATAAATAGTACATTAGGTTACAAATCGTGAACTTACCAAAGTCATATCCTGCGGATGTTCACAAGTAGGGACGTGAACTTATAAACAACCTTATTTATCGCGGCCAAGCGAGATTTGGTAAATAGTACTACTTATGGAGAAATCTTGTATGTTATTGATTTTTTTTTAATATACTTACTTTTTTATATACTATATTCGACGAAATGACAAGAAAATGTTTTAACCCGTGTAAGTTAAAAAAAAAAATACAAAAAGAAAGCGAGAACAGATATCATTACCTAAATATTAATTTATTAAAAACTATTCCAGTCGTCCCGCTTCTGAATCAAGAAGTTTCAGGTTTCAGCCGTGGTTTCAGAAAATATGTAGAATAAAACGCGAAAACTTAAGATAAGACCACACTAAATACCCTACATACAAAACGCTAATAAATTATTTCTTTCTTTTATGCACTATTGTAATTTCAAAAGAAGAAATTGCTCTTGGCCGCCTTTTATATTCTTAAGGGTTTAAGCTTGATATTATTTTCGAAATTTTCGGAAGTTACGTGTGATAAATATCGATGACGGACAACTTTGTGCCCGGTATGGCAATAGGTTCGCCACCTATTACATTTGGGACGGAAACATAACGGCGAGATTAGGCTTAACAGCCGCTGCCTACACCTTCGGGTAGAAAAAGGCGTGAAGTTATGTTCGGTTATTATTAATGTGTGTATTTTTTGTAAATTAAAAAGTGTAATTATCTTAATATTTATTTATCAAAACGTAATTGGTACGAAAATATGTATGAATTGTGTGATGTGAGGATTAAAAGGGTGTTAGTCTATGAGAAAAAATAATGATAAGGAAGTCTGGAAGAGAAAAATCTGTTGTGCCCACGCTAAATAATGGATGGGCAGGAAGATGTTGATAAACTGCTACGATACCCCCTGAAAATAAATAAATTGTCAATACTCCTCGCTCCATAAAACTCTCACAATGCGCTACTTACATGATAGTAAATTATCTAAATCTAAGTCAATTCGTGTGGAGCAAATAAAAAGTGACTTTTTATGAGAAAGAGGGGCAAACGACGAAGCGGTGGAAACCTCCTGGTGGAAAGCGTAACTAAGGACATCGGTAACACCAAGAGGGTCACAGTTGCTGATAGGCGGGGGAAACGAAAGGGATTGTGCTCCATACACCCCTCTTACCAAAAAACTGCGGCATAAGCTACTTTACGTTGAACTTCCGAGGGGTGAATGGACTATGTGTCTCTACCACTCTAAATAACAAAATATTTTGTATATGAATAGAGTGTAAATTGAGAGTGATAAAGCAACTTCTGACAACTGGAAAAACAACAAGCTTTGTTTGTTTGACTTTTGACGAAATATTTTAACACTCGCAGAAAATTTTAGAGCTCGGATTTAGTGTGCACGTCACAATGATTCCCTTGAAAAAGAGGTGAAGGGGGTTAGTGTTCATTGAGTGGAAATAACAAAGACGATAAAACTGTTCGCTCGGAAAAAGGATATTGGATGAGGTCAGAAATATATATTCCTTATTCAAGTCGAACGTCGAGGCGTTTTGATATCAGACATTAGCGTACTGTTTTACAGTCACGTCGATGTGACGTTATATCTTACATGCCGTCACAAGGTGCTCGCTAGGGCGTTCCACTTTTTTTTTAGTCACTTGTTTTGTAGTTACTGACACACCTGCGTATATGCCTTTTCAATATAAACTTACTTAATACAATTTTATTTGATGACTTGAATTTTATCACCCCTGAATTTTTCAAAGGTATGATTTTAAGGTGGTGTTTAAACTTGAGTCCTCTGAATAAAAAGTCGGACTACTGAACTATACAAGCTGTATGGAAGTCCATTATCTTTCCTCTTTCTTTACATTACCTTACTGTCTTATCTTAAAGATCGTCGACGGAACTGTAACCATGTCAGATTTCCAATGTCCAGCGGTTCTAGTCGCTTAACACCAGTTTATATTGCTCGTTCCTTGCCCTTCATTTTCCATATAATAAAAATAACCTTACACGGCATCCTTCAATCGCATATGGCGCGTATTTACATTGCACCGGGAGTTAGAGAACATAATCTAATATATAAAATTCTCGTGTCACAATTTTCGTTCCCATACTCCTCCGAAACGGCTTGTCCGATTCCCATGAAATTTTATATGCATATCGGGTAAGTCTGAGAATAGGACATTTAACATCTATTTTTCATCCCCCTAAATCACAAGGGTAGCCCCAAATTTTTTTTCGTTATTTCTCGATATATTTCTGTTTTTCATTTTTTTTATAAAACGGGATACAAAAATACATACAACCTTAAATTTTCAACACCCCACCCCTATTTCTTAAATTTTATTTTTTGGCAAGACAACGTTTGCCGGTGAAGCTAGTAAAGCTACATTATTTATAAACTGTAGTTGAAATAATTCATTACGATATATTAATTAATGAACAGGAGTGAAATTTTAATACTACTTTTAATAAACTGAATTCATTTATCACTTGGTTTCATTAACTGACGCCCTCTTTTATTGATAGTTGAAGATTATTGGTACTGATATCGTTATTTCAATGATGGCGTACAGTCACTATTTTTGAAATGGTTCCGGAAAATAGGGAAAAAGTGTTTGCTTTTAACCAAATGGAAACGCATATATTACCGACTAGCGCAATCATAACTCTGTGCTATAAACAAACTAAGAGAATTGCCAGACACGATGGAGCTGTGATAATAATTTTTTTTTTTTTTTTTTTTTTTTTTTTTATGGGATAGGAGGGCAAACGAGCAGGCGTGTCACCTGATGGTAAGCAATCAACGCCGCCCATGGACATCAGCAACACATATAGTGTTACTGTTGCGTTGCCAACCTTTAAGGGATTGGGGATAGGAAAGGATGAGGAAGGGGGTGGGCCTCCGGGTACCTCTCTCACCGAACGAAACGCGGCATGATCCACTTTACGTCGGTCTTCTGAGAGGTCGTGGTATTTCACCGGTCGAGCCGGCCCATTCATGCAGCGAACTGCTTGGCTCTACCACTGCGAATAATATGTAATTGTCACTATCTGTAACCTTAGGTACTATATTTTGTTGACACTTAATTGTCTGAGATGGGGCGGTGAGACAAGCGTTTGTTTATTTAAGGTTTCAGCAAAAAAATCATATAAACTTTTTTTGTAGTCTTTCTCCTCTTACCCGCATAAAAGTTTGTAATAGGTTCTATCTTATTATGTCCAAAAATTTTGCCATATTAGTTGAGAGGATAAGGCCTAAATAGGTTCGTATCGCTGAAATTGGTACAGCACATCCTGATAAATTTATCGTGAGAAACTGGGTACACACACTACTGATTTTTCTTGTAAAATATTTGCGGAATAGACATGAGCAATTACCGCTGTGAGAATATTAACACTATGTTTTTTTATGGGATAGGAGGACAAACGAGCAGGCGTGTCACCTGATGGTAAGCAACCAACGCCGCCCATGGACACCAGCAACACATATAGTGTTACTCTTGCATTGTCAACTTTTAAGGGATAGGGGATAGGAAAGGATGGGGAAGGAGGTGGACCTCCGGGTACCTCTCTCACCGAACGAAACGCGGCATGAGCCACTTTACGTCGGTCTTCTGAGAGTCGTGGTATTTCACCGGTTGAGCCGGCCCATTCATAAGTAAAAATAAAACAGCAAAATTAACACGTTTCTTAATTTATTCCTCCAAAGTTGAAAGTTCCTGATTACATCTTAATAAAACTAGCTATTTTTGACTCGTTTTAACTAAAGAAGCACGAGAACATGACTCGTGTCTCGTGTGTTCAGGATCAGATGATACGCTCGGCTGGTTCGATTTAATCAGTGTCGTCTTTGATTTGAACAACAACAAACTTTGTATGATACTTTTCCATTAAGAGAACTTCGGAAAATTAACAAGAACATTTCGCCTTGACAACCTGCATGAGAATGGCGTCTTAGCCATCCATTACGATACTCGCTTGCCTGACATTAACATTTCTCATCCCCTCCTATTACGAATGTCAATGAATGGAGGACGTTCACGCTGTATATTTAATTAATGTAGGTACTAACCATAATGTATCTTTGAATGATTTTCTTTTTATATAATTTGTTTAACCATTCGAAGTTTCACTTTTTTTTTAAATTTCGAAATGTCTAATCATTTACCTCTGATTATAATTTGAATATTTGAACTGCCATTTTTGTGCCCTATATGTCTCGTCATCTATTTCATGGGACGAATATTTTTTTGACAAATTAACGCTCCCGCTTTCTGTAGTTAAAGACACGAAGACAAAGTAGTAAATTAGGTCTTTGTATTGTTATCAAAAGGATTCAATAGATGAGCGAGTTAAACATACAAACGCAGTTACTTTATAACAATAGTATGTGGCAATAATTATTTTGAATAATTTTATGTATCGAATAAAAAAAAACATAATGGTCAGCGGAGTGGGCCGCTGACTACAACTTCGGGTAGAAAAAGGCGTGAAGTTGTGTTATCAATATGTTATCATCAAAATGAGAAAAACATAAATATTAAGCTTTTAACCAAATTAATCATGTATTTCAATGCAATCAGAATATTGTGATATAAGCTGCTTACAATTCTGCCTCACATCAAATAGCATAGATAACTAAGCTAATAACGTTATGGCTTTTAATAATAGGACTGGCTTTATATAGGATAGTGTTTTGTAAGCGATAGAGTAGTCGGGTAGAGACAATCAAATCCAATTCATTCCTAATTTTCATTACGATTTAAAATTAATCTGCCACTTATACAGTTAATTTATTAGTTTCTGTGTATTAATATTATTAATATTACCACTAATTTCACTTTTAGTTCTTCGGCCTTGAAGGTTGGTAACAAAAATGGCTTTACATTTTGGACATAATGGACCACCACGGTATGACATCGCTAATTAATTTATACAGTTTATGTTCTATGTTCATAATTTTCCTGCCATCACTTTACTCTGAGTGGGGTCAGCACAACATGTCAAATGTTCGGCTGTGATTTTATGGCCGGCCGTCTTCCTGGCATTAACACTCCTTGGGAATGTTTTTGTAAGTGGCTTATTCCCCACCATGAGGAAAAGGCAGGACAAATAGATGACATGTTCCCTTGGTGTTTCTTGACCGGGTTTTGCGGCACCCGTGAAACTGAAAAAAGCTGCCTGTTCTTAAGCGACACGGTCATGTCATTTATTTAGTCGTTTTATTAAAGGGAAATAAAACTACGAATATCGCCGAAATGTAATTTATTTTCGTCACGAGTATTGAATATTTATTTTGATATATTTACTATTTTTTCGAATACCTTTTTTAAAGATATTCCGAAAATAATGTATATTGTTGTATATATATTAGGGTGGTCCTTAATAACTTTATTTTCAAATTTCTTTGCTAAGCCTTTTCCCAAGTTATTAAGTTATTAATAACAAAAGAAATTGATCTTATGTCATTTCCGTAGTAATCTTAGATCGCAATGCGCACTCTCTTAGAGTTAATATTAAGAGCACAAATTTTCGGGGAATTTATTGTAATCAATTGGGAAGCTTTTCAGCCCCTGGGAGAAAAGAAATTTGAAAATAACCTTATTAAGGACCACCCTACTATATATACATATTTTAAATTTAAATTCAAACCGAAAATGGAAACTTATTAAACACTGTAATTATAACTATCTACTTGTTATAACAAAAACAATTTAAGTTCAGAATTATATTGCTTTCGTGAAACGTGAACAAGGACCAACAAATTTGGTGCCCCATTTGAATCAAATTCAGTTACGTGTCCCAACTACCCAAATTTGAAGAGCAAATTGACCGCGACCTACATTGGAATGGCGACCGGCTGATTTCACTAACACCTTTGTTTAATAAATTAATCAGAATCAGATATAAACGAACAGTATATATATATACATATTTATACAATAAATGTGTGGCTTCTTTGATATATAATATAATTTACAAAGCATAAACAATTTGTATTGATATACCTGCTTACCTTCTACGATTTGAAAATCCCGACTCATCAATTTCGACTCCAAATTTCCCAGCACTTTATCTGAGGGAAACCTAGACAATGGAAAACGAAATCTAATTGTTTTATTTAAAAAAATAATCTAGATGATCTAAAAGGTCACGGATTCGAACCAGGTTTTAATAAATATTTCGTAGAATTTTCGATAGTTATTTGCGAAAACTTCCCCAAAATAATACAATGGGCTCGAATCCTAACCATAATGTATAAGATCTTTCTAGGAATATTTCATTCGATGGTACATTGCCTACAATCTGTATCAATACTTAATTTTACGAGAACAATATACATAAACAACAACAATACTTATAGATATAAACAGAATGCTCCCTGTACATATAAAAATACTATCGGCACGAAGAATGAATTTATTTTCGGAAGTTGTGTGATAAATATCGATGAATGAAAACTCTGTGCCCGGTATGACAATAGGTTCGCCACCTATTATTTCATTTAATTTTGAGACGTGAACATAACGGCGAGTCGAGTCTACACTAACAGCCACTGCCTACACCTTCGAGCAGAAAAAGTTGTGATGTTATGTATGATCATCCCAGTCAATCATTTCTAATTATATTAACATCGGGTTTTTAGTCCAATCGCATACGAGCTCACAGTTCCCTCGTTTTATATTCCGGTAAATATTTTGAAATAAAAGGACTGTTGTTTATGTACCAGGAAGTATTTATGTATTGACTGTGGTTGCAATTGTGATTAGTTAATTGCCCCGCTGTATTAAGTTTTAAAACCTAACCAAGTCCACTAGGTAGCTGATCGTTTTACTATCTAATGGACTTGCCATTAGGTAGCAAAACGATTAGCACAAATTTGTCAGTCAATTATATTTTTCACATAAAATTTCGAAAAGTCCTTGGTGTGAGTCAAAGGATAGATATATAAAATTATAATAATACTGACTGTTTTAAATAATTAACAGTAACTTACATTTACGAAGTAAGTGACTACATAATCCATTATAATTTTATTGGACAAAATAACAAATATGACAAATTATACTGTACCTTAGGTTTGTTAATTAACATATTATTGATTTTGTTTTGTCGCGAAAAAGTTCTATTTGAAATAGAAATGACGAATTCGGTCACGAACAAAAGAACTAAGGAGCTGGAAATGAGCGACATAGTTCGCACAGTTCGTCTATGGGAGCGATCTTTTGAACTAGGTCATTCGCGAACTACACAAGACTAATTAGTACCTATGATTATAAAAAAAATACGTGGAGACCCTCCGCGCTACAGAAGTGGAACTTTGTAACAGACGTACATTTATAACACGCTTAATTTATAAAGAGCACATCTTGCTTACATTCCACAGTCGGTAGTTTCACTAATACACGGTAAAACTACTCACTGTGGAATGGAGATTGGCGGGTTCGATCCCCACTCGAGTATAATTCTTAATATGGGTCTGGGTAGAATTTGGTAACTACTTTATTTAAGAGGATCTCCCATATTCGACGTCGCATTGTTCTTTTTTTTTTACGGGATAGGAGGGCAAACGAGCAGGCGTGTCACGATGGTAAGCAACTAACGCCGCCCATGGACACCAGCAGCACATATAGTGTTACTGTTGCGTTGCCAACCTTTAAGGGAAGGGGATAGGAAAGGATGGGGAAGGGTGGGGAAGGGGGTGGGCCTCCGGGTACCTCTCTCACCGAACGAAACGCGGCATGAGCCACTTTACGTCGGTCTTCTGAGAGGTCGTGGTATTTCACCGGTCGATGCAGTAAACTGCTTGGCTCTACCACTGTTAATGTTCTTTGATTTAGGTACTCCTCCAAGCTCAAGCCCCATACCCATATAGTAAAATGCATTAAAAATACTTATTCCGCAATATTGGATTTAGAATGACGTCACATTTTCAAGTTACTATCTAAAAGCCCTTTCATTTGATACCCATATTGTAAAAAAGCATTAAAGCTATATCTGAATGAGAGGCGGTGGAGTTTCATCGGTCGAGCCGGCCCATTCATGCAGCGGACTGCTTGGCTCTACGATTGTTAATAATACTATCCAAACTTAGCGCGTATTAAAACTTTAAAATTGAGTTCTAAGATTCAAGAACTACATAATAAATATTTATTACATACTTAATATACATACTTACATACATACATTGCAAAATAAAAAATATCGATTTAATTATCTTTATAATATCAAATATACGTCTGGCATGTTCGGCAGCCGCTTCGTAACTACTTGTTGTGTTACAAAAATTTACAGATTTACAAAAAGATAGACTAGTACAGATAGCACAAAAAGTATTTTTTAGAAATAAATTAATTATTTTACCCATTTATGTTTCTATGCCATATAAGTATTTGTAATCTAATTGTACTTTTGTACATGTACACTAATGGTTGCAATAAGGTAAAAATAACTAAGACAAATAAAAGTTTTGTTTGTGTAATGAAATTAGGTACAGTAATAAATAAAGAAATAAAAAAGCCATTATTTTACCAGCTACATATTGCATTTTAATAACTATACTAGTTGTTGCCCGCTACTTCATCTGCGTGGACGCCAAAAAAGCAGGAAGAAGTATTCTTCCTGCTTTTTTGGCGTCCTATGTCATTATACGGGTTCATCGCTGACCCCCAGTTAGAGATAGCGTGATAATATTTAACCTATGTGTTGACCCGACCCTCTTGGCTATATTGAAGCAAAATTCGACGTAAAAGCATGCAGCACTTTTACAGTTTATCCGTAACAAACAACAATACAGACAAACAGACAAAAATTCCAAAAACTATATTTTTGGGTTCGGTATCGATTGTAGATCATGTCCCAAGAATTATGCAAATGAAATATTCAATGTATAGTTTCAACTTTCCTACAATTTTATTATGTGTATAGATTATTTAGCGGTACCTACATTAGAAAGAAATTATTTATTTTACCCATTTTGTTTTTAATACCTACCTTAAACGTATTTGTAATCGAATTGTACTTTTGTACATGTACACTGATGGTTGCAATGAGTTAAAAATAATTAAGACAAATCAAAATTTAGTTTATATAATGAAATTAAATACAGTAATAAATAAAGAAATAAAAAAGCCATTATTTTACCTGCTACGTATTGCATTTTAATAACTATATTATTTATTGACTAATTACTAAATGTTTACTAAACATGTTTTACAATTCTAATACTGAATTAGTAGAGTTATTCCTGTGCCTGTATGGATACTTTTTATTAAGGTTCCCAAGGTTGGCTTTTCAGTTATAGCGACGTCAAACTAATTATTATTTGTTATTATTATATTATATAACATTAAAAATGCTTTAAATACTTAGTCTGGCCATAAATACTGTAAACTAAAAATAAAAAAATATTACATTTGAATTTGGAATCTGTCATTTTTATACGATTGTTCATTGTGTTTTCTCGTTTTGGCGCCAATACATTGTACAATATTTTGCGATATAAAAATGGAGTGGGGTGATAAAGAGAACCGAATCGCTGTGATTGCATTACACAAAGTAGGTATGGAGCCAAATGCAATTTTTAAAACTCTCCATACACTTGGTATTAGTCAAATGTTTGTGTACCGGGCTATTAATAGGTACAATGAGACCTCCTCTGTTTGTGACAGAAAAAGACCTGGCCGTCCACGTAGTATTCGTACGAAAAACGTGGTCAAAGCAGTAAGGGAAAGAATTCGAAGAAATCCTGTCCGCAAGCAAAATATTTTATCTCGGAAGATGAAGATAGCACCTAGAACAATGTCGCGTATTTTAAAAGATGACTTAGGACTTGCAGCCTATAAGAGGCGCACTGGTCATTTATTAACTGATAATTTAAAAAAGAATAGGGTGTTAAAATCTAAACAACTACTGAAGCGGTACGCAAAGGGAGGTCACAGAAAAATATTGTTTACGGATGAAAAAGTTTTTACAATTGAGCAACATTTTAACAAACAAAATGACCGTATTTATGCTCAAAGCTCTAAGGAAGCTTCCCAATTAGTTGACAGAGTGCAACGTGGGCATTATCCGACTTCATTGATGGTTTGGTGGGGTGTTAGCTACGAATGAGTGACTGAGCCATATTTTTGTGAAAAAGGTATCAAAACATCGGCACAAGTGTATCAAGAAACCATTCTTGAAAAGGTAGTCAAGCCCCTTAACAACACCATGTTCAATAACGAAGTATGGTCCTTCCAGCAAGACTCGGCACCGGGTCATAAAGCTCGGTCCACGCAATCTTGGTTGGAAGCGAACGTTTCGGACTTCATTAGAGCTGAAGACTGGCCGTCGTCTAGTCCCAATCTTAATCCACTGGATTATGATTTGTGGTCAGTTTTAAAGAGTACGGCTTGCTCTAAACTTCACAATAATTTAGAGTCCCTAAAACAATCCATACGATTGGCAGTGAAGAATTTTCCCATGGAAAGAGTGCGTGTTTCTATTGATAACTGGCCTCAACGTTTAAAGGCCTGTATTGCAGCCAATGGAGACCACTTCGAATAAGCTTTTTATATCGTTTTATATTTATGTATTAAAGTAACTCACTGTAAAAGTAATAAATGTTATGTGCAATTAAAAAAAAAATTTTTCTTTGTTACAATATTTATGGCATGAGTAAGTATATTCCTAGTAATATTTGAATTTTTTTGGTTTGTTTTTTATTTAAGTAGTATATAAATTTAAAAACTAAAAACAATATTTTTTATGCAGTTAGTACTTTTGAGACACGGTGCAATAAAAACAGTGCTGCTACTAGCTACTAGATGTCTATGTACAGTTTTTAATCACACTATGGAAATTCTCTTCCTTGGTTTATAAGCTGATTTATTTTCTATGCCGATTTATATATTACCTATAATACCCGCGAGGGGGCATTAAAAGCGTTAAACGCTTTTGCAAGAGACATTAGAAGTTCCACTTCAAAATAATTACACTCCTCTCCTTGCAGTAGTCGTATCACATAAGTAACAGCCACGTTATATTGATACAAGTCAGCAGTAACGTTAGCAAAATATTATGTATATGCAGAACATAAACTTGAATGTTTTACTTATAAAATTATTTATAGCAGCGCGCACTCAGCACTGTCTCGGGTTACACACGCAAATGTTCTTGCCAAAATGTTGTATTCGATTCATTTGTTCTGTTTAGTTGAATGTATTCTTGCAAATTGCTATGTCCTGCACTGACATTCTGCATGTGCTTTAGGTAATTATATTACAAGTGCCACGTTATTCTTTTACAGTATTAAATTAAAAGTATACTTTAATAATTTAATATTATTTCCGAGTGTGTGTATGTGAATATTGCGAAAATTAACGCGTAAACAGGCGATTATCGTTAATGCAAGATGTTCAAATGAGAATCAGAAATGTCGCTCATAGAAAATGTACGGAAAACACTTTTAGTATGAAGTTATGTTTTTTTTTTACTTAACCGAATGATCTTTACAACAAAAAGAAATGGTATATTAAATAGTCTATTAAAACAACACTCAAATAGAAAGTAAAAAACACTACACTGGTTTCTGTGATCTACGGTCCAGCAATCTGCTTCTAAATCAAAAGTCTGGGATTTGAATCCCACCAATGACTTTTCGGCAGCTATTATACTCACTCATATTATAAAGAGGAAAGATTTGATTGTTTCTATATTTAGACTATTTTTGTTTGTATATTTATGCTCTGCAAGTAATTAACCAATATCAATATGTCTTTTATTAACACTACACAGAAAGCTACTTTGTTCTGAAGTGTACTATGTAAGACTATATTTTTTGAATAACTAGTGTATTTAAAACCTCAAATTTAGGACGATTTTCAATTCTGCATTTTGCTTACTCATTGATGACTAACAAAGTTCCTTATGACAATAATATGGTTTTAGCGACGCGGGTAAACAATTATCGCCAACTACAAGTTAGGGTATCCAAGGTATAGTAAAATCATAAAAATCAAAATAAATATCAAATATATTAATTAGTTTTTGTTACATATCTAATAGGTAATTGTAATTAATAAATAAGAAATTTAAACGATATCAAATCGCCTCTAATATCTTGTTCGAATATAGCGATATTTCATCTTAATGAACGCTGCATTGTACGGGGTTAATATGACGTTAACGAGAAGCCGTAAAAGCCTACGCGAGTGTAAAGTACCGACCTTCCAGTATGAAACTACAAAGTCTGATAGCTCATTAAATTGAAGCGAGAGTATGTCTTTGCACACACTTTACAATTAAACTCTACATCAATTTTAATTTAATAATGTTAATTAAGTTTTTTAGATACCACATCACTGAACTGTTCATAGTATTTTTATGAGAAATAGTGCAAACATGGTGGTTAGCAACTATCGCCGCCCATGGACATTTTCAATAGCAAGGAGGTCACAACTGCGTCGCTGATCTTTAAGAGGGGTGAGCAGGCAGATATATTTTTTCTTAGAAGTCATAAATACCATATTTTACTGGTCCCAACAAACTACTCTATGTAGAAAGACAGGTAGATAGGCTTTAGACGAAACCACGGGTCCGTCTGTAAGGTCAGGGTACCGCGGGATCGGAGAAAAGCCTCACTGCGTCTCTGCATTTGGAGTGGGCGTCGCGAGGGTTGAGGCTGAGCTGTAGGGATTGGACATGTATGTCTGCACGGTAAATGGTGGCCGTGCGTCTGATTTTGCGCGCTGCAAGAGGCTGTGAGACCGATCGGGCAGAAGCCCCAGTCGCTGGTGCAATGAGTGCGCCTTAAGTAGGAACCGATGGTTACTTCGCTGAATGGAACCACATCTCCGTAACTTGTCTGTATAGCAAGTTTTTGCGGTTTTCGTTAGTGATCGCGCCAGTCGACTCTGCCGGGTTTCGGCCAATGAGTAGATGCCGCTACTCATTGGCCGAAACCCGGCATATTGGCTTCGTGAAGTGAGCGTGCATTACAGCTCCGGAACCAGCTGGATACTGGTAGCCGGCTTCTCTGGCGTTCCTACCATAAATTGAAGTGTCAGCTAGCTCTCGGGCGTAGCACGCGCTCAGCAGGCTTTATACTGTTACGGAACCCAACCGGATAATGGGGAGTGATGATCAAGAGCTATGCGCTTGAGGTGGCTGCAAGGTCTACCGCACACTTTGGTCTCACACTCTGACTTCTGTGGGGTGTGGCTATAGTATGCGGCCATATAACTTACAGGTCAGTGTGTCGTTCACCATAAATAAAACAAACGCTGTAGGAAAGGGATCTCTGTAGTCCCAGCAAACTGCTTGACTCTACGTCTATAACAATATTCTGAATGTATATATACTAACTAAATACAAATTTTCTTTAATAGCACATAGGCATTCCCATTTTGTTTATGATTCATCCAATATTTATCATACAATAAATCCATTACTTTATATAATAAAGCCAGGCAATACAGATATCCTTGCTTGCTAACTTAAGATCTAGCTGTGCGTTACTCGAGACAGTTTCGGATTCGAACGGATTTTACGATCCTACTGCCTACGAGGGGCGCATACTAAAAATATAGCAATATAGGATTTTGTACTATTCGCATAAACCTAAATAATTACGTATGTTACAATTTTCTGTATATAACAACATCAAGACAGATAATACTGACTTATAACTCTAAACGAGTAAACTGGTATCTGACTTCTAGTTACTTATAACTTATATCCATTATATAGACCAATTTTCAGATTATATAACGTTTATTTTCCGGTTCCTTTGTACAGCTACCAGAGTTAAAGATTTGTATAGGTTTGCATGAAAAATCACTTAGTATAAAATGTTGAATGATTTGATGTTATTTTACTATAAGGTTTTTTTATTACTTTACATTCCTTTTTCTATCCGAAGGTGTAGGTAGAGGCTTTTAAGTCTCTACTCACGGAATTGTTACGTCCCAAATGGAATAGGCGGCTAAACCTATTGCCGTACCTATAACAGAGACAATGTTATTAGTCCTTGATATTTATCACATAAAAATAGAAAAAGAATCTCAGGAAATCATTTTTGTGAGCCCGGATTTGATCACACGACTTCTTGATTCAGACACTTGGTGTTTAACCACCAGACCACCGAGAAATCTAAATTCTATGGAGTTATAAAATAAAAAAAAGATGTACATAATTGCGCGTTTTGAAAACAAACGTGAGATAATTTTTCCTATATTAATGACTTCTGCGGGATCTTATTATTCTTACTTCTTCTTTATGTATAACACTACCCGCGAATAATTAGTTATATACTACATCAGGATAAAAGGTAGGTTGATAAATATGCATACATAACTCAGTGTACATGGCATTAATAAAAGATTCTGTGATAATCGGTGTACCTGAAACTATTTTTGGTCAAAACGAATAAATCTCAGGCTATTCAGCGTACCCTCCACGAATACATAATATCTACTTGTTTTCAAACATTATTATTAAAGAGAACTTAATATGATTTATTAAGAACTTCTATCTTCAAATTGAATAAGTACATACATACTCAACTTCACGCCAAGTCCCTTGCGGGGTAGACAGACATAAGGTACAATTTTTACACACCTCACTTATTTATTCCCCTTGTCGTACACGCTCGCTGAATTTTAAGACCCCCGATATAACTTTCCGCAAAGACAAATTAATTGTGGTCATAGCAAGTGTGTGCATCTGTTTTTGCACTGTATTTTAATTAGCATGTTTTTTATATTATTTGATAAATGACTATAGAACTCCATTTTTTCTTAGCAGCTAAACCTTTAAGGTGTTTTCATTTTTGTTGCAATAAAATCGCTTATTTTACTGCTCAGTGACCTGACATAAAAGGTCAAATGTCGCATCCCATTTTATACTGTGATGATATTTTTCTTGCTGAGAACGAAAAAATATCAAGTATACGAATAACAGCACCCGCAGTGTGTAAAAAGTTACGCAATATGAAAATATACCCTTGTTTCTCTTATACCATTTTAAAATATAAAAATTCTGGTAAACATAACATAACATAACTTCACGCCTTTGTTACCCAAAGGTGTAAGCAGCGGCTGTTAAGCCTCGTCTAGGCCGTTATGTTTACGTCCCAAATGGAATAGCCATTGCCATACCGGGCACAAAGTTTTCAGTCATCGATATTTATCACACTTAGCTTCTAAAAACAATTTTGAAAAGTCATTGGTGTGAGCCAGTGTCAGGATTCGTGTGCTCGACCGATTTATACTTCTGGATTGCGATGCCAATTTCTATATTCTTATGGTTAGGTGAAAAATACACATTATCAATGTTACTTAAGTAATTTTAATGTTGCTCGTTAAATGTACTAATTTTAATTTAACCTTAACAATAAGTCACGTTGGCGTTTTCAGTGAATAATGATATAATTAGCGAATACACTAATTTATTAGCGGAAATAAACGAGGCAGAGCAGCCATTTCGGTGTATTCACTTATTGTTCATTGTTGACAGTTATACAAAAAATATAACAATATTTAAAATTTAGTTTTTTTTGAAGAACACAACATTCCTTAATATTAAAATAAATTAATAAATATGAAATGGATTTGTTCCTATCGGATCGGGTAACAACAATTGAATTAAGTTGGATTTTAACACTTCACCGTTATAAATTAAAAAAAAAAATGATTTGAGATCAACTTCTATCTGTACATAACTTTTCACATCTTAGGTGATTTAAATATATATAAATAATTGAAAAATAAACTCGCTCACAAAACTATGCTAACTATCACTCACAAAACGATGCAGATCAGGAAATTACGAAAGATGAAATAATGAATGCGATTAAAAGTACGAAATTAGGTAAGTCTGCAGGGTATCACAGGGTAACTACCGAGATGCTGAAAAATGGCAAGGGAGTGGCTGTAAGACTGTTGCGACTACTTTTTAATGTGTGTTGTTGGCGTGATGGCTGTGTTCCAGATGACTGGACTAAATCAGTCATTGTGCCCTTGCATAAGGGGAAGGGGTCTCGGCAGGATTGCAAGAACTACCGAGGCATTAGTCTTCTCAGTGTTGTACGTAAATTGTATGCGAGGATTCTTAATGCAAGAGTGACGAATGTAACTGATAAGAAATTGTGGGATGTACAAGCGGGATTTAAGAGAGGACGGGGGTGCATCGATCAGATCTTCTATTTGAGAACCATATCTGAGAAGTATCTAGCTAAGTCTAAAAAAGTATTCTGTGCTTTTATAGATCTAGAGAAGGCTTACGATCGTGTACCCAGGAATGAATTATGGTCAACACTGTCGAGTACTTAAGGGGTTGACGAGCGCCTTGTGCGGGCTTTAAATTCCCTATACGAGAATTCTAGAGCCTGTGCCAGGGTAAATGGGGCGCACTCAGACTGGTTTAATATCTATAGAGGTGTTCGATAAGGATGTGTTGCATCACCATGGCTTTTCAATCTTTATATGGACAGTTGTTTGACAAATCTGAAAGAGACTGAATGTGGTTTAAGGATGGAAGAGTTGCGTATCAAGTGCCTACTGTACGCCGATGACCAGGTGTTACTTGCTCCGTCGGCGTCAGAGTTACAAGGCATGCTAATCTTGGTGAATGCAGGGTTTAGAAAAAAAGGAATGAAAATAAATGTAAGTAAGACGAAAGTTATGGTTGTGGAGAGAGAGAAAGAGGTAACAGTGTGTGATATGGTTTTTGATGGCGAGAAATTAGAGCAAGTGAATGATTTTGTATACTTGGGCAGTATGTTTACCAGAGACGCTAAATGTGAGGAAGATATTGAAAGGCGAGTGACTGCTGGTAATAGAGTCAATGGTGTACTACATGCCCTGATGCGTAGTCAGGCTGTGTCTGAAAAAGCACGCTTGACGATACACAGTGGTGTGTTGGTATTAACCCTAACATACGGGAGTGAGTGTTGGGTGTGGCAGGCGAAGCATGAAAGTAAGGTGAATGCAGTAGAAATGCGTTCTCTGAGAAGTATGTGCGGTGTCACCCTTGCGGATCAAATGAAAAATAGCGTGATAAAGGAGAAATGCAAGCTGAAGGATGATGTGGTGACCAAAGTGGAGAGAAGTATGTTAAGATGGTTTGGTCATGTTGCAAGAATGAATGAAAGTCGACTGACTAAAAGGGTATAGGAAGCGAATGTGAGTAGGTAGGGTCGGGATCGGGAGACCAAGACGGGGCAACCACGACCAAATAAATGGTCTGCTTAAAAAAGGTAAAATGCGTAGCACCCGAAACCAACGTGAATGCATGACGAGATGTATGACAGTAGATGAGGCGAAAGATCTGTGTCAGGATCGTAGCTTGTGGAAAGCCAAAGTCTCTGCCTATCCCCATGGGATACAGGCGTGAGCTTATGTATGTATGAAAAATAAACGATTCTAAAATTTGATGAAATTGCTACTTGAACATTTCCTTTCATTGAATAGACGAGGGTTAATCTGAATGGGGGGTGTTTTTGTTATCAGACGTCGCAACAAGACCGACTTTCTGCGTATATTTATTATGTGCCTTGATTCTGTTAAATCATCGCTTTTTCCTTCGAATGGATGATTCAATTTTAAAGACCGTTAATGAAATTCGATTCGAATGCGATTAGAGCTCCTCTTTTCCTTAGACACATTGAACGTTCCTTATTTTATTTGTTTACCAATTGAAAGTTGAAATCCGAATATACAGATTTGTCTGGTTCAAACTTCATACTATGCCAAATAATTAATTTTACTGTTATGAAAAAAATCATAACTTTCAGTTAAAAATGAACTTATGAGCAGATACTGCTCATAACCTTTTACTAGTCAAAGATTTGGTGTTCAATACCTGTTCAAGAAAACATTAATATTTGTAACGACATCTTCTAAAATGATAATTATATAACAACAAGTTAAAGATAATTTTTGTCTTGTTATTGTATAACAGTACCGGATGTGCAGTGGTAGAGTCAAGCAGTTCGCTGCATGAATGGGCCGGCTCGACCGGTGATATACCACCACCTCTCAGAAGATCGACGTAGAGTGGATCATGCCGCGTTTCGTTCAGTGAGAGAGGTACCCGGAGGCCCACCTCCCTTCCCCATCCGTTCCTATCCTACTCCCTTAAAGGTCGGCAACGCAACTGTAGCACTATATGTGTTGCAGGTGTCCATAGGCGGCGCTTAACATCAGCTGACACGCCTGCTCGTTCCGATAAAAAAAAAGTACAATCTGAAATGTTATGTATCTTTTTTTGTCCTCCATAATATAAAATATGTCTCTCAACTTAATTCTATTATCTGTGGAAAGAATCTCTGACCTCTGTCTTTGGGCTCGGCTTTTTGTATCAACCCTCTTCCATGGCTTACGGTCTCATAAAGTTATAGTCAATTTGAATAATTTTCTAGTCATTTTAGACAGTCATCAACCAGATGGTCTTTCATGGGATAACTTCGAAAGTGACATATCCAGGATCCATAATTTTGTATGGATTTACGGGTTTTTATATCCTATTAAAAAAGTTGAATTATAATTTTTTTAGCTATATCCCTGTTGAGGTTTTCATCAGATTGTATCAAGGGCATGTGAATCAGTAAATAATGATAATAACACACACACACACATAACTTCACGCCAAATCCCTTGCGGGGTAGGCAGAGAGAACAGAGCGCTATAAGGCACGATTCTTACACGCCTCACTCGCTTCGTTGACTTTCATAACTCTTTTCATGCACGCGCGTCGGTTTTTGAGGCTTCTAACATCTCTTTCCTCCAGAACACGTTCTATTTGGTCATGGAATGTGTCTCTTGGCCGTCCTCGACTCCTACATCCATCCGCTTTTGCTTAGTCAGTCTTGCATCAACCATTCTTTCTACATGTCCGAACCATCGGAGCATGCCCTTTCTTACTTTTACACCGACACTCTAATGATAATGATAATAACACTGACATAAAAGTTCGCTGGGTCAACTAGTAAAATATAAAACAATGTACAATATTATTACATCAAATCAAATTGGTACTCTTATACTTATATAATAAGAATAGGTTGGCAGTACTCCATGTCCTTGATATAGAAATCAATATTAGTATATCATTTTGGGTTGATCTGTTAATATTCCCTGGTGGTCACTAATTGCAATGCTCTGTGGGAGATGAGCGTCATTTTCGGAGATAATAATTAATATTTTATTTTATTTTATTTTATTTGGTCAACCAACAATTGTATATACTAATACATTTGAAAATTATAAGCACACAATCAATCCACGAGTATAACAATTAATTATAGGTTAACACCGCATGCAAATTACGGACAATATTATTGACGATTAAAAATGTGATTATTAAAAAATATTAAATTGGGAAATTACAAGAGACAACAATTATTAAAAAAATATTAAATAGAATTCAGATCAAATTACACAGATATCAAATAAAATTAAACAGAAATCAATCAAATCAAATAAATTAAAATGTCACAGTAAAATACAATTATAATCGAATTAAAATTTAAAATTGAAACAAATCAAAAACCAGACAGAGAATCAAAACAACATTAAAATTAAAACAATATCATACATAACAATAACAATTGTCAGCTAAGAATGTTAGCTATATTAAATAAAAGAATAAATATAAATAAAAATGCAATCATCATTTCCAATCTTAACATTGATGAGATCCAAAAGTACACAACAAAAAAAATTGGAAAAATAAGAATTAATTTAAAATAATTAAATTACAATACATGCATTTTATTGTCAACCTAAATTTTTGTAATGTTGTATTATGCCTGCAACAATTTTGCCTTTGGTGTCAAAATTAATATCCACTATGTCACTACATTCATTCAGAACTTTGCTCATCCTAAGTATGGGTGAATTTGCTCCCAGTACAGTCCTTCTAAGTGGCGGACACAGTGGTGTTATACGATGACGGGGGTATCTGGTGGGGACTCGAAATCTAAAGAGACCTAGTAACTCTGGACAGTCAATTTTATTCTGCAGAAGTTTGTGGGCAAATATACCATCTGCTATGTTTCTCCTTAGTGACAATTCGTGTACCCCGAAATACTGCAGTCGTAAGTTGTAGGAAACCAGCAGTCTTGTTTTATTTAGTGCAAAAGCAAGATGCCAAAGAAAACGCTTTTGGACTCTTTCTAAGCGCAAACTGTGTACGGCGTAATGGGGCCTCCATACAACGCTGCAATATTCTAAAATGCTCCTAACAAGACTGTTAAACAATAAAATCTTTGTGCGACTTTTCCGGAATTCCTTTGTACTACGTATTACAAACCCCAACATTCTTGATGCCCTTGTAATAATATTATCGATGTGGGGAATGAATGTTAGCTTGCTATCGAAAAGTACTCCTAAATCGCGAATAGTTCCCTGCTCTTGAACTAGTTGATGTCTAATATAATACTGTGAACTTATATTTAGGTGTTTCCTTGAAAATTTAACATGTTTACATTTTTTAACGTTGAGTTCCATTTTGTTATAAGTACACCAGTTCACAACTCTATTTAAGTCCGCTTGCAATAGTTCACAATCACGTTTAGACACTATCTCTCTGGCAAATTTAAGGTCATCTGCATACAAAAAATACCGTGAATGGTGGAAGCAATTAGTGAGATCGTTGATAAAAATATTAAAGAGCGTTGGAGCCAAGTGCGAACCTTGCGGGGCACCAGATGTAATGCCACAATTTTGAGATCGGAATCCGTTTACGACGACATAAAACTCCCGCTCCGACAAATATGACTGAAACCACTTCAGCAGAGAACCAGTTATACCGTACCCTGAAAGCTTAAGAATAAGTATAGAGTGGGGAATTCGATCAAAAGCCTTGCTGAAATCTGTGTAGATCACATCATACTGTTTATTTGCGTCCAAAGTCTGTGTTACAGACTCTGTGAATGTGAGCAAATTTGTGGCTGTAGATCTTGAAGCTACAAATCCGTGTTGATGTTCACTGATATACAGATTAAAATGACGCTGGATATGTGGACATAACATAGATTCGAAAACCTTGGCAAATGTCGATAGAATCGATATGGGTCTATAATTATTAATAAAATCCTTGTCGTCCGACTTATGTACAGGTACGACTTTGGCCTTTTTCCATTCCTGAGGAAAGATACCAGACGACAATGATTTGTTATAAATGTCTAATAGGGGAGATACCAGGGCTGTTGCGCATGTTCTTATGAAAAACGGAGGGATTCCATCAGGGCCTGCGCCCTTATTAGGGTCTAAGGATTGCAGTTTTTTGAGTAGGGTTTCATGATCTAATGTTATGTTTAACAGACACTGGCTATTCATTTCAAAACAATTATGGTGGCCAGAGTCATAGTTTTGTGTGCGTATGTCACCATCACTGGCGTACACAGAAGAGAAGTAGTTAGCAAAAAGTTCGCAAATAGCAGTACCATTCGAAGTTGTAGTCTGTCCGTCTGTCATTGTTAAGGGATAGCTACCAAAACCACCACGTTTAGTTTTGACGTGAGTCCAAAACAATTTTGGATTTATTCGTATCTGCTTTTCTATGTCTTTCATATATTTATTATATAATTCTTTGGCAAGCTTCTGGCATCTATTGACAATTAATTTTAGCTCTATTTCATCCCTGGGATTTTTGTATTTTTTAAAACGTTGCCTGAGTTTATTTTTTTCCTTCAGGGATGTTATTAGGACTTTGTTAAACCATGGCGGAAAGCTGTTGTTTTTAGGTTTAACATACGTACTCTTATACTTATATAATAAGAATAGGTTGGCAATACTCCATGTCCTTGATATAGAAATCAATATTAGTATATCATTTTGGGTTGATCTGTTAATATTCCCTGGTGGTCACTAATTGCAATGCTCTGTGGGAGATGAGCGTCATTTTCGGAGATAATAATTAATATGATCACAATACTACACAGATTCAACGTCAAGATTAGTAAACGATAATTTATTCAAATTTAATGTTCACGTACGAGTATTTAATGTTCAAGTAAATAGATGTGTGTTTGTAACACATTATATATTAGCAGACCGCGCGAACTTCGTACCGCCATATTTTATACATTTTCCACTAAAAATATTATTGCCGCGATCATATTAATACACTATAAGTGTTGCCGGTGTCCATGGGCGGCGCAGGTTGCTTACCTTCAGGTGACACGCTTGCTCCTTTGCCCTCTCACCCCATAAAAAAAACCTGGTCACCACATGTTCTTGCCAGTATGGCTAACTCACAGTGAGTGTTTTTTTTTTATAATTTAAATGATGTCGATTTGGCACCTTGGTATTACTCTTATCAAAATAAATTCACTACATTTTAAAACAGATCACGACATTAAAAATGTAAATAAAGATGGGCAGCTCTATGTGGTATGCTGATGCGTAACAAACCCGCAAAGTCTTTATATTTTAGCAAAAGACGCCAAGATCGAGGTGCGTAGGCATATCTTGCGCTTCGTGCATTTATATGAAGATAGATAGATAGATAACTCTTTATTTGTACACCTTATAGAATAGGAAAACAAGAACATTAGAGTAAATAAATAAAAGTACAAATGGCGGTCTTATCGCTAAAAGCAATTTCTTACAGGCAACCTTTGGATGGACAATAGTAAATACAAGACATGGGTAATCCGGTGTAATAATCGACAAAACAACATAAATAAATACATTATTCAGAATATACATAAATATATAAATGATCATGTAGATAAATACGTAATTAAATATATAAATACATACATAACTTCACGCCAAATCCCTTGCGGGGTAGGGTGAGAGAACAATAAATAAATAATTCTAAAATATAATACATTAAATAGTCAGTGAGTTAACAATATTAGAGTCCGACCGAAACTGGTTTTCCGGCCGAAACCAAAACCGAAACCGAATGTTCGGCCGCCACTTCAGTTTCGGCCGAAACCGAAACCGAAATCGAAACTCACGTGTTCGCGTATAAAATTCCATAAAATACTGATATTGCTTTTTCCCCATTATTTTGTATCAATTAGAACAGGAAATGAAAAACAATGGGTATATGTATTAATTTTGTTGCAATTAACAATATAACTTCACGCATTTTTCTACCCGAAGGTATAGGCAAAATGTTTACCAGATATAGAATAAGTAAAAATAAGTAATAAATAAGTAGATAATAAATATCCAATATTGAAATCGCTAATTGTTTTTGTTTAATGAAATACTGAGTATTGGTATGTTGAGATATTACTATTTAATACATTGTTTTGTATTTATTCTCATAAGAATAGTGAATCTCTTTTTAGTTACTGCTTATCTAAAAATAACTATCACTTTCCGGTCCTTTTCCCACTTTAAGTGGGGTCGGCACAGTATGCCATCTCATAGAACTATTCATGTTGTCAAAAGATTTGGCTGCGGTTTTTTGAACGTCGACGAAAACATTCCGAAGGATTACGTCAGGGCCTGCCTGACGTAATCCTACATTATTTATAAAGTTTTATTGAAATAGATTGTATCAAAAATTACTTTATTTTGTTTATCTACAACTTTCATAACGAAGTTTTATCTAGTTATTAAGTTATTTTTTAATGTTCTATTCGAACCGAAAACCAAAATATATTGAATGTTTTTCACCAAAGAGTTTTAAATAGAAATTCCCCTGTAGGTTCGCTAACAACCGAACTTTGTTTATTTGTTTTGCACATATTGTCTGCCGAATTTATACGACAATAACAAGGCCCAACTGTTTATACACTTTGAAACCGTTTCTGAACTATCTCAATTATTTTATATATATATATATATATATATATATACATAACTTCATGCCTAGTCCTTTGCGAGGTAGACTGAAAATGAACTAAAAATTAAAGCACCACAAGGTACGATTATTACACACCTGACTCACTTCTTTAGCTTTCATAACACCTGTCAAAAACGCTCGTCGGATTTAAGAATCCTGAAATCACCTATGACAAGTTCACGTTCAATTTGGTCATAGAGAATAAGTCGTGGCCTTCTCCAACTCCTACATTCTTACGATTTTGCATCGGATATCTGCTTAGTCAACCTTACATCATCCATTACCTGTATAATATATAATTTGAACCAAATGTTTAAATTATTGCTGTATTTTGCACACTATTATGTCCGTCATCATCGAGATATTAATCACACATAACTTACAAAAAAGCGTAGGTGTATGCCAAGGTTCGATTCTGGAACCAACTAAATCGAGGCGCCGCGTTAGACAGAAGATTACTGAAACAATTAAAAATATACTACAACATTTTTTTTTATTTATATTTGTATTTATTTCTAAGACTTTCGCGAATCCCACCCATTGATAAAAACAACATTTAGGATTATATCGAATTTATTTATTACTTATTTATATTTATTTCGTGAAAATGATCTCTGTAAACAGTTCGAAACGTCGGGAAATAATTATAAATAAGTAATAAATAAACACGATATAATCCTAAAAGTTGTTTTGATCAATACTACAACATTGCTTCCGCAAAAACTCTGAATATGAACTGCTAATATTAAAAGTATATAAAGGCGAATGATATTCGTGGATCTGAAAGTAATGAATAAATATACTTACAAAGGAAACGTGTCTATTGAGTCCTTATGAAGAGAGGCGTGATCATATATATTTAGATGATACTTTATATGAAAGATGTTTCCCTGTGTATATGATATTTCATATTGACGTGACAACGTATTGAAATGCGATGGAGCCGACGGCACGCACGATAAAACATGACTCATGCGGCATTGCCTCGATGTGACTTTAACTTGCTGTGATACAGATGCACTTCAAGCCGCGGGCTTGCAATGCATATGTCTCTCTCCTACATGAATAAGTGATGCGTCCACGTGGATAACCGCTTTACAATAATAATTAACAAGCAATTTAAATTGTTATTTAATTAAAATTTTCTTTTGAAAAATGAAACCATTTCATCAGTATTTTCATATGAAGTTGTCACATTCAAGTATCGTCAGTAAACAGACATTACAGACCACCGATTTTTTGCCATCAAAAGCTAATAGATAAATAGAAATGGATGATTACTGGTTTTAACTATTGAACCAAAAGTTCGAGATAGTTCCAGGTCATTTGATATTAAAATAATTGATGAATTCTATAAATATCTTTGACAAAACAGGTAAACATTTCAATTAAAAAGTTATAGTTTATAGAAGTAACGTTATAACAGTTTTGGCCACAATAATGCTATGTTATGTTTTAGACACAATTTGATTTAATGAATACAAGGCGTTCGCTAGTTTTCCACGAGTTAAGATATAATACGCTAAAATATTGTTTCGTTTTTGAATATAAAACGCCATAACCTTATTCAAACATCAGTAATTTTCGTAAATATTTGTACTAGTATAGGAATCGAACCCGCCTCCCTGTTTTCAGATTGTTTTTATGAAGCTCATACCCGTCTTTGAGTTTACTATTTCTTTAAAGCGTGTGTTATAAAACTTTCCTTCAGCGAGCGTTAGATTATAAAACATTTTAATCTGTAGCACTAAAACCTGGCATAAAAAATTTTGCTGTCAATGGCCTATAAAATAACAGCAAAGTTTAACTTAATGTCTTTTATATTTTTTTGTTGTTTTAGAACAAAGAAAACAGGAAAGCTGCTACCGAGCCGGACATCAGATTCATAACAAATTTAAAATCAATAGCTTACAGTCTGCTATATTTCTCCAAATTTATTTGCCATGGCTTAACCTCAGTAGCATATTGGTTTCGTTTCTGAAACAAATATGTCCCGTTCAAAGTGATTTCTGGAATCTATTTGTGATAAATGTTGATGACTGACAAAACTGTGAGCGATATATGGCAATAGGTTCCGCCACATATCGATTAATGCAATTAAGATTTATCTATTTATAGTAACGTGAACTTTTTTAATTTAAATAAATCAAACTTGTTGAACCTTACAATAATGCCACTATTTTTTTTCCCTTAATTATATTTTTGATGACATTTCGAACTCTTTACATCCTTAATTATTTTTAAATTACAGGAAAGTAAAATGCTGAATATTCAAATATATGGTAATAAAATTCTATCTAAAAGTATTAACATAAAGTTTATTTACATAAAAACACAGGTTCAAACGCATTCATGTTTGCAAACCAATAGATTTCATTACGGATCTCTAATAAATATTATACATTCAGAAAAATATAGAATTGTAGTCAATAATAACCAATTATTGTAAAGGCTTTTTTTCCGTTCGCGCGTAAAATAATAAATTCATGAACTGACAAAAAATAAATTTCATTTTAAATTATCTGCTTCGAATATTTTGCTACGTGCCGTAGTCTCAGGTACAATGACCATTTATAAATCACTTTTAATACGCTTCATTGGTATAATTTTCGGATATTAGAATTTGGTCCTATGTTGTTATTTAGCCCAGGGACTTCTATTTTAGGGATCCCGGTTGAAATCTTAGTACACAGATGTATACTTTAACTCTTTACACTTTTAGTCCAACAAATTCCTTCTGATATGATACAGTGAAGTCTAATCTATGTCATGGGACCAAGTATTGCACTTGTCGTACACCACTGGGTATTGAAGATATGTGGCAGCTACAGGATATGCTATTACAAGTTTAGTTGCAAGGTTGGATATTCTTAATCTTGCAACCAAACGTGGCAGAAAAACACAGATAAATTTATACAAATGATATTGATACTTCTTTTTCATAGGATAGAGGAAAATGATACTTCTTCTTGTGAAAGATGATAGAAGAAGATTACTGGGTTTTAGAGATTATAGGAAAGGTATAGCTGTGGAATACGCGAATGATAGAGAAACACGAAAAAAAATCTGTTGTGCGTACCCCAACGAAAGAGAATATGACTGGAAGATGACGATGATTAAGGGACAGGTTACATGGTGGTAAGTGACAACTGCCAATCACGGACATAAGCATAAACAAATTTACCCGTCGAACCGGCCTATTCATGCAGCGATCTGTATTTTATCAAGATGATATTAAACCCATTTTATTAGTACAAAGAAATTAATTACATTATTTACAATATATACAATTAAAAAACTACCTGAAATCAAATTTCTCCGCATCTCGGTCTACTGGCAGCGTGCCCAGAAGACTAGCCTAATCTTCTGTGCGAAGAATAGACCAGCCCTCTGGTCGCGAGAGGCTTCGATCAGCCTCTTTGCAAGATCTTTGTAAAGTGCACGAGCACTCGGACCCCATGTCCCCAATGTCTCGATCCCAAACGGCTCAAATACATAATCACCTACAAGGTTTCTGTATTTGTGCCGCTTGAGATTTTCTGCCGAAGCAGCAGCAGCACCGGCCACCTTTACCGTGCCAGGAAGATGCGATGCCGCAAGGTCGTCGACGCAAGTAGCGTCCCACACCAAAGGCCTACCCATCCTCCAAGGCAAAAGAGACATCATTTTGTTAGTATAAAGATAACATTTTAAAAGTAATAAAGATAATAGCTTCTCCAGAGATTGCGCCGTAACTACTTCAAAACTATGAACAATAAACACTTTGCCTTGTTTTAACTAATCTGGAAACTCAAAAGTTGAATATACTGCGAATTGTTTTAAATACTTTAGCTTTCATACTTTGTATCCGGTTATATAGCTTTGAAGAAGATTATACACTTTTTTGAGACGTTAAGTTTTTCTAAATATGTTTTGTTGAATTTAGCGTAAAAGTATTTTATTGTGCCTACAACCAAACTTTAAAATTGAAATACAAAGTAAAGCAATTAATAATGGTACAAGCAAGCAGTTCGTTGTAAGAATGGGCGGGCTTGACTGATGAAATACCAGGACCTCTCAGAACATCGGCGTAAAGTAACTCATGCTGCGATTCGTTTAGTGAGAATGGTACTCGGGGGTCCATCGTTCCCCAACCTTTCCTATCCTACTCCCTTAAAGATCGGCAACGCAACGGTAACTATATAGGTATAGCCGGTGTCCATGGGCGGCGCTTGTGGCTAACCTTCAGGTGACACGCCTGCTGGTTCTCAATAAAAAAGATGATATAGGGTTTAGATATATTACGTATAATAATGAACACTTGGTAGACCTGGACACATTTTCAATGACCAAATTGACCCTGTTCAAACGTGAATGACCATAATGCTATGGAAATTAAAGAAACTTCTCAACGCAAATGTATAAGAATCGTGTTTCTGGTCATTCAGCACTGGACACATGGACAATTTACTCAGTGTGAAGTTCGGTTGAGTTATTATTGTTATTATTTATGCATGTATTACGAGTTCTTTTTAGACTCTTCTATTTGCCATCTTCTACGACAAATGCTATAATTGCGGGATCTAAGAATAAAGAAAGCACTGCAAATGACATCAGTATTGTCTCTACAGTAAATTTTGCATCTGTTTTGGACCTGCACTGTTGCATAATCGCTTGTTAAATAATATCGCCTTTTATATTTGCTGTGGAGTCTTCATTTAATAATTATCTTTAGGTATCTATAGAATTGTTTTTTTTTTAATATTGATTGTTGACGAAAAAGTAGTATCAGCCATATATAATATAAAACAATTCGCTTCTGTGGCATTAAGTGGACAGACTCCTGTCTGTCCACTTAGTGCCACAGATCTAATTCATGTATAATGGAACATATTACATATGAATTAAACAAATTTAAAAACTTAGACACAGTAATATACAATATAAAAAGTGATATTTTTCGAGATTCAGCACTTTAATTGCAAACGCTGGCAGAACCCAAAGTGATGCATCAAAACAATGTACTAGGTTTAAAAGGTCTACAAAAAGTCCGCGATGGTGTATGTCCATCTCGGATAACCCACAATTGCCGTTTTTATTTTAATATTCAATTTAATAAAATCCCAAAATGTACTCATTTATTGCTTTTGAGGCCAAACAATGTTCGCTGGGTCAACTAGTACATCATAATTATTTTATTTATTTGAATCTATAAACATATTATAAGTATAACTTCAAAGTTGCTTAGACCTCGATATACCAACCTCATTTTGCAGTTCCAAATGTAATATTAGGTGCCCTACATCGCAGCTTATGACAAAACTTCTTGTTAGTCATCAATTTTTTTGAAATTGGAAATATTCAAATATACATTTTTTTTCTCCTTTTCAAATGACATAAGCAACGCAAAATATATAATCGCCAAGTTTCATTATTAACAAATATGTTGAGACGTTCGGATCATACGGATGATACTATTAAATATGCTAATGTTCGCGTCCCTGAAGGATTTTTATCTCCTGTATTTCGATTATGGCAAGAAACTGCGATTTGTATCTTCAAAATTATAGACATTTTCCAAGATTTTCCATATTTCCGACCACTTGAAGTTTAAATATTTTCAGGACCAGAGAAGAATAAGAATATTATGGATAGTTACCAGTTACCCTTAAGTTTTATTTTATTGAAAAGGATTTTCGTATGCGACGTGCAATCGTATAACGCCCCTTCGCGAGTATAATAAGTATTATAAAACAGTTCTATATAAACCGGTCACTATATTATAAAACTAAGAAAATTTACTTACGATTTACGGATAATTTAGTAAAGTTACTTTCGGCATTAACCTTTCCATTGCTAGCCTTTTAAAACTTCATGAAATAGATAAATATGATGTGATCATAAAAATAAATAAACTTATAAGTAGTTATAATAACACAAGACGCTACCACGTTAACAATTCGCGCTAAAGGAAAATATATCAACCAAATAGTATCGTGTGAAACAAGTATTGAAGTATGAAAGTTTCGTCTCTCTTAAGATTAATTAATTTTCCCCAAAATACAAGTTCGACGGTACCTACAAACAGAACAAATTTCGGATCCTTCCATTTCTAACTATTTATCTTCCGATAAAATCGCCCCGGATAACTTAATTTCCTAGTATTTACTGCAAGAAAGTATTACCAGTGGTCGAGCACACTGCTTCTGATCCAGAAGTCCGGGTTCGAATCCTGACACTGGCTCACACCAATGACTTTTCGAAATTGTTTTCGGAAGTTAAGTGTGATAAATATCGATGACTGAAAACTTTGTGCCCGGTATGGCAATAGGTTCGCCACCTATTCCGTTTGGGACGTCAACATAACGGCGAGACGAGGCTTAACAGCCGCTGCCTACACCTTCGGGTAACAAAGGCGTAAAGTTACGTTATGTTACTGCAAGAGATTACATGACATAACGTCCTGTTTTGAACTACATAGACGAGGCCAAACGGAACGTTTCAGGATACAAGATCAATATTTTAACAAATTTAATGGCAAAAGTGGATTAGTGACAATAAATAGGTATATATTAAACCTCCTGATCTGGTCGCAATGATATAGATAAACTTAAGAAATACTCATCATTACATAGTATAAAACAAATTTGCTTTCCGCTTTCTGTCCTCTTAAATGCTAGCGTGTTTTTTTAAATAAATAGAGGGTATCAACGGGGTGGTTTGTATGTTAATTTAGTCAAAAAATGAGTTTTTCAAGATTTCACACTTTAATGGCAAACTTTGGCTGAACCCTAAGTGATAAACCATAAAAATTGACTACATTATTATTTTACACCTTTAAAAAGGTCTAAGGTGTGTTTATTTCTTAGGAATAATCCAAAATGACCATTTTTATTTGTTCTTATTGTTTCTGAGGCAAAGTAAATTTCGCTGGCTCAACTAGTGCCTAAATAACATAACATAACTTCACGCCTTTGTTACCCGAAGGTGTAGGCAGCGGCTGTTAAGATCGTCTCGCCGTTATGTTTACGTCCCAAATGAAATAGGTGGCGAACCTATTGTCATACCGAGCACAAACTTTTCAGTCATTGATATTTATCTATTTTATTTATAGTGTTTAAATAAATATAATTATTTTTTTTTGCTATCATCAAGTTGTTAGATACATTTTTATTCGATGTTGATGAAATAAAATATTGAAATATTTAATATGCTATTAAATAAAGCTACCCGCTTACTAATAAATAGAGAAATTAAAAATTGATCGAGTAAATCAAATACATGACTTATTAAGAGTTAATAAAATGAAAATTAAGACTTAAATATATAACTTAAATACTCAACAAATCCATAGACTATAAATAAATAAATTAAGAAAATATGTACAAAATTCGTGTAGGTTTTAGTAACAAATATATGTATATATATATTTATATGTTACAAATTACTAAATATTTACTAATTTTCTTTTCTTTCTTTTAGGTTCCTCTATCTGTGCCCTATGATCATCTATTCTCCGGCAAGTGATGTCCACCACGGTTAATATTTCATTGTTTTTTCGGGCACACAGTGGACAGAGCCACTGCCCATTTGGGGGTACCACAATCCCCACACAAGCAAAATGGTACCACCCATATTCACAGTTAGGCCCGTCGCAGGCAATCATGTCTGACTCCTCTATATATTTTCCACATGAGCAGTAGTCACTCTCACGTGTTTCTGATATCTCCTCTTCCAAATCCACTGGCAGCACATTGCAGAGGTGAACTGCGTAGCGCCAGCGCTTAACAGGACATGAGTTACACCAGGAGCTTTCAGTTCCGTGTCGCCAATACAGGTGCTCCAGCAGTTGCTTATAGCCTCTGTAGACCATAAAGCACTGGCCACACTTGTATGTGGCTTCCTCTATACAAGTAGTCCTAGACATAGCTGATGAGCTTCAATGGTTCTATGACTGTATCACATACAGGAATGACTTGAAGTTGTTATAAACATGCTTTTTTATATTAGTTCAAACAAATTACCAAAACCAATCCCGTTATGGAATATAATTTACTAATATTTTCTAATGAGTGGTTGCATTGTGTGATCAGTTAGCTGCGTACCTATTTGTTAGCACAGGTAATTAGTATTTTTTAATATTAGTAAAATAAATAATAATAATATTGGCAAAATAATTACCCCTAATTACATAATTAGGGATCATTAAATGCATTATTTTGTTTGAATATTTTAATTCAATTTGTAACAAAACATTGTCTAAATGACTCATGGCTTAATAAAGGGAACCTAACACCTGATCATAATAATAGCAAACTTATAGACACGAGAGAGGGTATGAAAGAGTATGCATAAGTAGAATAACTGCAATGTGCTCTTAGCGGCAAATTTGCGTAATGGCAATTGTTGACTGCTACAAGGTTGTAAGAAAGAAAGATGGATTAAAAGAGCACGTCGGTGTAAAAGTAAGAAAGGGCTCCGATGGTACGAACATTTAGAAAGAATTGAAGATACAAGATTAACTAAGCAGATAGATATAGAGGATGGCGACGATCACCATCCTCGACCTTAGAATGTACTGGTGAGTCGAGGTTTAACAGCCACTACACCTTCGGATAGAAAAAAGCGTGAAGTTATGCTACCAATATGTTTAAAATGAAAAAAGCATACTTTTAAGCTTTTAACCAAATTCATCCTAAATTTCAATGCAATCAGAATATTGTGATATAAGCTGCATACAATTCTGCCTCACATCAAATAGCACAGATAACTAAGTTACTCGGGTAGAAAAAAAGCGTGAAGTTATGTTTAGATTTCTTCTTATATCTATTTATTGACGATCTGCTAACAATGATAGTGAAGGTTCGTTTAATTAATAGCTGAAATAATATCGTTCTGTAAACGTAATTGTACTGGGCATGTAATATTAGATAAATATAGAATAGAATAGAATAGAATAAACTCTATTGTACAATAGATTACAGTAAATAGTACATAGAAAATGTAGGGTGAGTACAATAGGCGGTCTTATCGCATGCTGCGATTTCTGCCAGACAACCTTTAAGTGGACATGTTAGCTTGGAAGAATAATACGCGGTTAACAGTTGCTTGTTTACAATATACATGATCGGACCTTATGTAGATAAATAAATAGATACACATAATACATATACAGGTACATAAATAGATACATACATAACTTAACTACACATAAATACACACATACATACATACATAACTGCACATAAAGAGATACATACATACAAATAAAATAACATTATAGATGCAAACAGACGATATAAAACTACGTTTGGAACATCATGCTTATTGGAATCATTTACAGTGACAAATAGTGTTCTTTGAGATGTTTTTTAAAAGTTCCTAGTGTCTGAGCGTGACGAATAAACAGTGGCAATTTATTCCACAATCGAGCAGCCTGGACTGAAAATGATTTATCGAGAAAAACTGTGGAGTGCACTGGTATTTCCAGGGTCAAGCTCGCCGATGATCTCAAGCATCTCGCATGTGTGTCATGGAGAAACGCGAAACGTTTTTTAAGATAATAAGGAGTAGCGGGATTGAAAAGAGTATTAAACAGAAGACAGAGAATATGAGTATTCCTTCGAAGGCGAATGGGCAACCACTTGAGCTTATTACGAAATTCGGTGATGTGGTCATATTTGCGTAAACCAAATATAAACCTAATACAGAGATTCTGAAGACGCTCAAGTTTATCAAGTTGGTTTTCAGTGAGATCGAGATAGCTGGTATCAGCATAGTCAAGAATAGGAAGGAGAATAGATTGTGCAAGAGCAGTCTTGGTGGTAATGGGTAGAAGATTACGAAGTCTTCTTAGAGCTCCTGCAGAGCCGAACACTTTGCGGCTGACATTTTCTATTTGAGACGACCACGAAAGTGTACTGTCGAAATAAATTCCTAGATTTTTTACTTTTTTGCTATAAGGGATCGAGCTACCGTTATATCTTATATATGTTATATATGTTATTGAACACTAATTAGGTACCCTAAAGTACCTGTAAGTCACCATTTTGAATAACCCAAGTAGAGATGTTAAATAGTCGTAATCATTTCATAACTTCATCATATCAACTAGTTTACACTTTATTTTAATTTGATACTAATTATATTCCGACTACTCTCGACTCATCCTTGATTTAGCAAAAGCAGTAGATATTTAAACTCCATCCTCTTTAAATCCAGAAAATAAATTGAAACCGATCATATTGTAGATACAATAAAATCTACGCAATCGTTAGACAAATTAAATAATTTAACATAAATAGAGCACATAATATGAAATACAACAAACTTATTTGCATCAATAGAAATCAAAGTCAAAGCAAGGTGCAAACTTTTTGAATCAAAGAAGACATCACTAATAGGGTGGAAGCAGTCGGGCGTAATATAATGCAGACATTTGGATATCTGTATCTTGTTGATTAAATGGGAATAATAAAGGGGGACAATCTATAGACAGATGGCGCTACTCTGTCCGTGCAAAATTTAATATAATTTGTAGTAAATACAAAGCTTATAACTGAAATACCAGTTTTATTTTACGATGATTACAAATATATAAGTATTAAGTCATAATCTCAATAAGATGTACTCTATCTTATCATTGATATAAGGAACATTAAAACAAAATACGTTTTACGAGAACGAGCTATAAAATAACTGAGTATGTAGCATTTTATAAGACATTGTAATTTATCTTACGTTATATTAGGACATTTTTTACTTACTGTAAGCGTTATTAATGCTATGCTATGCTATGTGTCGTATTACATATTTATATTAGGTCGGGGAAAAAGTCTTTTCGCATAACGTAGGTATAAACTTATTATAAAATTTCTTTGACTGTACTATTTGTGTCTGGCTGGTTTTGGTAACATTAAAAAGGTTACATTATAAAGAAAAGAAAAAAATAAAAAAAAGTTGTTTCCCGCTATTTTTCATTTGTTTTTCTCTCCGTAAAAATGAGTGAATCTAATGAAGAAATTCGATACATTTTAAAATTTTATTATAAAAAAGGCAAAAATGCAACTCAAGCAGTGAAAAAAATTTGTGATGTTTATGGACCTGATGCAGTGTCAGTAAGAGTAGCACAAATTTGGTTCAAACGTTTTCAGTCCGGAAATTTTGATGTTAAAGATGCACCTCGCTCTGGTCGCCCTGTTACGAATAAAATGGACGCCATTTTTGAAAGAGTGGAGCAAGATCGGCATATTAGTAGTTACGATGTAGCTGAAGAACTGGGAATTGACCACAAAACAGTTTTGACCCATTTGAAGAAAGCTGGTTATACAAAAAAGCTCGATATTTGGGTGCCACACGAGCTCACTCAAAGAAACTTAATGAACCGTGTACTCATTTGCGATTCATTATTGAGACGTAATGAAACCGAGCCGTTTTTGAAGAGATTGATAACTGGCGATGAAAAGTGGATCATGTACGACAAGAACGTGCGAAAAAGGTCGTGGTCGAAAGTTGGCCAGGCTTCACAGACTGTGGCCAAACCTGGCCTAACACGAAATAAGGTGATGCTGTGTGTATGGTGGGATTGGAAGGGCATTGTTCATTATGAGCTTTTACCGTCCGGCAAAACCATCGATTCTGATCTTTACTGCCAGCAACTGATGAGATTAAAGGAAGCAGTCGAGAGAAAACGGCCGGAATTGATCAACAGGAAGGGTGTGGTCTTTCATCACGATAACGCTAGACCACACACATCTTTAGCCACTCAGCAAAAATTAAGAGAGTTCGACTGGGAGGTCCTAGTGCATCCACCATATAGCCCTGACCTTGCGCCTTCAGATTTTCACCTGTTTCGGTCTCTTCAGAATTCTTTAGGTTCTGTAAGGTTGACCTCAAGAGAGGACTGCCAAAACTATTTGTCCCGTTTTTTTGATCAGAAGTCCCAAAGTTTCTACAGTAACGGGATAATGTCTCTGCCCACAAAATGGCAGAAAGTTATTCAACAAAACGGTACATATATATTGTAAATAAATGTAAATAAACTTTGAAAAAAATGTCTTGACTTTTCATACAAAAATACGAAAATACTTTTTCCCCAACCTATTATTAACAATATGTTACGTAGTTGCCTATTTCCTTTCAAAATAATATATTTGTATGTCTTTAATAAGTATTATAACATTGTTAGTTCGGTGGTCCAGTGGTCGAGCACACTGCTTGTGATCCAGAGGTCCGGATTCGATTCCTGACACTGGCTCACACCAATGACTTTTCAAAATTGTTTTCGGAAGTTATGTGTGATAAATACTGATGACTGTAAACTTTGTACTCGGTATTGCAATAGGTTCCCCACGGCGGCTTAACAGCCGCTGCCTACACCTTCGGGTAACAAAAGGCGTGAAGTTATGTTTAGTTCATAAAAAAATGTATATTTTGCAAAGAGTAAGTTATTGTGATCTCCATATTGTGATTATGTACAATAAAATTATGACAATAAAACGTCTTTTTCAAAATCTCTCTGCATAGCTGTCAACGTGTGCCCGGAAAACTGACGATATTGCCAAGCTTTTTCGCTACGGAATCAACATCACTGTCTTAAAATAAATTGTGTGGGAACCGACTGCTACAGTGGTAGAGCCAAGCAGTTCACTGCATGAATGGGCCGGCTCGACCGGTGAAATACCACGACCTCTCAGAAGATCGACGTAAAGTGGCTCATGCCGCGTTTCGTTCGGTGAGAAAGGTACCCACCCCCTTCCCCATCCTTCCTATCCCCTTTTCCTTAAAGGTTGGCAACGCAACAGTAACACTATAAGTGTTACTGATGTCTATGGGAGGCGTTAGTTGCTTACCATCAGGTGACACGCCCGTTCGTTTGCCCTCCTATCACATAAAAAAAAATCTAAGCGATTTGATCCCAAAAGGCCCAAACATATAACATCCTATGACAAAAACAAATAAGATAACAGAACTTCATGCCTTTTTCTACCCTAAGCTGTAGGCAGCGACTGTTAAGCCTCGATTCGACGTTACGTCCCAAATGGAATAGCTGGCGAACCTATTGTCATACACCGGGCACGAAGTTTTCATTCATCGATATTTATCACACATAACTTTCGAAAAGCCATTGGTGGGAGCCAGGATATGTACCCACGACTTCTTGACTAAGAACTCGACCAGCGGACTACCGAGACCTTTTCTCAAAATCTCCCAAGTAAATATTGTATTCACATCGTTTCAAGATTCCGAGTGAATCAGCAGCGTCGGAATTAATGTCAGTACGTGGAAAATGTTATAAGCAAATAGCGTCCAAGCTTAACTATCTACCCATCTTCCAAGGCAACATGGACACAGCGCCTCATCTTTTTTCATCGTCTCGCACCAATGCGCAAACCAATTAAACTTTTCGATTGGGATTGCCACTCGAAATACTAATTCAGTAACAATGAAGAGATTGTATTGTACATATATACTTAGTCATGCCATAAATAATGTAACAAAGAAAAAATTTTTTTTTAATTGCAAATAACATTTATTACTTTTACAGTGTGGTACTCTAATACATAAATATAAAACGATATAAAATATAAAAAGCTTATTCGAAGTGGTCTCCATTGGCTGCAATACAGGCCTTTAAACGTTGAGGCCAGTTATCAATAGAAACACGCACTCTTTCCATGGGAAAATTCTTCACTGCCAATCGTATGGATTGTTTTAGGGACTCTAAATTATTATGACGTTTAGAGCAATCCGTACTCTCTAAAACTGACCACAAATCATAATCCAGTGGATTAAGATCGGGACTAGACGACGGCCAATCTTCAGCTCTAATGAAGTCCGAAACGTTCGCTTCCAACCAAGATTGCGTGGACCGAGCTTTATGACCCGGTGCCGAGTCTTGCTGGAAGGACCATACTTCGTTATTGAACATGGTGTTGTTAAGAGGCTTGACTACCTTTTCAAGAATGGTATCTTGATACACTTGTGCCGATGTTTTGATACCTTTTTCACAAAAATATGGCTCAGTCACTCCTTCGTAGCTAACACCCCACCAAACCATCACTGAAGTCGGATAATGCCCACGTTGCACTCTGTCAAGTAATTGGGAAGCTTCCTTAGAGCTTTGAGCATAAATACGGTCATTTTGTTTGTTAAAATGTTGCTCAATTGTAAAAACTTTTTCATCCGTAAACAATATTTTTCTGTGACCTCCCTTTGCGTACCGCTTCAGTAGTTGTTTATATTTTAACACCCTATTCTTTTTTAAATTATCAGTTAATAAATGACCAGTGCGCCTCTTATAGGCTGCAAGTCCTAAGTCATCTTTTAAAATACGCGACATTGTTCTAGGTGCTATCTTCATCTCCCGATATAAAATCTTTTGCTTGCGGACAGGATTTCTTCGAATTCCTTCCCTTACTGCTTTGACCACCTTTTTCGTACGAACACTACGTGGACGGCCAGGTCTTTTTCTGTCACAAACAGAGGAGGTCTCATTGTACCTATTAATAGCCCGGTACACAAACATTTGACTAATACCAAGTGTATGGAGAGTTTTAAAAATTGCATTTGGCTCCATACCTACTTTGTGTAATGCAATCACAGCGTTTCGGTTCTCTTTATCACCCCACTCCATTTTAATATCGCAAAATATTGTACAATGTATTGGCGCCAAAACGAGAAAACACAATGAACAATCGTATAAAAATGACAGATACCAAATTCAAATGTAATATTTTTTTATTTTTAGTTGTAACAGTAATTATGGCCGGACTAAGTACATTCATATCACAGGCATAGACTAATTTTTTCCATTTGCTACCATCCTTACATACATTTCTTGCTTCTTCCAGTCTCATTATCTCTTTCATACATGCTCGCCGGTTGTGGCCACTCTTGACCTGGCCTCTCTCCATTGATTTGATGGTCCGCCTAGATCGACCCTAACCGGTTCACCTATTCACACTTGAAAATTCGTTTTTTCAGTTTTCTTTCATCCATCCTTTCTACAAGTCCGAAACAAACTTACTAAAGCTATACTTCTCAGACTCCTAATTTCTCCGCTGCCATACCCAACATTCACTACCATACGTAAGCGTGGAAACCAAAACCCCTTTGTATACTTCTGGTCGTGGCTTTTATGGAAACTTTCTGGCTACTTATTAAGTTGTTCAGGGCCCCATTCATTTGATTTCCAGTTAAAACCCGTCATTCAATATCGCATTCATACTTTCCATCTCTCGGAAACTTTGTGCCTAAACACATTAACTCCTTCTATTCGATTGTATTGAAGAGAAATAAAAATTTGTCCTCTTATTCACCGTCAAACCAAGATTAAAAATATTTATTTAGAATTCTCTAAGCTAATGTCACAGACTAGTCGACACGTTAAAGGCTGTAAAAGCTAGGAACAATACCATCTAGTACACCTTTTTGGAGATCTTTAAGGAGTAAAAAGTTGGAATTTATAAAACGAAAGACATCTTTTCTAATTAGTCACATAACTTTGATGCTAAATTAAATGAATGCACATTTCGGAAGAGGAAGGTCAGGAAATAGATGGATGGACAGGGTAAAAGTGGTAAAAGTTGATCTGAGTAAATGTGGAGATGACGAGTTTTAAAAAAGAATGGAAAAGGATGACATGTTGTGCTGACCCCACTTATAATGTGACTAGCAGACCGCGCGAACTTCGTACCGCCATATTTTATACATTTTCCACTAAAAAGATTATTACCGCGATCATATTAATACCTCAAAGCTTTCCTCATAAATGGACTATCTAACACAATTTTTTTTTTCATTTTAAGTTCCTGATACATACATACATAACTTCACGCCAGATCCCTTGCGGGGTAGGTAAAGGGTACAAAGCGTCATAAGGCACGATTATTACACACCTTACTTTCTTAGCTTTTGATATTAGCGACTAACAACCTAGATATGATGAAAATAATGGCAGTTAAAATATTAAGCAGTTGAATTAATGCATGAATGGGCTCAACCGGTGAAATACCACCACCTCCCAGAAGATTGACGTAAAGTGGCTCATGCCGCATTTCGTTCGGTGAGAGAGGTACCCGGAGGTCGACCTCCCTTCCCCATCCCTTAAAGGATCGGAAGGAAGGGAAGGCCCTTAAAGGTCGGCAACGCAACGGTAACACTATAAGTGATGCCGGTGTCCATGGGCGGCGCAGGTTGCTTACCTTCAGGTGACACGCTTGCTCCTTTGCCCTCCTATCCCATAAAAAAAAATATTATCAACTTCAATCAATAGCAATACCAGGGACTTTGCCAGAAGTTTTTTGTCAATCCTTAGTTTTTTTTAATACTACCTACTTGAACCTTTTTTTTTAAATTTGTCATTGTCGTCGATTTAAAAAAAACCTGGTCACCACATGTTCTTACCAGTATGCCTAACTCACAGTGAGTGTTTTTTGTATATTTTAAATGATGTCGATTTGGCACCTTGGTATTACTCTTATCAAAATAAATTCACTAAATTTTAAAAGAGATCACGATATTAAAAATGTAAATCTATATAGATGGGCAACTATGTGGTATGCAGATGTGTAACAAACTCGCTAAGTCTTTATATTTTCGCAAATGACGCCAAGATTGAGGTGCGTAGATATCTTGCGCTTCGTCCATTTATTTGAAGTTGCAATATTGTAAAGAATTATAGATAATATTATAATATCGGCGTGAAGAACTAACTGTAAACTAACTCTAGCTTTGACCCATGACTTTGGTTAATTAAGTATGAACATATTTTTAAATCTTTTAATATTCGCGTTCCATTACATAAATATAATAAACGGAAAATTTAGGTAAACAAATTATCTGTCTGCTTGTGACTACGGCCAGTGCAACCAGGCCGAAACGTCAAGCCAATAATAAAAGTAAGTATTTGTTTACCTACACTTGTCGTGTTATTTCCCGTTTATTATTCTCTTAAATAGATCAAATTCTAATCTATGTGTCTAAATAGACACGGGGTCACAGATGTTACAGGTTCACATCACCTATTAGTTATTACAAAATAAATATATATATACCCCAAAAGACGATTAAATACTACAAACTCATTAGGACAAAAAGAAAAAAAAGTCTAAGAAAATTAAAAAAAAATTACCTGCCAGCTATGAGCGGCGCTCATGACTGAGTCAGGCGGGTCTCCCGATTGTAATATGTGCGCGGAATATTTGCCTAAGAAACGTATACTTACATTTTGTATTTTGTGATATCTTTTGAATTAAATGTCCGAATTGAATCATACAAAAAGTTCTAGAAAGGTATTGAATCTATCTTTACATTGAAGTAATTTATTTTGAGTAGAGTTAATACCAAAGTACAAAATAAAGAACTTTTAAAACGACCTCTTTATAATTATTTTTAAAAATTAAAAATACACTTATTGTGCGATAACTACAATAGTTAGACATATGGCGTCGCGGACTTTTCTGTTGACAATTATATGTTCTGTGAAAGTGTAGTACATTGTTTTGTTCTATAATCAATAGTTTTTGCAGCGTTCGCGATTTAAGATTTTTTTTCGGGTCTTTTTCTTACACCTTGGGTTACATTATTGAACTTATGGTAAGGATCCCTAATTTATTTGAAAATATAATATAGCCTAAAGCCTTCCTCGATAAATGGACTATACACCAGTGAAATAATTTTTGAAATCGGACCGGTGGTTTCTGAGATTAGCGTGTTCAAACAAACAAACAAACTCTTCCGCTTTATAATATACTAGTTGACCCGGCGAACTTCGTTCCGTATCAAAAAAAATAAATTAGTAATATTTGGATCTTAAAAAGTTCAATTTGTGCTATTTATCGGCACGCGTTTTGGCGCGCAACGCAACTACTATGTACCGCTATGTTAATACTGTAATATCTTCGTAAATATTAGATTAAATTACATGCTGTAAATGGCTATATTAATCTATATTAAAAGCACAATCTATTTAAGACACTTAATTGGATGAAAATTAATGCTGTAATGTTTAAAATTGCTTCGTAAATAAGCCATTATTTCTCGTAAAAAGTAAAAAAATAATAATGGTCATTGTGGGTTATCCCTAAGACATAGACATATGCCCTCGCTGACTTTTTTATAGACCTTTTAAAGGTGTATAATAATGTAGTACATTGCTTTGATTTATCACTTAGGGTTCAGGCAGCGTTTTCGATTAAAGTTTTAAATCTTGAAAATTGTAATTTTTTTTCACTACACCGTTCATGAATTATAGATCAATACCACCTCGTTGACACCCTCTAACTATTAAAAAAAACCGAATCAAAATCCGTTGCGTAGTTTCAAAGATTTAAGCATACAAAGGGACATAGGGACAGAGAAAGCGACTTTGTTTTATACTATGTAGTGAAGTATAGATAGGGGCAGGATTTTAAATACTTTAAATGTTTTACGTTGAATTTTTTCTATTGATCTGATATATAGTGAAGTCTATAATAGGGTATATACAAACAATATTATTCTTTTCAATATTTTTTTTTTACATACACAAATAACAAATTGAGCGAAGTTACGTCACAAACGATGTTTACTGTCGAATGTCGCTGCTTGTTTTATTGTCATCGTTTACCTTCAGCAGGCTATACGTCGTATCTGTTGAACGCACGTTATTTATGTCTCACGTTGCCGACATGAACCTTGACTGACTGTGACAAAAAAGTTTTTCAATTTAGATTTTTTTTTGCGCTTTCTGTTTATATACTGACACGTATCAAATGCTGAATTTGACATTTTATGAGTTACTAGCAGACCGCGCGAACTTCGTACCGCCATATTTTAGACATTTTACACTAAAAAGATTATTGCCGCGATCATATTAATACCTCAAAGCTTTCCTTATAAATGGACTATCTAACACTATTTTTTTTCAATTCAAGTTCCTGGATACATACATACATAACTTCACGCCAGATCCCTTGCGGGGTAGGTAAAGGGTACAAAGCGTCATAAAGCATGTCATAAGGAACACCTTGATGCTTAGCTTTTGATATTAGCGACTAACAACCTAGATATGATGAAAATAATGGCAGTTAAAATATTAAGCAGTTAAATGAATGCATGAATGGGCTCAACCGGTAAAATACCACCACCTCCCAGAAGATCGACGTAAAGTGGCTCATGCCGCGTTTCGTTCGGCGAGAGAGGTACCCGGAGGTCCACCTCCCTTCCCCATCTTTCTCCCTTAAAGGTCGGCGACGCAACGGTAACACTATAAGTGATGCCGGTGTCCATGGGCGCTTTCTCCTTTTGCCCTCCTATCCCATAAAAAAATTGTTATCAACTTCAATCAATAGCAATACCAGGGACTTTGTCAGAAGTTTTTTGTCAATCTTTAGTTTTTTTTAATACTACTTGAACCTTTTTTTTATTTGTCATTGTCGTCGATTTAAAAAAAAACCTGGTCACCACATGTTCTTACCAGTATGGCTAACTCACAGTGAGTGTTTTTTTTATATTTTAAATCATGTCGATTTGGCACCTTGGTATTACTCTTTCTATATTTCTATATTTTCTATTTTCTATATTTCTCAAAATAAATTCACTAAATTTTAAAAGAGATCACGATATTAAAAATGTAAATATATATAGATGGGCAACTATGTGGTATGCAGATGTGTAACAAACTCGCTAAGTCTTTATATTTTAACAAAAGACGCCAAGATTGAGGTGCGTAGGGATATCTTGCGCTTCGTACATTTAAATGAAGTTGCAATATTGTAAAGAATTATAGATAATATTATAATATCTGCGTGAAGAGCTAACTATAAACTAACTTTTGGTTACTTAAGTATGAAAATATTTTTAAATCTTTTAATATTCGCGTTCCATATTACACAAATATAATGAACGGAAAATAACGCGACACATTTAGGTAAACAAATTATCTGTCTGCTTGTGAGTACGGCCAGTGCAACCAAGCCGAAACATCAAGCCAATAATAAAAGTAATTTTTTGTTTACCTACACTTGTCGTGTTATTTCCCGTTTATTACACTCTTAAATAGATCAAATTCTAATCTAATGTGTCTAAATAGACACGGGGTCACAGATGTTGCAGGTTCACATTACCTATTAATTATTACAAAATAAATATACAAATACTTAAGACGATTAAATACTACAAACTCATTAGGACAAAAAGAAAAAAAAGTCTCAGAAATTTAAAAAAAATTACCTGCCAGCTATGAGCGGCGCTCATGACCGAGTCGGGCGGGTCTCCCGAACATATATATATTACTAGCAGACCGCGCGAACTTCGTACCGCCATATTTTATACATTTTCCACTCAAAAGATTATTGCCGCAATCATATTAATACCCCAAAGCTTTCATCATAAATGGACTATCTAACACTAATATTTATTTCAATTCAAGTTCTTGATACATACATACATAACTTCAGGCCAGATCCCTTGCGGGGTAGGCAGAGAGAACAAAGTGCCATAAGGCACGATTATTACACGTGTCACTCGCTTAGCTAGTATGTATTAGCGTACTGACAACCAAGACATTGATATTATTTACAACTTCAAAGAAAGCTTTATTAGCAATGCCACTTATAAACAATGAATATAGCAATGAACTTGTCCCAAGTTTTTGCTCAACCTTTAGTTTTTTTTAATACAACATAAACAACTTTTTTTATATGGTCACTATTGTTGACTTCAACGAAAAAAACGGGCCACCATATGTTCAAACCGGGGTAGCTAACTCACAGTGAGTGTTTTTTTTTATAAGTCAAATGATGTCGGTTTAGCGATTAAGCTTATCGATATAAATTTACTACATTTTAAAAGATATCACGATCTTAAAAATGTAAAGTTTATTACATATATCTAGAATGTATTATAAATCAGTCACATCAGTCACACCTTGTCAGTGGTAAAGTCACGCAGTGTTCGCTGCATGAATGGGCCGGCTCGACCCGTGGAATACCACGACCTCTCAGATTATCGCTGAAAAGTGGCCTTAGCCGCGTTTCACTCGCTGAGAGAGGTGTTCGGAGGCCCAATCCCTTTTCCCCTCCCCTACCGAAACCCACTCCCGACCCCACTCATATCCCATTGTAAGCGCCGGCAACGCAACTGTAACACTGCATGTGATGAGGTGGCCATGGGCGGCGTTTGTAACTATCATAAGCCTGCTCGTTTGCCCCTTATACAATAAAAATGTAACCTAATTCCTATCCTATCCTACTTCTAATATATAAAATTCTCGTGTCACAATTTTCCCATACTCCTTCGAAACGGCTTGACCGATTCTCATGAAATTTTGTATGCATATCGGGTAAGTCTGAGAATTTTCAACCCCCTACGATCAACCCCTATTTTTTAAATTTAATTTTTTGGTAAGACAACGTTTGCCGGGTCAGCTAGTAAAATATAAATGTGAATGTAAGTTTGTTTGCGTGCTTTCACGCGATAACTACTCAATCGATCACCATGAAACTTTGTACACGTATTCTTTAAAGTAATTTACATATTTTTGAACCCGAAGGAAAAACTTATAAAATAGTCTACAACAATATCCTACATACTCTTATAAAATTGTTACAGTCCAAAATTATTTATTTTTGTATTACCGTGTATTATATATTTTACCTTAAAAAAATGTTGTTAGTTTTTTAAACGTAAGTAGTAATTTTAAAACCTAATGATTCCAGCCAAGCAATAAAACAGAGTTATCATATTGGTTAACTTCTATAGTAATGATCTTTGATATCTATTTAATGGATTTAATGCGAGCGAAGCCGCGGGTGGCAAACTTACTGCCATACCAGGCACAAAGTTTATAGTCATCGATATCTAAATACACATAACTTCAGAAAACAAATTCAAAAAGTCATTGCTGTGAGCCAGAACTCGAACCCGCGACTACTTTATACAGAAGTGGGGTTCTCGACAACTGGACCACCGGTACCTTTTAGCAAGAAACAAACGTAAAAAAATCTACATGCTAGCTGTCGCAGTCCGAGCTGTCCGAGTCGGATACATCATCAGTGTAACTAAATATTTCCCTATGAAATGAATACTTACATTTTGTATTTTGCGATATCTTTGGAATTAAATGTCCGAATTGAATTATTCAAACAGTTCTAGAAAGGTATTGAATCTGTCTTTATATTGAAGTAATTTATTTTCAGGAAAGTTAAATTCAAGGTACAAAATAAAGCATTTTTATAACGACATCAATTTAATTATTTTAAAAAACTCAAAAAACACTTATTGTGAGATAACTACAATAGTTAGACATATGCCATCGCGGACTTTTTTATAGACAAATTTATGTTCTGTAAAAGTGTAGTACATTGTTTTATTCTAGAATCAATAGTTTTCGCAGCGTTCAGTAAGAATTATTTTCGAGTCATTTCTTACACCTTGGGTTACATTATTGGACTTATAGTAAGGATCCCTAATTAATTTGAAAATATAATATAGCCTAAAGCCTTCCTCGATAAATGGACTATATACCACTGAAAGAATTTTTAAAATCGGACTGGTGGTTTCTGAGATTAGCGCGTTCAAACAAACAAACAAACAAACAAACAAACAAACAAACAAACTCTTCCGCTTTATAATATAAGTATAGAAGTATAGATGTGCGCGGAATATTTGCCTAAGAAACGTATACTTACATTTTGTATTTTGCGATATCTTTTGAATTAAATGTCCGAATTGAATCATTCAAAAAGTTCTACAAAAGTATTGAATCTATCTTTATATCGAAGTAATTTATTTTGAGTAAAGTTAATACCAAAGTACAAATTAAAGAACTTTTAAAACGACCTCATTATAATTATTTTTAAAAATTCAAAAAACACTTATTGTGCGATAACTACAATAGTTAGACATATGGCGTCGCGGACTTTTCTGTCGACAATTATATGTTCTATAAAAGTGTAGTACATTGTTTTGTTCTATAATCAATAGTTTTTGCAGCGTTCGCGATTTAAGAATTTTTTCGGGTCTTTTTCTTACACCTTGGGTTACATTATTGAATTTATAGTAAGGATCCCTAATTTATTTGAAAATATAATATAGCCTAAAGCCTTCCTCGATAAATGGACTATACACCAGTGAAAGAATTTTTGAAATCGGATCGGTGGTTTCTGAGATTAGCGCGTTCAAACAAACAAACAAACAAACAAACAAACAAACTCTTCCGCTTTATAATATAAGTATAGATATAGGTTTATCTGGGGTGTGTATGTTTTTTAAGGTTATATGGTTAATAAAAACGGCGTTGTTGGTATACATTTGAATGTATTGTGCCACCGTTGTAAGGAATAGTGCCTTGGGTGTCGTGGCTGACTAAGGGTTTAAACTGAAGTGGACGATCTCAATGTTCCAGTGATTCAGCACTAAAACTTTTAGTTTAGATATCAGTAGTTCAAATGCTATATGTTATATGTGTTTAAATAAACTCGTTTTGCGACAGCGCCTGCGTCTAGATTGTTGCACAGTGAAAAATAATGGTTAAAAATATCCACTTCCTTCCTTCTAATACTAGATACCTTTATATAAATATACAATTTATTTTGTTCGAGTTCGAACCCTTATTAACCGAATATTATAGCAGCGAAACCTCCACGAGTACCGCCTAAATGACATATAATTTTTTACGACCTATTAAGCCCCGCTAAACATATAATGTACAGTTATTATATTTGATACGTTCTTTATAAGAAAAAAGGTCATAAACCTTTTTTAACTTTTAAGATTTCATTATTCCGTATTTATTTCTAGAAGGTAGTATTATTTATTTGTGCGATTAATATACGGATATACATTTATGACGAAGGCAAGGCAATATATGACAATTAGTTCGATGTGTACTAATTAATATTATTAGTTGCTAATTTCTTATTACTTTACTGTTAACTTTGTCACAAAAATTATTTATGTAGTAGAAGAACTTTAGTTTGTTTCTGCAACATCGCGTCTTCAAGACTTAAATGAGACTCTCGTAAGTCATTGGAGTATTACTCGAGATGTCTGTATCAAAAGTATACACTGAAATAAAAATTACCACAATTATTATCATTTAAATATAAAATATAGACACGATTTGAAATGACTATAACGTATTAGACTAAGGTGAGAACACATTGCCGGTGGACGCTATCAGAATTATTGTCGTCCACGTTATTGGCAAATTGGTTCGTTCATTCCAACACGAGACACATGTGGAATATTGAGCATCTAAATGAAAGCATTCATATAAGATAGGTATAGGTTCCATCCTACATGTCGCAGTGTCCTGGATGTCGAGAAGGTGACTTCTGAATCAGAAGTCTCGTATTTGATTCCTGGCTCACACTCATTACTTTACAGAAGCTATGTGATAAATAGCCTCTTCTTTATCATAAATTGCTGTGTGGCGCCGGCTTAGAATACCGCCACCGCATCTCTTCCCGTGGGTGTCGTAAAAGGCGACTAAGGGCAAAGCTAGAAGAATTGAGCAGCAGCATTCTCTCTCCTGAAAATACAGCCTACTGCGATCGCCAACCCGCCTGCTAAGCGTGGCGATTATGGCAAAAACCCCCCATGATTGAGCGGACCGGCAGTTGTGGCACGCTATGGGGGAGGCCTATGTCCAGCAGTAGAACTCAAAAGGCAAATGATGATGTGATAAATATTGTTGCATGACTAAATTGTAACTGCTATATGGCAACCGGTTACGTCTATCCATCTATTATGTTTGAAAAAAAGATGGTTATGTAGCAACGTACATGCATGATGGTGCACAAGATGGTGTAGCATCTTATGATAGCAGGACCTTTGGTGACCGTAAACATATCATTTTATAACATATGAATAATAAATTTTTTTTGGCAAAAACACCAAAAATCGATGATATCTTTCTAAAATAAAGATTTGAAAAATAGGTTCTATTTTCAGTTTTATCCATTTCCGCATTGAAATATGGGTAGTTTTTAGTTTCATGTAGCATTTCTGTTGCAGAACTTATTTATTTATGTGTGATTAATATCCACGACTGACACCTTGTCCAGTGAAGGGCTCTGTCACCTATTCCTTATGAGGTGTGACGATTCGGCGAATCGATGCACTGCCACTAAACCTTCGGCTAGAATAAGACTTGAAGCTATGTGTGTATGTAATTTGTTTGTTAAATATTTAAGACTGAATATTTCAATCTCGCCCTAAGATATAAATGAATAGTACTTAATTATTAATCTAAGAAATCCGGCCTCCACTTTTGTTATTAGTATGCTAAGACTGAACTCCTTAAAGTTAAATATGTTCCATGAGAGGAAGCTGCGATTTGATGTATTATTCATACTTTCGGAACGAAGTTCCTTATCGCGCGTTGTGAAAGGGGGCTAGACGGAAAAAATTGTCACGACACTTTTTCCGTGCCAAACTGCACTTTCAAGTATCGGCTTATTTAGAAAAATGTATAACTACCCAAATGGTCTAGTGGCTGGGATACCTTGCTCTCATACAGGGGGCTCGGGTTCGATTCTCGGTATCGGAACTCTTTTTGAAGTTTTTTTTCCATGTTTTCATATTTTATATATGTTTTTTTTAGTCCTAAAATTTTATTACCTTCACTAATTAACCGAAAGGAACTTCGTTCCATCCGAGTGTCCCTTGACACCCCTCAATTTTTTTTTGTTCTCCATGACGGATAACAGGGTAGTTCAAGTCAATTTTCCTTAAAGGCCATGAATTAAAGATACGCCCACAGAATATATTTCAATGAAATAAAGTTTAGCGTTTATTACTACCCGACTTAACTGTATGGAAGCGGTAGGTAGAGATAATTGTTAATTTTTGCCCCCATTTAGTTAGTAGCACCATTGCAATACAGTAGCAGCAGTAGCACAATTTGGTCCAAAAAGTGAGTTTTTCAAGAAATCATACTTTAATGGCAAACTTTGGCTGAACACTAAGTGATAAATCAAAACAATGCACTACACTATTATTATACACCTTTAAAAGGTCTAAGGTGTGTTTATGTCTTAGGAATAATCCGAAATGACCATTTTAATTTATTCTTATTGCTTGTGAGTCAAAATAAATTTCGCTGGCTTAACTAGTGCTTAAATAACATAACATAACTTCACGCCTTTGTAGCCCGAAGATGTAGGCAGCGGCTGTTAAGATCGTCTCGCCATTATGTTTACGTCCCAAATGGAATAGGTGGCGAACGTATTGCGATACTGGGCACAAAGTTTTCATTCATCGATATTTATCACACTTAACTTCCGAAAGTAGGCTCGGTGGCCCAGTGGTCAAGCACACGGCTTCTGATCCAGAGGTCCGGGTTCGATTCCTGACACTGGCTCACACCAATGACTTTGGCACAAACTTCTCAGTCATCGATATTTATCTATTTTATTTATAGTGCTTAAATAAATAATATAATTATTTTTTTTTTTGCTTTCATCAAGTTGTAAGAAAAATAAAGAGTTAGAATGATAGGTACATTTTTATTTGATGTAGATGAAATAAAATGTTGAAATATTTAATATGCTATTAAATAAAACTACCCGCTTACTAATAAATAGAGAAATCAAAAATTGATCGAGTCAATCAACTTAAAACTACATGACTTATTAAGAGTAAATAAAATGAAAATTAAGACTTATACATAACTTAAATACTCAACAAATCCTTAGACTACTAAATATACAGATATCAAAAAAATCTTCTTACTAATAAATTAAGAAAATATGTACAAAATTTGTGTAGGTTTTACTAACGATACAATATGTTACAAATCACTAGATATTTACTATAGCTATTTAATTTACTACTCTTTAAATACCATTTAATTTTCTTTTCTTTCTTTTAGGTTCCTCTCTCTGTACCATAGGGTCATCTATTCTCCGGCAAGTGATGTCCACAACGGTTAATACTTCATTGTTTTTTCGAACACATAATGGACAGAGCCACTGCCCATTTGGGGGTACCACAATCCCCACACACGCAAAATGGTACCACCCATATTCACAGTTAGGCCCGTCGCAGGCAATCATGTCTGACTCCTCTATATATTTTCCACATTTGCAGTAATCACTCTCACGCTTTTCTGGTATCTCCTCTTCCAAATCCACTGGCAGCATATTGCAGAGGTGAACTGCGTAGCGCCAGCGCTTAACAGGACATGAGTTACACCAGGAGCTTTCAGTTCCGTGTCGCCAATACAGGTGCTCGAGCAGTTGCTTATAGTCTCTGTAGACCATAAAGCACTGGCCACACTTGTATGTGGCTTCCTCCATACAAGTAGTCCTAGACATAACTGATGAGCTTTAATGGTTCTAAGAGTGTATCACATATAGGAATGACTTGAAGTTGTTATAAACACGCATTTTATATTAGTTCAAACAAATTACCAAAACCAATCCCGATAAGGAATATAATTTACTAATCTTTTCTAATAAGGGATTGCATTCTGTGAACAGGTAACAGGTTATTTAATAGCGTAAAGGTAATTAGCATTATTTTAAATATTAGCAAAAAAATGTAATTAGGGAGCATTACATCCATTATTTTGTATGAATATTTTAATTCAATTAGTAACAAGACATTATCTAAATTTCTCGTTCCTTAATACCTAACACCTGACCATAATAATGGGAAATATATGGAAGCGAGAGTTGGGTATGACAGAGTATGCAAAAAATACCTTAAAAAATAAAGTTGAACCGACTTCTAGAAACGTAAACCACAAAATCTTTAAGTATATGAAAACAGTACCTCAATAACTAAAAAGCGATAAATAACGTAATTTACTAATTTGTGTACTTAATATATATACAAAACGTAATACTATAATACAGTCATCTTTAACTGTTAAAATATTTACAATTGTCACTCATTATTGAGGTCGGTGCAACACTATCGTTACCTAGGCTTGCACCGACTCCAAAAATAAGTGACATTTGTAAATATTATAATAGTTAAAGATTACTTTATAAAAATATTACGTTTTGTATATTGTATTAAGTATACAAATTAGTAAGTTTCGTTATTTATCTATTTTTAGTTCATCAGCACGGCAACATAAGACGTATATTCAAGTATACCTCACAAGCAACACGGTAGCCCTACATACTACCAAAATTTCTATCGAAAAATTACAGTGCTGTCTTCAAACTTCTAAACGTTGAGGGGTTCGTCGGCTTCTTCATCAGCACAGCAGCATCAGATGTTGAAACCATAAAGAATATCCCTAAGACATCACTATTACGTAACAAAAACACCATTCTCGCTTACAACTTTCGGGGGTTGTCGAAAATGGGACCATCTCGTAAGTAAACACAATCGAGCAAAAAAAAATTTTTGTAATCAGTTCAAAATTGACGAAAATATCGGTGAACAGACATAAAAAGATAAATGTACATACAGACGAATTGAGAACATCATTGAGAATCCACAACAAGTATCGGTATTAAAAAATAACATTAACAGTCTCGGTGGCGCAGTGGTCGAGCACACGGCTTCTGATCCAAAGTTCCGGGTTCGATTCCTGACACTGGCTCACACCAATGACTTGTCGAAATTGTGTTTCGGAAATTATGTGTGATAAATATCGATGACTGAAAACTTTGTGCCCGGTATGGCAATAGGTTCGCCACCTATTCCATTTGGGACGTAAACGGGTAACAAAAGGCGTGAAGTTATGTTATGCTATGTAAGAAATAATTATGCTTTAGTTTCCTGTAGCATTTCTGTTGCAGAACTTATTTATTTATGTGTGATAAATATCCATGACTGACACCTTGTCCAGTGAAGGGCTCTGTCACCTATTCCTTATGGGGTGTGACGATTCGGCGAATCGATGCACTGCCACTAAACCTTCGGGTAGAATAAGACTTGAAGCTATGTGTGTATGTAATTTGTTTGTTAAATATTTAAGACTGAATATTTCAATCTTGCTATAAGATATAAATGAATAGTACTTAATTATTAATCTAAGAAATCCGGCCTCCATTTTTGTTATTAGTATGCTAAGACTGAACTCCTTTAAGTTAAATATGTTCTATGAGAGGAAGCTGCGATTTGATTTATTATTCATCCATTATATTCTCCATGGCGGATAACTGGGTAATTCAAGTAAATTTTCCTTATTGGCCATGAATTAAAGATGTCCACAGAATGTGTTTCAATAAAATAGAGTTTAGCGTTTATTATTATTGCATTAACAATGTTTAATCAGCCTACAGTATTACTACTCGACTGTACTGTATGGAAGCGGTAGGTAGAGGTAATAATCGTTCAAAACTAGCAGTAGAGCCAAGCAGTTCGCTGCATGAATGGGCCGGCTCGACCGGTGAAATACCACGACCTCTCAGAAGATCGACGTAAAGTGGCTAATGCCGCGTTTCGTTCGGTAAGAGAGGTACCCGGAGGCCCACCCCCCTTCCCAATCCTTTCCTATTCCCTATCCCTTAAAGGTCGGCAACACAACAGTAACACTATATGTGTTGCTGGTGTCCATGGGTGGCGTTGGTTGCTTACCATCAGGTGACACGCCTGCTCGTTTGCCGTCCAATCCCATAAAAAAAAATCATAACAATCAAAGTATGGGATGACACAAACAGTCGCTGTCCCCTATCCTTATTTTTCGTGTAACTTTATGCCGTTAATATCCGGAGGTGTAAACACTGGTAAAGAAGACGAATTTTCATTTGTATTTTTATTACTTCACGCTTTTTGCTACGCTAAGATGTTGGCCGGGGCTGTTCTGTACCGAATTGAACCTATTGCCGCCACCGGGCATAATATTTTCACTCATGTATATTTATTACTCATAACTTCCGAAAAGAATTATTGGTGAGAGCCCGGATTCTATTCCCTGTCTTCTTCATTTATAAATGCAGTGATCGACCTCAAAATCAGTTTGTTTTTACTTAATGAATAATACCGGACCAAAAACCAAAAGTGCATAGGTCTTCAGAAAGGTAATATTATCGATACCAAAGATACTTTTACTGTACAGCAAATTTTAATAATATCAAATTGTATGCCATAAGTTTCAAAGTGAATACAATAAATCAAGAATTGACCGGGAATGCAACTTCACCAATAGAATCTGAAGTTTGAAAAGTGATGCCGATGGATTACTTTAAACTTTGTAAGTTTCCGATATTTCACTGAAAGAATGTTTATTTTTCTTTCATAAGTTCCATTTCTTTTATTAAACTTTGGGTCTCTCGTAAGTATTTTGTTATAAAAAGATGTTGTCGGTACTATTTTTCCTTTATTTCCGTCACTCTTCGAAATAAAGTTACAAGTTAAAATTGGATAATAAATAATTTAATAAATTATTTTTCAATCTTTGAACACTTTTGCAAGCATATTATTAAATTATCTAAAATTAAATATTATACTGGTAAATAAAAAAAAGGAAATCATCCTCTAAAAAGAACTCATATTATATAACACTCTTAATGACATCGGAGCACGGCAAGACATTGATCATATTATGTAAAAATGTATTAAACATGTTTAAATATTATAATGATTCCTTGAAAAGCTACTTATAAAGTTTCTGTGGCACGAGATTCTGTGGCATTATTTAACTTTTGTCATAAACTCAAACTTCAGAGATGAAAACTTCCAAAACTTGTGTTCCACGAACCAAGTTCTTTGGCGACCACTGTCCGATCCTTTGGGTTAGAAGCTACATCATTATTATCGTTATATCTTTATAGTTTTTTAGCCGTTTCGATTGTGAGCCTAACTTTGATTTTGTCTTGAAAAAGTCAACTAGGTAATTCATGAAAGAATACAAAATGTAACTTATTAAGCTAAAAAGAATTACCCTTTTGGGACAAAATATTTATAATCATTCGATCAGTCAAGAAGAAGATAGTCCTTGCCTACACCTTTCGATATATAAAGCGTGAAATTACGTTATACAATTGTGTTTCTTTTATAATAGTTGGTATGTGATAAATACGCCACAAGGTTTGTATAATTAGTGGAAACAATTTTACTCGTTCAAAACAACAATTTAACTTAAGTCTCATGAGAGTGAGAGAGAAAGAGCTCCAGACACAATCGTAACTATTGCCATACACACTCATCGATATTTAACGTATATTTAAGGATAGTAGTAAACTTTTTGAAAAAAAAAAGTATTTTTCCACATATAAATTTTATTATACACGAAATTTATACAATATAATTAATTAATAATAAAATTTATAAAATTATACAATACACGAAAGCTTAGTCAATATCCAGATGTTTTTGCCGAATTGCCTCTCTTTGGAATATAATCCAACCGAAAGTTCGATTGACTGAATTTGAGTCGTTTCATATTAATCAAAATATAATCAACGATTCGATTAGAGATGTAATCACACTGATTAATTACTGGACTGGAATGAAAAGCCTTTTTGTGTAAGTAGCACACATGAGTACATTTTAAAAGGAACTTAAAAAAGTATTGAACCTATTTGAAAAAGTGAAATGTCTAGATATATTTGAATAATTCCCCAAAGAGGTAAGGATAGATAAGAGGCGGGTTTCACATAAATGTAAGTTATTTTTAGTGTTTTTGTAACTTTTTCAATTTCAATTCGAAGATGCAGACAAATGCTGTAATAGCTTAACGGGGAATTTGTCAAGTCCCAAATGGAATAGGTGGTGGAACTTATTACTATATATGTCGCGCACAATGTTGCCAGTCATCGATATTTTGACGCACATAAAGAAAAATGTTTCAATTACATTTGACTTGAGAAGCAATCATTTCTGCAAACGGCTATATTCTAGCCACATGTGTATTGCTTTTTGCAATATAAAGAGGCATAAAAATGATATTTTTAACACGAAATACATTCTCGGAATTTGCATTCCGTGAAATAAAACGGCGTGAGATATATATTTTTTTAATCGAAGCCTGAACAGGACTTATTTTCAGTGAACCAAATCTGAAACATGAGTCGCACTTGTGCAGTGTGTAAAATAATATTAAATCCTTATATTTTGTAACGACCTCGATATTTTTTATAGCTTGTCATATAATACAGCTATTAATTTTTTGTTTTTTTTTTGTCATACCGAATGCAGTAACTGACATACTCAGTTCACGATGAGTTCACATCCATTGTATTAAAATTTATTTTACACAATAAATATTTATAAGTAGTATAGTGGCGTGAACACTATAATACTCGATGTTTTTTTGGCGGAGACTATTATGAGACTACTATTATTTGTCTACTATCAATATTATCGCAAATAACAGGTAATAAGTTTCCGAAAAGTAACAAATCAGTATGCTAAGCAATTACACGAAACCCTTAAATAATATTTACTGATTATTTGAGTGTGTATTTATAACACTCAAATATTAATTTGTAAATTTATTTATTATAATGTGTATTTTTATAATAAATAATAGAACAATCAGTTCATAACTTCACGCCTTTTGTTACCCAAAGGTGTAGGCAGCGGCTGTTAAGCCTCGTCTTGCCGTTATGTTTACGTCCCAAATGGAATAGGTGGCGAACCTATTGCCATACCGGGCACAAAGTTTTCAGTCGATAATTATCACACATAACTTCCGAAAATAATTTCGAAAAGTCATTGGTATGAGCTAGTGTCTGGTATCGAACCCGGACCTCTGGATCAGAAGCCGTGTGCTCGACCACTGCGCCACCGAGACAATCTGTTCATTTTCCTAAATTTGATACAGCATAAACTAAACATATATACATATATTAAAATTGATCATTACTTTTAAAGCTCTATTATAAACGTATTTTTTTAAATATTTGGTTCAAGCACAGGAAAGAAACCTTGTTAGTAAACCGCCGTAGGGCGAAACAAAATACTGTAGGTTTAAAAATTACCTGGTACCGATAAGCCCTGACTGTAAATATATAATTAATTGTGTTCTTCTTCTCAATAATAAAGTAAGTATTTAAGAACACTTCATTTTCATGACGAACCTGTTAAAATATCTCCTGTAGAAAACAATTTTTTTTCGAAGAAGAACCGATTATTTGAGAACATTTATATAAATAATTTAAAGAAAAAAACTTTTTTAAAGAAGCTTTTATTTAAACGCTCTAAAAAGAATAAAATAATTTTAACCTTATACATTTTAACTATCAACTTATAACCTTATTATATACAATTTATGTGATAATAAAAGCTTGTCGCTATGTTTAATTACCTATCAGTGGCTATCCATAACCATCTAGAAATATTTTTTTAGATTTAATGATTACTGTAACGGATCGCATTATCCAAATATATTTTTTTGGTTTATAACATATATATGGACACCCGAACACATATAGTGGTACAGTTCCGTTGCCGGCCCTTTCCATGGGAAATGGAAGGGGTCGGAACTGGGATGGGAAGAGGAGGGGGGAAGGGTTGGGTTGAACATAGCGACAAGCTTTTATTATCACATAAATTGTATATAATAAGGTTATAAGTTGATAGTTAAAATGTATAAGGTTAAAATTATTTTATTCTTTTTAGAGCGTTTAAATAAAAGCTTCTTTAAAAAAGTTTTTTTCTTTAAATTATTTTCAAATTTTTAGTTATCGATGGGTAAGTTTCTCAGTCTCTTCATCTCATTCAAAGCATCATTGTTACAAGGTCATTTGCCAGTTAATTTCGAACAGTCCAACTCTTCAATGAGGAGACCTCCTAAAGTCTTTTCTCTACTTAGGCCGCGTATGCTTGACCATCAGCAAAGAGTTTCGAGCCTAAGTAAACAAATTTTTTTGTTACTTATTTGTTGATTTTGCAACTTAATTTTGTTATGTGGGACTGTTGTTTAATAACAAAATATGTTTAACTACTTGTGATGTGTAACGCCATCTGTTGTTTTAATCAGTACTTTATACTTGCTGACCTGAGTGTAACATAGGAGTGAGTTGTAATAAAAGTTATAGTTCGTTCCCACCATCCACTGTGTTTAATTCTAATAATACCTATAACACCATTAAAATCCGTTAGTGTAGCAATCATGTTAAAGTTATTAAATCCTGTCCAATTTACGTCGGTATCCTGAAAGGGCATGGCATTACACCGGTCGAACCGGCCCATTCATGCAGCAGATTGCGTGGCTGACCACAATTAAAACACTGTTAACTATAAAAACATAGGTCAACGGAAAGCCGTCGACTGTGATGGACTACCGCCGCAGCCGTAAAGTGGTCGTAAGGTTCTCAATGTTAGCACTAACTCATTTTGATTATAAATTTGGACGCGCCGCTTAACCCTGTATCTTGACATGGTGATTTGGCATCAGTGACTGAATAGTAAACAACAGATTGACTGACACTGCCCTAACAAGCAGGCCACTAGTATCTAGCCGCTCATATTGAAAACCCTATGATATATATAATATTTATACACAATCTAATTTGTTTATAACATTAATTAATAACATAACATAGCTCGACTCCTTTTTCTACGCGAAGGTGTAGGCAGCATCTATTAAGCCTCGACTCTCCGCTATGTTTACGTCTCACGATCTATAAGAGAGTAGGATATAGGATATGGGAGTAGGAAGGGATGGGGAAGGGGAGTAGGTCTCCGGGTACCTCTCTCACCCAAAGAAACAAGGCGTGAGCTGGTTGTGGTATTTCACTGGTCGAGCCAGCCCATTCATACAGTGAATTGCTGGGCTCTACCACTGTTGCCATACAGCGAGCACAAAGTGGTCAGTCAAATTTAATGAAAGGGCCATTTGGTACGCATATAGTAGAAACGCAAATATTTATTCCACTATATTGGATTTAGAATGACGTCACATTATTTTTCGAGCTACTATTAACAAGCCCTTTCATTTGATACCCATATTGTAGAAATGCATTAAAAAAAACTTTTCCTCTATCTTGGATTATCCGCCATATTGGATTTAGAATGACGTCACATTATTTTTTTAGTTTTCCCAATGAGCCCTTTCATTTGATACCCATATTGTACGAAAGCTTAAAATATATATTCCTTCATCTTGGATATTCCACCATATTGGATTTAGAATGACGTCATATTATATTTTGAGTTACACTCAACAAACCCTTTCATTTGATACCCATATTGCAGAAATGCATTAAAAATATCCATTCCGCCATCTTGGGGCGTCCACCATATTGGATATAGAATAATGTCATACATTATATCATGCATTGTCATCCAAAGTAAACGTGTATACAAAATTTCAGCTCAATCGGTTGAAGGTATCTACTTCAAAATTGAGTTACAAGATTCCACCGAACATACATACTTACATACATACATACATACATACAGTGCAAGGTAAATAAAAGCTTATAAAAACTATTGTTTCTATAAGTAATTTGGTCCTCATTTTATTGTTAATTATATTTTTATATACTTTCTTCCTGGTCACCGTTTTCATACAAACGAATATTTCATTCAAGTCTGTCTGCGTCTTTCAAAGATGTATAAAAAATAAAAATGACACTGCACAAAGTTGTAGATAAAACGATAAAATAGTGGATGTAGTTAATTAAATAAATGAGTTTGAATCTTAATAGCGTGACAACATTTAATACATACATACATAACTTCACGCCAAATCCCTTGCGGGGTAGGCAGAGAGGACAGAGCGCCACAAGGCACGATTCTTACACACCTCACTCGCTTCGTTGCCTTTCATAAGACCAGACCATCCCTCTTGGTTCCGACCCATCCATTAAGATCACCACACTGAATTATCCTTTCATTTCCTTCAATCAAATCCAGAATATCCCTAACAGTTTCCCAAAACTCCTCGAGTTCATGGGGATCGGCGGAGCTGACGGGAGCATAAGCTGCTACCAGGAAGACCGGCGTGATCTCCAGTTTTATACGAACCCAAAGGTGTCTTGGGCCTACCAACTCATAGTCTTTCACTGCAGAAGCAAAGCGGGAGGTGAGAACGACCCCCCACCCCCACTGGCAAGGACGTCTAGGTCCACTCCATTCATCTTTCTTGTTATACTACCTCTAACATTCCACGTGCCTAAACGGCACTCCCCTCTCCTCGTCCCCCTAAAACATATTTTAAGCTTCTGTACAATATAGATATCAAATGAAAGGGCTCATTGAGAGTAACTGAAAAAATAATGTGACGTCATTCTCAATCTACTATAACGGATCATCCAAGATAGAGGAACAGTTTTTTTAATGCATTTCTACAATATGGGTATCAAATGATAAGACTTGTTGAGAATAACTCGAAAAATAATGTGACGTCATTCTAAATACAATACGGAGGACCATCCAAGATGATGGCATACATATTTTTGATGCATTCCCACAATATGGATATGAATTAAAAGTCATCATTGCGATTAAATGGAAAAGAAAGCTATAAGCTGAAATTGAATAAGATGATCTCCTTATTGAAGAGCTGGACTGTTTGAAATTAAACGGTAAACTAACTTGCAATAATGATGCGTTGAATGAAATGACACTAACCTAGCCAGCTATAACTAAAAATAAGAAAATAAATTAACAGCAAAAATCCTTTTTAAAGAAGCTTTTATTCAAGCGCTCTAAAAATAAGAAAATATTTCCTTAAAAATTTCAAGTATCAACTTAGAGCCTCAGTATGTACAATTTATATAATAATAAAAGCTTATCGCGCGGTTTGACTCCCTATCAGTAGGTAATTAAATTGTAATAGATAATATAGTTAAGTTAGTAGATTAATTTACATGAGTGTTTTGCCCATTTCTTGTCATGACAACCTTACACTCAGAATCGTACGTGCGTTTTTGTTCCAATGAGGCAATTTTCTCAAGTGCTCGTGTTTTAATATGTTAGGCTTTAAATATAATAATAAGTTAAATATCTGTATTTACTATATTTAACTGTGTGTGAAGACCCAAGAAAATAAAGCTATTTTGATTTGATTTGACATTATAAAATTACTAATTTTAACTAATTTTACTAAGTTTATTTACAACTCGCGCGACAAGCTTTTATTATTATATAAATTGTACATACTGAGGCTCTAATTTTTAAGGAAATATTATTTTCTTATTTTTAGAGCGCTTAAATAAAAGCTTCTTTAAAAAGGGTTTTTGCTTTTAATTTATTTTGAGTAATATTAATTCAAATTGTACTCAAAGCTGGCTTTGTAACTATGTATCAAAACTTAATGTCAAAATAAAAGACATCATATTCGTTAGTGTACTGGGCTAGTGTTTCACCTAGTGTTGAAAAGTCAAAAATCTTTGTTTTATAGATTACTTAGCAAAAGAGATAGCCAGTAGTAAGGAGTTTTAGATAAATTTCTTGACAAAATGTAAGCAAGTTCTCAGTTTTTAATTAATATGATATGCCACAAAGACACATTGGACACATTCTTATTAATCATTGAAGAACTTCCGAGAATTCATAGATGCGAAACCAAGATCCTCCTGATATTTCTCGATTCAGAATTGTAGTACTCGACCATCGTAACGATAAAATTCAGTTTATAATAGCAATCAATTCGAAAGCAAACTTACAATTTCAATATTGCTTTATTAACAACAATACTTTGAATGCGTGTCATCAGCACATGTCGCGTGATTGACTGCCGCTGTACTACAAATAAGAGTACATATTAAATATCGATACGACAGTGATAACCTTTGTTTCAAACTCTATTTGGACAAACGAGGGATGAAAATAACAGTTGTAATCCATTGTTACTATTATTTTTTAACATTGTGATTATTTCTTTGAAATTGGAACGTTAAATTCTCAATTTCATAACACATAAAATGACGGTCCACTGGTCGAGCACCCCGCTTCTGAATCAAAAAATCGTGGGTTCGATTCCTGGCTCACACCAATGACTTTTAGAAATTATTTTAGGAAGTTATATGTGAATAATATCGATGACTGAAAACTATGTACCCAGTTTGGTAATTGGATCGCCATTAGGCTCGTTAACATATCGGCGAGTGGAGGCTTAACAGCCACTGCCTACACCTTCGACTAGAAAAAGGCTTGAAGTTATGTAATGTTTCATAAAACTCAATTACAATTCATTGATAGAACCTACCAATATCTTCTAAAAGAAGGTTTTTGTACTGTTTGTACTAAAATATAAAGAGTATAGGCAAGAGAGTAGTCCGTTTATTATTTATATATACTTAGATTTCCGAAAACAGCACAGTCCTGTTTCTCTCTCTTCTCTCTACTTTTGTGATGTTAAGATAATCGATATAGAATTTCGTTTTTTTTTTTTCCGTTAAATTCTTTCCACGTATAAAGCGGAATATCCCTCGGGAAAACCATTGGATTCGTATTCAAAATTGAATAGATTTTTGTAGCAGTAGCAATGCTTTGGTACGATGTGAGTACAGTTGTGGTAGGAAAATTTTACCAGGTACTGAAGTACACAAATGTAGATCTAAGAATATTTGTGTTCATCAATAACTAGAAATGCATTATAAGGTAATACATAAGTTATTATTAAAATATCGTTACATTGACGATTTAATTATTTAATGATCGTTTATTAGATACAAACACTATTGACTACAGACTTTTTATCTAGAATTCTATCCACTACAAACTAATATTAAATTTCTTATAACCCCGGTAGAGTACTTAACTGCATTCATACACTGTTTATTCTAGCCAATATCTGCAATTTATCCTGTCCAATATGCACACGCGTCCTTGCTAATATGAAAAATTTGACAAAATACTTATAAGTATATAAAAAAAGTGAAATGAAAATGTAAAAAATATTAAAACTCATCAAGAGTAATCAACCAATTAACAGGTTGATTACTTACATACGCCTGAAGAAACATATCTAAAACATTGCACTAAAATCAGAATCTAAACTTCATCTCTCGTTGCATAAGTGAATAATGATGCACATATCTTTTATATGAACTACATCTGGATCCCGTTCTTGTGCGTCGTAAACGAAAACCACTATTAAATGTTGGACGTGAAGCTATAAAATTGGAACCTCAGCAAAATGTTGTGGAAATCCAAACGATCCTTAAAATATCCTATCTATTCCACTCTGATCGGTGATTCAGTTGTCAAACGGCCCGCTTCTGGTTTGAAGTCATGGCTCACACCAATGACTTTTTGAAATTCTTTTCGGAAGTTATGTGTGATGTATGGCAAACAGAACAGCGAGTCGAGGCTTAACAGCCGCTGCCTGTTGGCAGTATTTCACGCATTTTTCTACCCAATAGCTTTGGGTAGAAAATGCGTTAAGTTATATTATGTTTGTTATTTTTTAATATACTGTTACTATAAGAACGTGGAAATTCCGGAGTATTGTGATATAATTGCCACTGTGTACATCGTTGGATATTAAGGGTGTAACTATAGTTACAAAATGGCCAGATATACACACATACATAATATAAAATATTAAAAATATTATAACATTGAAACAAATCTTATGGATTATATCGCGTTTATTTAGAACTTATTTTGTAAAGAATATCTATATATAAATATATTTACTAAAGAAAAATTTTTCTTTAGTAAATATGTTTTACAAATTAATATTTAATTTTGTTTTATGGTTTGATGTGGTTTACCAATAGTAAAAATCTTTGTAACTTCAACTTTTTAATTTTTAATTTCCAAAATGTGGGTACTCTCTAAAATAAAATAGAAAATAATAAATAGAAAAATAGCTTCTGAACGACTACCATCTTTTTGTTCATTACTCGTGAAAATGATCTCTGTAAAGAGTTCGAAACGTCGGGAAATAAATAGAAAATAAGTTCCAAATAAACGCGATATAATCCATAAAAGTTGTTTCAATGTTATTAATGTGATTCGCGAAAATTTAAGAAATCAATCTATATCTATATATATATAAGAGATTTCCACCTATATATTGACTCATCACGATATCTCTGGAACCATAAGGCGTAGCGACTTGAAATTTGGTAGGATTATTCCTTTCGCCGAGTAGAGGTCAGCTAAGAGCGGATTTTACGAAATTCCACCCACAAGGGGGGTTGCGGGGGTGTTAACAATGGAAAATTCCCATTTTTAACCTATAGCTGCTATCGACTTCAAATTTGTCGAAGATATTGCAGTATTAACATAGCGGGGCAGCAGTTATTACTTTTGATGCGAAACAGAGTTCGCCGGGTCAGCTAGTATAAAATATTGTAATTGAAATCAGCAAATACGCTTCTTAACAAAAAAACACAAGACACAAAATGACTCGCGATGACAGGAACACACAGTAATCTAATAAGATAAGGAACAATAAGGAAAACATTTTATTGATAAATAGTAAGTGTATTGTTCAGTTCAAGAGATAAAAAAATATCACATATCGCTTTATGAACGATTTAAGGTACACATGTTGATTAAGATGTCTCACTGGCGTAATGACTCAGCATCCCACTTCTTATTTTTTGGGTTCGAATTCAGAAGTGGGACGGGCATAATTTCTGCTGCCTACACTTGGTTATCCAAGATATAAAATCTCATGTTTTTCTAAAATATATTACAATTACTATTTACAAAACAAATTTTTATCAATCATCACTTAAACGATATCCATCTCATTACCCAATTTGTATTTAATATTCTCAATAAAACAAAAAAAAAACAAATATTGTCTATGAAATAAATAAACGAATGCGGTCGTTACGTCATCACACTGACAGTACCCTACTCTTAGCGAGGCCGCTGAAAGATGGCCACAATCAATTGGCTTTGAGCCGATCTCAATATCCTTATATTATTATATTGATACATATCTGCTTTGATTCATGATCTGAGTTTTATATTTGATATTTTTAATGTAAATACAGGTACCTTAAACATCATAATTGTTTACTTAAAAACTATACTTTACCTATGAACTTGTCTAAATCCATATATTGGATTGATTTTCTTTGTCGCCCTTTCTATGAGATCGTTAATATTAGTAGTAGTATCTTCATCAATCTTCATTTTCTTGTTAACCAAAGGCAGCGGCAATTTTTGCTCTGTAGGAATACGACCTTGTAACTCCTTAATCATGCCGAATACAACATTGTAGCATTGTGTTTTTAATATTGTGTTTAATTGGAATCATGTCAATTCAATATTTCTGTTTCTCTGATCCATTGAAGTACTGACATATATCTATCAGATAGTAAGAGTAAGTGTTTCCTCAAACCATTCCAAATATCATATCAGTTGGTTTATTGAAGTCACGCAATCAAAAGCGAAGGAAATGTTTTATATGGGATGAGAATGCCATAGCACAGCAATTGAAATGGTACAACCATGAGACAGTCTCCCAACATGTCAGAAATATTATGATGTTATATTACACCACAAGTGTGGTTTGTATTTTTATTGGTTATTTTATTAGTTATTTAAGTTGCATTTACCGAATTCAAAATTTATTCCAAATACTTTGAGAAATCTCTACGTCAAACATTTCAAGAAACTTGTATAACAGTAGTTGATACCGTTAATATCCTTACTTGACTTACAGAATGTTCCATTTATAATATTTACTCATATTTCACCAACGCCTAAGATGTTTGAAACATAGAGAAGATTGAATATAAACAGAGAAAAATTGAACGCCTTCATATTGTTATTTTATAAGATTATGACATTTTTCTTGGATAATTCAACGATAAAGAAACTGTATTTATATCAATTAAAGATGTTTATTTTTTATATATAATAAATACATTATGTAAATTTAGTTCTGGCGACTCGAACAATATTTTTCACGGCTTATCTATACTTATATTATAAAGCGGAAGAGTTTGTTTGTTTGTTTGTTTGTTTGTTTGTTTGAACGCGCTAATCTCAGAAACCACCAGTCCGATTTTAAAAATTCTTTCAGTGGTATATAGTCCATTTATCGAGGAAGGCTTTAGGCTATATTATATTTTCAAATTAATTAGGGATCCTTACTATAAGTCCAATAATGTAACCCAAGGTGTAAGAAAATGACTCGAAAATAATTCTTACATCGTGAACGCTGCGAAAACTATTGATTCTAGAATAAAACAATGTACTACACTTTTACAGAACATAAATTTGTCTATAAAAAAGTCCGCGATGGCATATGTCTAACTATTGTAGTTATCTCACAATAAGTGTTTTTTGAGTTTTTTAAAATAATTAAATTGATGTCGTTATAAAAATGCTTTATTTTGTACCTTGAATTTAACTTTCCTGAAAATAAATTACTTCAATATAAAGACAGATTCAATACCTTTCTAGAACTGTTTGAATAATTCAATTCGGACATTTAATTCCAAAGATATCGCAAAATACAAAATGTAAGTATTCATTTCATAGGGAAATATTTAGTTACACTGATGATGTATCCGACTCGGACAGCTCGGACCGCGACAGCTAGCAGGTAGATTTTTTTACGTTTGTTTCTTGCTAAAAGGTACCGGTGGTCCAGTTGTCGAGAACCCCACTTCTGTATAAAGTAGTCGCGGGTTCGAGTTCTGGCTCACAGCAATGACTTTTTGAAATTGTTTTCTGAAGTTATGTGTATTTAGATATCGATGACTATAAACTTTGTGCCTGGTATGGCAGTAAGTTTGCCACCTATTCCATTTGGGATGAAAACATAGTGGTGAAACGAGGTTTAACAGCCGCTGCCTACACCTTCGAGTAGAAAAGGCGTGAAGTTATGTTTTGTTGTTGTTTCTCTCTTTGTCATCATATCGCTCAATACTTTAATCAGAATTTAAAATTTTAAAAAGTCTCGGTGGCGCAGTGGGCGAGCGCACGGCCTCTGATCCAGAGGTCCGGGGTTCGATTCCAGACACTGGCTCACACCAATGACTTTTCGAAATTGTTTTCGGAAGTTATGTGTGATAAATATCGATGACTGACAAACTTTGTGCCCGATATGGCAATAGGTTCGCCACCTATTCCATTTGGGACGTAAACATAATGGCGAGACGAGTCTTAACAGCCGCTGCCTACACCTTCGGGTAACAAAAGGCGTGAAGTTATGTTTAGTTTAAAATTTGTAGTATTTAATCGTATTTTGTGGTATTTTTATTTATAAAAGCTACTAGCTTTTACCCGCGGCTTCGCTCGCATTAAATCCATTAAATAGATATCAAAGATCAAGATCATTACTATAGAAGTTAACCAATATGATAACTCTGTTTTATTGCTTGGCTGGAATCATTAGGTTTTAAAATTACTACTTACAATGACGTTTAAAAAACTAACAACATTTTTTTAAGGTAAAATATATAATACACGGTAATACAAAAATAAATAATTTTGGACTGTAACAATTTTATAAGAGTATGTAGGATATTGTTGTAGACTATTTTATAAGTTTTTCCTTCGGGTTCAAAAATATGTAAATTACTATAAAGAATATGTGTACAAAGTTTCATGATGATCGATTGAGTAGTTATCGCGTGAAAGCACGCAAACAAACTTACATTCACATTTATATTTTACTAGCTGACCCGGCAAACGTCTTACCAAAAAATTAAATTTAAAAAATAGGGGTTGATCGTAGGGGGTTGAAAATTCTCAGACTTACCCGATATGCATACAAAATTTCATGAGAATCGGTCAAGCCGTTTCGAAGGAGTATGGGAAAATTGTGACACGAGAATTTTATATATTAGAAGTAGGATAGGATAGGAATTAGGTTACATTTTTATTGTATAAGGGGCAAACGAGCAGGCTTATGATAGTTACAAACGCCGCCCATGGCCACCTCATCACATGCAGTGTTACAGTTGCGTTGCCGGCGTTTACAATGGGATATGAGTGGGGTCGAGAGTGGGTTTCGGTAGGGGAGGGGAAAAGGGATTGGGCCTCCGAACACCTCCTCAGCGAGTGAAACGCGGCTAAGGCCACTTTTCAGCGATAATCTGAGAGGTCGTGGTATTCCACGGGTCGAGCCGGCCCATTCATGCAGCGAACACTGCGTGACTTTACAACTGACAAGGTGTGACTGATGTGACTGATTTATAATACATTCTAGATATATGTAATAAACTTTACATTTTTAAGATCGTGATATCTTATAAAATGTAGTAAATTTATATCGATAAGCTTAATCGCTAAACCGACATCATTTGACTTATAAAAAAAAACACTCACTGTGAGTTAGCTACCCCGGTTTGAACATATGGTGGCCCGTTTTTTTCGTTGAAGTCAACAATAGTGACCATATAAAAAAAGTTGTTTATGTTGTATTAAAAAAAACTAAAGGTTGAGCAAAAACTTGGGACAAGTTCATTGCTATATTCATTGTTTATAAGTGGCATTGCTAATAAAGCTTTCTTTGAAGTTGTAAATAATATCAATGTCTTGGTTGTCAGTACGCTAATACATACTAGCTAAGCGAGTGACACGTGTAATAATCGTGCCTTATGGCACTTTGTTCTCTCTGCCTACCCCGCAAGGGATCTGGCCTGAAGTTATGTATGTATGTATCAAGAATTTGAATTGAAATAAATATTAGTGTTAGATAGTCCATTTATGATGAAAGCTTTGGGGTATTAATATGATTGCGGAAATAATCTTTTGAGTGGAAAATGTATAAAATATGGCGGTACGAAGTTCGCGCGGTCTGCTAGTTGTAATATATATTATGATATTTATCAATCTTATTCAAGTGTAGTTTTTAAAGTGCATCTTTTTCAGAAAACTCAGACGACTCAAAACTTATTGATTCAGACGCGGGAAGCTTGAATACTAGACCACTGAGACGACTAATATCAAAAATGTACAATATACTATTGAATGACATTGTTTTTTCGAATTTAGAATATTCACGTATATTATCATTACAATGTATTAAGCTAAATAAACTGTTATAAAAAAAACACGGATTTTAATGTACCTACCTACATTCATAACGAAATCAAAATAGAATCTTAAAATGTTAATACAAAATGTGAAAATTTTAAAAAAGAGAACTAAAACAATAATTACAATCTGATATGACCAACCAATTCTATGCAAGAGTTAGGTATATCTTTTATGATAAAAAGTTTTCCCAAACCCGCAAACTGTCCCGGTCATAAACTTTTTAGTGGCTTGTACAGCGGCTAACAAAGTCCCAAAGCAAAAGCTGTTTCTCCATTGAACAATAGAACTAACTGCGATAATATCCATACAAACATCCATTCTAGCTCGCAGCGGCTCTGTGCGCTCTGAGAATTTATAAAGCATAAAACCAGAAGATAGCAGCTGTAAAACTCCGTACAGAGGCAAAGTGCCAGTTCCGTTTCTGTTTATTTGTTTCGACTTACTGTACCAACAAAATTTGAATTATTTTCAAAACTAGATACTTCGATTATATTATAACAAAAATATTTGCTCTCGAATTTATACATCTAAGGCTTTAAAGTGCGATAAAAATATATGAATTTATTATTCTAAAGATATCTTGAAAGAAAGAGGCAAGCAGTACATGCGTAAGATACTGGTAAACTGTGTCTGAAAGTTCTTAGCTACAATCTTGTATAAAAGAGTGTTATATTATTTTAGATAACATAACATAACTTCACGCCTTTTGTTACCCGAAGGTAGGCAGCGGCTGTTAAGCCTCGTCTCGCCGTTATGTTAACGTCCCAAATGGAATAGGTGGCGAACCTATTGCCATACCGGGCACAAAGTTTGTCAGTCATCGGTATTTATCACACATAACTTCCGAAAACAATTTCGAAAAGTCATTGGTGTGAGCCAGTGTCTGGAATCGAACCCCGGACCTCTGGATCAGAGGCCGTGCGCTCGCCCACTGCGCCACCGAGACGATTATTTTAGATACTCATTAAAAATTTAATTTTAATATACAGAGGGAATTAAAATAGATTTTTCTAAGAAGTCATCAGATGTCTAACTGCTACCTACCCCGTGAGATATTATTATGCATACTTTTGTGTGTTTTCAAGAATGTATATAATGTATTAGGAAAATATTCAAAAGTATAAAGAGATGATAAAAAAATCTTAAATAATTCTGAGCTGTTCAAATTTTTCTTCTGTCCTTAAAAAGAAGTTTCGATTTCTCTTGCGAAAATTTCGCCAGAAAATTCACATAGAAAAAAATCTCAATTGGGTATAAGAACTTTTGTAATATGTCATCGGATATGACACAGTATCAATCATTCGTATATATATCATGACAAATACGGATTACTGAGAACTTGATCTGAAAAGGAAACTTTAAGCAGTGGATTATCTTATTATTTTTAGGACGAATCTTATTAAAACTACTACAACTAATGCAATAAAACTTGTTGAACAATATTATACTCCTTTTACTTAAAATAGTGGACTATCATTATTTTGTTGCGAAAGAAACTAGGGAGGCATATTTCATACACATCATCATTATTGATTTTGAGGCACAAGTACTGGGCAAGCAAGCGCTTAGATAAGTGAAAAAACGCCCATAGACATGTGCAACACAAATGTATTGCTGTTCTGTTGGGGCCTTTAAGATGAGAAATCGAGAGTGGGAGGGCAGAATAACACGTGTCATGAGCCACTTGACGTCAAATTTTTGGCTCTAACAATGATAACTTCACACCCTTTATATCCTAAGGTATAGTAATTACGACTCGACAGGCCGATCACACTACTTTTGTAACGATATTCGCATTTTGTCTATCAATAACATAATACATAAGTATAGAATTGGATCAACTAATGAAGATTTTATTTAAAAAACTACAATTCACGAATAAACAATAAGTGAATAGGCGCGGCTCCGGTTTTACAGGAAACATGGCATCTCCCTTCACTGTCTGTGATGCAGTGTGAGCAATGTATAGTGCGCTTTTATAACTGCTTCTACACTGAATGTGGAACTTCTAACAATGAATAAGCTACTTGTTGCTACAGTTTATGTGTAGTCTCCTCGGTGGTTCAGTGGTCGAGCTCCCTGCTTCTGATTTAAATGTCATGGGATTGATCCCGGACTCACACCAATAATTTATTGGATTTCTTTTCGAAAGTTATGTGTGATAATTACTGATATATGACAGCTTTGTGCCCGGAAGTAACGGCGAGGTGAGCCTTAACTGCCGCTGAGTTAGAAAAGTGCAGTTAGAAAAAGTCTTGAATTTAAGTGTTTACATTTATGTTTTAAAATGTTAATTATATTAAAGCGTATATTTTTTGTATTATATCAAATATGAGTATGATAGTTAATATAATACCTGTTACACACGAGACAATTATTTACTATTTTATAGCAGCCATATATTTCCATTTATTCTTTAGAAGTTCAGTAGTTTCGGAAATGCCTTACTTACTATTCCAGTAGTAAATTAATGCCTATTTTTAAAGTTCGACTTCTAAGATCCGTGAAAACAATACAGTAGTAGTAATATCTATGCAGTAGTTTTAGCGTGATGAGAGAACAAATAAGTAGACACATAATTTGTGTCAGTTCCTACTGTCTTTATGAACAATCGCTTCTTACGCTCCAATTATCTTCAATATACAATGTTAATATTATTATAAATATATGCAACATGAAAAAGTTATGAAACATTCTTAATGAAATGATAGCGTGTAGGTAATAGCGGTTTCGTGAGGTAATTTGATCTTTTCACCTACCTTGCATACTTTTACCTACCTACCTAACTTGGAGTGAAAAAACATTTTAACGCACAATAATATACTCACAAAACATAACATAATTTCGCGCCTTTGTTACCCGACGTTGTAGGCAGCGGCTGTTAAGCCTGGTCTCGCCGTTAGGTTTACGTCCCAAATGGAATAGGTGGCGAACCTATTTCCATAACGGGCACAATGTTTTCAGTCATCGATATTTATCACACTTAACTTCTGAAAACAATTTCAAAAAGTCATTGGTGTGAGCCAGTGTCAGAATCCGAACCCGAACCTCAAAATCAGAAACCGTGTGCTCGACCACTAGAACAGCGAGACTACACACAATTAAATTACATAAGTACTGTCTAGTTATTGAAAAAGTGGAACACATTTTTGGAATCTATCGTTTTTATTGCAAAAAGTAAAAATGTTTACGGAAACATAAGATGTTATCTGTGATCTAGTTGTACTTTGGGAAACCGAAAGGGATTTTACGACCCGAGAGATTACGTGGGCCGCATACATATCCCGGGTTTGTATACTCTCTAAAAGAGATTAAATTTATAAGAATAATAGAACCATTTACTTTTACTGACGGAAATGATTCTCACTAAGAAATTCGTTCTTGGATGACAAATGAGTTCTCACCAATTGTATTTTGCAAACCGCACCCTGAAATAAGTTTTTGACCTAAAATTGGTTTAATTCTTGTGTTCTACCTTATCAAAAATTGAAGAGCATATTTTCTTTACTAATGCTCCTTAGTCACCCTCACCTTGCTAGTTACACCCTCACTCCGTTCCGGTCCTCAGCATCTCGGGAACATAGTACTACAAAGGCCTTAAGTTGCAGCTTAAACGAAGTCCGTCCAATGCGTAGGCAATGGACTGCGTGATCGCTTGCCCCCCTACATATCTCTGGATAACAAGTTATTCCACGTACCGTTAGTTCCGTGCAATATGTCCAAAATATTTCAAGATACATGTTTGCACAGTAATCTTTATTTTTACACTTTCGAGAAGAAAAAGACATAAACATATAAATATATAGTGTATAGTTTGCTGTTTATATAGAGTACACTCGAGTACATAATACTTTTTTCTACGTAGTTATATTTACCATATCTCGGTTTCTTGCGATAAATAAGATTGTTTATAAGTTCATGTCCCTACTTGAGAACATCCGCAGGATAGGACTTTGGTAAGTTCACGATTTATAACACCCGACTCCCACTTCACGTTATTTACGTGTTTTGGAATGACTGACACGATTCGAAGAGTTTACTTGACAGAGGCGAAAAAAACATTATGAAATCCTAATCATTATACTTTTTATTTGTTTATAAATCGTAGCTGAAAAAACATGTGTTAAAATATGATAACTACTACAAGTAGTCAACGTACAGACTGAAATAAAAATACACAGGTGAACAGTATATTAATTAATTATATTATTTACCGTATTTGAATGTTTGAAAAATATGACATGATCTGGGAACTAGTAAAAACTTTGTAAGAATTAATGTAATTTAAATAAAATATAATTTATTTTGGTATTTTTTTTTAATGTAAGATAATAAAAGCCAACCTATTCTACAATATTTAAACGTGATACATCTACCTAACCAAGTCTATAGTAGCCGGAACTTAATCTTTCTAACTTCAAATAAAATCACCAGCAATATTCAGCACTTTTGAATGGAAACTTCGCAGCGGTCAGGTTAAATATCGATCTGTAGATATACAAACATTCCTATTGAACAGATCCCGTAGTGTCCGTAGAGTACTCACCAGGTAGGTAGATATTGCGGCCACAAATTAAATTTTCATTCCGCACTGAAACTGAATTGAAACTTGAGATTAATTAGTAGCTTTTAGTAAATTTATTATTAAATATTATATTAAAATAATGGTGTTACATTTTTAATAGTTTAAAATATATTAAGGAAAACAATAGGGAAGATCAAATTTTACCTACGCCGTTCCTACTATTTCCCATTCGCATGCTTATATTGTTAAAGGCTGGCGTTTGCATTTTTGCCATAATAAATACATTCATATAGCATATACAAGTACATGTCGCAGGTAATGATAATGTAAACGGCCATTACTCTAGCTCTCGCCATTAACATAACACCTTCAATGTGTGTGGCTTAGAGCATTGTTTGTTATGTTTATTATCACCGTATTTGAATCAAAATATAGTTCAGCTCATATTTGCTCTGCGAAAAAAGGGATTCAACATAACATAACATAACTTCACGCCTTTTGTTACCCGAAGATGTAGGCAGCGGCTGCTAAGCCTCATCTCGCCGTTTACGTCCCAAATGGAATAGTTGGCGAACCTATTGCCATACCGGGCACAAAGTTTTCAGTCATCGATATTTATCACACTTAACTTCCGAAAAGAATTTTGAAAAGTCATTGGTGTGTGCCAGCGTCAGGATTCGAACCCGGACCTCTGCATCAGAAGCCGTGTGCTCGTACCACTGGACCACCGAGACTTCCACTGGACCACCGAGACTCGAAAGGGATTCAATGTCCAAATTAACATGTCATTTTACCATCGTACATATCATTACTTAGCAGTATTTTAGCATTTATAGACATAACTTCACGCCAAATCCCTTGCGGGGTACGGAGAGAGATCAGAGTGCCATAATGTACAATTCTTACACGCTTCACTTGCTTCTTTGACTTTCATATATCTTTACATGCACGCGCGTCGATTTTTGAGGCTCTTAACATATTTTTCCTCCAGAACACGTTCTATTTGGTGATTTATTTTGTGTCTTGATTGTCCTCGACTCCTACATACATTTGCTTTTGCATTGTATATCTGCTTAGTCAATCTTGTATCATCCATTCTTTCTACATGTCCAAACCATCGGAGTATGCCCTTTCTTACTTTTACACCGACACTCTCAATTCAACTTTCTTCCAAACAACCTTGTTATTTAACACAGTCAGCGAGTTACTTCGCTGTTTTTGCACAGTGCCCTCATTTCGACCGCGTGTATCCTACTTTCGTGCACACTCTGCCATACCCAGCTCTTGCTTCCATAAGTTAGCGTTGGGATCACTATTGTATTGGAGATTGCTAGCTGTTTCCTAACGCCACTCTTCTATCTTTATATAATTTTTATAATTTACCGATTGAATGGAATAGACTAATAATTTTTATATTTTTTTTTAACGAATCTTTACTCATACATTCATTTAGTTCAAGTTTTCGACAGCTGTTCTCAAAATCCTCTGATAGTTTTAATTTTGCTCACACAAATATTTATACATAATAAGTGACCAAACCCGCCAACTTCTTCGCAGAAACCAGTGACTCCCTTCAGTGAATTTGAGAGGTAGGTGGAGTGTGTGCATCACAATCATTTCTTTAAAAGGATCAGTTCATTGCTTGGAAATAGCAGAAGTGATAAAACTGCTCTTTCGGAAAAAGGATATTGAATACGATTAAAGACGTATTAAAGACGTAGATATATTACCAAGTACAAATGTCGAGGCGTGTTGGAGACAACCATTTCAGTATTAGTTTCACATTTCACAATATCGTTATATGTTTTTACTGTTTGATATGATCATGTTTTAATTTTAACGTTTGTAGGACATTATATAATTTACAGTTTTACATTTTTTTTGTGTTATATATATTTGAAGCTCCAGACATATTTCCTGGTTAAACTATGTTAAGGTGTTAGGCGCTTAGCTCGGAAATTACTGACACGATTTTTAAATTTCTTCCAGTTCTAGTCCATTTTTTTTTTGACAAATTGCCGAACTGTAAGCTTTTCTAGAGATTCATATATTTAATATGATACCGATACGATTTTTTTTTATGTTTCAATACTAGCTAAACTTTATAATCAAAGTGAAAAGATTTTAAATCGTATTTGCTCGTCTTAAAGTGTTGAGATGATAATCACGTTGTGGGCTGTTCATGCTTCGTTTGGATACGTATTTATGACCTATAGGTCATAAACTCTATCTCTGTTTCTGAGTTTCTGAGGTCATATCTCATCATTCTCCATCATCTTTTACAAATTCAAAGTGATGGCAATCCGAGATTTGGTTGTGACAGAATTGTACACATTATTGTGTACATTTCTGTATGTATATTAACAAATACTCTACTTAATCTTGAAATGTAATGCAAATTACGACATTACACTATATTACATACATACATACATACATAACTTCACGCCTTTTGTTACCCGAAGGTGTAGGCAGCGGCTGTTAAGCCTCGTCTCGCCGTTATGTTTACGTCCCAAATGGAATAGGTGGCGAACCTATTGCCATACCGGGCACAAAGTTTGTCAGTCATCGATATTTATCACACATAACTTCCGAAAACAATTTCGAAAAGTCATTGGTGTGAGCCAGTGTCTGGAATCGAACCCCGGACCTCTGGATCAGAGGCCGTGCGCTCGCCCACTGCGCCACCGAGACTCTCAGATTTTTTGACCTACGATTTATTAGTACTAAGTAGCTAAGTGCACACTATATTTTTAATCGAAAAAGGCTATAAGTTAATAGGGTTAATATAACTCCTGCTACACCATGATGGTCAACACCGTTGTCTGCCCATAAGATAGCTATTGGAGGGGCATGGGAGACTAACACCAAAAGAGACGCGATATTTCACTGGCTGTTTATAGGACACCACTCTTAAAGACTTCTTGATCTTACGTCAAATCTCAAGTGATATATACACATACGGTTATTTGTATACTTATAAAGGCATTATTTTATATAAATTAAGATATTCCTTACTTATTAATTATATAAATAATCTCTAAAGACCGCGGGGTGTTTCTTCTATGCATTATAAGTATGTTTTTACAAAAAAAAAGTATATAAAATAAGTATACCGTTCCTCATGAAATGTTGGACAACATTTATTTGTCATGCCCCTAATATTTTGACTTGGGTAGACCACTCTTAATTTTTTTTTTTAAAGTTTTAGGTAAACTTGGTTTTATTTATGACACAACATACGAAAATACATACAACCCAAAAGTTTCACTCCTCTAAGATGAACCCCTATTTTTTTTGTTTATTAGGAAACTGTAGTTGTTGGCAAGACAACGTTTGCTGGATCAACTAATAACAATATAATATCGACTACAGAAACTTTATCTCTGTCTTAAGGCAAACTAAAGAACACTATACTCCTTGATTAGTTTAATTTAAACAAGACTACAAATACAACGTCCTGTTGACTACTCGTACAGAATGCAATGCAATCAGACGTTTCAAAATATATAATGTTTTCTGTTTTTATTTGAACGAGAAACTTGTGTAGGTATATTACTGTGGCATTAATGAGTACGTGGAGTCTCATCTCAATATAAAGTCGGGGCATGAGAATGTCGTCCTAACCATCTATTACGAACCTCCTCCACTTTCCCGGACATGGATTTGTCTTGTGCCGTGTTATCACTCATGTCGATGAATAAGGAGTAGTCACGCTTAATTCTTTTATTTTTTTGTTCCTATAATACATATATAATCCATACCTCGAAACATGTATCAGTGTTGGATATATTAGTTAATTAGTTTGCTCATTTTTACTGTATTCATCCTTCTGCCTCGTTTCCACATCCTAGGGAGATCCTATTCCATCTTAAAGGCCAGGAACTCTTCCGTGACCATCTCAGATCCAAATGCTGCAGATGTCCATGGGCAGTGCTAGTCGCTACTAGGTGATCCGTTGGCTATTTGGCCCCCTTTATAATATAAAGTTAATTAAATTATAATAAATAATTAAAATAATATATTATTGTTCATTTACTTCTTATTTTTGTCATAAAATAAAATAATACCCACTGATCAACAATAATACTGTTGTACGTGCTAGGATTAAAGTGATTGAACACTAATATCTAGTATAGATACTACAAATAAAGATCATTTTAATTTGCTTTTTGCGAAAGGAATTTTGGGGAAAAAGAAATTCTTGGTATGCCTTTGATTATGGTAAAATGAAAAAATATTATTTTTTACTAAAAGAAACAAATAATATTTTATTGATAAGATAATAAGAGTTTATAGATATTATTAAATAATTTTTAATTTAATTATTCCGTATAATTACAGCTGCCTTGTAGTAATAAGAATGTGAAATTAATATTTATTTCATACCTTTTTTGATCAATTCCTTAAACAAATACATTATGTAAATAAACTTTAGTGTAATCTCCATGTTCCGTTTCAGACCATCAAATAAAAATGATAAACTAAATCCTATAGTATTATCCTATTTAGGTTCGGATATTATTAGTCTCGTTGAAATCTTTTCTATCCCATTTACAAAACTGATATTTGCTATTGCCATAAAAAGTAAGTACATAATATTTGGAACATCTAAATGTAACAAACGAATTTTCTGGCCTATTGTTTTCGTAATTTTTAAGGCTAATACTTTACTGGCTTAATCGGGATATATCTTTTAGTATAGGATAAAACAAGCTTTGCTAGGTCAGTAAGGTTTTGAAAGTACAATATTAGCAGCTAAAAGGACTACAACTTCCCCGATAAAATCATTACTTTTTGGAAAACTTTCCAAAAGTCATGTTTGACAAAAGTATTTCTATCAGGTACTTGTAAAAATATTCAAAAACGGATGAAGATAGACTAAGCATACAAATTAATAACTACTATGTCTACTAAACACGGTAATAACAATTTACTTACACAAATTACTTGGAACATAATATAAGTTATTACCTCGTCATTCATCATAAAAGCTTTCATGATATAAAATTTTATTTTCAAATATATCATAATAGCTTTTGCTCGGACTTTCTAGACATAATTTCTCTAGATTAATACGAGGACCAGTTTGCGTATAATTAAACAGCGTCTATTAAATAGCAATCACAAGCTGACTATCTCTTACTTTTGCAGTATTAATTACAAACTAATTGTAACACACACACATAACTTCACGCCTAATCCCTTGCGGGGTAGGCAGAGAGAACGGAGCGCCATAGGTCACGGTTCTTACACACCTTACTCGCTTCGTTGACTTTCATAACTCTTTTCATGCACGAGCGTCGATTTCTGAGGCTCCTAACATCACCTTCCTCCAGAACACGTTCTATTTGGTCATGGAATGTGTGTCTAGGCCGTCCTCGACTCCTACATCCATCCGCTTTTGCATTGTATATCTGCTTAATTAATCTTGCACCATCCATCCTTTCTACATGTCCGAACCATCAGAGCATGCCCTTACTTACTTTTACACCGACACTCTCTTTTAATCTGACTTCCTTCCTTATAACTTTGTTTTCCATGCGGTCAGCGAGGGTCACTCCGCAGATTTTGCGCAATGCCCCCTTTTCGACCGCGTTTATTCTACTTTCATGCATGCTCTGCCATACCCAGCTCTCGCTTCCATAAGTTAGCGTTGGGATCAGTATCTCATTGTGAATTGCTAGCTGGGCTTTTCTGCTAATATCTTTTGCACCCAGGAATCTGCCCAACGCCTCATTTACTTTATTTCCTAACGCCACTCTTCTTTCTACAAACTAATTTTTTTTTATTTTATTGTATAGGGGCCAAAATATCAACCCTGATGGTTTTTGACTAGCGCCCATCCAAAGGAATTCACCAACAGTGGTAGTATTAAAGTTACGTTGTCGTTCTTATGGGGTGGGATGCATGGTGAGAGTGAAGGGGCCTTGGCCTTCGGATACATCTCTCACCGAACGAAACGCGACATGAGACACTTTACTAAGTTATTCTAAGAGGTAGTGGTTTTTATTATCACTTTAAAACATTCTTATATACATGAAAACAAGTAGAAATTCAGGATATTTATCATATGTTTTACACTGTAATAAAAATGTGACAGCTTTTTGAGTCAATAAAATTAGGTTAACAGAGTTATAAATATGATCTCCAGATAATACAAACAGCCATTGTTCCCGTTCTACTTAATAGCTTAATAGCACCCTTGCTGGGTGGTCTTTGAATTATTACTCACGTAAAATAACCAATTAGATTTTGTGAAATCTGGAGTGTTGAATGGAGATTGCGAGTTATTTTTATAATTATATTATCAACGAATTGTCACATATTTTAGTGACGATTTTTTATTTAAAATACCACACGTCCTATTTTCCTGTAAAATTAACTGCATTTTTTTTTAATATCTATAATATTCTATTTGATTCAATCGACAATCATCATTAAATTTGCGAATAATCATTAGCATAAACAGGGATTCGAGACCAAACAATTAGGAGTCAGAGTGCAAAACCAGTAAATTATCAAGAAGTCAAAATTAAACTGTTTGCTAAATCGTGAAAAGCAAATTAATAGTCTTATTATTAAAGAAGTAAAAACGGATAGACATAGTAATCGAGCACGGCAAGGATTACAGACAGTTTATGATGTAGTGATGATAACCTTAAAAACACTTTGACTCATTATAAAAGTCAAAGAAGCGAGTGAGATGTGTAAGAGTCGTGCCTTATGGAGCTCTTGTCTCTCTGCCTAGCCAAAATGAACAAAACGCGTGCGGTTAAGTAATTTAACTACTCATTCAAAATCAAAAACAATTGTGTACATGAAAGGTGGATGAAGTGTATGAACAAAACAGTATTTATCCATTCAAACAGACCGCAACTTCAACTTTGTTTATGTAACCAAATAATATCAAACCTGTGATACGGGTACTTTGACCACCGTTTCCAATTTCAGAGGTAACGTCATTTAATGCAGTCTAACAAATGATACTGTAATACTCATCTATATCCACACGTGGATATTATCAGGTGCAGTAAAATAATTTTTATAAAATCACAGTCGTTTTTAAAAGTATTTTTTAATCAAAGCATTGTCGGAGCTTGACAATTCTTTGCTTGAAAAGCCCAGCTAGGAATCCACAATGGTAATACTGATCTCAACGCTAACTTATGGAAGCGAGAGTTGGGTATGTTAGAGTGTGCATGAAAGTAGGATAAGCGCGGTCGAAATGAGGGCATTGCGCAAAATCTGCGGAGTGACCCTCGCTGACCGCGTCGAAAACAAGGTTATGAGGAAGAAAGTCGGATTGAAAGAGAGTGTCGTTGTAAAAGTAAGAAAAGCATGATCCGATCCGATGGTCCGGATAGAAGGGATTTATATAAGGGATAGACTAAGCAGATATACAATCCAAAAGCGGATGGATGTAGGAGTCGAGGATGGCCAAAACACACATTCCGTGACCAAATAGAACGTGTTCTGGAGGAAGGTGATGTTAGGAGCCTCAAAAATCAACGCACGTGCATGAAAAGAGTTATGAAAGTCAACGAAGCAAGTGAGGTGTATAGGAATCGTGCCATATGGCGCTCTGTTTTCTCTGCTTACCCCGCAAGGGATTTAGCGTGAAGTTATGTATGTGTATGTAAATATATTTAACGAGATAGAAGGCCAAGAAAAAAGAACCAGAATGACCAGGTACCTTTTCCGGCGTAAAATTATGAGCAATAATTATAAAAATTAGTATGGCTATTAGGCCTAACAAAATACGCAGGAAGTAGCCCCTATCTATAAGTCTAATCGATGAACGAATTAAATATGAACAGAAATGAATGTGTTGTATAAATTGCAATGTGGGCGTTCTCAAGAAATGATTGTATAATTGCTTGTGTGTTTCACTACAACTTGCCTATCATTTATCATCGAGTAAAGTGTTCCTGAATACTGGTACTGGAAAACCTTCCCTGGGAACGTTTTCGTTGGTGGAATAGGGAAGGCGTTTAGGGATGGGATGGGGAGGCAAACGCGGCATGAATCATTTTACGCTGATATTCTGAGAGGTCGTGGTAATTCACAACAGGTCTACAAAAAACTCCCGGACGGTGTATGTCTATCTCTTAAGGATAACTCACAGTCACCATTTTATAGCATCAATTTATTTTATTTTAAGCCTTGATTTTTTTTTTTAATTTTTTTTTTATATATTTTTTTATTCCTGAAACAATCATAGGGTAAATGTACATTTTAACTTAAACTAATTCTAAACTTAATTATAATTTAAACTGTAGTTCCAAACAGTATGAATCAGGAACCCTCTCCGGAAAAGGCCTCCTCCAAGGCTTTCCATCTTTCTCTATCCCGAGCTATTTGGATCCACTGTGGACCCGCGGTTTTTTTAATATCGTCATCCCATCTAGCGTAGGGTCTGCCTCTGTAGCGTTTGCCTGGTGGGTCTCTCCATGTGGTTACAGTTTTCGTCCACCTGTCATCTGTGAGGCGCGCTACATGACCCACCCATTTCCACTTCTGTTTTTGTGCGTGGCTTAGTGCATAAATTGTTTTAGTCTCTGAACCTTTTTTTGATTGTCTTCTTATATGAATCTTTTTAATGTTTAGCATAATCCTCTCCATTTCTCTTTGACATGTGGTTATATTGTTTTTTGTTTTATTCTTAAATTTCCATGTCTGGCATGCATATGTCAGGCATGGAATAAGGCATGAGTTCATCACTTTTTTCTTAAGAATGATAGGCATATCGCTCTTAAATATTTCTTTGTAACTCCAATATTTATTCTAAGTACATTTTACCCTTCTTTCTATTTCTTGATCATTTCTGTCGCTGCTGAATCCGATTTGTTTACCCAAGTAGATATAATTTTAGACATATTCTAAATCATCGTTTTCAACTTTTATTGTTGATCTTAAGTAATTCCTCATGGCTTTAGGTTTTGTAATATTCATTCGCAACCCTACTTGTATACTAGCGTTATGTAAAGTTACTATCATGTTTTGTAGTTGGCTGCTTGTTTCTGATAGTAATACTAAGTCGTCTGCGAATCTTAAATGGCTTAAATATTTTCCTTGCATGTACAAGCCTTGTTTTTTCTGTGGTTACAGTAAGTCCTATCATATTGGTTTTTTCAATTCTAATTTTACCAAAAAATGTGGCTGCTGTTTAATTATGGTGTTAAAGACTGATAAATAGATTAAGAATTGATGTATTTTTCATTATCGTTGTTTACTTCCTAAGCCTACACTGATAAACTCCATTACAATGGCCGCAACACGGAGGCTACAGAAAAAGCTGAATGATATTAGACAATCAGGACTCAAGTCCTTCAGGGAAATTCAAGTTGATGAATCCAATATATTAACATAGCAAGAATTAATTGTCCCGGAGTATCCATTCAAACCACCCAAGATTAGCTTCAAAACAAAGATCAATCATCCAAATATTGATGAGAAAGGTCAAGTTTGCCTGCCCATACTCAGTGCTGGGAACTGGAAGCCTGCCACAAAGACTGACCAGGTTATTCAAGCTGTAGTGACCCTTGTTAATGATTCCGAGCCAGAACATACACCACGCGCTGAACTTGCTGAAGAATTTCTAAAAGATAGGAAGAAATTTACAAAAAATGCAGAGGAATTCACTATAGCATCAATAGACCATAATAAAACCCATAATGTACTAATTTATTACACCTGAAGTGACACAAAGATCACCCGGTCAACTACACTAAAATAAAATAAAAAATCCATGTAAACATAACACGTCGCGTGTTTCCAAGATCTACAGTTATTTTATTTGTCGGCATTATGTCGTGGGCATTAGATAAATTAGTAATAGACAGTATTATTATGTGGAGTAGGTAGTGGTGATAGTCGGAGGAGGAAGCCATGTTCATGCTCGTAAGAGACCACTAAACTTTATTATAGTGTTTACGACCAACAAAAATACTTTTACTATTGTTATTTTTGTACACGGACGCAAACATTGGCGATGTCATCCTGTTTATAATTTTACTAGCTTTTATCCGCAGTTTCACTCGCGTACTTAAATGTGTGAACAACAAATAAACGTAGTGCTATGGTCCCAAGGGTGTTATCGAGATTTAAGTACGTTTTATAGATAAAAAAAATTCAACCAGTGGTAGAGCCAAGCAGTTCGCTGCATGAATGGGCCGGCTCCACAGGTAAAATACCACGACCTCTTAGAAGATCGACGTAAAGTGGCTCATGCCGCGTTTCGTTTGGTGAGAGAGGTACCCGGAGGCCCTACCCCCTTACCCATCCTTTCCTATCCCACTCCCTTAAAGGTCGGCAACGCAACAGTAACACCATATGTGTTGCTGGTGTCCATGGGCGGCGTAGGTTACTTACCATCAGGTGACACGCTTGCTCGTTTGCCCTCCTATCCCATAAATAAATTAAAAAAAAAATAGTTTTTCTTCTAAATCAATAGTTATACTTATAATATATGGATACACCTATTTATTTATAGCCTTTTGTAGATATTTGTTCTCGAGTGAGACTTTAATTCGCCGACCTCCAGTTATGAGCTGGTTGTTTGACCAATGTACCACGAGGTACTATTAGTTAGGAATAATTTGACATATTAGTTTTTTGCTTAAATGTATTGTTACAATTAAAGCCCGGCTTGAAATTTCACAAGGGATTAGACGAATTAGTAAAAAGAAAAATAAATAAAACCTTACAAATGATAACCTCGCCATTATTATGAAGGCTGAGTCGCAAAACCTTCTTGTTAAATTACCACGTTCTTGTAAATGGCTAAGTAACATACGAAATTTCCTTCATAAATCAGAGAAAAGCTGAAGGTCTCGAGAAAACTTGTTACATAAAAGTTTTGCATTTAATGTTATAATATGTTACTGAATAACTGTAACTTCGGGTGGTCAGAATGCTCTATTATTTTAACACTTATCTTCACACCTTTAATAATGGAATGTGTAGGCATTTTAAAGTGTGCCTCGGTACGCTGAACTTTTGGGGCTATATGAACGAAACTTAGAACCTTGAAAAAGGTTAGTGGTTAATAAGTAATAGTAATTTATAAAGAAAATCAGGAATTCAAATTGTCGCTCACAAGAAGTCGCAGTTTTGAAACATTTGCGTGATCAATAGCTATAGCGGATAAAAATTTTCCCATGTATGAGTTATGTTTGGGATCATGTAATAAAAAATTCGCCGATTTGGTTCTGCATCCTCTGATATAAAATGCGTGAATTTACATTAGCGAGTCGCCATTTGTGATGGAAAAAGTAAAAAATCACCAAAAATTAAATTTAGCAATGTGTGTAATAATACCGTTTTTTTTAATCGAAATTTAATTTACATAAGATCTTTGTGCCTGATGAATATTTTCTTGCTATTATTGACTAAAGCCTCTTAAGAATTCGCAGAGCAAAGGATGCAGACAAATTGTTATTGTAAACATTTAACAATTATATTGAAAGATTGAGTTTCTCGGGAGAGGTATTAAATAAAAAGTTCTTTACAAAGAGTGACTGACTCGATTGAAAACGTAACCAAAAGTTTTAATTGAAAATATTCCTTCTATTGACTTTTTTTTTGTTAATGAATATCATTGCGTTTATGATTAGAAACTTTTTTGTCGAGTAAAAGTACTGTGATATTAAATAAAGAAAATTAAATCTATTTATTTCATACTATATACTATTTAGTCTCGGTGGCGCAGTGGCGAGCACCCCGCTTCTGATTCAAGAAGTAGTGGGTTCAAATCCTGGCACTGGCACACACCAATGACTTTTCGAAATTATTTTAGGAAGTTATGTGTGATAAATATCGATGACTGAAAACTTTGTGCCCGGTATGGCAATAGGTTCGCCACCTATTCCATTTGGGACGTAAACATAACGGCGAGACGAGGCTTAACAGCCGCTGCCTACACCTTCGGGTAACAAAAGGCGTGAAGTTATGTATGTATGTTATTTCATACTAGCTTATCCCCGCGGCTTCGCTCGCATTGAAAAGTATCCTATGTTACTACTAATACCTCCAAGAATATGTGCACAAAGTTTCATGATGATCGGTTGAGTAGTTATCGCGTTAAAGCGTAACAAACAAACTTACATTCACATTTATATATTAGTAGGGATAGGGAAAGGGATATGGATAAATTCAGAGTATTGATGTAGGATTTTTCTAGATTATATTATAAGTTTTTCCTTCGGATGCAAATATATGTAAATCAAAGAAATAAAGAAGAAAAAAAAAGTATCCTATGTTACTTCTAATACCTCCAAGAATAAGTGTAAAAAGTTTCATGATCATCGGTTGAGTAGTTATCGCGTGAAAGCATAACTAACAAACTTACATTCACATATATATATTAGTATAGATATAGATATCTTGCTATACAGCGAGTTTATGGAGCAATCTTAAAATTTCTTAGATACTCTTTTCACGAGGGATAATATAAATCATTTTAGCCAATATGTTATAGCATTTTATACCAAAGACATGTAGAAGAGATATAGTAATTTTAGTTGATGTCTTTAACAGTACTTCTGAAGATAATGAAAAACTGTTTTTAACTGGTAATTCTAAGAATAGTAAGATTAAAGTTTATTAATCACTTTAAACACCTTCTTAAACATTCTTATGTTACCGGTAAGATTCTACGTGAATTCTCTCGAAGTTTGCATTAACTTAAATAACCATTTTCCCGTGTTACTAGTAAAAGTGTCATAAAAAACTAATGCTGTCAATGTGCCTATAAAATACAACAGTAAAGTTCGACTCCATTTCTTTTATATTTAATGTTGTTTTACAACAACAAAGACATGGATGGACACGGCTGCTAGCACCGGACATTAAATTTGTATCGAAATGAGAATTATTATAACAAACACATAACTTCACGCCGTTTCTACCCGATGGTGTAGGCAGTGGCTGTTAAGCCTCGGGCACAAAGTTTTTAGTCATTGATATTTATCACATATAACTTACGAAATTAATTTCGCAAAGTCATTGGTGGACCTCGCGACCTCTAGACTCAGAAGCGAGTGCTGGACTACTGGACCACTGAGGCTTAGTAAATCATTATAATATCGCGTTTTCTGTTACATTCCTTTACTAAAACTCTGAAACTATGCTCAAAGGTTTTTCTATAAACTCAGGCCATTTTCAATCCGAAGGTGACAGCTATTAATTCTCGACTCGCCAAATGTTTACATCTCAAATAGCATAGGTGGCAGAATCTATTGTTATAGTTTCTACATTTAACTTCTAAAAATAAATTAGAAAAGTCAGTCAGACTACCGGATTTGATACCACGACTTTTTTGATTCAGAAGCCAGGTGATCGACCTCGATCATTTTGTATATCGTATTATATGTGCACAGAATAATTTACGAAAATAGATAGAGTACTTTAAGTACGTCTGAGCGTTCATAAAAAGTCAACCTGAGTACAATTTTTAAAACTAACTTACTTGCTTACAAGTCTTGCCATAAAAACAACTGCTATATTTTTATTCCTCCATCTTCTTGTTTTCGACAACATCTCGAAGAAAATAAAGTAACATAATAATTTATACACAATATTATGTTTTATCAATCATCTGTCAATTTGAATAAAAAATAATGAGTATATTTTCTATTGACTGTTTTGGAAATTTAATTATCATCATTTTTTTTTTGCTTAAATTTTATTTTGGTGAAATTAGTAGTACTACAATAATCGTACTTTTTTCCTTTTAATTCTTATTGATATCAACTTTTATACGTAATGAAATATAGTCTTTTAAATCTTTATTTGTATATACGATATAATGAACTTAGTTTTGAAATAAAAGCACAAAATTATGTTGAATGAAATATCGGTTTACAAATAAAAAAAAATACGTGGGCGTTCACCTAGCATGACGTGAGAAATGTCTTCTATTTACTAACTAAACAATTTTTAAATAACTTTTTCACACGACTATCTCAGGAGCAGAGTTATGTTGATTTAAAATTAATTTTCATACTTTTAATCTCAATTTGACAATACAACAACTGGAAACGTAAATGGATGCTGCTACACGCTAAATTAAATTTAGCACTCGGTATAAAAGATGTGCAAATAATAAGATTATCTGGATAAGGAAAGTGATTTCCTTATGCTTTTCTTTTGTCGACTTTTAGGTCTTTTTAAATTTCTTCAAAAATACTTGTAAACGATTACGCTTCCGTTCTAACTTCAACGTGACTAAACTTAGAATTGTTCTGTTAATGTACTTGTGGATTTAGAGATATCACTTTAATAAAAGTTTAACTACTTCAAAATATTATAAAGAGGAAAGATTGGTTGTAATCGACAATTATTTCAAAACTACATACTGTCACTTTAAGCAGAAGTAACAAAAGCTTTCAAATTTTATTTATCTTGACGTTAAATTACAACGATGGAACCTTGTCTAAGTAAAAACCTATCAAATAAAATCAGTAGTATTTAATAATTACAATTTCATTTAAGTAAGTATAAAATGACTGTGACGTCTATATCACAAAATCTATTAAGAAGAGATCAAAGCGTTATTACTCACTGGTATCCAGACAGTATCTGGCACAGTGGAATGTCTGCTACCTCGGGCATGTAAATACCATTTTCTGACTTATTATTCATTCTCACTAAAATTATAACAATTTTACTATTCTTACAATTCTTAAAATTAAAAATGATGTACTAATTGCCTCTGCTTTGCTGTATTTTAGTAGTTTTTTTTTTGCTTTTTGTATTGAAAAGAAAACTGCGTCTTATTGCTGTTTGTAAATTTAATGAGAGTATTTAAATATATTTAATATTTTGATAACATTTAGGACGTGAACATTAGGTGTATCCTGACTGTCCTCGACTCCAACATCAATCGTCTTTGCATTGTTTAACTGCTTAGCCCATGTTGCATCCTTCATTCTTTCTAGATGTCCGAACCTTCGGAACATGCTATTTCTTAAACCGACACTCTCTTTTAATCCAACTTCCTTTCTTACATTACACTTATTTCGACCGCTTTTATCCTAGTTTTACGTATTTGGGCTTGTTATAACATTACATAGTATAAAACCAAGTCGCAATCCACTATCTGAGTGTGTGCCTTATATGCTTATATATTTGAATTTTGATGTTTTCTTTTAATTGATTAGGATTGGTTTCAAGAGGGGGGTTTGCAAGTGTATTTTCCATTCATAATATAGAAGGGCAAAAGTGATAATTTTTGAGGTTTGGAGCTTTAATTGCAAACGCTGGCTGAACCTTAAGTGAAAGATCAAAGTAAGTCAATAAAATAATCTTAAAAGGCGCCAATTGAACTTATTAGAATCCAAAATAAAAGCAAAACAAAAAAAAATAAAGTTTTTATAAAAACGCTCTAAAAAGAACAAAATATTTGTTCCTTAAAATATTTAACATAAACTTATAACCTTGTTGATTTGTCTTATTATAAAATCTTAATATACATTCTAATCGAAATAAATAAGATAAGATTTATAGTTAAGTAAATCAACTATAACTAGTTAAGTATATCAATTAGTGTGGTATGTGATCAAACTCACTTATTATAAAGTAAGACAAGTTTTCAAAAACATAAAAATTTATTCTATAACAAGCTTTACAAAAGTCCGCTATTGTTCAGCGGTTAACAGAATCTCCAAAGCGAAAAGCTGTTCTTCATTAAACAACGGAACCGACCGTGATAATACCCATTCAATAGTCATACTTTTATCTCGCTGCGATTCTGTGTGTTCTCTAGATTTTATAGGGCATAAAACCTTAGATAGCGGCCGTTAAAACTTGGTACAGAGTAGGTACTACAGAGGCAATATGCCAGTTCTGCATTGCCACTTCTATTTCTTTGCTTTAAACTTACTAGTGCTCGATATCTAAGTTATAAGTTATTATATAAGTCGATTACATTTTTTTTTCTAAGAGATAATTAATTCGATTTAAATATAATCTTTACAAATGGAGAAAATAATACGAATTATAATAGAAAAATGGATAATATTTTAAGTAATATTCTTTCTTAAACAATATATTCGTTTGCAAATAGTTGTGACAAAATTGTAACAGCACTGAGGAGATTTTGGAGAGAAACTAATATAAAAGTATGAGCATAATTTTACGACAGGAATATGATTTACTCCCGCGGGAGAATGACATTTCATAACATTTTTATGGTTCGATAAAATTTCGGGAAATAATTGAACCTATTTTGTTTCATTAAACCCTCTGATATCTGTAAAAAATACCGAGCCACTTCTCTGACATACATGATATTTGTTGTTCATATTTTTATAAGAGATCTTTTTTTATGGGATAGGAGGGCAAACGAGCAGGCGTGTCACCTGATGGTAAGCAACCAACGCCGCCCATGGACACCAGCAACACATAATGTTACTGTTGCGTTGCCGACCTTTAAGGGATAGGGGAAAGGAAAGGATGGGGAAAGGGGGGTGGGCCTCCACGTACCTCTCTCACCGAACGAAACGCGGCATGAGCCACTTTACGTCGATCTTCTGAGAGGTCGTGGTATTTCACCGGTCGAGCCGGCCCATTCATGCAGCGAACTGCTTGGCTCTACCACTGTTAGAGAGAAACCAACAAATAACATAACATAACATAACATAACATAACATAACTTCACGCCTTTTGTTACCCGAAGGTGTAGGCAGCGGCTGTTAAGCCTCGTCTCGCCGTTATGTTTACGTCCCAAATGGAATAGGTGGCGAACCTATTGCCATACCGGGCACAAAGTTTGTCAGTCATCGATATTTATCACACATAACTTCCGAAAACAATTTCGAAAAGTCATTGGTGTGAGCCAGTGTCTGGAATCGAACCCCGGACCTCTGGATCAGAGGCCGTGCGCTCGCCCACTGCGCCACCGTGACTGAAACCAACAAATGTTTAACATTATTCGACATAGTAAATAGTAAAGAATGTACATTGGTTGAAGTATAAACGTAGAGTATACGAGCCGTGACGTTGAAGATATTAAGTGGAAGCCATGGACGGTTGTAAATTGAGGAAGCTACTGGCCACTGGCACTCGTGCTGGGACTTTCTATTTATAAACAATGATTCTGCCAATTTTATTAACTACTTTGCTTACTGCGTATCTAGATCAAAGAGGTATATTTGATTAAATTTGGACTAATTAGCTAACCACACATTTTAAGCCTCAAGGCATGACCTAATTCATATGTCCAGTGATTCTGAAGCGAAGTGCTTGACTGGTGCGAGACCTCCAAGAGGACTTTAATTAATATATTATATTAATAATAAATTTAATTGGCATATGATTCCTAGTAAAAAAAATAAAGCTACTTAACTGCTTGTGCCAAAATACGATCAAATGTATATTCGTAAACGTCGACGTCCTAAATTCGTTCATGATTGTGTAAAAATGATCATTTACATTTTTATTTGTATAGATTAGAGAGTCGGAGGCGATCTTTTTGCCATTTGGTCCATTTTCTTATCTTCACGATTAGTTGGTTCAAATCCTTGGCAAAACATCATTTGAAGCAGCTTATTTCATTTTTATTTACGGGCTTGTTTACTTTAAATTTACATTGGAACTAGACGACCCGGCAAACTTAGTTCCGCATCAGATGTAATAATTTAAAGAATCACACGTATTTTTTCTTTATTTTAGATAAAAACCAACTGTTACCCTCTATCTATTAAAGAAACCCGCATCAAAGTCCGTTGCGTAGTTCCAAAGATAAGCATATAAGAGGACAGACAGTGGAAAGCGACTTTGTTTTATACTGTATAATGACTAGTTGTTTCTCATGTTTCCGCCTGCGTTAAATTTCTCTCTAATCGTAAACCACCTTTAATCTTCTCTAGTCTGTTTCACTCAATTCATGTTTAATTTGTGCTGAGCTATATCACAGTAGTATAATAGAGTATAAGAAGATATTATAGTATAGAGGTATATTAAAATTAAATTTAATGTCTCGGTGGTCCAATAGGAGAGCACACGGCTTCTGATCCAGAGGTCCGGGTTCGAATCCTGACACTGGCTCACACCAATGATTGTGTGATAAATATCGATGACTGAAAACTCTGTGCCTGATATGGCAATAGGTTCGCCACCTATTCCATTTGGGACGTAAACATAACGGCGAGACGAGGCTTAACAGCCGCTGCCTACATCTTCGGGTAACAAAAGGCGTGAAGCTGTGTCATGTTATTGTGAATTTTATATTCCATAATTTATAAAAATCATTTTATATAAAACCTAAGATATCCCGCGAATTGATGTATAATTGTAATCCGTATCCGTAATGTCTTTCGTATTTCAAAAGCGTGAATGCCTACACAAAAAAACCTATATAAAAATAGAAGCGAAAAATCAAACTAAAAGAAAATAGATTAGTGATATTTATATTTCGAAGATAAATTTTCCTTTTCACTTGAAACACAGAAGAACATCGTAATGACACCAATCTATATTGATGGTTAGTTTCCCAGCTAACTAATTAACTCGACTGCTTTTAATTTCGTCCCTTTGCTGAAGCCAATTTTTCATGATACCCCTTATTTTAGTTTTACGACTCAAGGAGAGTTAATAATTCTATTCAATTTGATATAAACCAATATGGCAGTAATGATAATTTGGATTTGTTGAGTATGCATAGATTAGATGCGTAGATAATAGTCATTTAATATAATATAATAATAGACATGATAGATTTGTTAGATTTTATATGATTTTTAATGACATTATTTACCCAGCTTTATTTACAGGTTAAATGGAAAAAAATACATGCATCATACTCGAAGCCACAGATTTATTTAGCCATATTACAATTTCTTCTTACCTTACTATAAATTACTGATAGTTCTAATATTTCTCTAACTCATTGTTTCAAATTATAGTTGTCGGAATAAGCAGGACGTAACGAAAAGTCGACCGAAGAAAGTGGCGTGAATACACACAATTCAGGTACTTACTCATATAAATAAAAAAAGGTTGTGTGAAAATTTGTACCCAGAATACGTAGCTCTTTTTAGTCAAAACAAATAAATCATGGCTATTTTGCTTAACCGCTACGAATTCCAAATATATATTTTTGTTTCATTCGTCCAATTTGGACAGGTTAAAGCTTAGACGCCTTCTTGTAGGACTTATTTGTGTTTTCTTTGGATTAGAATAGACCATTGTCTAATCAAGCCTGGTTGCCTTATGATAAATGTCTTAAATTGCAAAGTGTGCAGGTGTCATTATCATATTACTCTAGGGGCCGCTCTAGCTTCATAAGACGACTAGCCCAGAGGGGGCTAGAAGAAAAAATAATTAAAAAAAAATATAAACGTACAACATGATTAGAATACTTAACAATTTTAAATTTGGAATCATTGGTGTAGGTAGCGTTAATGTCCTAGAAACGGTGGTAAACAGAAGTCCTAATTCTTGACCGCTATTGTGGGAACAAGAAATATTATAACATATATATAAATAGATATTTTAACAGGAGACTTCAGGATATAAATATTTTTCGTTAAATCAATTAATGAAATGGATGTAGTTCAAAATGAAAGCGATTATCATTTTTATATATATATATATATTTTCTCGGTTTATGACAATCTCCGTTCAAGACAGTTTTTACAGTTTCTGACATTTAAATTTTTGTATTTTAATGGCTTTTTCTACTAATGTACCCAGCGATCATTAGTCTGTGACTCACTTAATTTTTATATGTTTGTTAATGGGATTGGAGGACAAACGAGCAGGCGTGTCAACTGATGGTAAGTGACTAGCGCCGCCCATGGACACCAAATGCAGAATAGATTGACGTACACCGGGCAGAATTATGTCAGTTAACCATATTTATCGCACATAATTCCCGGAAAGAAGTCTGAATAGTAATGGTTTGGGCCACGATTCAAACCCAATACCTATGAATTTAGAAGAGGATTATTCGATCCAATTCTCAGAGAATCGTAGCAGATCACTCTTGCGCAACGTTAGTTCCTATAAGTCATCCGAGATTACCTAATTACTAAGTAAGTTTCACATATCCAGTCAATATACTTCACCAAATTCTCGAAACAAGCGGCTTTTGATGTATTTTTAGCAGTTTCTCTCTTTCTCTCTCTCAGCTATACCTGTGAAATATCGGAACTCCTCAGTACACTACGTGTAAGCAATTTTCTCCAATGAAATCACTTAAGTTGCTCGCTATTAATAAATAACTTTGCACCTACGTTGCTTAAGTGGATATTAAATCGCCACAGTGCTTTTTCTTTATACGATTTTCCTTTGTAGAAATAATAAAGTTTAAATACGTAACGAATTAAGTATAACATTTCTAAGTTTTCTTTTTTAAGTTAAATTATTTTCCTTATTTGTAAACAGCAAACTAGAAAACGTCACACGGTGGTATTTGACTAGCACCATCCATGGACATTTACAACACCGAGAGAGTCACAGTTACGTTGCCAGTCTTTAAGATAGGATAAGGATATGAGGCAGCAAGGGGTGTGCTTCCGCACATATCTCTCATAGAAACTCTTTACGTCTGATTATTTGAATTTCGTACATGAGAACTAACAACTTATAAGCGTACATATGCGTATTTATTCAATTGATTTTCCCGCATGAGTCGAAGTAAACAGGAAAGCGCTAAACGCAAATTGACAACTCAAGTGTCGCCTTAATCAGGATGAGGGTCGAGTCACAGACGCCGCCGACGCGCCGTATAGGTAACTACTCAAAAGGTCTAAGCCGCATTCATACAATATTTCTTTAGATTTTAAGCTACAAAAAATACTACAGTGGTACAGTGCTACAGTGTTAGAGCCAAGCAGTTCACTGTATGAATGGGTCGGCTCGACCGGTGAAATACCACGACCTCTCAGAAGATCGACGTAAAGTGGCTCATGCCGCGTTTCGTTCGGTGAGAGAGGTACCCGGAGGCCCACCCCCCTTCCCCATCCTTTCCTTTCCCCTATCCCCTAAAGGTCGGCAATGCAACAGTACCACTATATGTGTTGCTGGTGTCCATGGGCAGCGTTGGTTGCTTACCATCAGGTGACAAGCCTGCTCGTTTGCCCTCCTATCCCATAAAAAAAAATACTACCATTCTCGGTTTTCTTATTGATCATTTTTACAGCTGCAGCAGCGTTTGAGCGTTTACCCATGTATCCATTGTAACTATTAGCTGTTTAATGGCCAAAAGCTGGATAATTGTTCATCCCATGGATCACCACAGTATACAATCCTGTCCCAGGAGCTTAGAGACTCACTAAAAATATAGTTTTTATAAGAATGAAATGCCTATGGAGTTGCAAAAATATCTACTTATACAACTTTTAAAAAGCAAAGTACTTAAACTAATGTACGTGAAGAATGTATTTCATTCTAATAAGATACAATTGAATACAATGAAAACATTGTTTAAAAATGAGTTCAGAAAAGTCCACAAACTTCATTTTACTTTATCATTTTCAACAAGGACACTTGAAATTTTCTATCTGAACTAAATTAATCTCCACTTTGCAATAGAATTGAATGTATAGCCATGAATAAATAATAATTTTAGATGATAGTCCATGAGACGTACGAAAATTTCGGTGACTTCCACTTATTTTAACTGACAAAATTGATTGTGGTCTGTGTAATTGAATGTCACGTCAGGAGCCTTAAAAACCAACGAGCGTGTATGATAATATAAGTAGGTAAGTTATAAAAGTCGACGAAACGCTCTGCTCTTATTGACAACCTGCCAGATTGCCAAGAAGTTAAATTAATAAGTAATTACATTTGATTTGTCAAGATATGCTGCAGGTTAAAACTAATAATTAAATATACTTCATGTAAGTGTTCACTCGACAACAGCTAAAGTGCTTGGCTTAGTGCGCACAAGTTCTGTATATATTCTTAAAATAAGTAAAGTATAAGTATATTAACAATCAGACATAATAATTATGTATAATCTTCCTTTGCCTATCTTATAACTAAACTCAAAAATAAAATAAAAACCTCAAAAGTATAGCCACGCAGTTCGTTGCATAAATAGGCTAACTCGAACGGAGAGATATTCTCCGTCTTACTTTCTTAAAGGCCGGCAAAGACAACTGTAACACTACGCTTCAGGTGTCCATGGGTGACGCTAATTAATTACCATCAATTGACCCGCTTGATCATTTGTCCATCAAATAGTTTATCTCGAATGTGCTAGTAGAGCTACCGTCCAAAATATGTTGAATACTTTCTACTTAACAGTTATAAATAGAAATTCCTCAGTAAGTTTGTTAAAAACCGAACTTTATTCATTAGCATGTATTTTTTTGCCGAATTTATTCCTCTAACTAACTCTTTGTACACTTCTTAATCTCTCACACTGGACTATATATTTCCCTGTCAGTTAATATATTTCATTGTGAACAAACAAAACTGTGTTAGTTTATAACTTTATTTCTAACAACTGTTTAGGTCGTCTCGGCGGTCTGGAAGTTAAGCACTTTGAACTTGAAATAAGAAGTGGTAGGATCAAATCCGGACTTAACCCAATGATTTTATGGATTACTCTGAACAATTTTGAGTTATGTGTGTAAAATAATCATGATTGACTGCATTATGCCCAATATATAACAAGAGATTACACTAGCTATTTTATTTACGACAAAAAATTAATCAAGTCAAACCATGTCACAACCATTTCGGGTAGTAAAAAGCGATAGTTTAGAAAAAAATATTTTTTGTTCAAAATCCTTGAAACCGAGACTCTAGTAAGAGGTTACCTGGTTCTTAACTTAGTCCTAGACCAATTGCACACCTTTAAAGGTATTTAAGCACCTGTTTTTGATCATACTATTGTTGATGGTGAGCATCTTTCAAATACAAATGCAGATAAATTATAAACATTTTAAAATAAGAAGAATCCATTTTCTTTAGAATATGCAATTGTTGAAAAACTATAATTCATACTATAGCAAAGAAATGCAATTCAAGCTTATTGACAGTTTGTCTAACTTTTATATTTCTGAATGTTGTGAGAGACGAACTTAATAAAACATTTCACAAAGCAACGAATAAACAAAATATGAGTGAAACGAAATGAAATGAATTTCTTTGACGTTCGAAGTCTTTTACAGCTCACTGCACACCGCTCGCACGATTGAAGCGTGAAGAGCATCCACAATATTTATTTGCGCTTTTGACAACTAATCATACTTATTTACCAACAATTTACTATTTTCATTTATATTATAGCAATTAAAGTATCTGTGTTTCAGTGGTCTCAAATTCAAATCTGGAAATAATCCAATGATTTTTCAGATGTGTGATAAATATCATTCACGAAAAATCAGCAGGACGAACAATATTTGCCACTGCTCGTATCTCTTAGTATTAAAGGCTTGAAACGAAATATTGTTCATAACTGTTGTACAACAGTTAAGAACAATACCCCATGGTGAATAGTGAATTACTATCTTCCCCACGCTTCAATTACACTGTTTCCTAACGCTACCCTTGTTTCTACATACACAGTGTACTTGCCATTCCTAATAAATATGCTTCCATAATAAACAATTTCATCCAACTGTTTCAGCACTAAATCATCAACCATTATCCGTGAATTTGGTCTGGTTTCTTTTCTTTCAAACACCATAATTTTCATTTTCATTACATTTAATACCAAGTTTCGTCAAACAACAAACTTTTATATATGAGACTAGTGATAGAGACCTTCTCTGTCATTTTTCACAAAGGTAGAGTTACACAGTTCGCTGCATTAATGAGCCTGCTCAACTAGTGGAATACCACGGCCACTAGAATAAATAGGTGAAGTGGCTCATGCTGAGTTTCATTCGGTGAAAGAGGGATCATATTTTATTTAAACCGGCTTAACGTATCGTGTCGTCTGTGTAAAGCAGCTAACAACTGGATCACCTATTCGCATCGATCTCATTGTCTAGAGACAACTCTCCTGATAAAGGATGAACAGTCGATAAGCAGACACGCTGTGCAGCTGTTATTAGTACCTCATATGACCCAAAAGTACGCCGCTTACCCCGTGGCCTAGGAAGAAACATAGACACACAAATAACAGAAAATCTTTCGGCTCAGAGCCAGTTGCTTCTCTGCAATGTTGCGGAGTTAAAAAAATTGATCCACGCATCCCCTTCCGTTGCTAAAAACACCCAGAGTGTTCAGTAATACTCCTTTAGATATCACACTATATAATAATTAAAAATATTATAGGATATGTGCCTAGCAATCTGTCAACCAAAATCAATTTAAGCCATACGGCTTAAAAAGTTCGACGTGTATACACACGTCGAGATTTTTTGTTCCAATTTTTAGGTGGCGAGTCTCCAATCGAAATATATCGAATACAAATTTGTAGGACATAGTTTTTTATCACACATAACTTCCGAAATATTACCAAAAAAATTGTTGAACTAGGCTTATTTAGAATTAGCATACTGATCATACATATCAGCACAAGACATAACATTTTTTTTTATGGGATAGGAGGGCAAACGAGCGGGCGTGTCACCTGATGGTAAGCAACTAACGCCGCCCAAGGACACCAGCAACACATATAGTGTTACTGTTGCGTTGCCGACCTTTAAGGGATAGGGGATAGGAAAGAATGGGGAAGGGGGGTGGGCCTCCGGGTACCTCTCTCACCGAACGAAACGCGGCAAGAGCCACTTTACGTTGGTCTTCTGAGAGGTCGTGGTATTTCACCGGTCGAGCCGGCCTATTCATGCAGCGAACTGCTTGGCTCTACCTATTTAAATATTTAAAACTGTCCTCGGAAACATAGGTAATTATTTTAATTGTGAGTGTTGAGAAGTTATTAATGGACTGTCATTATCAGAAAAGAAGCTTAGTGACTGAGTGTTAAATTAATCAGAATTAAGAAGGATCCCGGTGAAGGGTAACAAAGATAATGGACTTCAGTCCAGAGATATCTTTGAAAAAATGGAAATAACCGTCTTATCGATATTTATAGTTTCTATATCACTTACTTCACATTTACCAGTAGTATTAACTTGTAGTTTTAGTAGTATTTCAATATATTGAAAAAATGTATAAAATGAACCAGTGTGATAAAAAAAAAGAAAATAATTTCTTCAATCATAGATAAAAAAATAGAAGATTAAAAACTGACTAAGCGGAAAGATAATGTAAAAAGGTATGTCCTTAAACTAAGTCGGTCGTAGAAGTGGGGGAAAGCAACTTTTCACATAAAATATAGCTCATCTTATTATAAATTGAAATTATGAGAGAAATAAACCGACGAGCATATTATATATCAAGTGTTATGAATATGAAAGAAGTTTTTTAAATATTCTATCAAGGCAGTCATTTCCTTCTATTTACCCTACAAAGGATATGGCGTGAGACTATGAAGCAAATTAAATTCTTTTACAATTAATGTCCACTAAGTAACTTAAATAGCAATAGACGTTATTGAGATAAATTTGTAAACATTTATGACACTGTTGATAGCTACCCAATTTAAGATTTAAATTGGTTGAAAAAGGTTAGAGTATTTCCTGACATCCAAATATTACAATTTAAAAATGTTATTACCTCTCCCAACAAATGGAACTCGGCGTGAGCCACCTTACATCAGTTACCGGCCAATCGTGCCGGCCATTCATACAGTAAACTGTGGCGCTCTACGAAACTAATAAAAATATGTTAACGGGAGGGTTGCTTTTCTGGTCTGTTTAACTTTATTGCTTATCCACTACTTAATATATATATATATCTGCATAAATACCCCCTAGCACCTAGTCTATCCCCCCCCCCCTAGCACGGTAGGTTGTTTTCGTTACAAAGTTCCGCTATTGTTAACAGCCGGCCGCGTGCTCGACTCCAATCGTCCATAAAAATACTTTTATTGTTGTTATCTACCTTTCACCATATTATGTATTTATTTCTCAGACTTTCGCGAATCACATTCATAACATTAAAACAACTTTTTAGAATTATATCGCGTTTATTTATTACTTATTTTTATTTATTTCCCGACGTTTCGAACTCTTTAAAGAGATCATTTTCACGAGTGATAACAAAAAGATGGTAGTCGTTGAAAAGCTATTATCATTGATACAGAGTGCACCCACTTTTGGGAAATAGAAATCAAAAAGTTGATGTTAAAAGTATGATTTTAACTATTGGTAACTCACATCAGACTATGAAACAAAAAAATAAGTATTTATTTATAAGATATATTTACTAAAGAAAAATTTTTGTTTCTAAAGATCCTTTGTTGTATGATTTAATAGGTAACAGTTGTTATTTTTAATTATTAGATAATCATCTCATTTTCTTAAGTTAGTTGAAATCAGAGTATAACTATTTATTAGACATTGATTGATTTTAAATTTAAAGGTAAGTATTTGTTAAAAATCTACCACTGGCTCAAAAACGCGGCCAGTCCTGAGAAAGACCCAGCAAGAAAATTTAGCGGCTGTTCTTCAAAACTGATTATTATTTGATTTTGGATGGGCTATTGATAGTACTATAATTTGTAATATTTTAAGAAAAGAAACTTGGTTTCCAGGTTAATAAAATTGTTTTGTTATTCTATACTTTTACTATTCAAAATTCTACATTATTTTGGTTTCTGATGTGTCTGACCTGCAAACTTCGAAACTTTAAAACGTCGGGAAATAAATAAATAAACACCATATTATGCTTTGTCTCAAGCACTCATTGCCTTCTTTTTCCAAAGTTACATTAACATTCATCCATTTTTTTATTTCCTCATTAGAATTTTACTTTATTTGGTAGATAAGAAATTTTACGACTAAATCACAACAGGCTAATGTGATTTCCTTTATATTACGAGTTTTAGTCAGAACAGTAAAAAATAATTATTATTTATTTCAGAAAGTAATCTTTAAAGTTCTTTAAATCTTTAATTATGCTGTGACAGTTATCGTTCATAGACATTTCATTAAAATTCTTACGCAAATTTGTAAGTCTTATGTTTACGCAAATATCTTTCACAATATTTATGTTCCGCTGTAGTACCTTCATATTCAAGGTTAACGTGTGACTTTTTTTAGTTTCGTCTAAATCCGATACAGCAATTCACGTCGTCAGAGTGGGTTGTCAACTATTTCATGTCCTCCACTTTCGTTTAGGAAAATAAATACTCTTTGCTGTTTAAATTTTTATGGCAAATCATTCCCACAAACATATTCGGAATGCGTTACGTACAATATTCTTTTATCGTCAATAAAAGTATTATATTTTTTTTATTAATTATAATTTTTAAGAAATCAATTGATTATAGAACAATACAAAATCTATAAAAAGTTTCTATGTCGTCATTTTCATCGTTTTTTATTATTTAATCATCATCGTTAATTTGCTCACGTTAAATTTGCATTGGTGTGACTTTATATTATAGAATGGTGATATATACTAATATACAGACATGAACACGTACAGCAATGAAAGTCTTTGTGAAGTAGTTTTGTATAATATGCGAACATATAAACAGTTTGATGAAAGGCTTACAATTAAATGTGATGAAATCAAAAGTTATAGTGTTTGAAAGGGAGGAATCCAGAACGGATACAAGGATAACGGTTGACGATGTAGTGCTGGAACAGGTGAATAAAATTGTATATCTTGGATGCGCTTTTAGCAGCGATGGAAGGTACACCGCGGATGTAGAAAGAAGAGTGGCTTTAGGAAATAAAGTAAATGGGGCGTTGGGCAGATTCCTGGGCGCAAAAGATATTAGCAGAAAAGCCCAGCTAGCAATTCACGATGCAATACTGATCCCAACGTTAACTTATGGAAGCGAGAGCTGTGTATGGCAGAGCGTACATAAAAGTAGGATAAACGGGGTCGAAATGAGGGCATTGCGCAAAATCTGTGGAATGACCCTCGCTGACCGCGTGGAAAACAAGGTTATAAGGAAGGAAGTCGGATTGAAAGAGAGTGTCGGTGTAAAAGTAAAGAAAGGGCATGCTCCGATGGTCATGTAGAAAGGATGGATGATGCAAGATTGACTAAGCAGTTATACAATGCAAAAGCGGATGGATGTAGGAGTCGAGGACTAGCCTAGACACATATTCCATGACCAAATAGAACGTGTTCCGGAGGAAGGTGATGTTAGGAGCCTCAAAAATCGTCGCGCGTGTATGAAAAGATTTATGAAAGTCAACGAAGTGAGTGAGGTGTGCAAGAATCGTGCCTTATGGCGCTCCGTTCTCTCTGCCTACCCGGCAAGAGATTTGGCGTGAAGTTATGTATGTATGTATAAACTTCTACTATGAATACAGAATTATATGTATACATTCATACAAGAGCCGGAATCTAGACTGACAGGGGCGGGTAGCTATCTGTCACATTCAGTGGACACGTTAACCTGTATCACAGTCCAGATTCCCCTCAGATTTGTCACTGTTTGGGATAGCTGTGATCAACTCTTACATTTATATGAGACACTCAAAATTACGGCGGATAAGCAAATGAATACACATAACAACGTGACAAGTAACTCCTAATTTTCTCTGTTTTCTTTTTCTCTGGTGAATACATATTATAAATAAGTATTTAACTTTTGTTTTCATGGTCTGATGTGGGTTACCAATAGTAAAAATCATATTTTTAACATCAACTTTTTGATTTTTATTTCCAAAAAGCAGGTGCTCTGTGTATCAATGAAAATAGCTTTTGAACAACTACCATCTTTTTGTTCATCCCTCGTGAAAATGATCTCTGTAAAGAGTTCGAAACGTCGGGAGGTAAATATAAATAGGTAATAAATAAACGCGATATAATCCTAAAAGTTGTTAAATCTATGAGTGAGATTCGCGAAAGTCTTAGAAATAAATGTTAACTTTTTGATTTTTATTTCCAAAAAGTGGGTGCTCTCTGTATCAATGAAAATAGCTTTTGAACGACTACCATCTTTTTGTTCATCACTCGTGAAAATGATCTCTGTAAAGAGTTCGAAACGTCGGGAAATAAATAAAATAAGTAATAAATAAACGCGATATAATCCTTAAAGTAGTTTTAGTGTTCTTTGAATATTTCCATTACCATATATAGATAATTGTAAAAATCTTATTCGGCACAATACATATTTATTATACAAACAAATGTACAACAATGTACACATATACAACAAAAACTTATCATAGTTTTTGTTGTATATGTGTCGTTACATAGCAAAAGGTTATCCCCTTAATGTTCACTAGACACACAAATTCCAATTCACTATATTATTATAACAAAATTGCTGAAAGGATTTTGTTTGCCATTCCACGCAAATTGTGTAACTAAACTTGCTCGAGCTTTGGATAACAAGCGCTTTGGTGGCAATTAGAATATAACATCAAAAACTAAACATCGGTATTAGTCTGTAGTTAATTGAGATATCAAAAGGGATTTCTTCCGTTAATTACTTAAATGTGGGTTTTATAATTATGTGAATAAATGTATAACTATTGGACCTAATTTTAATTACTCTTTTAATAATATTATCTCATAAATATATCTGCGTACAATTTTCTTCTAACGATTACCATTAGCTTGATACCGTTACATATTGTACCTAGTTTATAACAAGTAGTCTGCAGATCTAACAATCCACTTTGGAATGAAGAAGACTGAGGTTCGAACCCTGGCTCATACCAACGGAAATTAGATTTTTTTTTAAAGTTATTTGCAAATAAGCTCGACTGTTACATTGGTGCCTAATAAATGGCATAGATTCCGCCGCGTATTCAATTTCAAACGTTTTATTTAGGTGTAGCGTAACAGAAACTACCTACGTCTCAGGGTAAACAAGCGTGAAAATATAACATTAAATAATTAGAATGGAAATATTTCCCTCTCGGTGTTGCAGATCAGGTGACTTGCGTCCACTTTCCCCGGGTACCCATAAAAAAATGGAAATCCAAAGATTATTTTTTATATTCATACGAAAATACAATTATAAATATATAAGAATAACAACTAAATCAGTTCTATTTCATATAGTGGGTGGCAATCACTCAACTCCATCCGATTGATCTTTGTCGAATGAGTGAGCATCTCAAACGAAGATCTTTTTGGTGATTGGATATCACAGAGCAACGAGCAGATATAATGGTAAGTTTGGGTAATGTTCTAAATCAAAACTAGACTTTTGATCACAGAGGCTTTTTGAGAAGAATTGGCATTAACGTTTTTTCGTCAAAATTATTGTTTTCTATTTACATTTTTTTCTACAAATATTTATATGTATGTTTTGTGCCTTAGCACTTATTTTTGTGCTTTAATTTCTTAAGGTGAAGAGGACGTTGATTCGACTAAGTCTTGACCCTATAGATTCAGGCACTTTTAAGTAAAAAATAATAATTAACATAACATAACATGGATGTAGGAGTCGAGGACGGCCAAGACACACATTCCATGACCAAATAGAACGTGTTCTGGAGGAAGGTGATGTTAAGAGCCTCAAAAACCGACGCGCGTGCATGAAAAGAGTTATGAAAGTCAACGAAGCGAGTGAGGCGTGTAAGAATCGTGCCCTATGGCGCTCTGTTCTCTCTGCCTACCCCGCAAGGGATTTGGCGTGAAGTTATGTATGTATGTATGTATGTACATAACATAACTTCACGCCTTTTGTTACCCGAAAGTGTAGGCAGCGGCTGTTAAGCCTCGTGTCGCCGTTATGTTTACGTCCCAAAAGGAATAGGTGGCGAACCTATTGCCATACCGGGCACAGAGTTTTCAGCCATCGATATTTATCACACTTAACTTCCGAAAACAATTTCGGAAAGTCATTGGTGTAAGCCAGTGTAAGGATTCGAACCCGGACCTCTGGATCAGAAGCCGTGTGTTCTCCCACTGGAAATTTGAAAACTAACTATTTTACCAGTAATCACAGTTAATTTTTTATTACAGCAGATTTATATTAGAAATTAGTAATATTGTGTTGTTTTTACTATTTTAGGTTTTGCACCTAAAAATCATGATAAGACCATTTCTCAACATACGAACTTCTTGTGAAGTTTCTAAAATTAAGCATATTAGTTATTTTCTATTATCTATGATAAGAGATAATAATAATATTTTGGACACAAATCACACAGCGCCCTCCAGTTCCAAACTAAGCAACTAAATGCTTGTCCTATGGATACTAGATAACGGATACTAATACATATATACTTTTCTTTTGCAAATACATACTTATAATACATAGAAAAACACCCAGACGCCGCACAAATATTCATGTTTGTCACAAATATATGTGCTCGGGTGGGAATCGAACCCCCAACCTCAGTGCTGCAGCCAGGAGTTTTACCAATGCGCCACGAGGCCCGTCAATAGACATTTAAATAATACAATCAGCTCAGAACAGATATACTAACCGCTGGAGTAAAAAGAAGATAATGCAACATTTAATCAACACACATATTTATTTCAACATCAACAACTTCTAGAGAAAATAAATTAATTACATTATTTACCATATGTACAATTGAAAAACTATCTGAAATCAAATTTCCCCGCATCTCGGTCTACTGGCAGCATGCCCAGAAGACTGGCCGACTGGCAATGCTAATCCTCTGTATACTTCTAGAGTATGTTTTTGCCTATAATTTACAAGACCACAAATAAAACTAAATTAAAATATTACTGTAGGCAATTTCATTTTCTCCACCCACGGTCACTGTTAGTAATAAAATAGAATCTTTTAAAGAGATTCTTTTAAAAAAAAATTCCATTAATTTCGAGATATTGTTTTTATATTTTTATTTAATAGCAAAATAACTTTTTGTGGCTTTAATCAAGTTATTATATATGAAATAGATAAATTTCTTAATAATTCTTCGATGAGTTTTTTCTTAAGATAAATTAATAAAATATTGAATTGCTTTTATTTTTCCAGTAGATACATTGTTTTATGTCGAAATACAACGCAATGCAAAAAATATCCATTTCGACTGTCTCCATTTAGTTTTTCCTGTATTGAAAGGGCTTATTGAATAGAATGTCTGAATTTTCTAAGACGCGAAAAAGAATTCAGAGTACGTTGAAACAAATACTTCTTAGTTTTATATGGTTCGATAACTGCTGACGATATGTTACATACTCTTATTCGTACGATAGTGCGAACAGCTCTTCGCTTCAATTTCAGGAATTCTAATTAAACTTATACAATGTTTAATGGTTTAGTCTGAACTTACACAGTACGGCGAGATGAGCTTGCCAAAGTTTGGCAACCCTACTTGATGCTAGATTTTGTAGCCAATACTGAATACTGTAAACTGATAACAAAACTGTATCCGGTGACATTAATTACACGTAAATACCTATTATGGCTAAAGTTGATTTTGATATGGTATTGCTTTATTCAATTGTGTTATATATATATCAAGAACAGGTTTACAGATTTTAATTTCAGAATATAACACAAACACTTGGTGTTCTTGTTTTAGAAATCGTTACATACATATTATAGAAGAAACAGGTTGTGAAAAAAAATATTTTTTGGAAATATTTTTTAAGGAATTTTACGCCTTTTATGCTTGTAATTAATTATAATTCAGTAAGACGGTATTATTGTCATAAATACGTGCTTTCCAATTAAATCATTATCTAATTAAACACTTCTAAGGTGAATAATTTAAAATAAACCATCGAGATTTACAGAACCTTGTTAGTTATTTTTTTCTAATAAGTTTGAAAAACAAACCATAGTTTCGATTTGTAATTGTCACTCATCTCATTCGTTCATCTCGTTGCATCCTTTTTTGTAATTAATAGTAAAACATTATCAATGTAGAATGCGTAAAGCATGCATTCTTTGGCAACGAATTGATGATATTATTATATTCGGATTACAATTTTCTAAGCTATCTAATGTGTATCTACTTGTATAATATCCCTACTTGGTCCTTTAAAGGTACATTATTCCTCTCCAGTTATCATTAGGCTCTGCATTTAGCTTTTACACTACATAGCATTGTAGAGGGAATTCGACATGGGCACACGGTACTTTGCGCACAGTGAACTATCAAATTGGTCCGGCCTAGTAATCAAAGTCAGTGATTTGAAAACAATTACATAGATAACATTGCCCCCGATTCAAACGGATCATTCACATCAATTACTTCTTTGAACATTGATTAAATTATATAGCGTTATTAATAAATTAGAGTAAATAATTGAAAAGGCTATTGCTAGTTCGCCGTGAGGAGAAGGGTTGTAGAAAGGGTGGTAGGAGGAGAGGATGGACCGGAATACCCTTCAGTTTCCTTGTTCCATTGGTTGTAATTGTAAAGGTTTTCAGTAGATACAAAAATATCTATTGCTATTTTGTTCTGATAGAAATCTGTCTAAACTTAACGTGTGCAGTAATTTCGATAATAATTATTCAGTTCAAGAAGAATATTACTATAATGCATGACTTCAAAAGAGATGTATGAAGGTGGTAGTCGTTAAGAAGGTATTTAACTGATTGTGCTAACAATAAATTACAATAGAATAAAGATAATAAGATATGGAGTACACGGTCTTTATCATTAAATAATGATATGGTTATTAAGTAAAAAGTGAGTAATATTTTTATTATAACAAAGTAAATGAAAACAAAAAAAAAAATTCTGAATCTTTGTATCTCTTTTGTAATTTCGTATGTCCTCTTTAAAGCTTTTAGATGCGTCTTTTCTAGTGATTTTAAATTTTATCTAATGAAAATCGAATTTCTATTAAAAGGAATGTATATTAAGTACCAAAAATCTAAACTATTCCTTCAATTACTAAATATATTGTTTACATTATCTCACGGTTGACTGAAAAATCGAATCTAATTGCAAATGTTACGTGAATATTTCTATGAATCGCATTACGATAACTAAAAAAATAATATATAAAACAGTTTTCGGAAATTAAATATTGTAGTGATATTTTTTTCTAGTAAGCAAATACAGTTTTATTCAAAACAAATAAGTTCGGCAAATTATTATACATTTTGAATTACCGTTTACTACGATAGAGTTACTATAGAGTTCATTAAACCATAGTTAGCTATTGTGATTGCGCTAATATAACAACGTCTAGTATATAATCTTCAACATAAAAAAGGCTCAAAGATACCTTGTACTTTCTTTAATGAAATTCAATAGGATTCCTGGTGACTGACATACCTGTGCCCCAATGCAAAGCAAACGTTATGTCACTTATTGCGTTCGGGAACTATACAATTCTGCAAATTACGGCGATCATTTCTCTGCCCAAAACTTCGGATATAAAGTAGGTTTGTAATTATAAAACCAATACATATTTTTGGTAACTTCTTATTAATACAGTTGTATTTAACAGTCTTATTTTGCCTTATATTTTGTTCTACCCGAAGGTGTAGACAGCGGCTGTCACGTCATGACTCGGCCAATATTCACGTCCCGAAAGGAATACTCGGCGGAACCTTTTGCCATACACTGGGCATAATGTTATCAACTGGAATACCAAACGGCAATGACAGAGTTGATCGGTGTTCAATGTTTTCAATATGTATGCAGAATTACAAGCTAAGCAACTAAATGCTTGTGTTATGGATACTAGATAACTGATATTAATACATATATACTTTTCTTTTGTAAATACATACTTATAATACATAGAACACCCAGACGCCACACAAATATTCACGTTTTGTCACAAATATTTGTGCTCGGGTGGGAATCGAACCCCCGACCTCATTGCTGCAGCCGTTAGTTTTTACCATTGCGCCACGAGGCATGTCAACACTATTGAAGAATAAATAAGCTTGTTTATATGTTCATGTCACTACATTCGCAAATATTCGGAGTATATGAATTGGACAAGTTTATAACTTAACTAGTCCCACGTTACGTACATCTCTTGGGATGTCCACTACGACATTGGAATTGGTGAGGCAATAGACAATTTTATTTGCACACAATTGGGAGAGCTCGTAACCGGACAGTAACTGGTGACACTCAGGAACTAATATATATATATATATATATTATATAGTGTTTTTTTGACTGTTTGTCTCGTAGTATAGAATTTTATATTTTCTTCCCGAAGAGTTTGTTACGCCTCGACTCAACGAATCGTTACATACTAAATGCAATTTATGGCGAAACCTATTGCAATACATCCGGCACTATGTAATCAGTCGTCAATCTAATATATAAAATTCTTGTGTCACGGGGTGCGTTATTGAACTCCTCCGAAACGGCTTGACCGATTCTCATGAAATTTTGTGTGCATATCGGGTAGGTCTGAGAATAGAACAACATCTATTTTTCATCCCCCTAAATCACCCCTCAATATTTTTTTTTAATTTTTCGACATATTTCTGTTTCTTATTTTTTTTATAAAACGGGATACAAAAATACATACAACCCTAAATTTTCAACCCCCTACGATCAACCCCTATTTTTTAAATTTTATTTTTCGGCAAGACAACGTTTGCCGGGTCAGCTAGTATTAATATAATATTTGATCTCGTATTCTTGTATTCGTTGTCCAACTCCTCTTAATCGGTTGGAACAATGCTTTTTCATTGCCATAACCCATGCTACGTCAATTTTCTGTATGTTCCTAGCACCGGTCACATCGGCCCTTTCATTCACCGAACTACTTGTCACATTCACAGTTGTATGGTCAATTTTAAAAGAGCAGTCATAACATAAGTACCATCTACGTGGTATGTTTTGCTAAAACCTACCAAACTTGTAATATTCCTAATAACTATCGAGCATTTCCATAACGAATGTTCCCGTTGGAATATTGGATATGATTGAAAAATTATTAATTATTTGAAAGGGAATCGGAAACGCGGATGAATAATTACTCATTCGGAATGAAAAGCCTTTTTGTGTGTAAGTAACTCGCGTGAGTATATTTTGATTAAGTCGAAAGCGAAATAAAAGAGAATGTATTGAAAAACGAGAAATAAATAAAAGTTGATAAATTCCACAGAGAGGTAGATGAGAGTGAGGATAAAAAAGATAGACAGCTTTCATCTTAATGACGATATAGACGATATAATACGAATAACGAGTGAAACCGTTCAATCATTCGTTCAATCCGGTATAACCATTCATTCAGTGTTCATATCCGCACGTCTCGCTATTAGGATGCACTTAAATATTTAATATATTATTATTTAATATCATTTAAATATTTAATAATTTTTGCTTGTGTTTTCTTTTGGAACGTTTATGACGTTGATAAAGGTAGAAATTCTTACGTTTAAAATTTTATTTACTGTACTAATTTAATATCCAAAAGTTTTTACAATACAAAACAGGCCGACAGCGAAGAACATAGACGTAAACTGGCCCATATCGTAGATTAGATTTTTTTATTAAATCTAAAATTTATCTTTTCATCTGACAGTCCTCCTTATGTCCTGTATTAATTAAAAAATTTTATACAGAAGTTTTAAGAAAATCGCTCATTATATAACTCAAAAATAAAGTTTCGAAAATATTTACCAAAAATAATGTTCTAGTTTTTAAAAATAGAAAAACAAAGCTCGAAATTTTCGAGATATTGGTGAATTTAAATTAACTTAACTCAATATTTTCATTGATCCGTAGGATATGACAATCTGTATGATATTGTCCTAGGAGAGATATCTCCAAAGATATTCCATAGGGCAAACAGAGACATTTTTGCTGTCATTACACTATATTTTATTTACCACTAAAGTCACTTTCAGAAGGAGACATTTCATTAATACTAAAATATTTTGAACCAACATTCATGCGTTCACAATTTAGCTACATAAATATATTCGCGATAGAATCGAATTTCTCTTGTTTTCGTTCAGATTTGTTCCAGGAATAAAGCGGCATGTCCCGCGGGTCATCCATTGGATTCGTCTTTGAAATTAGATAGATGTATCGTTAATGGCCACGTTTCCACATCCACTTCGATGCTTCGTGAGTGATATGTTATGCTTCGATACTTTACTTATCAAGTAAAATACATACATACATACATACATAACTACAAGCCAAATCCTTTGCGGGGTAGGCAGAGAGAACAGAGCGCCAAAAGGAACGATTCTTACACGCCTCACTCGCTTCGTTGACTTTCATAACTCTTTTCATGCACGCGCGTCGGTTTTTAAGGCTCCTAACATCACCTTCCTCCAGAACACTTTCTATTTGGTCATGGAATGTGTGTCTTGGCCGTCCTCGACTCCTACATCCATCCGCTTTTGCATTGTATGTCTGCTTAGTCAGTCTTGCATCATCCATTCCTTCTACATGTCCGAACCATCGGAGCATGCCCTTTCTTACTTTTACACCGACACTCTCTTTCAAACCAAGTTCCTTCCTTACAACCTTGTTTTCTACGCGGTCAGCGAGAGTCACTCCGCAGATTTTGCGCAGTGCCCTCATTTCTACCGCGTTTATTCTACTTTCGTGCACACTTTGCCATACCCAGCTCTTGCGTCCATAAGTTAGATTTGGGATCAGGACTGCATTGTGGATTGCTAGCTGGGCTTTTCTGCTAATATTTTTTGCGCCCAGGAATCTTCCCAACGCTCCATTTACGCTATTTCCTATCGCCACTCGTCTTTCTACATCCGCGGTGTACCTTCCATCGATGCTAGAAGCGCATCCAAGATATACAATTTCATTCACCTGTTCCACTACATCATCAACCGTTATCCTTGCATCCGTTCTGGATTCTTCCCTTTTAAACACCATAACTTTCGTTTTCGTCGCATTCAACTGCAAGCCTTTAATCATGCAATCATCTTTCATAGTAGTGACTAGTGTTTGCAGGTTCGACGGCGATTCGGCTAGAAGCACGGCGTCATCTGCGTAAAGCAGGCAGCTCACAACTAGGTCACCCATTCGCATCCCTACATCCATCGATCTCATTCTCTGGAGACACCTGTCCAGGTACAGGATGAACAGCCGAGCGGACAGCACGCAACCCTGTCTGACGCCGATATTGACGTCAATCCAGGGCGACAAGCCGCCGTCAACACGTACACACGCCGTGCAGCCCTCATAAGTGGACTGCACGGCGCGCAGTAGTGCGCCGCTCATCCCATAGCCCGGGAGTATGTCCCAAAGATCCTTTCGTAACACTCTGTCAAACCCTTTTTCTAGATCCACAAAACCGCAGAAAACCTTCAGGTTAGCAGCCAGTTGTTTCTCCACGATGTTACGGAGAGAAAAAATCTGATCCATGCACCCTCGTCCGCTTCTAAAACAACCCTGAGCCTCCCACAACAATCCATCAGATATCACCCTCATTCTCCTTTCAATAATTTTCCCATACACTTCCGCTGCTAAGCTGATCAAACTGATGGCCCTGTAACTGGCGCACTGCATACGTGATCCCTTACCTTTATACTAGGGCACGATGACAGCGCGCCTCCAGTCCATGGAAACCTTACCCGACCTCCAGCATAGATTGCTCAAGGTCATGAAAGCATCCCGGACACCGGTTCCACCGTGTTTGATCATTTCAGGAGACATCATGTCAATTCCAGCTGCCTTACCATTTTTCATACTTCGTATCGACCATTCAATCTCTTCTATAGTAATGTCCTTGTCAGATGTTGGCGTAGCGGCGTCAGTCGTAGATTCACTCGCGGCGCCCACATGCGGAACATACTCGTACATTTCCCCAAAATACTCACTCCACCTACCCAATGCGTCGTTTGAGTTTGCAAGAATGTCACTAGCCTTAGACATAATTTTGTCCATTCTGGATGTTGTCTAAGAACCCCGAGACTTTCTAACTTCCCTCCAGAAGAGTTTTTATTCGCCTCGAAGTTCTCCGTCAACCTCACTTCCTCATTCGCAACTAGTCTTTCACGCTTCTCTTTCACTAAGGCTTTGGTAACATTCCTGCAGCGGCGGTAGCTCTCATACTTTTTCTTTGTCATACTATCATTCTGATTCAAACTTGAGACATAATCCTACAATGCTTTTTTCCTTCTTTCCACGCTGGATTTCACATCCACGTCCCACCCGGCATCACCTCTCAGAATCTTATGCCTCTTTGCACAACCACATACTTCTGTTGCACTATCCACTATACTTTCTTTCGTTCTTTCCCAGCATTCTTCAATACCTAGGTCTAGGTGTCATTGAGTCTTTTACTAACTAGGTCTACATACATACTCCGTACACTTTAATCTTCTAATTTCTCACATTTTATCCTTTCAAGCTCTCCGAAATGGGTACGCACTCGCCAGTGTCTCCACTTCTTGAAAAGGCCCACGAAGCGGCTTACCACCAGGTAATGGTCCGTATCAAGAGTAGAGAGTATTTCGGAGACGACTATCTACCAAAATCAAATCAATCATACTCTTTTATTCATTCCGTCTCCACGTATACGTGTGAATATCTTTATGACGGAATAATGTGTTAAACACAAGGAGGTTCCGTTCCAGGCATACGTCCAAGATCGGCTTACCAGCATCATTCACCCTCTTGTCACCATTCGGACCAAGGATAGCCTCCAAGCCATCTCTCTTGATTCCAACCCATCCATTAAGATCACCACACAGAATTATCCTTTCATTTCCTTCGACTGACTCCAGAATATCCCTAACAGTTTCCCAAAACTCCTCGAGTTCGCGGGGATCGGCGGAGCTGACGGGAACATAAGCTGCGATCAAGAAAACTCGCGTGATCCCCAGTTTTATTCGAACCCAAAGACGTCTCGGGCCTACCAACTAATAATCTTTTACTCCGGAAGCAAAGCGGGAGGAGAGAACGACTTCATCACCCCCACTGGCACGGACGTCCGGGTCCACTCCGGACCATAGGGCTACCATGCCACCGGGGAGGTCCTCGGTCTCACTCCCCTTCCGCTCTGTCTCTGTCAAATATAAGGCATCCAGGCATCTCTCATTTATTACATCCATCATCTCATTCACCTTTCTTGTCATACTCCCTCTTACATTCCACGTGCCTATACGGCACTCTCCGCTCCTCGTCCCGCCAGGTTTGGCGCTGTGTGAAGGGTGGCGGCCCCCTTCGCCGCATGCGCATGCAGCCGCACCGACGGGGGCTAATCGATGCCCGTCGCTTACGGGGCACGCCCTAGCAGCCCGTCCGGCTGAGTTTGTTTCGGTCAAGATTGTGTTCCATTGGGACGGCGGGGGTCGCGACGTGCACGCTCTTGACATAACCCCCTCAAATAAAATAACTTTAATCAATATGAAGATATCCAATTAACCACAAATTTTCCTAAATCAACTCTGATAGTTTTGTTATTCACGCGTAAATAAACAAAATAATAAAAATTATCTATGACATTTACTTTATTTCTTTTACCAAAAACGACGATCGATCTTATGAAATTATAAAATGAGAAGAGAACATTAACATAAAAAAAAAACTGTGTTGATGACAAACGAAATGAATTTAATTATGTACAGAAAGAAAGGGGTTTCTCAATCTACCGACTGCAGATTAAATTATAGTATCTCAATATTAGTAGGTACACTTTAAGTTTTATAAAAGTAGTTCCTGAAATTTTATTTTGAAAATTTCGAAATAATTGTCAAACATTTTAGTATATATTTAGTTATATAACATAACTCGGTGGTCCAGCGGTCAATCACCCCTTTTCTGGATCAATAACTTGTGGTTTCCAAATTCTGGTTATGTTTACGTCTGGTTATACTTTGGTCTCGCCGTTATGCTTACGTCCCAAATTGAAATAGGCGGCGAACCTATTGCTATACCGGGCAAAAAGTTTTCAGTTATCGATATTTATTACACATAACTGCAGGAAATAATTTTGAAAAGTCATTGGTGTGAGCCAGGATTCGAACTCTCAACTTTTTGATTGAGAAGCGTGGTGCTGGACCACTGGACCACCGAGACTTTAAAAATATAATATAAATTATTCACAATAAAATATACGCCGTAATTTTTAAAGCTTCGTGACTATATTTTTTTCCCTCCAGACCCTTCTTGTCCAAACCGCAAATTCCTCTAACCTTTTTTATTTTGTAATAAGATTTTATCTACAGGTTTTTTTTAAAAGGTATCATTTCTCCCTTGGGAGAAATGATAACATTTTTCCTTACATAAATAGACTACCATACTGTTCTAGACTGTCACTTATTCATCGAATTTGTTTCGCCTCATAAGAAATAAAAATGATCATTACAGGTTATCCCTATGAGATAAGGATTGCCAACTTTTTGTAGATCTCTCTCTTGCTACAGCATACATGAATGAATCCAAATCATACCGTTGGCAACCTCTATTTAAAAAAAAAATCCCGTATGAAAATCCGTCGCGTAATTTCAAAGATCTAAGCATAGAAGAAGTGGACAGACAGCGGAAAGCGACTTTGTATTATACTATGTAACTAGTTGACGCGGCGAACTTTGTTCCGCAGCAAAAGTAATAAATGTAAATTTTATCATTATTTGAATTATAGATAAACACCACCCCGTTGATACCCTCTATCTATTAAAAAGAACCGCATCAAAATCCGTTGCGTAGTTTAAAAGATATAAATAATCATATAAGGGGACAATCAGCGGAAAGGAACCTAATTTTATACTACGTAATGATGATAATGATTTTCGCGCCCAAAGAAAAAAATATATACTACGATTTAAGAGAAAGATTAAAAAGTTATAACAATGCCTTGATTCATAGCTGTATATATAAGATTTGTCGAGATAAGACTTACTTGATTAACTCATCTGAAATTTATGTAGTTTCTCTAGCGAAAGAGTCCTTCCGATGTTTGCCAATGTTTCCAATCTCTGTAAACAAAACTATTTGCGAAAAGATTCCTTGTCACGGAATATAGGGTTGCTTTATTTTCTCGGTCTTACTTACACGGCCTTACACTTACGGCTGCCTTTGTACTTTTTTTATCTTTTATTTTGCGTCAACGCTACATCGGAGGCTACTATACTGACCAAAGTTGATGGAAGACTGTAACGAACTCTTGTGATGTGGTACTATTTATGAGTTCAATTTCTTTCAACCAATAATTAGTTTGTTTTTCTACCCTATTGTCACACTTCTAAAGTCTCATCGCTAATAGAAAAAAATATTAATTGGTCTTTAATAAATAATAGACCAACAATTTTATTTTGATAGCTAATTTACATACAAAGGGATAATTACTGCGCTTTTGTTTACTGCGCTTTTGTTTACTGAAAATTATCATGAATTAAAAAAATCAAAGTTACTAAAATATCGACTTAAGAAAACTGCGATAAACCTGGTTCAATTAAATGGATTGAAGATTAAAAATTGGACAACATATAAAGAATGTAGAAAATCAAAGTTTTGGTATTAAAATTTTACTTTTACAAGCGTCCACAGCTAATTTCAGAGCTTATTTCAGTTGGGAAAGAAAAAGTTTACGTACGCCACCTATCTCTAGTACCTGCCCTGCGTTGAATCGGCTTACTAAACTTTACTTAATATTATGGTTTTACAACTACCTTCATTTTTTCATTTTATATGGCTGCATGTTACTTTTAAAAGCGCTTAGTTTATAATTTTTGCTTTCTTTAATATTTAAAAATGACTTACTTACTTTAAAAGGTTTTAATATAAGAAACAAATTATATGTAGGATCTAATAACCGCTGTTTTGTTGCTATTATAAATAATAGCAACAAAACAGCGGTTATTGAAATGAAATTTTGTCTGCCTAAAAGTAAAACTATGCAAGATCCGTAAATACTTGATTTGCCTATATTCACCATTTATCGGAAAATTAAGTTTTTTTTTTTAATAATATTCATAGTAATCCTTATTTTTTAACACATATAACATAACCTCACGCCTTTCTCTACACGAAAGTGTAGGCAGCGGATGTTAAAACTCGACTCGCCGTTATATTTACGTCCCAAATGGTGGCAAACCTATTGCCATACACCGGGCATAAAGTTGTCAGTCTCGCTGACATATTTATCCCATATAACTTCCGTAAGGAATTTCAAAAATTCATTGTTGTATGCCCAGATTCGAACCTCCGACTTCAGAAGCGGATGCTCGACCACTGGACCACCGAGATTTAATTCATACTTATCATGCTATTAAAACCTAAACCCAGGAATAAAAGCCTATCGAATGATTTAATCATGCTTTGCGTGCTTCCATGCAAATATACTCGTATTCTGAAATTTATTTTTACATCCTGAGAGCGTTTATTTTGCTTTGAAGATTGTATTTTTATACGTAAATGCAACCCCTGACGGTCTTTTTTATTATTTAAATATGTACGATATTAGGATTTTCATTTACAGAGAAATGGATTGCAGAGAATAGAAAAAGCTATATCCTATATTCTCTAATTTGATTTTAAATTTATGCACACATAAAATTACTACTTTTGTTTCTGAATTAGAACTAATTTATTGTTCACAACGTATGTATATATTTTTACTCATTACCTCATTTTCTTAATGGCCTATGGTATAGTCAATATGAATTAATATGTCTCGGCGATTAATTTTCTAGTCGCAAATGTAAGTAATTTATTTCTTAGATTTAATGTTATAAATGTAGGTAAGTGAAACGTAATTACCCTGTACAAGGAATCCGTTAATCACATACAATGGAAGTCACTGTATAGTCAAGAACTTTGAACTATAAATCGAAGTGCCATACCACTAATTAGGCCAGAAATTATGCATAAAATAGTCGACTGCAGACGATTTTTTTTTTATTACAGTAACTTCGTCAGTTCTTATTACATTAGCCACTTTATTACTTTTTGCCGATCATGTAATATAAAATTCGGCCCTGACTAGCCAGTTTATTCGCTTGAGCTTGCCCTAACACTCGAAGAAAATACTGAAAATTACAATATAGGCTGTTCTTTTATTGATTGTGTAATGGTAATTTGTGTAATTCCTTAATCAATTGATTATTTTTAATCATATAATTCGCAACAAACGACGATACTTTTATTGAAAATAAAAAAAAAATTGTGCGTAACGCATTCTTAATATGTTTATGGGAATGAGTTACCATAAAAATTTATACAGCAAAGAAAGTGTAGTTATTTTTCGTGACGAAATCTTAATAGCGAAAGTGATAGTAGATATGAAATAGCTGACAATCCACTGTAACACTCCAACGACGTGAACTGTTGTGTCGGATTTCAACAAAGATAAAAGAATTCACACATTACCCTGGAATATGAAGGCTCTACGACGAGACATAAGTATCGTAAAAGATATTTGCTTAAACATAAGGCTTAATTATTCGCGTAAGAGTTTTGATGAAATGGCTATAAATGATAAACCAGACTGCCTTAGCATAACTAACTATGTAGTTAGGATTTGCAAATGAATACTATTTATACTTTTTTGAATACGAGCGGTAAAGATGAAAGAAATTAGATTAGCCTTAAGTAATTTAATCATAAACATTTTTATCTACCAAATATAATAAATTTGGAAAAAAGAGATAAAAAAAATATGAATGTACCTAGTTTTAGAAAAAGATAAGCAATGGACAACAATTAATCATATCGTAAATGGAAGATAACAATGATAAAAGTATTCTTAAGGACAATTGGACTTAAGAGCGCGGCGGGCTGTTAACAATAATAGTACTTTGTAACAAAAACCACCTACCGTGTCCCCCTCCCCTGTTTGTCTATGAGTATGTATTATGCCTAGCGGACAACAAATAAAGTTAAACAGGCCAGGTAAACAACCCTTCTGATAACAGAGTTTTACTAGTTTTCTGAATGCCTAAGCAATAAGCATGCAGTAAACTGGACGCAATACCACGACCTGTCAAAACATTAATGTAAGGTGGCTTATGCCAAGTTCCATTTGTTGAGAGAGGTATCCGAAGATCCACGTCTTTCATCCTTCTCTCTCCACCACCATTCATATCCTATAGTGAAGCAACTATGGCCTCTCGGTAATGCAGATAGAACGGCACCCACGGCCATCCGGTGACCGTATTGCCGGTTTGCCCTCCTATTTCTATTAAAAAACAGATGAAAATAAAGATAAGACCACGAGAGAAAGGGCAAGAGCCGGATGTATTTATTATTTGCATATGTAATTTAGTAGTAGTATTTAGTAAATATTTGATATCAAAAAACATGCCACCTGATCACCTGTCAGACATTTAGTACGGCTAAAGTAGACTTAAAATATATTTTATCTCTGTTAATTGAAATTATATTTTTAAATGAAAATATTTGTAAACACTTTAAATGAAAAACCCCTTAATATAAATTTATTAACAGTGATCCCAACGATATCTTATGGAAGCAAGAGCTGCAGAGCAGAGCAGAGCGTGCATAAAAAGTAGTATAAACGCGGTCGAAATGGGGGCATTGCGCAAAATCTGCGGAGTGACCCTCGCTGACCACGTGGAAAACAAGGATATAAGGAAGGAAGTCGGATTGAAAGAGAGTATCGGTGTAAAAGTAAGAAAGGGCATGCTCCGATGGTTCGGATATGTAGAAAGGATTATTATTAAAGTATTATTGTTGATGAAAGATTGACTAAGCAGATATACAAAGCAAAAGCGGATACATGTAGGAGTCGAGGAGGGCCTAGGCACATATTCCATTACCAAATAGAACGTGTTCTGGAGGAAGGTGATGTTAGGAGCCTCAAAAATCGACGCGCGTGCATGAAAAGAGTTATGAAAGTCAACGAAGCGAGTGAGGTGTGTAAGAATCGTGCTCTATGGCGCTCCGTTCTCTCTGCCTAACCCGCAAGGGATTTGGTGTGAAGTTATGTATGTTATGTATGTTTGTATTAACAGTTCTTCAACAATGTTTTATTAATATAGGAACATAAAGTAAATTATGGCATTATTTGGATATCAAGAGCTACTCAGACCTTTTTAAGCCAATTTAAATTTTTAATTGGGTAGCTATCAACAGCGTCTTGGACCTTTGTAAATAATCTCAGTAATGTCTATTACTATTTCAGTCACTTAGTAGACATTGTTTGTTGTTAAGAATTTAATTTACAATAAAGTCACTACCGAGTGATTGGAAGCCATAACCGTTGCATGGTAAGTAGAAGAAAATGACTGCCCTAATAGGATATTTCAAAAACTTCCTTCATATTCATAACAGTTGTTATAATACGCTCGTCGGATTGTGTCTCTGTCTTCAATTTCTAACAAGACGAGGTCTATTTTATGTGAACGGCCTTCCCACTTCTACCAACGTAGAAGCTTAAGAACACACCTTTCTACACTGTATATAAGCTTAGTCAGTTCTTAATCTTTGGTTATTTCTTATGTGCGAATGAAGATTTAAATTATTCTCATATCTTACTGGTATCTCACTGGTAACTCATTTAATACATATTTTAATATATTGAAATACTACAACTAAAAGTAAAGACGACTGAAAAATATGAAGAAAGTGATATAGAAACTATAAATATGATGAAACAGCTAAAGTGTCAGCAGGATCCACATTAATTCTGACTAATTAAACAAAGCCTCTTTTCTGATAATGGACTTGACTGACTGATTAATGTCTTCCCAGCATTTACAATTGGAATAAAATACTATGGATTCGAGAACAGTTTTTAATATTTTAGATTTTGTTATGCTTTCTGCTTATATTTTTGATCTAGTAGTCCAGTGCTGCACTTCTGATTCAGTCAAATTTTATGATTTTCAGAAATATTTCTTGGAAGTTATATTTGACAAAATCGATGTCCAACAAAATTGTATTCAATAATATTTCGATTGGATACTCGCGACCTACAAATTGGAACAAAAACCCTCGACGTGTTTGAACGGCTGAAATTTATTTTGGTTGACAGATTGTTAGGAGCAATAAAATAAGCATCTTTTTTCACAGTGGTAGAGCCAAGCAGTTCGCTGCATGAATGGGCCGGCTCGACTGGTCAAATACCACGACCTCTCAGAAGATCGACGTAAAGTGGCTCATGCCGCGTTTCGTTCGATGAGAGAGGTACCCGGAGGCCCACCACCCTTTCCCCATCCTTTCCTTTCCCCTATCCCTTAAAAGTCGGCAACGCAACAGTAACACGTTAGTATATGTGTTGCTGGTGTCCATGGGCGGCGTTGGTTGCTTACCATCAGGTGACACGCCTGCTCGTTTGCCCTCCTATCCCCTAAAAAAAAAAAAACAGGTTTTTCCACTTATCCTATACTATTTTTTATGTGTTATAGATTAAGGTAAGATCTGACGGAATGTTTTGGGAGGCTCAGGGTGGTTTTAAAAGCAGCAAATGATGCATGGATCAATTTTTTTCATCTCGCAACATCGTAAAAAAGCAACTGGCTCTGAGCGGACAAGTTTTCTATGGATCTGGAAAAGCCAGTCAGGGGTTTACAAAAAGAAATATCTGTGGGACACGGGGTGAGGGGCGTTTGTAGTACGTTTATGAGCTGCACGGCGTGTGTTCTTGTAGACTGTTCACCCTTTAGTTGTCTCCAGAGAGTGAGATCGATACGAATGGGCGATCTAGTTGTGAGCTGCCTGCTTTACGTAGATGACGTTTTGAGCCGTGTTTATTTAAAAATATGGATAGCCGAATAGTTTCTTTTATAGATATTAGGGCCAACGACCAAATCATGTTACTAACTACTTTCGCTTATGGACACTTGCAGCACAGAAAGTGTTACAGTTGTGTTGCCGACCTTTAACGGAGTAAGACGACTGATGATTGATGCAGCGAACTGCGTAGCTATACATCTGTTAAAAATTGGAGAGACTGTGCAAACGGTAGTCACAAATATGAAAGACGATTATTTGACGAAATTAGGAGCTTACAATTGAATGTAACGAATGTAAAATTGTTCTGTTTGAAATGGGCTGAAATGGCTTACTAATCTGTTTTTATAGTGTCATCTAATAAGTGGAATGATCATAAAGATCATTCCACCCACACATTCGAAAAATCTTTGGTTTATTCCCAAATTCAAGACCACTGAAACATAAATAATTTTATTGCTATAATATAAACGAATATAGCATATTGTAGATAAACAAGTATTATTGGTTGTCAAAAGCGCAAATAAATATTTTGGATGCTCTTCACGCTTCAATCATGCGAGCGGTGTGCAGTGAGCTGTGAAAGACTTCGAACGTCAAAGAAATTCATTTTATTTTGTTTCATTCATATTTTGTTGTTGTACTTTGTGATATGTTTTATTAAGATTGTCTCTCACAAGATTTATAAAAATAAAAGCCATACAGAATCTCAATGAGCTTAAATTGCATTAACTTGTTAATGTATGAATTAAAGTCCTGAACGATTTCTTAAATGAGGGGTGGTATTAATTTATCTTGTATTTGAAATATGCATAGGAACATTCAACACTAATAAGATCTAAATTAGGTGCTTAGCCTTTAAAGGTGTACCATTTGTCTAACACTGGGTTACAATAATAAATAAAATATAAACTAAAATGTTTTATTTATTCACAATGAAATAAATTAACTGATAAGAAAATATGCAGACCAGTGTGAAAGATTGCGAAGTATACAAAGAGTTGGGCCAAATTCGGCAGACAATACATGCTAATGAATAAAGTTTGGTTGTTAACAAACTTACTGAGGCATTTCCATTTGGAACTGTTTAGTAAAAAGTATTCGGCATATTTTGATCCGTAACTCTATTAAAACTTAGAGATAAACTTTTTTTAAGGATAGGGGGCAAACGAGTGAGCGGGTCGATTGATGGTAAGCAACGTGCGTCGTCTATGGACACCTACAACATAAACAGTGCTACAGTTTGCTTTGGCGGCTCTTTAGAAGGTAATTCTGAAAAGGATTATACGAAAACGCGGCTGGAGCCACTTACCGTCGATATTCTGAAAGATCATATTCCTCTGTTGGAGCTAGTCCATTCATACAACGAACTGCGTGGCTATACTACTATTGTTAACGGCTGAAAATTTATTTTTAAGTTTTGTTAGGAGATAGGTAAAGGAAGATATATTAATGTTATGCTCTTATTGTTGATATACACTTATAACTCTTATTATATACGCTCGTTGGCTTCAGGCTCCTGACCTGATTCCGCATGAAGACGTTCAATTTTACAATTTAAATAAAGTCTAAGTCTCCAACATTTTCGTACGTTTTATGGTCGATTACTTTTTTATGGTATTGAGAGGCAAACGAGCCGCCCATGGACACCTGAACACAAATAGTGTTACAGTTGCGTTGCCAGCCCTCACAATTGGATATGGAAGGTGTCGGAATTGGAATGAGAAGGGGACGGGGAAAGGAGTTGGATCTAGAAATACCTCTCTTACCGTACAAAACACGCCAAGAGGCACTTTACGGCGATATTCTGAGAGGTCGTGTTATTTTACTGGTCGAGCCGGCCTATTCATGCAGCGAACTGCGTGGCTCTGTCACTGTGAATTGATCGTGATGAATGATCGTCTCTAATTATTAATTATTCATGGATGATAACGATTTAATATATCTGCCATGCATTTAAATCTTCTGCTAAATGGAAGTTCCTGTTTCTTGAACTCCATGTTTTTTTTAGCTTTTCAGACAATGTTTTTATTGTATTCAATAGTATCTTCTTGAAATGAAAAACCATTTTTACGTACTTCAGCTTCACTACTTGGTTTTTTATGAGTTATATAAATATAATATTTTAGAACTGCATCGGCATTTAATTCTTATATAAACTTCATTTTCAGTTAGACAATAAACTCCTGGGACAAAACTGTGTACTGTAGCGATCCATGGGAGAGACACAACTGACCAGCTTTGGACATTAAACGGCTAATAGTTACAATTCTTACTTGGGTAAACGTTTAAACGCCATGCATCATTATTCAATAGAACAAGCCTGCTGCTGCAGCTGTTAACAATTCACGAAGGATACCGGCAATGGTATTATTTTTAAAAGCTTTTATTTAACTTGCACTGTATATTTTAACAGTGGTAGAGCCAAGCAGTTCGCTGCATGAATGGGCCGGCTCGACCGGTGAAATACCACGACCTTTCAGAAGACCGACGTAAAGTGGCTCATGCCGCGTTTCGTTCGGTGAGAGAGGTACCCGGAGGCCCACCCCCCTTCCCCGTCCTTTCCTATCCCCTATCCCTTAAAGGTCGGCAACGCTACAGTAACACTATATGTGTTGCTGGTGTCCATGGGCGGCGTTGATTGCTTACCATCAGGTGACACGCCTGCTCGTTTGCCCTCCTATGCCATAAAAAAAAAAAACATGTATGTATGTATGTAAGTATGTATGTTCGGTGGAATCTTGCAACTCAATTTTGAAGTAGATATCTTCAACCGATTGAGCTGAAATTTTGTATACACGTTTACTTTGGATGACAATGGATGATATGATGTGTGACATTATTCTATATCCAATATGGCGGAACACCCAAGATGCAGGATTGGATATTTTGAATGCATTTCTGCAATATGGGTATCAAATGAAAGGACTTATTGAGTGTAACTCAAAAAATAATATGACGTCATTCTAAATCCAATATGGTGGAATATCCAAGATGGAGGAAAACATATTTTAAGTTTTTGTACAATATGGGTATCAAATGAAAGGGCTCTTTGAGAGTAACTGAAAAAATAATGTGTCGTCATTCTAAATCCAATATAGCGGATCATCCAAGATAGAGGTACAGTTTTTTAATGCATTTCTACAATATGGGTATCAAATGAAAGGGCTTGTTAATAGTAGCTCGAAAAATAATGTGACGTCATTCTAAATCCAATATTGCGGATCATTCAAAATAGAGGAACAGTTTTTTAATGCATTTCTACAATATGGGTATCAAATGAAAAGGCTTGTTAATAGTAGCTCGAAAAATAATGTCATTCTAAATCCAATATGGTGGAATAAATATTTGCGTTTCTAAAATATGGTTATCAAATGGCTCTTTCATTTGAGAGTTATATGAGAACCTCAAAAACTATGTCTCAGTGGTTCAGTAGACTAGCCCCCCGCTTCTGAATCAGGAACTCTTGTGTTCGAATTTGGGCTCACACCAATGTCTTTTCAAAATTCTTCTCGAAAGTCATGTTTGATATATATTTTTGACTGACCATTTTATGTATGCTCGGTGTATAGCAACAGTGGTAGAGCCCAGCAATTCACTGTATGAATGGGCTGGCTCGATCGGTGAAATACCACAACCGGCTCACGCCGCGTTTCTTTCGGCGAGAGAGGTACCCGAAGGCCCACTCCCCTTCCCATCCCTTCCTACTCCCATATCCTATATCCTACTCCCTTAAAGATCGTTGAGACGTAAATATAGCGGCGAGTCGAGGCTTAACGGATGCTGTCTACACATTCGGGTAGAAAAAGGAGTCAAGCTATATTATGTTAGTAATTAATGTTATAAAAAATTTAGAATGTGAATTACATATGCATACTGGCGTCAGACTGAGAAACTTACCTAGCGATAACTAAAAACTTGAAAATAATTTAAAGCAAAAAAACTTTTTTAAAGAAGCTTTTATTTAAACGCTCTAAAAAGAATAAAATAATTTTCACCTTAAACATTTTTAACTGTCAACTCATAACCTCATTATATACAATTGATGTGATAATAAAAGCTTGCCGCTATGTTTAATCCAACCCTTCCCCCCCTCCCCTTACCATCCCAATTCCGACCCCTTCCATTTCCCATGGAAAGGGCCGGCAACGCAACTGTAACACTATATCATTGACCTATATGTTTTAGACATGTAGTAACCTTCTCAAAGCGTGACCACTGGCCATAAGCCTACAGGCTTATGCGAAGCTTATGTCAATTCAGTCATCTGTCAGACGCGAACCGAATAACAATAGGTACAAAATGGATAAATGCGTAGTAAAAGAGTGCGATTCAAGATCGGAAACCCATAAGAAATTAACCGGAATTACTTTCCACACGTAAGATTAATGTTTACATTAATATTAAAATACAGTAAAATAGATAAAATGTTGAATTTTCATAATTAGCTTCAGTGATACCACTAAAAACTTAGTTTTAGTTTCCCACATTTGTGGGAGAGTTATTAATTTATGGAAAAGGAGATTTTAAATATTTTTTGTTATAATAATAACGCTGCAGGGTGCCTAAAGATGCAGCACGCCGTGACATGTGGGTGAAAATTATCCGATTGCTGAGAAAAGAAACTGACTGGCTACCTGCACCCGGGAGATCATTTATCGTCAATTCAAGTTGATCATTCGCTTTTATTAATAAATGCCATAATTAATAAATACTTAAAAATAAGATTGTATCACGAAAGCAAATTATTCACTCAGACTTATAAAAAAGAGACTAAAAGGCAATTTTATACTAAACTTATGTTACACAGCGGTGTATGATCAATAATTTATCTGCCTAGCTTTTTCCCAATTATGTTGGGGTCGGCTTCCAGTCTAACCGGGTGCAGCCGAGTACTAGTGTTTTACATGGAGCGACTGCCTATCTGACCTCCACAACCCAGTTGCGTGGCCCTTGGTAAGTCTGGTTGTTAGACTTTCTGGCTTCTGACTACCCGTAACGACTGCCAAAGATGTTCAAATGACAGCCGGGACCCACCAATTTAACGTGCCTTCCGAAACACGGAGGAACTCGTCATGATAAGATGGTCACCCATTCACGGACCGACCGCGCCAAGCGTTGCTTAACTTTATGATCGATCGACCCGTGCGGCTGTTAGGCCCTGTCCACGTTAAATAAAATAATTCCCTTTCAATATAATGAATGTAAGTACCTTATTTTACTACTCAAGCGTTTTCACGATTTTGTATATCTGTACCTAATTGTGTACACCTTACCTACAGCGATTTAAATCGCTGCTCTAAGGCAGGTGTACACAATTAGGTACAGATGAGTGTGATACAATTTTTGTTCGGAACAGCCGATCTAGTACGGAGTACATAGAGATCGTTGATCCATTCACTATTTCAGTTATCTTCTAATACATCTGATAAGAAATTAATAAGTAATAGTAAAATATTGAATTTATATTTATTAAATATTTTTACGAGTACATGGCTTGAAAAAGTTGGGTAAAATTTCGCATGGGCAGGCCACCCCACACCGCCATTGCAAATTTATATTGCCATCTTTGTCTAATCAAAGTGACGGCAATGTATTTGCGATTTGTGTGACTGAGATAGATATATGTTTCATTTTAAATATCTAGTGGTTTCAAAGCTACGTCATTGCATCTAAAAAGTGGACACACATTTTGTGACGCATTTCAATGAGGTTTGCTCCTCTTGTATATTGAACTCAGTGCAATAGTGCAACAGTGCCCGAACACATATAGATGTGTTCGGGTGTCCATATATATGTTATAAACCAAAAAAATATATTTGGATAATGAGATCCGTCACAGTGATCATTAAATCTAAAAAAATATTTCTAAATGGTTATGGATAGGCACTGATAGGTAATTAAACATAGCGACAAGCTTTTATTATCACATCAATTGTATATAATGAGGTTATGAGTTGACAGTTAAAAATGTTTAAGGTGAAAATTATTTTATTCTTTTTAGAGCGTTTAAATAAAAGCTTCTTTAAAAAAGTTTTTTTGCTCTAAATTATTTATAGCTTAAAATTATTAAAACAACTTTTTAGGATTATATCGCGTTTATTTCTTATTTATTTATATTTATCTCCCGACGTTTCGAACTCTTTACAGAGATCATTTTCACGAGACTCTGTAAAGAGTTCGAAACGTCGGGAGATAAATATAAATAAATAAGAAATAAACGCGATATAATCCTAAAATGTTGTTTTAATGAGTGAGATTCGCGAAAGTCTTAGAAATAAATATGCTTAAAATTACGAAGAAGTATATCTAAAGAAATATTGTATGTGGAATAAGTGCGGATATGACCTTTAGAGTAGCTACCAATGTGGTATGGCGCGTCGGCGACGTCTGTGACTCGACTCTCATCCTGATTAAGGCGACACTTGAGTTGTCAATTTACGTTTAGCGCTTTCCTGTTTACTTCGACACACGCGGGAAAATCAATTGAATAAATACGCATATGAACGCTTATAAGTGGTTAGTTTTTATGTTCGAAACTCAGATAATTTACGTAAAGTGGTATAAGACGTGTTTCATTCTATGAGCGATGTATGCGGAAGCATACCACGTTATGCCTCCTATACTTATCCTATCTTAAAGTCTGGCAACGTAGCTGTGACTCTCTCGGTATTGTAATGTCCATGGATGGTGCTAGTCAAATACCATTGTGTGACGTTTTCTCGTTTGCCGTTTACAAATCCAGAAAAGAGTCTAACTTAAAAAAGTAATAAGAAATGTTTTTACTTAGAAATGTTATACTTAATTCGATACCTATTTCACCTTTATTAGTTCTATACAAATTTATTTCTAAGACTTTCGCGAATCTCACTTCTATACAAAAGTTCTGTAGAAGAAGTTCTATACAAAAAAAAAATCATCACTGCGGCGATTTAATATCCACTCACGCACCGCAATTGTATTGTATTGTAATTGAGTTCAGATATGAAGTTTGGAGTTGTTAGTTAAAAACATTAATTATTGAAATGCATGAAATTTGTTGTATGATTTTGATATAGGTATGGTATAATATCATTATTGTTAAAAATAGATAAATGACAACAAATATATGGAAGAAAAAAATGAAGTAAGTTTGTTATGTGTTATCAGTAATAAAGGCTATTTTTATTTTATTTATTTATACGCAACGTAGGTGCACAGATATTTATTAATAGCGAGGAACTTAAGTGATCTCATTGGAGAAAATTGCTTACACGTAATGTACTGAGGAGTTCCTATATATCACAGGTATAGCTGAGAGCCGCTCGTTTCGAGAATTCGATGAAGTATATTGACTAGATATGTGAAACTTACTTAGTAATTAGATAATCTTGGATAACTTATAGCAAATAATATTGAGGAGTGATTTGCTACGATTCTCTAAAAGTGAAATCGAATAATTCTCTTCTAAATTAATAGGTCTTGGGTTTGAATACTGGCTGAAACATTACTATTCAGAATACTTTCCGGAAATTATGTGCGATAAATATGGTTGACTGACATAATACTGCCCGGTGTGCGGTAATCAGGTCCGCGTTTGGTATATAAAAATTAAGTGAGTCAGAGACTAATGGTCGCTGCGTACATTAGTAGACAAAGGCATTAAAATACAAAAATAGAAATGTCATAAACTGTTAAAACTGTCTCGAACGAAGATTGTCATAAAACACGAAAGTATGATCGCTTTCATTTTCAACTATACCCATCTCATTGTATTGAACGAAAAATATTTATATCCCCAAGTCTCCTCTTAAAATATCTATTTATATATGTTATAATATTTCTTACACATACATACATACATACATAACTTCACGCCAAATCCCTTGCGGGGTAGGCAGAGAGAACAGAGCGCCATATGGCACGATTCTTACACACCTCACTCGCTTCGTTGACTTTCATAACTCTTTTCATGCACGCGCGTCGGTTTTTGAGGCTCTTAACATCACCTTCCTCCAGAACACGTTCTATTTGGTCTTGGAATGTGTGTCTTGGCCGTCCTCGACTCCTACATCCGTCCGCTTTTGCATTGTATATCTGCTTAGTCAGTCTTGCGTCAACCATTCTTTCTACATGTCCGAACCATCGGAGCATGCCCTTTATTACTTTTACACCGACACTCTCTTTCAAACCAACTTCCTTTCTTACAACCTTGTTTTCTACGCGGTCAGCGAGAGTCATTCCGCAGATTTTGCGTAGAGCCCTCATTTCTACCGCGTTTATTCTACTTTCATGCACACTCTGCCATACCCAGCTCTCGCTTCCATAAGTTAGCGTTGGGATCAGGACTGCATTGTGGATTGCTAACTGAGCTTTTCTGCTAACATTTTTTGCGCCCAGGAATCTGCCCAACGCTCCGTTTACGCTATTTCCTATCGCCACTCGTCTTTCTACATCCGCGGTGTACCTTCCATCTCTGCTAAAAGCACATCCAAGATATACAATTTCATTCACCTGTTCCAGCACTACATCATCAACCATTATCCTTGCATCAGTTCTGGATTCCTCCCTTTCAAACACCATAACTTTCGTTTTCGTCGCATTCAACTGCAAGCCTTTAATCATGCAATCATCTTTCATAGTAGTGACTAGTGTTTGCAGGTCCGACGGCGATTCGGCTAGAAGCACAGCGTCATCTGCGTAAAGCAGGCAGCTCACAACTAGGTCACCCATTCGCATCCCTACATCCATCGATCTCATTCTCTGGAGACAACTGTCCAGGTACAGGATGAACAGTCGAGCGGACAGCACGCAACCCTGTCTGACGCCGATATTGACGTCAAACCAGGGGGACAAGCCGCCGTCAACACGCACACACGCTGTGCAGCCCTCATAAGTGGACTGCACAGCGCGCAGCAGTGCTCCGCTCACCCCGTAGCCCGGGAGTATATCCCACAGATCCTTTCGTAACACTCTGTCAAACGCTTTTTCCAGATCCACAAAACCGCAGAAAACCTTCCGGTTAACAGCCAGTTGTTTCTCCACGATGTTGCGGAGAAAAAAAATCTGATCCATGCACCCTCGCCCGCTTCTAAAACCACCCTGAGCCTCCCACAACACTCCATCAGATATCACCCTCATTCTCCTTTCAATAATTTTCCCATACACTTTTGCTGCTAAACTGATCAAACTGATGGCCCTGTAACTGGCGCACTGCATACGTGATCCCTTACCTTTATACAAGGGCACGATGACAGCGCGCCTCCAGTCCATGGGAACCTTACCCGACCTCCAGCACAGATTGCTCAAGGTCAGGAAAGCGTCCCGGACACAGGTTCCACCGTGTTTGATCATTTCAGCAGACATCATATCAATTCCAGCTGCCTTACCATTTTTCATACTTCGTATCGACCATTCAATCTCTTCCATAGTAATGTCCTCATCAGATGTTGGCGCAGCGGTGTCAGCCGTAGGCTCACTCGCGGCGCCCACATCCGGAACATACTCGTACATTTCCCCAAAATACTCACTCCACCTGCCCAATACATCGCTTGGGTTTGCAAGAATGTCACCAAACTTAGACATAATTTTGTCCATTCTGGATGTTGACGAAGAACCCCGAGACTTTCTAACTTCCCTCCAGAAGAGTTTGTTATTCGCCCCGAAGTTCTCCGTCAACCTCACTTCCTCATTCGCAACAAGTCTTTCACGCTTCTCTTTCACTAAGGCTTTGGTAACATTCCTGCAGCGGCGGTAGCTCTCATACTTTTTCTCTGTCATACTATCATTCTGATTCAAACTTGAGACATAATCCAACCATGCTTTTTTCTTTCTTTCGACGCTGGATTTCACATCCGCGTCCCACCAGGCGTCACCTCTCAGAATCTTATGCCTCTTTGCACTACCACATACTTCTTTTGCACTATTCACTATACTTTCTTTCATTCTTTCCCAGCATTCTTCAACACCTAGGTCAGAAAGACTCGTCTCATTGAGTCTTTTACTGACTAGGCCTACATACATACTCCGTACACTTTCATCTTCTAATTTCTCACATTTTATCGTTTCAAGCTCTCCGAAATGGGTACGCACTCGCCAGTGTCTCCACTTCTTGAAAAGGCCCACGAAACGGCTTACCACCAGGTAGTGGTCCGTATCAAGAGTGGGGCCTCTGTAGGCTCTTGTATCCCTTAGAGTATTTCGGAGACGACTATCTATCAAAATCAAATCTATCATACTCTTTTGCTCATTCCGTCTCCACGTATACGTGTGAATATCTTTATGACGGAATAATGTGTTAGACACAAGGAGGTTCCGTTCCAGGCATACGTCCAATATCGGTTTACAAGCATCATTCACTCTCTTGTCACCATTCGGACCAAGGACAGCCTCCAGGCCGTCTCGCTTGGTTCCGACCCACCCATTAAGATCACCACACAGAATTATCCTTTCATTTCCCTCAACCAGATCCAGAATATCCCTAACAGTTTCCCAAAACTCCTCAAGTTCGCGGGGATCCGCGGAGCTAACGGGAGCATAAGCTGCGACCAGGAAAACTCGCGTGATCCCCAGTTTTATCCGAACCCAAAGATGTCTTGGGCCTACCAACTCATAATCTTTCACTCCTGAAGCAAAGCGGGAGGAGAGAACGACTCCAACACCCCCACTGGCACGGACGTCCGGGTCCACTCCGGACCATAGGGCTACCATGCCACCGGGGAGGTCCTCGGTCTCACTCCCCCTCCGCTTTGTCTCCGTCAAACATAAGGCATCCAGGCATCTCTCATTTAATACATCCATCATCTCATTCATCTTTCTTGCCATGCTACCTCTAACATTCCACGTGCCTATACGGCACTCCCCTCTCCTCGTCCCGCCAGGATTGGTGCTGCGTGAAGGGTGGCGGCCCCCTTCGCCGCATGCGCATGCAGCCGCACCGACGGGGGCTAATCGGTGCCCGTCGCTTCCGGGGCACGCCCTAGCAGCCCGTCCGGCTGAGTTTGCTTTGGTCAAGATTGCGTCCCACTGGGACGGCAGGGGTCGCGACGTGCACGCTCTTGACATGACAATTTCTTGACCCCACAATAGCGGTCGAGCATTGTTTGCCACGGTTTCCAGGAGATTAACGCCACCTACACCGTCGGGTTTTAAAGGCATAAAGTAGATAAAATATTCAAATACAATGATGCCAAATTTAAAATTGTTAAGTATTCTAATCATGTTGTACGTTTATATTTTTTTTAATTGTTTTCTCTCGTGGACCCCTCTGGGCTAGTCGTTACCTTATGAGGCTAGAGCGGCCCCTAGAGTAATATGATAATGACACCTGCACGCTTTGCAATTTAAAACATTAATCATAGTGTTACCAGGCTTGAACAGACAATGTTCTAGTTTAATCACAGAAAAGACAAATAAGTCCTACAGAAAAGGCATCTAAGCCTATCCAAATTGGGCGAATGAAACAAAAATATTGTATATATTTGAAATTCGTTGCGGTTAAGCAAAATAGCAATGATTTATTTGTTTTGACTAAAAAGAGCTACGCATTCTGGGTACGAATTTTCATACAATCTTTTTTATTTATATGAGGAAGTACCTGAATTGTATGTATATATTCACGCCGCTTTTTTCGGTCGACTTTTCGTTACGCCCCGCATATTCCTACAGCTGTAATTTCAAACAATGAGGTAGAGAAATATTAGCACGATCAGTAATTTATAATAAGGTACAAAGAAATTGTAACATGGCTAAATAAATCTGTTGCTTCGAGTATGATGTAGGTATTTTTTAACCTGTAAATACAGCTTGGTAAATAGCGCCATTACAAATCGTATAAAAGCAATCGTATAAGATATCTGCTGTGTATTAATATATAAAATTAATAAATATTACTTACATATTAGTTTCGGCTTTATTAAGTCCTCATAATTAATTAGTGAACATCTAATCTACTCATACTCAAGAAATTGAAATTATTATTACTACCATATTGATTTATCTCAAATTGAATAGAATTATTATCTCTTCTTGAGTCGTAGAACTAAAATATATCATGAAAAATTGGCATCGGCAAAGGGACGAAATTAAAAGCAGTCGAGTTAATTAGTTAGCTGGGAAACTAACCATCAATATAGATTGGGGTCATTACGATGTTCTTCTGTTTCAAGTGAAAAGGAAAATTCATCTTCGAAATATAAATATCACTTAACTGTTAGTTTGATTTTTTGCTTCTATTTTAAAATATGTTTTTTTTTGTGTACGTATTCACGCTTTTGAAATATGAAAGACATTACGGATACGGTTTACAATTATGCGTCAACTCGCTGGATATATTAGGTTTTATACAAACGTATAAATAATGAAAATAACTTTTAAATAGTGTTTTTTTTTTTAATTATGGAAGTTAAGTTTGACAAAAATATGCTGCTGTACTGTAATATACTTCTGTAATACAGCTCCGCACAAATTAATCATGAATTAAGTAAAACAGACTAGAGAAGTTTAAAGGTGGTTTACGATTGAAGTGAGATTTAACACTGGTGAAAATTTAACCACGAGAAAAAACTAGTCATTACATAGTATAAAACAAAGTCGCTTTCCGCTGTGTGTCCCCTTATATGCTTATATCTTTAGAACTACGCAACGCACTTTGATGCTTTCTATAATAGGTAGAGGGTGTCAACAGGTTGGTTTTTATCTATAATTGATGTATAATAAAGAAAAAAATACTTCTGATTATTTAAATTATTACTTCTGATGAGGAACAAAGTTCGCCGGGTTAACTAGATACAATATATATTCAAAATAAACAAGTCCGTAAATAAAAATGAAATAAGCTGCTTCAAATGATGTATTACCAAGGACTCGAACCAACGAATCGTGAAGATAAGAAAATGGACCAAATGGCAAAACGAGCGCCTCCGACTCTCTAATCTATACAAATACAAATGTAAGTGATCATTTTTACACAATCATGAACAAATTTAGGACGTCGACGTTTACGAATATACATTTGATAATAATTTTGACACTGGGGGTTAAGTAGCTTTATACATTTTATTACAAAATAAACGCCAATTCAATGTATTAATAATATATATTATTTCAAGTCTTCTCGGAGGTCTACAGGTCGAGCACCTCACTCACAACAATGACGTTTCGGAATACTTTTCAGACGTTGTGTGAAAATCAATAGGTCCTTATTATACCACTAATTACACCTAAAATATAAAAAGCAGATATTATTAACTAATTATTTTAATTAAATTTTAATAAAAAAACATGAGCTGCTTGAGGAAGTGCCTCCATGGAACAAAATCAAAAGCCGCAATCGCCACGAGTGGCCCGATGGTGCGTTTAGGGACTATCGTGAGAAGAACCGGGCAAGAAACTCAAGTGCCAAATACTTTTTCGAACCATGTCTTTCCAAAGTACCTATTATTATTAACATTAATTTAAAAGTGCTTAGTAGGTAGAAGCGACTGGCCTAAGATAGTTATATGTAGGTAGTACAAAAGAAGAATCGAATCAATTAAAAAGTAATGAACTATCTTACATACATACATAACTTGACGCCAAATCGCTTGCGCAGGGAGAACACAGTGCCATAAGGCACAATTCTTACACACCTCACTCGCTTCGTTGTCTTTTATAAGTCTTTTCATACACGCGCATTGATTTTTGAGGCTTCTAACATCACCTTCCTCCCACCACCTTCAGAATATGTTCTGCTTGGTTATGGAAAGCGTGTCTTGGCCGTCCTCGACTCCAACATCCATCCGATTTAGTATATATGATTTTTTTGGAGGAGGGCAAACGGGTTAGGGCAGTTGCATCAAAAGCGCATCCAAGATATACAATTTCATTTGAAAACTTATCGTATACTATCGTATAGATACTTAAACGTATCTATTATCCGTTGTGTACAGTAAAGTTTATATAAATAAATAAATAAATAAAACTTGTCTTACTTTATAATACGTAAGTATGATCACATACTACTTGATATACTAGCAACTATTTGTTATTGTTTTTATTCATCTTGTATGACATCTCGAGTCGATTTCTGATCGACTCGAGATGTCATGTTTAAATATTAAGCTTTTATTTTAAGACAAATTGAAATAAACAAGGTTGCGTAGTTTCAAATATGTAATCATACAAAGCGACAGATAGCGGATAGCGATTTTGTTTTATATTATGTAATGACATAGCAGGCCCAAATATGTAAAAGTGGGATAAAAGCGGTCGAAATAAGGGCACTGCCCAAAAAATTGAGGAGTGACTCTCTCTCTGAGCGCGTCGAAAATTAGGTTGTAGGGAATAGAAGAGAGTGTCGTTATAACAAAAGTCATGTTCCGACAGTCCGGACTTGTAAAAAGAATGTAGGATGCAACATTGACCAAGCAGATATACAATGCACAAGCAGATGGATGTAGGGGCCGAGGACGGCGACTAATGTCAAAGAAGCGAGTGAGGCTTGTAAGGATCAGGCTTTATGACTCTCTGTTCTCTCTGCTCACCCGCAAGGAATTTGGCGTGAAGTTATGTATGTATGTCAGTATAATAAAGTATATATGTATTGATATCCGTTATCAAGTTTCCAAAATAAAAATAAAAAATAAAATGCTTAGCTGTTACAACTAGATGGCGCTGTGTGTCCTAAATACTATCAAATATTAACTGTATATACCCTCATTAAAATGTACAGACAGCAATAAGATGCAGTTTTATTTTTAAGCCAAAAAGCAAAAAAAAAACTATCAAAATCAGCGTAGCAGAGGCAATTAGTACATTTTTAATTTTAAGAAACTTTTGAATAGTAAAATTATTGTACCTTTAGTGAGAATGAATAATATGTCAGAAAATGGTTTTTACATGCCCGAGGCGGCAGACACTGTGTCAGATACTGTCTTGGTATCTGTAAGTAATAACGGTTTGATCGCGTCTTAATAGATTTTGTGATAAAGAAGTCACGGCCATTTTATACTTAAATTAAATTGTAATTATTAAGTACTATTGATTGAACTTAAATATTTTCTTTGGTAGGTTTTACTTAAATAAGGTTCTATTATGTCGTGTCTATTGTGGCGTGTGTGTATGTGCTTTTAAAACAAATATTTTTTTTTATAAAAGAATATAAATGTGCATTTACATATTTTTATTTTTATATTTTTTTCAATGGGAAAAAAGACAAATGAGCACACATGGTAGTAAGCAATGTGGGCCGCCCAAAGTTGTGTTCAATACCAATATGGTTACACTATCATTGCACACCTTAGATGGAATATTTTGTATTAAAATTATTTTATAATTCGAGTAGACGTAGAACGCAAGATAAATAAAATTTGAAAGCCTCTGTTACTTCTGCTTAAAGTAATTGTAGGCAGTTTTGAAATGGTCACAAGCAATTTTTCCTCTTTATAATATTTTGAAGTAGTTGAACTTATATTAAAGTGGTATCTCTAAATTCACAATTACATTAACAGAAGAACTCTAAGTTCAGTCACGTTGAAGTTGGAACGGAAGCGTAATCGTTTACAAGTATTTTGAAGAAATATATAAGGACCAAAAAGATGAAATAATAAAAGCCCAAGGAAATCGCCTTCCTTATCCAGATAATCTTATTATCTGCCCACCTTTTATATGGAGTGTTCAGTTTAATCCATTTTGTACGAGCATCTTTTTGCTTTTGTAATTGGTGTTTTTTCAAATCTTAATTGAATTTAATGCAAATTAAATATGTTACAACATAATTCTCCTTCTGAGCCAGTCGTGTGAAAAGGTTATTTAAAAATTGTTTAGTTAGTAAATAGAAGTCATTTTTCATGTCTTGCTAGGTGAACTGCCACGTATTATTTTTTTATTTTAATTGTTAACCGATATTTTATTTAACATAATTTTGTGCTTTTATTTCAAAACAAAGTTCTTTATATCGTGTGTACAAATAAAGATTTAAAAGACTATATTTAATTACGTATGATAGTTGATATCAATAAGAATAAAAATAAGTTTATTCTAGTACTACTAATTTCACCAGTAATATAATCTAAGCAAAAAAATGATAATAATTAAATTTCCAAAACAAGCAATAGTAATTATACTCGTTATTTTTTTTTAACAGCGATAGAGCCAAGCAGTTGTTGCATGAATGGGCCGGCTCGACGGTGAAATACCAAGACCTCTCAGAAGATCGACTTAAAGTGGGTCATGCCGCGTTTCGTTCGGTAAGAGAGGTATCCGGAGGCCCACCCCTCTTCCCCATCCTTTCCTATCCTACTCCCTTAAATGTCGGCAACGCAACGGTAACACTATATGTGTTGCTGGTGTCCATGGGCAGCACAGGTTGCTTACCATCAGGTGACACGCTTGCTCGTTTGCCCTCCTAAACCATAAAAAAAATTGACAGATGATTGATAAAACAAAATATTGTGTATAACTTATTAAGTTACTTTATTTTCTTTGGGATGTTGTTAAAAGCAAAAAGATGGAGAAATAAAAATATCTAATATAGCAGTTGTTTTTATGGCAAGACTTGTAAAAATATAAACTAATTTTGAATATTGTACATATGTGCACTTTTTATGGCCGCTCACACATACTTAAAGTGCTCGACCGATTTTCGTAAATTATTCTGTGCATATCTAATACGATATACAAAACGATCGAGGTCGATCACCTGGCTTCTGAATCAAAAATGTTGTGGTATCCAATCCGGAAGTCTGACTGACTTTTCTGAATTATTTTTTGAATTTAAGTGTGGAAAATGTTGTATAGCAATAGATTCTGCCACCTATGCTATTTGAGATGTAAACATTTGGCGAGTCGAGACTTAGTAGCTGCCACCTTCGGATTGAAAATGGCTTGAGTTCATAGAAAAATCTTTCGAGCTTAGTTTATGAGTTTTAGTAAAGGAATGTAACAGAAAATGCGATATAATAATGATTTATTATGTCTCAGTGGTCCAGTGGTCGAGCACCCGCATCTGAGTCCAGAAGTCGCGAGGTTTCCAATGCCTTTTCGAAATAAATTTCATAAGTTATGTATGATAAATATCGATGACTAAAACTTTGTGCCCGGTATGACAATAGGTTCGCCACCTATTCCATTTGGGACGTAAACGTAAAGGCGAGACGAGGCTTAACAGCCGCTGCCTATACCTTCGGGTAACAAAAGGCGTGAAGTTATGTTATGTGTTTGTTATAATGATTCTCATTTCGATACAAACTAATGTCCGGTGCTAGCAGCCGCGTCCATGTGTTTGTTGTTGTAAAACAACATTAAATATAAAAGAAATGGAGTCGAACTTTACTGTTGTATTTTATAGGCGCATTGACAGTATAAGTTTTTTATGACACTTTTACTAGTAACACGGGAAAATGGTTCGAGAGAGTTCGCGTAGAATCATACCCCTAATACAACTTTCAAGAAAGTGTTTAAAGTGATTCATAAAAATATCCTTAGACGACTCTAATCGTTCATTATTATACTCTTAAGTTACAATTCTTAGACTCATCAGTTAAAAACAGACATTTACATTATTTTTATAAGTACTACACAGTGGTAGAGTCAAGCAGTTAGCTGCATGGGCCAGCTCGACCGGTGAAATACCACGACCTCTCAGAAGATCAACGTAAAGTGGCTCATGCCGGATTTCGTTCGGTGAGAGAGGTTCCCTTAGGGCCACCCCCCTTCCCCATCCTTCCCTATCCCCTATCCCTGAATGTTCGGCAACGCAACAGTAACACTATAGGTGTTGCTGATGTCCATGGGCGGCGTTGGTTGCTTACCATCAGGTGACACGCCTGCTCGTTTGCCCTCTTATCCCATAAAAAAAGACATCGATGTATATAATTGGCTAAAATGATTCATATTATCTCCCTTGAAAAGAGTATCTAAGAAATTTTAACAATTCTCGTTATATAGCAAGAAATATGATATTTATATTTTTTTTTCATTTAATATCACAGTACTTTTACTCGAGAAAAAAGTTAGTAATAATGAACTCATTGATTAAAAAATCTAATCAACTATTCATTAAAAATCCCTAAAAAGTCAAAAGAAGGAATATTTTCAATTAAAACTTTCGGTTAAGTGTTCAATCGAATCAGTCACTATTTGTAACGAACTTTTTTTAATACCTCTCCCGAGAAATTCAATCTTTCAATATAATTGTTGAATCTTTACAATAACAATTTGTCCATAAATAATAATTGCTCTACGGATTCTTATGAGGCTTTAGTCAACAATACCAAGAATAGATTTATTAGGCACAAAGATCTGTTATAAATTAAATTTCGATATAATAAACGGTTTGTCATATTTATGTTATAAAATTTAATTTTTGGTGAGTTCTTACTTTTTCCATCACAACTGGCGACTCGCTTATGCACCTTCACGCATTTTATACCAGAGGATGTAGGACCTGGGATCTTTTTATTAATTAATTCTAAGTATATCATATCCCAAGTATTGCAATACATAGACACAATTTGGTCTGTTATCGCTATTTATCACACAAATGTTTCGAAACTGTATTTTTTGTGGGTCAGAACTTAAATTTCTGATTCTCTTTTTAACCGACTTCGAAAAAAGGAGGAGGTTCTCAATTCGTCTGTATGTACATTTTTTTTTTCTTTTTTTTAATGTATGTTCACCGATATTTTCGTCAATTATGGACCGATTTCAAAAATTTTTTTTTCGGTATAGTAATTACTTCCGAAATGGTCCCATTTTCACCAGGTCAGGATCTGATGCTGGGAACCAGGAGAAATCGATTGCATCCGCCAAAAGTTGTATGGTGTTTTTATTACGTAATAGTGATGTCTTAGAAGTATTCCTTATGGTGCCAACATTTGATGCTACTATGATAATAAAGAAGCCACAAACTCCTCAACGGTCAGGAGTTAGAAGACAGCACTGCAATTGGTCAATAGAAACTACTTAGTAGTATGGGGTACTTAGTAGTAGGACTAGCATGTTGCTTATGAAGTATGCTGGAATATACACCTAATACTGCTATGCCGATGAAAAAACTCCTTAACGGTTAGGAGTAGGGAGACAGTACTGCAGTTAGTCGACGGAAACTGTTTAGTAGTATATAGGACTAACGTGTTGCTTGGGTGGTATGCTTGAATCAATGTCTGATACTGCTGTGCTGATGATGAAGCTACAGAACTCTTGTACGGTTAGGAGTTAGGACACAATTCTGTAAATTCTGCAATAGTTTCCAGGGTACGATTGGCCTTCATTCGGGCTGTAGTGTTATTGGGTCTACCCATGATATTAACAAAAATATAAATACTTCGCAAGTATTATCATACTCTTTTATCTAAGTACATATTTATGACAATTATAGCTCTCTAAAAATATCAACCATATAACAAACGGACTTGTAATTAGTGAAAATAAATTTACTAAACTGAAAGCCATGTAAATGAACTAGCTTCTGTTGAAGTTCACAACTCATTAATATCACTAAAACTCGTGAAAAAATATACTAATTATTAATACTAACTGTTAAATTCTTTAAAGGATCCCTTTAAAATTGAACCTACACGTTGAATTATTAAAGGCGTGAAGTTAAGTGTTACTATTATTAAATAATATTAATAGAGTATATTCACCGTATTCTAACTACCTGAAGTAACAGTTATTCACCCTATAACAATCAATACAAAAGTTTTATGTAACTGATTTTCTCGAGACCTTCAACTTTTCTCTGATTTAAGGAGGAAATTTCGTATGTTACTTAGCCATTTACAAGTACGTGGTAAATTAACAAGGAGGTTTTGCGACTCAGCCTGCATAAGAATGGCGTCTTTACCATCCGTTATGTTTTATTTATTTTTCCCTTCACTAATTCTTTTACCCTTGAAAATTGATGCCCAATTATACTTATAATATTACATAACTTCACGCCTTTTTCCATCCGAAGGTGTAGGCAGCTGCTGCTAAGCCTCGCAGTTATGTTTACGTCCCAGTTCGTGTAGGTGGCGAACCCTATTGCCTTACACCGGGCACACAGATTTTAGTCATCACACATAAATTCCGAAAAAAAAAAACTAAAAGTCATTTCTATGATCAGGATTCGAACTTCTTGATTCAGAAGCGGGGTGCTCGACCACTGGACAACCGAGATTTTTTAATATAATTAAATCAATAATTATAACTTTTATACTTATCAATACTTATTTAGACAAAAAAATGTTGGACCTCGTGGTGCAGGGCTCAAATAACCAACTGCTCAGCCGAGGTCGGCGAATTCGAGCCTCACTCGAATAAAAATATGTATGTTAAGCCACGTTTTCAGGTTGCCAGGTCGGTTTTGATAATTCTGTATTATAAATATTCGAATTTTGAAAATTCTGTATTATAAATATTAATTTACAATAAGACAACTGCACGATAGCTACAAAATGTACGCTAATCCCGATAACATAATTATTCCCCTGGTACAATAGCACCACGTTAGTGTCGTACACACATTTTAGTATATGTACGCGAGTGAAACCGCGGGTAAAAAACTAGTAAAATTATAAACATGAAGATAATATCTTCTCAGTTTGCGTCCATGTACAAAAAAGACAATAGTAAAAGTATTTTTGTTGGTCGTAAACACTATAATAAAGTTTAGTGGTCTCTTACGAGAATGAACATGGCTTCCTCCCCCGACTATCACCACTACCTACTCCACATAATAATAATATTGTTAATTTATCTCATGCCCCCGACATAATGCCGACAAATAAAATAGCTGTAGATCTAGGAAACCTGCGACGTGTTATGGTTAAATTGATTTTTTATTTATTATTGGCACTTAGATTCGCTTTCACATTCAACATAGTGTGATGAAAGGGAATCTAAGCTCCGCGTATTTTAGCTTGTAGGTTTGTATGACGATTCTAAGCACTTTGTAAAGTCTAAGGAATAAAGATATTTTGAATTTGAATTGAATATTTTATTTTAGATTAGTAGACCGGGCGAACTTTAATTCAGAAGAGAAAAATTTGAAAATTTTGCATTTCATTATGTTCTATTGGTGCTATAAAATGGTCATTGTGGGTTTTCCTTATGAAATAGACATAGGTACACTATCTCGTACTTTTTTGGAGATCTGCTGTGTTTATTAATGTAATACATTATTTTGATCTACCACTTAGTCCAGTATTACAGCAACACAGTTTGCTATATGTATGTGCCGGCTCGACCCGTCAAATACCACGAACTGGTAATATATCGGCGTAAAGTGGCCCATGCCACCTTCCCCTACCCATCCCATCTCTAAAACCCTTCCCTATACCACCAGCGGAAACATTACCAAGGAAGATTGACATCATCGTATTAATTTTAAGTTTCTTTTAATACACAAAGGATGAGTCGTGTGTTTTTAAATGTTTTTATTCTTTATATTTTATATATATTATACCAGTAGGTACTCGGGAATAATTCACTCGTTGATAAATGATAGGTAAGTCGTTGGTGGTGAAACGCACTGGTCTCTTAAGCAACTATTTAGTCCTTTCTCCAAAACGGCCATATTGCAATTAATATTATACATTCAATTCTGTACATATTTATTCGTTCATAGTGTCAAATTGATTAAATATTAACTAAGAATAATAGATTGGGGCTACTTGCTGCGTATTTTGTTAGACCGAATAGACATACCAATGTTTTTAATTATTGCTCATGATTTCTATGACATATTTTTGCACGCCGGGAATGGTTTCTGGTTCTTTTAATTTAAAAATATATTTGTTTAATAATTAACACGTCTTCTTCTACCTCGCTACAAATATATATTAGAAATATAAATTTGGAAACATTTTTACATACGCTAATTTAGGATGCCATCTATTTATCCTATAGCCTATTTGTCTTTACTTCACTGCTAAGCATTAGCAACTGGTATTGGAATCACCTTTATTACACTAATAACTTTAGAACCTTAAAATCTTGTATGTGATACAATATACTAGGCCCAGAGAGAATATAAAGCATTTAATTTTTATTACACACTTCCAATCAATGGAACATTGGAATGACTGCCTGCGTACCAGTCTTCCGAAATAATAATAGTGTCTTCCAAAAAATGAGCGAAATCTTAACTGGCGAGTGCATTTTACCACCCATGAGCTCATTATCACTTACTATCAAGTGAAGAATTGTCACTCTCTTGTCTGTGTAAAAAAATATAGGTTTGAATAAAAATACTTTTAAGAACGACTGTGGTTTGATAAATATAATTTTATCGGACCACATGAAATATAACGATGAGTATTACAGCATCATTTGTCGGACTGCATTTAACGAGGTTACCACTGAAATTGGAAACGGTGGTCAAAGTACCAGTATCGCAGGTTTGATTGCATTTGGTTACGTAAACAAAATTGAAGTTGCGGTCTTTTTGAATTAATAAATACTGTTTTGTAAATTCATTTTATCTATGTTTCTTTTACACAGTAATTGGTGATTTTGAATGAATATTTAGATTTTGTTGGCAGATTCTACTAATGTTTTTAAGATTTAGTTACTTAACCTCACGCACTTTTTTTATTTTTTAGATTTTCGGGAATCGCATTCATAACATTGAAACAACTTTTTATGGATTATATTGCGTTTGTAGAACTTATTTCCTATTTATTTCCCGACGTTTCGAACTCTTTACAGAGATCATTTTCACGAGTAATGAACAAAAGATGGTAGTCGTTCAGAAGCTATTTTCATTGATACAGAAAGTACCTAAATTTTGGAAATAAAAATTAAAAAGTTGAAATTAAAAATATGACTTTCACTATTGGTAACCCACATCAGACCATGAATCAAAATTAAATATTTATTTATAAAATATATTTACTAAAAAAAATTTTTGTAAATACCCTTTGTTGTATTATTTAATAGGTAACAGTTGTTATTTTTAATTATTAGATAATTATCTTATATATCTTAAATAAACGCGATATAATCCATAAAATGTTGTTTCAATGTTAACTCACGCACTTTGTTCATTATGGCTAAGCAGAAAGACCAGAGCACCACTTTTATATCACTTGCTTGCTTGACTTTTATAAGTCCGGTTATACGCGCTGGTCGGTTTTAAAGTTTATTATCACCAAATGATAAGCTGTAATTCTAGCCGTGCTTGACTACTGTGTCCTTCCGCTTTATTTTTATAATTATATATATGATTAACTTAACTTCTAATAAAAGCGTAGGAAAGAAGAAACCGAACATTATATATATTTTTTAGAATACTTGGGACATGATCTACAATGATACCGAACCCAAAAATATGGTTTTTAGAATTTTTGTCTATTTGATAAACTCTTAAAGTACAGCATGCTTTTGTTCCCATTTTGCATAAATATACTTAAGAAGTCGGTTCAGCAGATTGGCTTAATATTATCATGCTATTACTAATTAGGGGTAAGCAATGAACTCTTCTATATAAATACAAAATCGTAAAAAAAGTTAAAACTATACATTGATTTTTGTTTAGAATACTTGAGACATATCTACAAAACGATACTGAACCCAAAAATATGGGCCTTAGAATTGCTGCCAGTCTGTCTGTATGTTTGTTACTGATAAACTCTAAAATTACTGCGTGCTTTTATTTCCTATTTTGCATGAGGTTTTTGGTTTGCATTACCAAGATGTCGGGTCAACACATAAATATTAATACGCTATTACCAATTAGTGGGGAGCATTAGTAATTATATAATTATGACACAGGCATAGTATTTTTGATGCTTTATCACTTCCACGCAGACGAAGTCGCGAGCTACAGCTAGTTTTATTAATAAAGAATACTGGTTTTGCAGTCTGACTTGTGATTGTTTATAATAATATCTTGGACACAATATACACAGCGCCCTCTAGTTCCAAGCTAAGCAATTAAATGCTTGTGTTATGGATACTAGATAATAGATATAAATACATACATACTTTTTTTTTGTAAATACATACTATAAGTATGTATTTACAAAAAAAACTAGAGGGCTACTAAACTAGGGAACTAGAGGGCGCTGTGTATATTGTGTCCAAGATATTATATATTATTATACATAGAAAAACACCCAGACACCACACAAATATTCATGTTTGTCACAAATATTTGTGCTCGGGTGGGAATCGAACCCCCGTCTTCATTGCTTCAGCCGGTAGTTTTACCAATGCGCCACGAGGCCCGCTTGGTCTGGGTTTATGCCAAAGATTATTCGAAAATATACTTTAAAAGTAATGTCATTGTGTTATGATAATCGATTGAATAAAATGGACTAAATTTGACAAAAATTGATACTAAAACACAAAATAACCTTAAAATAATTTATCAAATTCTACACGAAAATAGGCCGTGCGTTATTTTGAATAAATCTTTAATGAAATATGTGTGATTTTGTTGGTAATGTAATTACAAAATTAACTCACAATCTCCATTCAACACTCCAGATTTCACAAAATATAATTGGTTATTTTACTTAAGTAATAATTCAAAGACCACCCAGCGCGGGTGCTATTATGCTATTAAGCAGAACGGGAACAATGGCAGTTTGTATTATCTGGAGATCATATTTAATTTTATAACTCTGTTAACCTAATATTATTGAGTCAGAATGATGTCACATTTTCATGGCAGTGTAAAAGTTACGAAAAATATCCTGAAATTTTAATTGTTTTCCTGTTTATGAGTAGGTTTTAAAGTGATAAATATCACTCAGAATATGGAAGTAAAATAGCTCATGTTGCGTTTTGTTCGGTGAGAGAGGTATCCGAAAGCTAATTCCCCTTCCGCATCACCATGCAACCCACCCCATAGGGCCTAAAAAGCAACTTTAATAGTGCCAGTGTTTCTGAATTCCTTGGGCGCACGCTAGTCGGCCAACACTGGGTGACGGGCTTGCTATTCTGCCCCTATCCAATAAAAAAAACGTCTAAATTAGTTTGTCATTAATTCTACACAAGTAAGAGAGTATCAGCAGGTTAAATACACGCTGTTCAATCATACGCAAATTGGTCATCGTATATAATGTATAGAAATTATGTCTAGAAAGTCCGAGCAACAGCTACTATCATATATATTTAAAGATAAAATTTCATATTCTTAAGCTTTTATGATGAATGACGAGGTAATAACTTATATTACGTAACGTCCAAGTAATTTGTGTGAGAAAATTGTTATTACCGTCTGTTTAGTAGGCATTGCATTTATTAATTTGTATGCTTACTACGTCTTCATCCGTTTTTGGATGAAGTACATGATAGATATTCTTTTGAATGATTGAAGTGGAACTTCTAATGTCTGTTGTAAAAGTGATATATAAAACTAGAACTGACCGGTTTGTATAAACCAAGGCAAAAAAATGCATAGCGTGATCAAAAACTGTACATAGACATATAGTAGCTAGTAGCAGCACTGTTTTTTATCGCACCATGTTTCAAAAGTAATTAATACGCAACTATTCCTATTCCTAATATTATTTTAATATTTTGGTTTGTTTAAACCAAAATAATAAAATAATATTAGGAATATACAAACAAAGCATTTGTTTGCTCATATTTGAATGATATATGATAATAATAATAAATATAATTAGTTTGACGTCGCTATAAGCGAAAAGCCAACCTCGGGAAGCTTGCTTAGTAAAAAGTAAACATACAAGCACAAGAATAACTCAACTAATTTAATATTAGAATTATAAAAAATGTTAAATAAACGTTTAGTAATTAGTAAATTAATAATATAGTTATTAAAATGCAATAAGTAGCAGGTCAAATAATGACTTTTTAAATTATATTTTTATTATTGTATTACATTTAATTACAAAAACTAAATTTTGATTTATCTTAATTATTTTTACCTTATTGCAACCATTAGTGCACATGTATAAAAGTACAATTAGGTTACAAATACGTATATGGTATTAAAACAAAAACGGGTAAAATGAATAATTTCTTTCTAATTGTACTTTTTGTGTTATCTGTACTAGTATTTTTTTTTAAATCTGTTGGTCAAAATAAGAAGTAGATACGAAGCGACTACTGAACTTGCCGGACATGTGCATGTCAATATTTGATATTACAAAGATATTTATCGAAATTTATTTTCTTAAATGTATGTATGTGATGATGATGATGATGATGCTGTATATGTTATATAAATATTATGTAGTTCTTGAATCTTGGAACTCAATTTTGAAATATTCAACCGATTGATGATAATATTAATCAGTCGTCACTGTCGTATCAGTCACTGCTTGGCTCTACCAAGCAGTCCGCTGCATGAATGGGCCGGCCGGTGAAATACCACTATCTCTCATAGAGAAAGTATTGTTTACAATATGAGTATGAAATGGAAGGGCTTTCCGATAGTAACTTGAGAATGTGACGTCATTCTAAATCCAATATTGCGGAATAAGTACTTTTAGTGCATTTTTACAATATGGGTATAAACTGGCTTGGGCTTGGGGGAGTTAATCAAAGAATAATGCGACGTCAAATATGGCAGATCCTCCTTAATAGAGGAGTAGTTACTAAATTCTACCTAGACCCAGATTATGATTTATATTCGAGTGGGAATCGAACCCGCTAATCTCGATTCCACAGTCGGTAGTTTTACCAATGCACCACGAGGCCCGTAGTAATGTAAATAAGATGTGTATGATGTGATTTTAGTGTATGTATGTAACATAGTTCCATAACTTTAGCGCGGAGGGACTTTGCGCACTATTTTTTTTAAACTTCAGATAGTTTTAAGAAAAGTAACGTTTTTATTAGTGAAGTAGAGTCCTTCTTATCTGCTAATATTGTGAATACTTTCGAAACCCTAATGGCCTAGCCAAGCTTGTTTTATCCTAAGCTAAAAGCTACACCCTGATTTAGCCAACAAAGTATTTGCGTTATAAATTACGAAACCAATAGGCCAGCAATATTGTTTGTTACATTTGGATGTTCCAAATATTATGTACTTACTTTTTATGGCAATAGCAAATATCAGTTTTGTAAATGGGGTAGAAAAGATTGCTCGAGACTAATAATATCCGAACCTAAATAGGTTGAACCTAAATAAATCTGATTGAGATTATCATTTTTATTTAATCGTCTGAAACGTAACATGAAGATTACATTAAAGTTTATGTTTATGTATTAAAGTTTATGTATTTTTTTAAGGAATTGGTAAAAAAGGTATGACATAAAGTCCTTATTACCAGATTAGACCTTATTATTTAGGCAGCGGCAATTAAACAGAATAATTAAATTAAATTTTATTTTATTCATAAACTCTAGCTATAAGCAACAAATAATATTGCTTTTAAGACATTGTACATTATTATACACTTTTATACATTATTTTTGTTTATTTATAACTTCACACCTTTTTCTACTCGAAAGTGTAGGTATTAAACTATAGTGTAGCCATTAAACTTCAACTCGCTAATTTTTACGTCCCAAATGGCATAGGTGGCAAAAACTATTGGCATACACCGGGCACTATTTGTCAGCCATCAATATTTATCGTTCATAACTTCCGAAAATCAATACCGAAAAAACATCCCATGACCTCTCGATTTAGAAGCGCGAGGTTGACCACCCATACCTTTAAACGTTTGTACATTATACCACAATCGTAGTTATATTAAGAAATGATTTTATATTATGCCATAATCCCTAAATTCCTTTAAATAAAATCCTCTTCATATGTTGTACCTATATTAAATATAGTTATTAGTGTTCGATCGATTTTATTAATTCAAATGCGTACAGCAGCATTATTGTTCATAAGTATTATCGTATTAAAAACACTGCATCCTGCAGATATTGAAATGTTTTTTAACTCAAAGCGGGAAACCTGGTGACTAGCACCGCCCATGACCATCTGCAGTATTTATATCTTAGATGGTCACACTCACAGGTGAGTTTCCGGCAGTTAAGATAGAATAAGAGAGAGAATGAGGAGAGTAGGTGGATGAAGTCTAAATCATCATCATCATCAGCCTTTAGAAGTCCACTGCTGGACGTAGGCCTCCCCCATAGAGCGCGACAACTGCCGGTCCTGTGCAACCTGCATCCATCGGCCTCCCGCGGATTACACAAGGTCGTCGGTCCACCTGGTGAGGGGACGGCCTACTCCGCGCCGACCGAGGCCTCTAAATGTTAACGTATGTAACATTTAGAGACCAAATAACTAATATATCCAATAATGATAAACGTTTTGAGGTCTGACATAGGCACAAATAAGAAAAAGGAATTAATTATGTAGACAGCGTGACTACTCCTTATTCATCGACATGAGTGATAACACGGAACAAGACAAATTAATGTCCGGGAAAGTGGAGGAGGTTCGTAATAGATGGTTGAGACGACATTCTCATGCAGATGGCGACACCAGCCCCGACTTTATGTTGAGATGAGACTCCGCGTACTCCTTAATGGCAAAGTAATATACCTACACAAGTTTCTCGTTCGAATGAAAACAGAAAACATTGTATATTTTTAAACGTCTGATCGCATTGCATTCTGAACGAGTTGTCAAGAAGGCATTGTTTTTGTGTTCTTTAGTTTGCCTAAAGACAGAGACGAGATCTTTGTTCATACTTGACATTATATTGTGATTATTATCTTTATGTTTACGATCGTAAGAGCCGAAGATGTAGGCAGCGGTAACTAACTCCCGACAGGCTGGATTGATTTTCTGGTTTCATTATGTCAGTTCAAAAGCTCAGCCAAATCTTTTGACAACATAGATAGTTCGAGTGGATGACATTTTGTGCCCACATAGCGATGAGGGATATGGGCAGGAAAATTATGAAAATGATGCTTTATTACATACATACATAACTTCACGCCAAATCCCTTACGGGGTAGGGAGAGAGAACGGAGCGCCATAAAGCACGATTCTTACACACCTCACTCGCTTCGTTGACTTTCATAACTCTTTTCATGCACGTGTGTCGATTTTTGAGGCTCCTAACATCACCTTTCTCCAGAACATGTTCTATTTGGTCATGGAATGTATATCTAGGCCGTCCTCGACTCCTACATCCATCCGCTTTTGCATCTTTTGCATGTATCAATCAATCTTGTATCATCCATCCTTTCTACATGTCCGAACCATCGGAGCATGCCCTTTCTTACTTTTAACCGACACTCTCTTTCAATATTTTTTTGTTATCTTGCAGCCAAGTAAAATATTTAGTAGTATATATATGCCTTATAGTGTATTTTCCAGTTTCGAATTGCGATAACTTTTCATTTGTAAAAGGTGATAAAGAATGTTGGGATAGACAGGAACTTTATCTGAACATCGCTTCTAATGGACTTATATGAATCATAAATACGCATCCAAAGGAAACATGAACAGCTTGCAACGTTATTACCATCTCAACACTTTGAGACGAGCAAATTCGATTTGAAATCTTTTCACTTTGATAATAAAGTATGGCTAATATGAAATCTTTAAAATATTTTACAGTAGTAGAGCCAAGCAGCTCGCTGCATGAATGGGTCGGCTCGACCGGTGAAATTCCACGATCTGTCAATATCAACGTAAAGTGGCTGTTACCCCATTTTCGTCGGTGAGAGAGGTATGCGGAGTCCCAGCTTCTTTCTTCCTCGCCGCCCCATCTCACTTCCGACTTCTTCCATATCCCATTGTAAAGGCCGGTAACTCAACTGTAACACTGTACGTGTTTGGGTGTCCATTGGCGGGGTTTGCTGCTCACCAACATGTTACACGCCTGCTCGTATACTCATAATTTATTGCCACGCTAGCTGACCCGGCGAAATTTGTTCCGCATCAAACATAATAAATGAGTAAAATTCGGATTTTTAAAAGTTCAATTTGTGCTATTTATCGACACGCGTTTTGGTGCGCAACGCGACTGCTATATCCCGCTACGTTAATACTGTAATGTCTTCGTAAATATTCGTTTAAATAACACACTGTAAAGGGCCATATTGATCTATATTAAAAGCACAATATATTTAAGATACTTAACTGGATAAAAATTAATGCTGAAATTTTTAAAATTGCTTCGTAAATAAGCCATTACTTCTCGTAAAAAGTAAAAAAATAAAAATGGTCATTGTGGGTTATCCTGAAGAGATAGACATATGCCCTTGCGGATTTTTTTGTAGACCTTCTGAAGGTGTTTATTAATGTAGAATATTGTTTTGACCTATAACTTAGGGTTCAGCCAGCGTTTGCAATTAAAGTGCTAAATCTCGAAAATTATCATTTTTTCTTTACAAAATCATATATAAATTATAGATTAAAATTACCCTATTGACACCCTCTAACTATTAAAAAAACCGCATCAAAATCTGTTGCGTAGTTTTAAAGATATAAGGGGACAGACAGCGGAAAGTGGCTTTGTTTTATACTATGTAATGATGTAACATATGAATAGGTATAATAATAATACATACTAATAAGCCTGCGAATGTCGTACTGCTATATTATATATCTTTATCAATAAAAAAAGAAAGAAAGTAAATCTCACTGTTCTCATCTGATGTTAGTATGATGATGGCATTTACAAAAAAAATAGACTATCTAGCACTGGAAACATTTTTAAAACCGCATCAGTTGTTTCCGAATAAAGCGCTTAACTACTAAACATAGTAAGTAAAAAATATTGGAATAGTTGTCCCCAACACGCCTGGCCATTTGTACTAGGGAATATATATATATAATATACATATGGTATACATACGGCTAACCTCATTCAATATCTTTCTTTTGATTGAACAGTTAAAACTGTTAATAAATCACCTCTGCTATTTCCGTGCAATTAACTGATCCCTCTAAAGGAACGATTGTGATGCGCACACTCCATCTCACCTCTCAAATATCCTTTATAACGTCTAACTGCAACCTGATGTGGATAACTGTTAACTGGTTTCTGCGCAGAGGTTGGTAGGTTCGATCACTTACTAAATACAAATAGTGTGAGAAATATTAAATCCATTTCGGAATTTTGGCAACTATCGTAAACTTTAACTAAATTACCGTACAATTTTCAGTTCGTGGAAAATACATTATAAATCTATTAAATTCAATCCGTACATTGTAAAAAAATATATACGATTCTGGTGGCTAATTAATCCAATAAAAACATGTTAATTTGGACATTGGACCACTTTTTCGCAGAGCAAATAAGAGGTGAATTATATTTGGATTTAAATACGGCGCTCTGAATAAATATAAAAAAACTGTACTGTAATCCAACTCCCCACATTGAAGGTGTTATGTTAATGGCGAGAGCTAGAGTAACGGCCGTTTATATTATCATTACTTGTAACATGTACCGACGTGTATAATAATTTAAATTTGTTGATACAGAATAATCAGCAATACGACATGAAAATATATTTTCTCGGATTTTATTATGGCAAAGATGCAAACGCCAGTATTTAAAAATAGGCAGGCGCATAGGAAACGGTATGGGGAATGGAGAGATAGGCCTTCCAATGCCTTTCTCATCGATCGAAATGCACAAAGGAAAGAGGCACTTTACGTCATTTTTTCCAAGTGGTCATTTTCTGGCACACGTCGAGCTTGCGAACAGCGTAGGTAAAATTTGATCTTTCCTATTGCTTTCGTTAATATGTTTTAACTGATACAAAAATGTCACTAGAAACTATAAAAAAAATAGAGACCATTCTTTTAACACTATTCAATAATAAATTTCCTAAAAGTAACAAGTTAATCTAAATTTCAATTCAGTTTCAGTGCGGAATGAAAATTTAATTTGTGGCCGCAACATCTACCTGGTGGAATGTTTGTATATCTTCAGGTCGATATTTAGCCTGATCACTTTGAAGTTTCCATTCAGGAGTGATGAAATTTGCTGGTGATTTTAATTTAAGTTAGAAAGATTAATTTCCGGTTATCGACCTAGAAAGATGTATCACGTTTTATTCTTTAAGAATAAATTGGCTTTTAGTATTGTATAGTAAAAAATATCCCAAACTTATTGATTTATTTAAATTACACTATTTCGTACAAAGGGTCATATTTTTCAAACATTCAAATTCGCTAAATAATCTAATTAATTAATTTCACTGTTCACCTAAAAAAATATTAAATATCGATGACTAAAAACTTTGTGCCCGGTACGGCAATAGTATCGCCACCTTTTACATTTGGGACGTAAAACAAAACGGTGAGTCGAGGCTTAACAGCTACTGCCTACACCCTCAGATAGAAAAAGGCATGAATTTATGTTATTTTACTGTTCACCTATTTATTTTTGTTTCAGTCTGGACGTTGAGTGCTCGTAGAAGATATCATACATATTTTAACACATGTTTTTTCAGCTACGATTTATAAACAAATGAAATGTAAAAGGACTAGGATTTTGATAATTTTTTTTCGCCTCTGTCTCTCGTAATCTCTTTGAATCATGTCAGTCATTCTAAAAACACGTAAATAACGTGAAGTGGGGGTCGGGTGTTATAAATCGTAAACTTACCAAAGTCATATCCTGCGGATGTTCTCAAGTAGGGACGTGAACTTATAAACAACCTTATTTATCGCAAGAAACCGAGATTTGGTAAATATTATTACGTAGAAAAGAAGTAGTATGTACTCGAGTATTTACGATGTACTCTCTATATAAATAGCAAACTATACACTATATATTTATGTATTTTTCTCCTCGAATGTGTAAATATCAGGATTAATAATAATAATAATATCTTGGACACAAATCACACAGCGCCCTCTAGTTCCAAGCTAAGCAACTAAATGCTTGTGTTATGGATACTAGACAACGGATAACAATACATATATACTTTTCTTTTGTAAATATATACTTAAAATACATAGAAAAACACCCAGACGCCACTCAAATATTCATGTTTGTCACAAATATTTGTGCTCGGGTGGGAATCGAACCCCCGACCTCGTTGCTGCAGCCAGTAGTTTTTTACCAATGCGCCACGAGGCTCGTCAATTATTGTGAAAACATAAATCTTGAAATATTGCAGGGAACTAACGGTACTTGGAATAACTTGTTATCCAGAGACATGTGAAGAGCAAGCGATCACGCGAATCGCCTACGCAATGGACGGACCTCGTTAAAGCTGCGACGCAACTCTTCGTAGTACAATGTTCCCGAGATTCTAAGGACCGAAACGAGGTAAAGGGCAACGCGAGGGCTGCCTTCTCCGGTAATGTGTATTATACGCAATCATGACCAGACCACTCCGTAGGGAGTTAATGACAAAGGAACATTATTAGTAAAGAAAATAAGCTCTAGGAATTGTAATAAGGTATAACACAAAAATTAAACCAAATTTAGGTCGAAAACTTATTTCAAGGTGCAATTGGCAAAAGTACAATCGGTAAAAACTCGTTTGTCATTCAAGAACAAATTTCTTAGTAAGAATCATTTCCGCCAGTAAAAGTAAATGGTTCTATTATCCATATAAATTTAATCTCTTTTAGAGAGTATACAAACCCGGGATATGTATGCGGCCCACGTAATCTCTCGGGTCGTAAAATCCCTTTCGGTATCCCAAAGTACAACTAGATCACAGATAACACCCTATGTTACCGTAAACATTTTTAGTTTTTGTAATGAAAGCGATAGATTCCAAAAATGTGTTCCACTTTTTCAGTAATCAGACAGTGCTTATGCAATGTATCTTAAAAATGTTTTTTTCCTCGCCAAGTTCCTTACGAGATAGATAAAATATCAAATTGCCTCATGATACGCTATTACCTACACGCTATCATTTCCTTAAGTATGTTTCATAACTTTTTCATGTTGCATATATTTATAATAAAATTAACATGGTATATTGGAGATATTGGAAAAAAAAGCGATTGGTTATAAAGGCAGTAGGAACTGACACAACTTTTTTGCCTAATTATTTGTTCTCTAATCGCGCTAAAACTACTGCATAGGTATAACTATTGATTTCACGGATGTATAGTTAGAAGTCGAACCTAAAAAAAATAGGCTTTAGTTTACTACTGGAATAGTAATACAGAAATCTTCGAAAATTCTGAAGAATAAAGAGAAAAATATGACTGCTATAAAATAGTTAAAATTTGTCTCGTGTGAAACAGGTATTTTATTAACAATCCACCCCATAATTAATATAATGTAAAAAGGATACGCTATAATATAACATTTCAAATACATAAATGTAAACACCTAAATTCAAGCATTTTTCTAACTGCACTTTTTTAACGCAGCGGCAGTTAAGGCTCACCATGCCTTTACATCCAGGCACAAAGCTGTTATATATCGGTATTTATCACACATAACTTCAGAAAAGAAATTCAATAAATTATTAGTGTGAGTCCGGGATCAATCCCATGACATCTAAAACAGAAGCAGGGAGTTCGACCACTGAACCACTAAGACTACACATAAACTGTCGGAGCAAGTAGTTTATTCGTTGTTACAAGTTCCTCATTCAGTGTAGGAGCAGTTATCAAAGCACACTATACATTGCTCACACTGCATCACAGACAGTGAAGGGAGACGCCATGTTTTCTGTGAAACCGGCGCCGCGCCTATTCACGTATTGTTTATTCGTCAGTTGTAGTTTTTTTTTAATAAAATCTCTATTAGTTGATCCGATTCTATACTTAAGTATTATGTTATTGATAGATCAAATGCGAATATCGTTCAAATTAACTTCCTCTGCTCTTAAGTAGCGTGACCAGCCCGTCGTGACCAAGCGGCGTGACCTTAGGTCCTAAGGTATAGTAATTACGCCTCGACGGGCCGGTCACACTTATATCCTAAGGTCTAGGATATAAAGGGCGTGAAGTTATCATTGTTAGAGCCAAAAACTTGACGTCAAGTGGTTCATGACACGTGTTATTCAGTGAGATAAGACACCCCCTTGCTCCGGCCCTCCCACACTCGATTTCCTATCTTAAAGGCCCCAACGGAACTGCAGTTGTTTACAGCAGTACATAAATGTGTTGCCAGATATTTGTGTTGCACATGTCCATGGGAGTTTTTCACTTAACTAAGCGTTTGCATAGCCCAGTACTTGTGCCCCAAAATCAATAATGATGATGTGTACCTACGACATATGGCTAACTTGTTTCTTTCGCAACAGAATAATGATAGTCCACTATTATAAATAAAGCTATTATAAAATTCGGATTGGTTATTTTTTACTAAGATTAGTATATTTCTATAAAAAATAATAAAGTTAATCTACTGCTTAAAGTTTCCTTTTCAGACCAAGATCTCAGCAATCCGTATTTGTCATGAAATATATTCGAATGATTGATACTGTATCATATCCGATGACATATTACAAAAGTTCTTATACCCGATTGAGATATTTTTCTGTATGAATTTTCTGTCAGAATTTTCGTAACAAAAATTCAAACTTCATAAGGATTGAAGAAAAAATTTAACAGCTCAGAATTATTCAAGTTTTTTGTCATCTTATTCTTTTGAATCTTATTGTTCTTTATTCTTCTGAATCTTTTCCTAATACATCATACAGAAAAACAATGTCGTTTAATCCTATATTATACATTTTACGTCCAGTGGTCAAGCTTCCCGTTTCGGAATCGTCGAAGAAGTCGTGAGTCGTCTGAGACAGATGCACTTAAAGCCTGCGGCTTGAATAAGATTGTTAAATATCATATAAATTAAAGTAAATCTTGAAAATATTATTATACATTAAAATTAAACCTTTATCATTCATATAGATTCCTTATCGTAGAATTACTCAAGAAAAATAGCGTAATCTTATATTACAATATGAAGGCGTTCAATTTTTCTCTGTTTACATTCAATTTTCTTAATCTTTCAAACAGGAGAGAGGAGAAAGATCTTTCAAACTTAGGCGTTGGTGAAATGTAAATATGTAAATCTCTAATATATAAAATTCTCGAGTCTAGATGTGCGTAATTGAACTCCTTCGAAACGGCTTGACCGATTCTCATGAAATTTTATGTGCGTGTCGGGTAGGTCTGAGAATAGGACAACATCTATTTTTCATCCCCCTAAATCACAAGGGTAGCCCATCCCTCAATTTTTTTTTTAATTTTTCGACATATTTCTGTTTCTTATTTTTTTATAAAACGGGATACAAAAATACATGCAACCCTTAATTTTCAACCCCCTACGATCAACCCCTATTTTTTAAATTTTATTTTTCGGCAAGACAACGTTTGCTGGGTCAGCTAGTATAATATATAAATACTAGCTGACCCGGCGAACTCTGTTTCGCATCAAAAGTAATAACTGCTGCCCCGCTATGTTAATACTGCAATATCTTCGACAAATTTGAAGTCGATAGCAGCTATAGGTTAAAAATGGGAATTTTCCATTGTTAACACCCCCGCAACCCCCCTTGTGGGTGGAATTTCGTAAAATCCGTTCTTAGCTGACCTCTACTCGGCGAAAGGAATAATCCTACCAAATTTCAAGTCGCTACGCCTCATGGTTCCAGAGATATCGTGATGAGTCAATATATAGGTGGAAATCTCTTATATATAATAGGTCGGGGAAAAAGTCTTTTCGCATAACGTAGGTATAAACTTATTATAAAATTTCTTTGACTGTACTATTTGTGTCTGGCTGGTTTTGGTAACATTAAAAAGGTTACATTATAAAGAAAAGAAAAAAATAAAAAAAAGTTGTTTCCCGCTATTTTTCATTTGTTTTTCTCTCCGTAAAAATGAGTGAATCTAATGAAGAAATTCGATACATTTTAAAATTTTATTATAAAAAAGGCAAAAATGCAACTCAAGCAGTGAAAAAAATTTGTGATGTTTATGGACCTGATGCAGTGTCAGTAAGAGTAGCACAAATTTGGTTCAAACGTTTTCAGTCCGGAAATTTTGATGTTAAAGATGCACCTCGCTCTGGTCGCCCTGTTACGAATAAAATGGACGCCATTTTTGAAAGAGTGGAGCAAGATCGGCATATTAGTAGTTACGATGTAGCTGAAGAACTGGGAATTGACCACAAAACAGCTTTGACCCATTTGAAGAAAGCTGGTTATACAAAAAAGCTCGATATTTGGGTGCCACACGAGCTCACTCAAAGAAACTTAATGAACCGTGTACTCATTTGCGATTCATTATTGAGACGTAATGAAACCGAGCCGTTTTTGAAGAGATTGATAACTGGCGATGAAAAGTGGATCACGTACGACAAGAACGTGCGAAAAAGGTCGTGGTCGAAAGTTGGCCAGGCTTCACAGACTGTGGCCAAACCTGGCATAACACGAAATAAGGTGATGCTGTGTGTATGGTGGGATTGGAAGGGCATTGTTCATTATGAGCTTTTACCGTCCGGCAAAACCATCGATTCTGATCTTTACTGCCAGCAACTGATGAGATTAAAGGAAGCAGTCGAGAGAAAACGGCCGGAATTGATCAACAGGAAGGGTGTGGTCTTTCATCACGATAACGCTAGACCACACACATCTTTAGCCACTCAGCAAAAATTAAGAGAGTTCGACTGGGAGGTCCTAGTGCATCCACCATATAGCCCTGACCTTGCGCCTTCAGATTTTCACCTGTTTCGGTCTCTTCAGAATTCTTTAGGTTCTGTAAGGTTGACCTCAAGAGAGGACTGCCAAAACTATTTGTCCCGTTTTTTTGATCAGAAGTCCCAAAGTTTCTACAGTAACGGGATAATGTCTCTGCCCACAAAATGGCAGAAAGTTATTCAACAAAACGGTACATATATATTGTAAATAAATGAAAATAAACTTTGAAAAAAATGTCTTGACTTTTCATACAAAAATACGAAAATACTTTTTCCCCAACCTATTATATAGATTACAAATGGAAAGTTCTGTTAGTTGGGTATCAAGAACATCAACTTGCTATACAAGTTTCTTGAAATGTTTGACGTGGAGTTTTTTTTAAAGTATTATTTTATCAGTGTGAATTCGGAAAATGATAACTCATATAAACGAATTATTAATTATTACAGACCACACTTGTGGCATAATGTAACATCATCATATTTCTGTCCTGTTAGGAGACTACTGATACTGATAGGCCCATTACTCTTGTTATTTTAAATGTATGTAACTCGTTTCGTGCCTTTCACACCAACACTCTTCATAATTTCATATTTTCTACTTCTTCCTCTGCTCCTAACTCCAACATTCAGATTCAAATTTTCTTTATGTGACATGAGTGGCAGTGAATAAGGAAGTAAGGTTGACGAATATCTTAAAGGTGAACCACAAACTCTTCAGAAGAGTAGTTAGAAAGTCTTTTTTTATGGGATAGGAGGGCAAACGAGCAGGCGTGTCACCTGATTGTAAGCAACCAACGCCACCCATGGACACCAGCAACACATATAGTGTTACTGTTGCGTTGCCGACCTTTAAGGGATAGGGGATAGGAAAGGATGGGGAAGGGGAGTGGGCCTTTTGTCGGTCTTCTGGGAGGTCGTGGTATTTCACCGGTCGAGCTGGCCGATTTATGCAACGAACTGCTTGACTTTACCACTGTTCGAAGTTATCAATCGAGGAATTTCGTCAATATCCAGAATGGGTAAGTTTCTGTCAAAGGTTAGTGATTTTCATTTTTTTCAAACCCAAACGATGTATGAGTCGATGGAGTGAGTTATTTGGAGGATTGTATCATATGGGCATACCCCGGACGTAAGCCGTGTGAGATAAGAATCTGCAAACTGGGTAAATATATGCAAATACAGATGTTTTTATCAGTAAAATTATCTAAATCAAGAAAAGTATATTTGTGGTGCCACGGCGGTGTATCGTATGCGGTTCTCATCCCATCTAAACCATTTACCTCGCTTTTGATTGACGTGGGTAAATTGATGGAACGATGGTTGCTTCAACAAAACTCTTCAATAAACCAACTGATATGATGTGAGGAATGTTTTGATGAAACTCTTACTATCTACTCTTATAATTATAACACCAGTTTTAGTACGAAATAGTTTGTAAATGTATAAATTACTTATTTTAACAATCAAAATTCACTATCTTTCGGCGGATGGCGCTACTAGGATATTTTAAAATTAAGTTCTTTTATTTTACAATTATCACATAGAACGGGTCGATAAAGTCAAAGTCAAAATAACTTTATTTTTATAGGTCTTCACAGACACTTAAAAATAGTCAACAAGTACAGTTATCAAATATGATGTTGTTAAATAAATCGACATAATAATAAATTTCGCGCATTTTACTTAACTAAATAATAGATTTTAGTAATATCTTGACCAGTTTTAGTACGAAATAGTTTGTAAATATATAAATACTTATTTTAATAGTCAAAAATTTACTATCTTTCGGCGGATGGCGCTACTGGGATAATAATAATAATAATAATAATAAGCCCCCTATAATCCATCCATACGTCCGAGTCGACCATCTGATTCACGTGGGGGGCGGACACGCGATATAACTATTACTGGCGCGGCTAACATGGCTCTGGGAACCCATATTCCATGGAGATGTATCTAAGAAATAGACGTATAGGGCCGCTACCCGGGGGCGATCGCCGGGGCACATCTGGAGCTGACGCTGGATGTGACAGCATACGATCCGTCGGCGGAGAGGAGTTGAATAGGCGGGCTCCCTCCGGGTCACCCGAAGATACTACAGCCAACCCGACAGACTACCGACAGACTGACAATGATAACATTAGCGTAAATTCATTAATATCCGATCCAGTAGAACCATATAGCCCATCATCAAACTCTTTCATACCAACACCAGTGTCGTCCTTAGGGTCAGACTCAAGCAGAACTCACTCTCCGGTCTTAAATGTTGCGCAGGAGGTTAATACCTTTATTCCTGCGTCCACTAAGGCTGGTAAACCAAGAGTGCGCATGAGATGGAGTAAAGAAGTAAACACATTTATCATGCGTACCTACTATCACATTACTAAATTAGAGACAGATATGACTATTTACAGAAAACGCCTACACGAGCTTTTCTCTCGACAATATCCGGAAATCACAGTTACTGAACAGCGAATTTCAGATCAACGTAGAGCAATAATACGAAATAAATTCCTTTCACAAGAAACATTAGAGCAACTAAAAGATGAAGTCCAAATAACTTTAAGTAAAGATGAAAATTGTGCTACAAATAGGAACCTTGACCCATTTACAAACACTCAAATCGATGATAACTTAGATAATGAATATATCACGTCACCCACAGCTACAACTCATTCACAATCACAACCATACCCAGTGCTACAAACAATAAACACATCAACACAAACAGAAACAATTACATTGACTCTCGAAAATGACATCGAGATATTGGTCGACAATAATAATGAAACATTAGATACTTATACCGGGGAATTAGAGACTAAATTCAGAACTGCATTAACAAAATACTCGGGTATAAAGCCCGCAGCTCGACCAAAATTACCAAAGCTAAAGTATAGTATTCAACTGACTAAATTAACTAATTTATTTAATCAACACATTTTGCATACATACCTAAATAAAGACACACAACTGACAGATATTCATACTTTAATATATTGCACAGCAGTAGTTATATCCGAGGAGCTTAGTTACAAAATATCACACAACTATCAAAACTTTAAGACAAGAGATAACAGGAAGCCTGCATGGCAATTAAGATTAGAGAAAGACATTGAAAAAATTAGAGCTGACTGCGGACGCCTTACACAGTACATTAACAATAACAGATCGAAAAAGGTAGTTAAGAGAATTGAGCAAATATTTAAAAATCATTTAACACACACTAGGCACGAAAGTGAAAACAAAAATCCCGCGGAATATCTGGACACACTGAAACAAAAACTTGCAGTAAAAGTAAATAGATTAAAGCGATACAAGAAAGCATTACAAAGGAAGGAAGAAAATGCTCTTTTTGGTTCAAATGAAAAATATTTTTATAGGAACTTAAAAACTTCACAAATACACAATTCACCATTGACTAATATAGAAATACCCTCAAAAACAGATCTCGAACACTTTTGGTCAGGCATATGGGAAGAAAAAATAGAACATAACGACAAAGCAGACTGGATCTTAGAAGAAGCGAAACAGTGGGATACAATAGAGGAAATGCCATTTGAAAAAATTACAGAGAATGACATAAAAAGCGTTACTTTAAAATTACATAACTGGAAATCAGCTGGAATTGATAAAGTACATAATTTTTGGTACAAAAAACTTACAGTATTACATAAATCAATAGCAAGAATATTAACAGATATTATTTTAGGGAGAAATAATATACCAGAATTTTTAACAATAGGAATAACTTACATGATCCCAAAGAACAAGTACTCAGCACAACCCTCTCAATACAGACCCATCACCTGCCTACCTACAATTTATAAAATCCTAACCTCAGTCATAGCCCAAAAAATAAACAAACACGCCGAAAAAAATAACATAATTGCCGAAGAACAAAAAGGATGTAGACGAGGCCACATGGGATGCAAAGAACAGTTGTTAATAGACTCAGTCATACATAGAAATGCTTCGACAAAAAATAGAAACCTCCATTGCATATACATAGATTATAAGAAGGCCTTTGACAGTATCCCTCATTCCTGGTTATTGAAAATATTACAAATTTATAAAATTAATCCAAAACTCATTCAATTTATGCGAAATATTATGCCACACTGGAAAACCACATTACAACTTAATTATCAAGAAACCACAATTAAAACTCGCGAAATAAAAATAAATAAAGGTATATATCAAGGCGACGCTTTGAGTCCTCTTTGGTTCTGTCTCACCTTAAACCCACTATCACATCTGCTGCACCGTTGTCGGGTAGGATATTGCCTTAAACATCCTACAGAACAAAGAAATATATCACATCTTATATATATGGACGACATAAAACTATACACACAATCTAAAAAGGACATGAATAAGCTATTAAAAGTCACAACAGAATTTAGTAAAGATATAAATATGCAGTTTGGATTTGATAAATGTAAAACATTAAATATAATAAGGGGTAAAATCCAGCCCGGTGACTGTGACGTAGATGATGATAATATTATAGCTGCCATGGAACCGACTGATTTCTATAAATATTTAGGATACAATCAAACAAAAGGATTAAATCACACAGTAATTAAAGAAAACATTTTAAATGAATATAAAAATAGAGTCAATAAATTATGCAAAACCCAGCTTTCCGCTAAAAATCTTTTCAAAGCTATAAATACATATGCAATTCCTGTGTTAACGTATTCATTTGGAGTAATAAAATGGTCAAAAACAAATATAGAGCACCTGGAACGAGTAACACGCACAACTCTAACGAAACATAATCATTTACACCCAAAATCAGCAATAGAACGACTAACTATCAAACGAGAAATGGGAGGTAGGGGCTTGATAGATATTTCACAACTTTGGCAAAAACAAATCCAAAACCTCAGAAATTTTTTTCACACGAAATCCCAAGCAAGCATTATACACAAAGTTATAACTCACAACGACCTTAACTACACTCCTTTAAATTTAAGCGATTTCCAAAACACACACTACAATTTCAATACTGATCATCAAATATACCAAATTGAGAATTGGAAGAAGAAGACACTTCATGGGCGTCACCCACATGACTTGGAGCAGAACCATGTGGACCAAATAGCTTCAAATAAATGGCTTAAAATAGGTAGTTTGTTTCCAGAAACAGAGGGCTTTATGATAGCCATTCAGGACCAAATAATTAATACTAAGAACTATAGAAAATATATCATCAAAGATTCTTCCGTAACCGACGACAAGTGCCGAAAATGCTACAGTCAGCCCGAAACTATCCAACATATTACTGGTGCATGCGTAACTCTCACACAGACTGATTACACTCACAGGCATAACCAAATAGTCAATATTATTCACCAAAATCTAGCACTCAAACATAATCTCATTCCAAACTCACTTACAGCATATTATAACTACAGACCTCAAACCGTGTTGGAAAATACTACACATAAACTTTATTATGACCGAGCCATTCTTACTGATAAAACTATTCACTATAATAGACCAGACGTAGTATTACAGGATAAACTCAATAAAACAACCTATATGATCGACATTTCAGTACCAAATACACATAATTTGCAAAAAGTTATTAGTGAAAAAATAAGTAAATACGCAGAACTAAAAGAAGAAATAGCCCGAATTTGGAGGCAGGATAAAGTATATGTAGTGCCCATAGTACTCTCCACCACAGGTATAATCCCCAAACATCTTCACAGTAGTGTAAAATTACTTGGTTTAAAAGAATCCCTCTATATAATCCTACAAAAAGCTGCAATCTTAAACACCTGTAGAATAGTAAGAAAGTTCATGGCGTTAGATGAAAATAGTTCCCACATTGCACCATCTACATAATACACACTACACGTTACATTTACTTGGTTCACGCCCGTAAATGTAATGAATACCAACTTTTATAAAAGGTTGAGAAAAATAAATTTTAAAAATAATAATAATAATCAATAATGAAATCTAATCTAATCTAATATCTTGGACACAAATCACACAGCGCCGTCTAGTTCCAAGCTAAGCAACTAAATGCTTGTGTTATGGATACTAGACAACGGATAATAATACATATATACTTTTCTTTTGTAAATACATACTTATAATACATAGAAAAACACCCAGACGCCACACAAATATTCATGTTTGTCACAAATATTTGTGCTCGGGTGGGAATCGAACCCCCGACCTCGTTGCTGCAGCGGGTAGTTTTTTACCAATGCGCCACGAGGCTCGTCAAAAGAATTAAATGTTGATTAATGTTGTTAAATGGATGTTTTAAAATTAAGTTCTCTTATTTTACAAATATTACATAGAACAAGTTGATACATCTAGTATTAAGATATGAATTATGAAAATAATTATGATGAATATTCATGTAGCATCAGTATGGATTTAAACATTTAAACAATAAAAGGAAATATCACCAAAACAGTTACTAAATATACACATAATACATAATTATAAATTTCGCATTTTACTTAGCTAAATAATATATTTCAGTAATATATTGACTTAATTAAGTAATAACGTGTAATCATAATAAATCAGTTGACTTAATAAAGTTTTATAGTTGACATCATATACCGCTAGGTGGCGTCCTGCGCCGACATAATATATGTATGTATGTTCGGGTGAATATTAGAACTCAATTTTGAAGTAGATAGTAGTCATCTCGGTAGTCTCGGCGGTCGAGTGGTCGAGCACCCCCCTCCTAAATCAAAAAGTTGTGGGTTCGTATCCTGGCTAACACAAATGACTTTTCGAAATTATGTTTGAAGGCTGAGTGTAATAAATACCCATGGCTGAAAACTTTGCACCCTATGTAGGACAATAGGTTCGCCACCTATTCCAGTCGGGACGTATACAAAACAGCGAGTCGAGGCGCAACAGCCACTGCGGGAGCCCCGTACAGGGCCACGGATCGCGCGACACCACCGTAGAGGCGGCGAATCTTGGGGGAGTAGCGCGCCTGCCACCCGTCCCACTCGGGAGACCATCCTCACAAAGTACTCCTCGAAGCTCCAGAGGCTGTTCAGGTACCTCGCCACTGGTACAGCCATGTCACCCACCTGGATCCGCGTGGCTGATGGTTCCTAGCGCCGAGTGAGGCGGTGGAACCACAGAGCCTCACTTTTGTGAGGCGCCACCTCCATCCAGACCTAGACCCAGATAAATATTTATACTTGAGTGGGGATCGAACCCGCCAATCTCCATTCCACAGTCGGTAGTTTTACCAACGCACCACCAGACCTTACCCTTACTTACATTATAAATAATAATAATAAATAAATAAAATAAAAAGCCTTTTATTTCACGCTTGAACTTATTAACTGAACAGATACAAATTCAACTTAAAAAACAAATTTATAACAAATTAAGATTTAGTTTATTTTAAGTAATTAGGTTTTATAAATTTATTAAAATTAAGTAGAGCAAGTTAATAATAAAAAGCCTCAACTGGGAAAAGACAGGAATAACCATTAATGGCAAGCACTTATCCCATCTACGCTTCGCAGATGACTTAGTTCTCATGTCTGAATCAAGTACACAATTACAAAGCATGATTAATACACTAAATAAAAATAGTAAGCAAGTAGGATTAGAAATGAATCTTGCGGAAACAATGGTTATGACAAATAGTATACAGAGAAAAATATCAGTGGAAAATGAAGTTTTGAAATATACAGAAACATACATCTACCTTGGAAAACAAATCGGTTTCAACAGGAAACAACATGAACTAGAAGTAGATCGAAGAGTACAAAATACTTGGAACAAGTATTGGTCGTTAAAAGAAATCTTTAAAAGAAACATGCCGACAAATATTAAAACAAAAATCATGACGTCATGCCTCCTACCTTGTCTTACATACGCACGCCAAACTTGGAAATACACAACTATAATAAAAAGAAAAATCACAACCTGCCAGCGCGGAATCGAAAGAAGCATGCTCAATATTAAAAAGATGCAAAAAATACGTCACCATATAATAAGAGAAACCACCAAAGCGACGGATGCTCTAACTTACGCTCAGAAACTAAAGTGGAACTAAAGTGGAAATGGGCTGGTCATGTAGCAAGGCTAAAAGACGGGAGATGGACCAACAGAGTAACCAAATGGAAGGGTCTAGTCGGCAAACGTGTGAAAGGCAGGCCCCACACGAGATGGGCTGACGAACTGATAAAGATAGCTGGTACAAACTGGCTGGAAGAAGCTCAAGATAGAGACAACTGGCATTCTTTAGAGGAGGCCTTCACCTTCACTTGAAGAGGGGTTCATGCATGAAAATTAAATATATTATCTAAACCATGTACCATTGAATTTTAGCATGAAATAAAAGGTTTTTTATTTATTTATTTATTTTAGAGCAAGTTGCGTGAACCCCTGCTCGGGTGAAGGCCTCCTCCAAACCATCCCACTTTGTGCGGAGGCACATCCTGCATCCATTGCGCACCAGCCGTTTCACTTATGTCGTCGTCCCATCTCGTGTGCGGTCTACCCTTTCGACGTTTACCTAATGGGCCTTTCCACTCCGTGATCCTTCTGGTCCATCTATCGTCTGATAGTCTCGCTACGTGTCCAGCCCATTTCCATTTGAGCTTCTTAGCGAATGTTAGTGCATACTTTATTTTTGTTATATTTCTGATTTTTGTGTGACGAATCTTTTGTATTTTTTTATCTTAAGCATGTTACGTTCTAGCCTGCGCTGGCATGTAATAATTTTACCTTTAATTTTTGGTGTATATATCCAAGTTTGGCATGCATATGTTAGGCACGGCAGCAGACAAGAATTCGTGACTCTACTTTTGATGTTTACTGGCATATTGCTTTTAAATATCTCCTTGGGGCTCCAATATTTGTTCCAGGTGAGTTGTATTCGTCTCTCTATTTCTAGTTCGTTGCTATTTCTTTTTAGGGTAATTTGTTTGCCTAAATATAAATACTTTCCTGTATACTTCAGTATTGAATCTTCAAATTTTATAGTTTTTCAGTGCTGTTTGTCATTATCATTGTTTTAGAAAAATTCATCTCAAGGCCTACTTTTTTGCTAACTGCATTCAGGGAGTGAATCATAAGTTGGAGTTCTGAGCCAGATTCCGATAGAAGTACCAGGTCGTCGGCAAATCTTAAATGACTTAGGTATTTCCCGTCGATGTTCAGACCCCGTCCTTTCCAATCTAGCTTTCTTATTATTGACTCCAGGATAGCGATGAATAGTGTAGGTGAGGTGGGGTCCCCTTGCCGTACTCCTCTTTGTATGGGAAAGCTAGGACCGGATCTTTCTAGCTTCACTTTTCCTGTGTTGTTCGTATATATACTTCTTATTACCTCTATGTACTCCTTTTTTACTCCTTGCTCCTTGCTTTTTTATAATCTATGAAACCAATATATAAAGAATTTTGTTTTTCTGTGTATTTTTCAATCAAGAGTTCTAGAGTATGAATATGGTCTTCTGTAGAGAAGTTCCTTTTAAATCCCGCCTGTTCTGTCGGTTGTTGAGGATCCAGTACAATACTTATTCTTTGGTTAATAAGTGAGGAAAATAGCTTGTATAAGCAGGGCAGCAGGTTTATTGGTCGGTAGTTTGCTATATCGCACGGGTCTCCTTTTTTGTAAATTAGTATAATTTTTGATGATTCTGACCATTGAGTAGGTGTCTTGTATGTATTTAAGATATGGTTAAATAGTTGAGTCAGCGGCTTAGCTATTAAGGTATGAACTGTTTTTATAGCTTCATTAGTAATGCCGTCTGAGCCTGGGCTTTTGTCATCTTTCATTTTTTTTTATTGCTTCCATGACTTCTATTATTTCAAATGGTTCGCTGCAGACGTTTTTGTTCTTGTCTGTTATGGTTGTACAGTTAGAGCATGTGTTTTCATTATTCTGAGAGCTGTACAGTGTTGTGTAGAAATCCGAGGCTATGTTAATAATGTCTGATCGGGTGTTCAATCTTTTCCCATCGCTTTTTTGAGAATCTATCCATATCTTATTTGATCTTAGTTCTTTAAATGCTTTCTTGGAGCTTCCCGTCTGAAGCAGATGTCTTTCGATAGTATTCTCTCTGTATTTCGAGTAATCTCTCTTTATAAGTTTACTAATTAACTTAAACAGAGCTGAAGTTTCGTTTTTCATTGATCTACTCTTATTTTTGGTTCTTTGAAGTTCTTGTCTTCTCTTTATAAGTCTTAATGTGGTATCAGATAAGACTTTGTGGCTACCTCGGGTGTTTTTACTTATCCGTAGAGCTTGGTAGAGACTTTGATTATAACTTTTATTATTTCATCGTAGCGCACTTGTATTGATATCACCTTTTCTGATTCTAGATCTAGTAACCGAGAGCAGACTTCCTCTTTAAATTGTGTTCTTTCTTGTTCGGTTTTCAATGTAGAGTTTTGGTAAGTTCTGTAATTAATGCGGCTCTTTTTTTGTTTAGTTAAAACAAATGTTGCCCTGACTGGTCTATGATCTGAAGAGAAATTGAGGTTCATTACCTCTATGTTTTGTACCATGCTAGGTCTGTTTGTCAAAATGTAATCTATTTCATTTTTGTACTCTCCGCCAGGTGTACGCCATGTCCATCTTTTTCTTGACTTTTACTTGAAGTAGGTGTTTATAATTGCAATTATGTTTTCAAGAGCGAAGTCTATCAGTTTTTGACTATACAGTTATTGGAATTCGTTATAGGGTGACTTTCTGCGGTTATGATGTTCTCTGGAGAGGATTGGAGAGACCTTTTATAATTGTTTTTAATTATTTCAAGTTTGTCGTACTTTATTCTTACTTTCCCTTTTCTTTGTCTACTTTCACTAGTTCTTGCAGCTCTCTTCGTTTTACCAAAACCTGTATAGGATAGTCCTCTTTTATATAATATTGCGTGTTTTTTAGTAACCCTCTTTGTTTCATGATGTTAATCTTGATTCCGAGTGTCGAAAAAGTTACGATTATTGGGCGTGGTTTGTTTCTCTTTAATCCGACTCGTCTTACCTCTTGAATATCTCTGAGGTCTATGGTAATACCAAAGATTTTTTTTATAAAATTAGCAATATTATTTTGGAGGTGTTGACATATTGACTATTTTTAAGTGTCTGTGAAGACCTATAAAAATAAAGCTACAGAGCTACACAAGTTGCAGATTTCCCAATAAACTGCTATTGCCTAAGCACCGTACCACTGCGTGCAGCAGAAATTCGTTTAGCATGTCTATTAAAATTTATAATAAATTACCTGACAGTTTGAAAATATTGATATTGACTGTATTTAAAAAACAATTATTTATATTATTGATTGATAAATGTTATTATAATTTAATTGACTTCTTTAATGATAAAAATCTTATGACATGACATTGTAATGAATTGTAACATATTATGATTATAACCTAACAAATTTGTACACCATATATGGTAAAATATCAGCACTGTTTATCTATTTAACACCTATATGTACGATATTTTCACAAATAAATTTTACTTACTTACTGTTTATAGTAAATGTAATATATTATTATAAGAAGTGGGATGGTGAGGCATTACGCCAGCGAGACGTATCAGTATACACGTGTACCTTATATCGTTAATAAAGCTATATGTGATAATAATTTTCACCTCTTGAACTGAACAATATACTTACTATTTAGCAATAAAATGTTTTCCTTATTGTCCCTTATCTTATTAGATTACTGTGTGTTCCTGTCATCGCGACAAATTTAATGTTTTTGTTATTTAGAAGCATATTTACTGATTTCAATTACATTATTTTAATGTTATCTTTTTTGTATCCGTGTTTATCTGCACGTTTGGTAATTGTAATATTACACACTTTATATTCAAAGGTGTAGACAGTGGCAATTATATCACAATACACCGGAATTGTCATATTCGCTCTGTTAAAGCAAAAAGTAACATACATTATTTAGCTTCACGCCTGTATCTAAGGTACCTTTGGGTAGGAAAAGCTGCCTACAGGCAGTGGCTGCTAAGCCTCGACTCGCCGTTCTGTTTGCCATACACCGATCGCAAAGTCGGCTGAAAGTCATCAACATATCACACAGAACTTCCGAAAAGAATTTCAAAAAGTCATTAATATCTGGATTCGAACGCAAGACTTTTTGATTCAGAAGCGGGTGCTTGACCAATGGATCACCAATTAGAATCAAATAGATAGGATTTTATAAGGAATATCGCTTTAATTTCCACAAAATTACCCTGAGGAAGCCAATTTTATAGCTTCACGTCTAACATTTAATAGTGGTTTTCGTTTACGACGCTCGAGAACGGGATCTAGATGTAGTTCATTTAAAAGATGTGCGCATTAGTATTCACATATGCAACGGGAGATGAAGTTTAGATTCTGGTTTTAGTACAATAACATTGTAGATATGTTTTTTTTCCAGGCGTATGAAGTAATCAACCTATGTGCTTCTCGGACGAGTTTTAATATTTTTTAGATTTTTATTTCACCGTTTTTCAAATATGTATTTAAATATTTTGTCGTAATGTTTATAGTGGCTAGGACGTATTGTGCATATTTGGCTAGAATACACAGTGTGTGAATACAGTTACGTACTCCACCGGGCTTATATGAAATTCAATATGTATGTAGTCACTAAAGAGTTCTGTTTTCGAACGAAACGACCAATTAAGCGACGAGTGCTGCTCTTGGACATTTACTACACTGAGATATACCTAATCATGTTGGCAAGCCTTAATATGAGATAAGAGTATAGGCATATTGGATTTGTTTCTAGTGAACACAAATCTTAGATCCACAATTGCGTTCTGCAGTACTAAAAGTAACTGGTTAAATTTTCCTACCACAACTGTACTCACATCGTACAAAAGCATTGCTACTAAGACAAAAATCTATTCAATTTTGAATACGAATCCAATGGTTATCCCGTGGGATATTTTGTTTTGCACGAGGAAAAAAATTAACGGAAAAAAACGCAAATCCCATTCTAAATCGATTATATAAACATAACAAAAGTATCAATATATATATAGGTTTACATACATATGTATACTCATCATTACAGTGTATAAATTAAAGTCACTTCCCGCTGTCTGTCCCTTATATGCTTATATCTTTGAAACTGCGCAACGGATTTTGATGCGGTTTTTTTAGTACATAGAGGGTGTCAACGGGGTGATTTTGATCTATAATTTAATCTAGTAAAAAACCTGATAATTTTCAAGAGCTTTAATCGCAAACGCTGCCCGGACCCTAAGTGATAAATCAAAACAATGTAGTACATTGTTATACACCTCTACAAAAAAGTCAGCGATAGCATTTAACTATCTCACAATGACCATTTTTATTTCTTACCTTTTTACGTAAAGTAATGGCTTATTTACGAAGCGATTTTAAACATAGCATTTATTTTCGCCCAGTTAAGTATCTTAACTAGATTGTGCTAGATTGTGCTCAATATGGCCCTTTACAGCATGTAATTTAATCGGATATTTACGAAGATATTACTAGGCCAGTCAAATCGTACACAAGAAAGGGCTAAAATCGCAAATGGTCTGCTAGTTCTGCTTTTTTGATATATTGTTAGGATCAGTACCAGTAGTGTAAATCCAGTTTTGCAACTTCGAAAGACCTGTGCTAACTTTGGGGCGCTCGAAAAACCACGAAATTTTCGCACTTATTTCGGTTTTTTCACTATATCTTCTAAAGTATGCATTTTTAGAGAATACATGTAGGATAAATTATTAAAGTAGTTTAAATTAGCTACAATTTGATCCTAAAACCAGCTCTGTACGTTTAATAGAAGCCGAGATACAGCTCTTCGAAAGTTGATCGTTTTTTCCAAAAAAGTGAAGTTTACAGTTTTGACCTACTTTGGACCCAAATTTCGGTGGGAAATACTCATCCTACGACGAACGTTTAATCAAGAGAGGTTGTAGTAAATTTAATTACATTTAATTTAAGCACAAAACGGCGTCTATAGGCCCAATAGTTTTGTACAATGTTCAAAAAAACCAAAAGTCGGGAAAACTGCATTTTTCAAATACTGTTCTGTTGAGTTCCCACGATGCACACTGGGGTATATGACCATAAAGTGCGGACTTCCGGACATTAGCGATTCTCTGAGATATGATTTATGCAAGCAATTCACGTTCGTTAACATGTACCATTCCTGCAGTTCTAGTTCCTCTTATACTCTGTGCCTCCTAGTCATAATTAAACGTTCCCAAAACTTTGTAATGCGATATTTCAATTATATCAAAATCGATGATGATGATATTTCAAAATCAATGAATGTGTCATTATTTTTTAAATGGAACTATCAATTTATCAATTGATTTACCTTCATACTTTGCAGGTTTAGGTTTATATATTATTCAGTGATACCAATTTTATGATCTTGGTTGGAGTATTTTTAAATCAACAGATTTTATATACATGATTTTAATAAGTATTCAATGTGTTATGCAACTTAAAACAAATTATTTTCTAAAATGATGAACCAGTAGTATCTATATTTATTAGGGACAAACGTGTGGAAGTAAAGCCACTAACCATCTTCCAGCGTATGTGCATTGTGAAGAAGTCAGACAACGATTTGAAGGAACACTTCAAGTACGAGCTGGCTCCATTCCCCATGTCTCTGTTCACAGAAGACGGTATGCGCAAAGGGACCAAGTCTAAGTTTTACTCTGCCTTCACTCCACTAGCCGAAAACATCACAGTAGGAGCCAGCACCTTTGTCGTCGTTGATGGAGGCTACCTGTTGGACAAGATGACGTGGAATAGGAACGACTCCGTGAGGGCCATTGTCGCAGGCTATGTCAGCTACACCCTCAATCACTTCGGACCAAATGTTGCCGTGGTATTCGACGGATATCCTGAGGATGGGGCTGAGAAGAGCACGAAAATGGCCGAACGCCTCAGGCGGTATGGATCGCTCCAATGTAATGAGGTGATGTTCGAGAAGTCGACTATAATAAAAATGGCCCAAGAGAAATTACTGGCCAGTGACAGCAACAAACGTCGCCTCATCGCCTTCATCTGCTCCGCCTTCAACAGCGAGGGAATTGAAACGCTGCAAGCACTCGAGGATGCAGACTGTGACATAATCAAGCTGGCTCTCGACAAGAGCACCTCCTACGACTCTGTGGTCATCATCGGGGAAGATGTGAACCTCCTCGTTCTTCTGAATGGCTTGGGTTCGTCCGTGAGCAACACAGTCTTCCAGAAAAGTGGCAGAGGTGACGGTGGCTTCCTACAGTTCACAAGTAGGTCATTCAATCATGGAGGTTTGGAGGTTCCTACAGGCTTTGAACTGTTCCTCCACGCCTTCACCGGTTGTGATACCAACTCTGCCCTTTTCTGGTATGGGAAAAACAAGCTGTGGATGGTCATTCAGAAGAACCCACAGCTCATAGCCACAGCCCAAGTGTTCCTCCGCCCAGACGCAACCCAGCAAGCCGTTGCGGACGCAGGGGCAAAGTGTCTGGTTGCTCTGTACGAAGGAGAGGTAAAAGAGGATACCCTCAACAGTCTGAGGTATAAGATTTTTATCAAAACGGCCACCTCAAGCAAACTCGACTTGGCCCGTTTGCCTCCCACTGAGGATGGTGCGGCTTTTCACTCGTACAGGACTTACCACCAGGTTCAGAAATGGTTGGGGGTGAACAAAGATGCCACTCAGTGGGGTTGGACCCAAACCTCACAGGGGCTCATCGCCACCACCATGATGAAGCGGCACGGTCTTATACCCCACTGTACATCGTGGGAACTCAACAGATCGAGTATTTGGAAATTGCAGTTTTCCCGATTTTTGTTTTTTTTTGAACATTGTAAAAAACTATTGGGCCTATAGGCGCCGTTTTGTGCTTAAATTAAAGGTAATTAAATTTACTACAACCTCTCTTGATTCGACGTTCGTCGTAGGATGAGTATTTCCCACCGAAATTTGGGTCCAAAGTTGGCCAAAACTGTAAACTTCACTTTTTTGAAAAAAACGATCAACTTTTGAAGAGCTGTATCGGCTTCTATTTGACCTACAGAGCTGGTTTTGGGCTCAAATTGTAGTTAATTCAAACTACTTTAAAAATGTATCGCACACGTATTCTCTAAAAACGCATACTTTGGAAGATATAGTGAAAAAACCGAAACAAGTGCTAAAATTTCGTGGTTTTTCGAGCGCCCCAAAGTTAGCACAGGTCTTTCGAAGTTGCAAAACTGGATTTACACTACTGGTACTGATCCTAACAACATATGAAAAAAGCAGAACTAGTAGACCATTTGCGATTTTAATGTACAATTTGATACTGTATAGGCATACAGTATTAACTTGTGACGCGTGCCGATAAATATAGAAAATTGATCTTTTTAATTTCCAAATTTTACTCATTTATTAAAAGCTTTTATTTAGCTTGCACTGTATGTATGTATGTATGTAAGTATGTATGTTCGGTGGAATCTTGCAACTCAATTTTGAAGTAGATATCTTCAACCGATTGAGCTGAAATTTTGTATACACGTTTACTTTAGATGACAATGCATGATATGATGTGTGACATTATTCTATATCTAATATGGCGGACCACCCAAGATGGAGGAATGGATATTTTAAATGCATTTCTGCAATATGGATATCAAATGAAAGGGCTTATTGAGTGTAACTCAAAAAATAATATGACGTCATTCTAAATCCAATATGGTGGAATATCCAAGATGGAGGAAAACATAGTTTAATCTTCTGTACAATATGGATATCAAATGAAAGGGCTCATTGAGAGTAACTGAAAAAATAATGTGACGTCATTCTAAATCCAATATGGCGGATCATCCAAGATAGAGGAACTGTTTTTTATAAATATTATTTTCTTATTTTTAGAGCGCTTAAATAAAAACTTCTTTAAAAAGGATTTTTGCTTTTAATTTATTACTTTTGATGCGGAACAAAGTTCGGGTCAGCTAGTGCTATATATATAAAACAATACAATATTTATCTATACCTTCTTATTCAGTACAAATAGTACAAAAACCTTCTTTTAGAAGATACCGGTAGATTCTGTCAATGAATTAAGTATTTAACGTTTCAATTTTAAATAAATAATAGTAACAGTGGATTTAAACTGTTATTTTCATCACTTGTTTGTCTAAATATAGTTTGAAACAAAGGTTATCACTATCGTGTCGACATTTAATATGTAGTCTTATTTGTAGTACAGCGGCAGTCAATCACGCGACATGTGCTGATGACACGCATTCAAAGTATTGTTGTTCATAAAGCACAATGGAATATTGAAATCGTTAGTTTGCTTTCAAATTGATTCCTATTATAAAGTCGATGTTATCGTGACGCGAGTATTACAATTCTGAATCAAAAAGTATCAGGATCGGATCCTGGTTTCGCATCGATGACTTCTTTGAAGTTCTTCGGTGACCGACAACAATGTGCCAGATGTGTCGTTGTGGCATATCATTTTTTTTTTATGGCATAGGAGGGCAAACGAGCAGGCGTGTCACCTGATGGTAAGCAACTAACGCCGCCCATGGACACCAGCAGCACATATAGTGTTACTGTTGCGTTGCCGACCTTTAAGGGAAGGGGATAGGAAAGGATGGGGAAGGGGGTGGGCCTCCGGGTACCTCTCTCACCGAACGAAACGTGGCATAGGCCACTTTACGTCGGTCTTCTGAGAGGTCGTGGTATTTCACCGGTCGAGCCGGCCCATTTATGCACTAAACTGCTTAGCTCTACCATATCATTAATATTACAATGTTGATTATTAGTTATAAATTCACAAGATTTAATTAATTTAAATAACACGTGGTTTTTGAAAGGGAAAAATCTAGAACGGAAGCAAGGAACGAATGCAAGGGTTGATGATATAGTTCTGGAGCAGGTGAATGTAATTCATAGTTGCTTGGCAGAGATGGTAGGGTGCAAAGAATCTTGAAATAAGGCCCAGCAAGCCATTTATAATGTGGTACTGATGTTAATGCTAGCTTGTGGAAACGAAAGTTAGGTATGGCAGAGTGTGCACGAAAATAGGATAAACGCACTCGAAATAAGGACACTGGCCACTACCAGAAAAACCATTAACCATTGTTAAACCAATCTTGGGCATTTAATATAGATCAATATGACTTTTTAAAGCATGTAATTTGAATAAATATTTTGGAAAATATTGCAGATTTAAAACGCTGGGATCTAGCGATTGCAGAGTTGGTGTATAAATAGCGCCAATTGAACTTAACAAAATTCAAAATATGCTTATTTATTGCTCGAGGCGAAAATTCAAATTCAAATTCAAAATATCTTTATTCCATAGACTTTACAAAGTACTTAGAATCGTCACATAAAAAAAAACATTCACGGAGCTTAGATTCCCTTTCATCACACTGTCTTGATTGTGAAAGCGAATCTAAGTGCCAGTTCCGGTGTCAAGGCTTCTTGAGAAGAACTGGCAAGAAACTCAAGGCCGACTCTTTTCAAATATCCAGTTTAACAAATAGTGATAAGTACAATCAATACAACACAAAAGGAGCAGTTCAATTCCAAACTTTTTTATCGTTTTTATAGTCTGCGATACAATAATAAGCCCTTTGATATAATCTACTTTTAATATAATTTTTAAATTTCCCCATGGATAATTCAATCGCGTCGTTTGGAAGTTTATTGTAAAAGCCTATACATTGACCTGGGAACGAGTTAGAGATTTTATGGAGCCTAGTAGTGGGCACAGCGAGTTTGTTTTTATTTCTTAAATTTAGTTTATGAACATCACAGTTTTTCTTAAATTTAGTTTTATATTTATGAACATAAATAAGATTTTCATAAATATATTGTGAATAAAATGTCATAATTCTTATTTCTTTGAATTTATTTCTTAGTGTAAAAAAAACGTCTTAAACTTTTACTATAAATAATAAGGCATGTTAAAAGGCAGGCAATCTTTTGAGTAATGCCTTCTTTTCTTCTCTTCTAGACGCCCGCTTCTGAGAACTCGGTGAAATTTTGTCAAGAAATTTATCTAAAACTCCTTGCTACTAGCTATTTCCTTTGCTAAGTAAACTATGAAACAAATGTTTTGACTTTTCAACAGCTATAATTAGGCCAAATACACCAAGGAATATTAAAAAACTTTGTCTTTCATTTTAACATGATCCTTACAAAACCTGTAGCTTTGAGTACAATTTGAATTATTACTCAAGAATAATTAGTGGCATCCCATTATTTGCTTTCTAATTGTTTGTATTGTCTTTGTATTTGTTTTGTTTTCTAATTGTATATATTACTACTATTCATTTATTTGTTAATGTGACTTAACGATTTTTATACTATTAAGTATAAGCAACGCATGCAAGTTTTCTTTTAATGTTTTTTTTTCTTAATCCATTGCCATACATTCGGTATTTTGTGTGTCATTCCCGGATTCGATCCTACGACTTTTTGATTCAGAAGCGGGGTACTCGACTTCTAGGCTGGTTTATATTAATACGAGATTTCTGCATTATGATTTTCAAACTGTTATTATTAGTTAGAACACACAAGTACAAATCTGTTATCACGAAGACAAATGTCCGCTGCCCATCACCGAAAAGTTCTTGGATTTAATTTAAATGCAATCAACTTTCCTGGATACTAATTTACCGATATATAAAGTTGATTATAAAAAGGAATATAAGTTTTATAAGCTCTAAAAAGTTAGTATGATGCTATTAATTTTGAAACTCTATTATACTCGTACAATTATTCATATCTGTTATATTATCGTTTTATGTCATTGTTATTTTTTCATGTATTCATGATCTTTATAAAAAAAAGACACAGAAATCCTTAAATAAAATATTTGTTTTTATAAAATGGTGATCAGCAAGAAAGAATATATCAATATAATTAACAGTAAAATTAGGACCAACTTAAACTTGTACATTACTTTTTTATAATTGGTCTCAATTAATCATTAATTCTCCGAAACAATTTGTTTTCTGGAGGAGATTTTTAACAGGTTCGTCATGAAACTAAAGTCTTATTAAATACTTCGATTATTAACGAATAGCAACTCAATTAATTGTATATTTATGGTCAGAGCTTGTCGGTACTAATTTTATAAAAGTACAACGTTTTGTTTCGCCCTAAGGCGGTTCACTAACGAGGTTTCTTTCCTGTGCTTGAACCAAGTAATGATAAATTTAAAAACATATATAATTTTTGCTATATTAAATTTTAGAAAATGAACGATATAATGAACAACAGTAATACATCTGTATTACTGTTGTTTTTGTATTATTTTAATGTAGATATTGGAATTAAATTCCATGTGATAGATATAAAATCTGATTGTTTTATTATTTGAGTGTAATAAATACACACTCAAATTTTCAGTACAATATTATTTAAGGATTTCGTGTAATTGCTTAGCACACTGATTTGTGTTTGCATCCAGGTATACACCGATTGCTTTTCGGAAAACTTTTTACCCTTTTTTTATGTGCGATAAAATTGATAGCAGACAAAGTGATGTTCGATATATATTAATAGTCTGCGCCAAAATCGAGTATTAAGTGGCGTGAATTTATAAATATTTATTGTGTAAAATAAATTTTAATACAATGAATGTGAACTGAGTACGTCAGTTACTGCATTCGGTTGGACAAAAAAAAAAACAAAAAAAGTAATGGCTATATTATATGACAAGCTATAAAAAATATCGAGGTCGTGACAAAATATAAGGTTTTAATATTTTTTTACACACTGCACAAGTGCGACTCATGTTCCAGATTTGGTTCACTGAAAATACGTCCTGTTCAGGCTTCGATTAAAAATATATATATATCCTACGCCATTTTATTACACAGAATTTACAATGTGCATGTGTTTCGTGTTAAAAATACCATTTTTAAGCCTCTTTATATTCCAAAAATAATATGCAAGTAGCTAGAATATAGACGAATTTAATTGAACTTTTTTATTTATGTAAGAAGTAAAGCTAAGTGATAAATGTCGATGACTGGCAAAATTGTGCGCGATGTAGTAATAAGTTCCACCACTTATTCCATTTGGGACGTAAGTAGCATCTCCACGCGTTGATGCATTACAGCCGCTGCCTGCACATTCGAATTGAAATAGAAAAGGTTACAGAAACACTAAAAACAAAGCCGCCCCTTATTTATCCTGGCTCTTATCTCTTTGAGGAATGATCATGTTATATCTATATAACGTAACATAACTTCACGCATTTTGTTACCCGAAGCTGTAGGCAGCGGCTGTTAAGCCTCGTCTCGCCGTTATGTTTACGTCCCAAATAGAACAGGTGGCGAACCTATTGCCATACCGGGCACAAAGTTTTCGGTCATCGATATTTATCACACATAACTTCCGAAAACAATTTCGAAAAGTCATTGGTGTGAGCCAGTATCTGGAATCGAACCTATATATCTATATATTTTATTTTTTTAAACAGGTAGGCACTCCTTTTAGGTTCCTTTTAAAATGTACTCATGTGTCTTACACAATAAGGTATTTCATTCCAGACGAGTAATTAATCAGTGTGTTTACTTTTCTAATCGAATCGTTGATTATATTTTCATGAATATGAAACGATTGAAATTCAGTCAATCGGACGTTAGATTGGATTATATTCGAATGAGTGGCAATTCGGTAATATCATCTGGATATTGACTAAGCTTTCATGTATTGTTTCTAAATAAATTTTATTTTTGAGAAAAATACTTTATTTCCAAAAGTTTACTAAGTGCTGTACTTAAATCTCGAATAATATTATATGTCAAATATTGAGGAGTGTCTACGGCAATAGTTACGATTGTCAAGAAAACGAGTAAGTTATGAATCATGTGTCTTCTGGAGCTCTTTTTCTTTCACTCTGATGAGACTTGAAGTGAACTTAAGTTGTTGTTTTATTAAATTGTTTCCACTAATTATAGGTCATTGAGTATTTATCACATAACAACTATGAAATAGTAGGGCAAATGTATAACGTAATTTTACGCGTTTTATATCTAAAGGTGTAGGCAATGGCTATTATTCTTGGCTGGTCGAATGATTATATACTTAGTCCCAAAAGTGTGATTCTTGTTAACTTGATAAGTTAGAATTTGTATTTTTTCATCAATGAGCGTGTGGACTTTTTCAATACGAAATCAGAGTAAGGCTCACAATCGAAACCACCAAATAACTATAAAGATATAACGATAATAATGTCGTAGCTTCTAACCAAAATCATAGGACAGTGGTCGCCAGAGAACTAAACTTGGTTCGTGTAACAGAAGTTTTGGAAGTTTTCATCTCAGAAGTTCGAGTTTATGGCAAAAGTTTAATAATGCCACGGAATCTCGTGTCTGCCTGAGAAACTTTATAAGTAGCTTTTCAAAGAAACATTAATATTTTAAAATATGTTTAGTACATTTTTACATGATCACTCACTTGCTGTGTTCCGATAAATTTCAGGTGTTGACAAAATGAGTTGCTTATGTCCAGTTCTCTTTAGAGGATGATTTCCTTATTTATTATAAAAATATTTATTATGAAATAATCTAACAATTTGCTTACAAAAGTAATCAGCAACTCAAGAAGATTTCGATAATTTTAATTTGAAACTTCATTTTGACAATGTCATAATGTTTTGACAATATTTTTTATGCTATATTATAACATAATACTGACAAGATACCCAAAGTTGAATAAAAAGAAATGAAACTTATGAAAGAAAAATAAACATTCTTTCAGTAAAATATTGGAAACTTTCAAAGTTTCAAGTAATCCATCGGCATCACTTTGCAATACTTCGGATTCAGTTGGCGAAGTTCGTGGCGCATTTCCGGTCAACTCTTGATTTATTGTATTCTCTTTGAAACTTATGACATAGAGTTTGGTATTATTATAATTTGTTGTACAGTATACAAATCTTTGGTATCGGTTTTAATTCCTTTCTACCTAGACCTATGGTCTTTTGGTTGTTGGTCATTAAGTAGAAACATATTGAGGTAACACTGATATTGAGGTCGATCACTGCATTTAAAAAAGTACTTTTATAAAAACAGTTAAATCGACTTCTAGAAACGTGAACCACACAATCTGTAAGTATAAGAAAACAGTACCTCTATAACTAAAAAGCGATAAATAACGTAACTTACTCATTCGTATACTTAATACAATATACAAAATGTAATACACGTATACGTATACATAACGTAATAAAGTCATCTTTAACTATTATAATATTTACAAATGTTACTTATTTTTGGAGTCGGTACCTAGGTAACGTACTCTATTGTGTTGCACCGACTTCAATAATGAGTAACATTTCTAAATATTATAATAGTTAAAGATGACTTTATTAAAGTATTACGTTTTGTATATTATATTAAGTATACGAATGAGTAGATAAGTTACGTTATTTAGCTTCATCATCAGCACAGCAGTATCAGACGTTGATTTAAGCATACTTCCCAAGCACCACGTTAGTCCTATATATTACTAAACAGTTTCCATCGACTAACTGCAGTACTGTCTCCCAACTCCAAACCGTTAAGGAGATCTGACGCTTCTTCATCACCATAGCAGCATCAGGTGTATATTCCAGCATACTTCACCATCAACACGCTAGCCCTGCATACTACCAAGTAGTTTCTATCGACCAATTGCAGTGCTGTCTTCAAACTCCTAACCGTTGAGGAGTTTTGTTGCTTCTTCATCAACACAGCAGCATCAAATGTTGGCACCATAAAGAATATCCCTAAGACATCACTATTGCGTAATAAAAACACCATAATTGTATAAAAATTTTGGTGGATGCCTTCGATTTCCCCTGGTTTCCATCATCAGGTCCTAACCTGGCGAAAATGGGACCATCCCGGAAGTAAACACTATACAACGAAAAAACAATTTTTGAAATCGGTCCATAATTGACGAAAATATCGGTGAACATACATAAAAAAAAATATTATACATACAGACGAATTGAGAACCTCCTCCTTTTTTCGAAGTCGGTTAAAAATGAAGAAGTCGTGGAATAAAATCCGAAAACAATACTTATTTTCGGAAGTTATGAGTAATAAATATCAATGACTAACAACGTTGTGGCCGGTGGTGGCAATGGGTTCAAGTCGAGACTGAACAGTCGCTGCCAACATCTTCGGGTAGCAAAACGAAGCGTAAAGTAATAATAAAACAAGTAACAAGTAAAAACAAAAGAAAATTCAACTTCTTTAGCATTGTGGCCGCTGTTTACACCTTCGGATATTAACGGCGTAAAGTTACACAAAAAGAACATTAGCCACATATGGTGAAGGTATTATGATAATAATGGTAGGGGACAGTAACTGTTTGTATTATCCCATACTTTTTTATTAGCTTTTTATTAGCTTCACCTGTATGTTTGTATGTTTGTTTGTAACCGACTTCTTTTTAGTGTTCATAGTTCACTTCTCGCACCATCTAGTGGCAATCAGCGGAAAGTCTACGTCATCAACTTGAAACGAGTTCCTTGTATAAGTCACAGATGGCGCTATTACTCAAATTCGGTTTTGATATCCGTTGTCAGCACGCTTTAAAATAGTTAAGCAATAGTTTAAAAAACTAAGAAACGCGCTTGTTATTGATAACCGAACTAAAAAATATAAAAACATAAAAAATATTTTATTTTAAAAAAAGCGTGGGGTGCATGGTGTCAATAGTTATAAATATTTTATTGACAGATATGAGTAGAGTGCAAAAGCACCCCACGCTTTTTTTTAAATATTTTTTTTTTTCTATTTTTAGTTCGGTTTTCTATAAAAAGCGTATTTTTTAGTTTTTTAAACTATTATTTATTATGTTGATGAAACAGTTTTGAATGATTTTTACCTCTACCTACCGCTTCCATACAGTACAGCCAGGTAGTAATAAAAGCTAAATTCTATTTCATTGAAACACATTCTGTGGGCATAGCTTTAATTCATGACCAATAAGGAAAACTGACTTAAATTACCCTGTTATCCGCCATGGATAATAAAAATAATAAATAATAATATGAATAATATATCAAATCGCAGCTTCCTTTCATAGAACATATTTAACTTTAAGGAGTTTGAATATTTTGCGTAGTTAAAAACTGCATTACTATTCCTTTAAGCAATAAATTTTGGGACAGACCTTAGACGATCTTACGAGTGTTCAGTTCTTTCAGCTCATCCCGAATGGATTTGAAATTTGTGGCTATTGTTGCGGTAAATATATTAGGCAATACCTAATATGCGAAAAATATCTAAAAAAAATGTCTCGGTAGCGCAGTGGTCGAGCACACGGCTTCTGATCCAGAGGTCCGGTTTCGATTCCTGACACTGGCTCACACCAATTACTTTTCGAAATTGTTTTCAGAAGTTATGTGTGATAAATATCGATGACTGATAACTTTGGGCCCGGTATATTCCATTTGGGACGTAAATATAACGGCGAGACGAGGCTTAACAGCCGCTGCCTACACCTTCGGGTAACAAAAGGCGTGAAGTTATGTGTTATTTACCAAACAAATTACATATATACATAGCTTCAAGTTTTGATCTGCACAAAGTGTAGCGGCTGTTAAGCGTCGATTTACCGAAACTTAGAAATTGAAAAGACATACAAAAGGGAAAAAAACTCAATTTGGTTCTCTTATAAATAAAGAACAACAGACGCAGATGAAAAATGTTATAAGTAGGATAGGGAGGATGAGGATTTATCTAGGCTGGAATCTCAAATCTCAAAAAGGCAGGCATATAACTATTTTTTTTAGGTAATGTGGTGCCCCAATATTAATCTCCTAGGACTTCACGAAGATTTTCTATTTGCACATATTTTTATGCGAAAATGGAAAATCTGAAAATAAAACCTATTTTTCAAATGTGCATTTTAAATTAGATAGATATCATCAATTTTTTCAAAGTATATGTTAACGGCAACCGAAAGTTCTGCTATCATAATATGGTGTAGGCATGTATGTAGATACATAAGCATTTTTTTTCTCAAACATAATAGCTAGCGGAACCGTTTGCTATATAGCAGTTACAATTCAGTTAGTTGACAACATTTAGCGTATAGCTTCTGTAAAGTAATTCATGAGTGTGAGCCAGGAATCAAACACGAGACTTCTGATTCATAAATCACCTTTTCAACATCCAGGACACTGTGATGTGTTGGATGGATATTTAGATCTTTCATTCCATTTAGATCAATATTCTAATTCTAGATTAATATCTCAATATTCCACATGTGCCTCGTGTTGGAATGAATGGAACAATTTGCCAATAAAATGGATGACAATAATTCAGATAGCGACCTCCTGTAGTGTGCCCTCAACTGTTTCAGTCTAATACATTATAGTGATTTGAAATCGTGTCTATATTTTATATTTATATGTTATTTTTGTGGACTCATATTTCCAGTTTTATACTTTTGATACAGACATCTCCAGTAATACTCCTATAACTTTCGAGAGTCTCATTTAGGTTTCAAGACACGTAGTTGCAAAAACAAACATACGTTCTTCTAATACATTAATAACATTGATAACAAAGATATCATTATGTAACAAGAAATTAGCAACTAAGTATATTAATTATACGTCTCACCGTTATGTTTACGTCCGGCGAGGCTTAACAGCCGCTGCCTACACCTACGGGTAACAAAGGAGTGAAGTTATGCTATATAAATTATTACACACCAAGCTAATTGTCATACCTTTTCCTTGCCTTCGTCATAAATGCATATGCGTATATTAATCGTATTATTAAATAATAAACTATCGTCTAATAATAAATACGGACTAAACAAAACTCTTAAAAGATATCATAAACCTTTTTTCTTATAAAGAACGTATCAGATATAATAACTGTATATTATATGTTTAGCAGGATTTAATATGTCGTAAAATTATATTTATATGTCATTTAAGCGGCACTCGTGGAGGTTTCGTTGCTATAATATTCGGGCAATAAGGGTTTGAACTCAAACAAAATATATTGTATATTTATATAAAGATATCTAGTATTAAAACAGAAAAAGTGAAATATTTTTGACCATAATTTTTCATTACGCGACAGTCAAGACGTAGGGGCTAATCATATTTAAAATCAAACATACCTCATATTCCAAAACATTATTACTTAGTAAATACAATGACCTAAATACAAAATATCTATATAACTGCCGACTATTGAAAGTGAAATTTGACGTCTCGGTGGTCCAGTGGTAAAGCACACGACTTCTGATCCAGAGGTCCTGACACTGGCTCACACCAATGACTTTCGAAAGTTAAGTGTGATAAATATCGATGACTGAAAAACTTTGTGCCCGGCATGGCAATAGGTTCGCCAACTATTCCATTTGGGACGTAAACATAACGGCGAGACGAGGCTTAACAGCCGCTGTAACCGCCGGGTAACAAAAGGCGTGAAGTTTGGTTATGTTATTGAAGTTTCCTAAAATGATGATTTGGATTTAAGCATTATTATATGTAGCTTAATAATCTTGTGTCGTAAGTTGTTTCTTGTTTGGAACGGAATAGGAAATTATCAAGGTTATTTTTAAGGATACAAAGATAGAGAGATCAATATCATATATGACGTTATAACACGTATTAAATTATTACATAATTATAAAATTTTATATTTAGCACCTTAATATCGAACTTCAGTTTAATCCCTTAGTCACCCCTTACGACACCCATGGCACTATTCCTTACAACGGTGCTACAATACATTCAAATGTATACCAACAACGCCGTTTTTATCAACCATAAATAATATACACATACCTTATATGCCTGTATAACTCATAAAATGATATTTTTCAGCTTTTTATACGTGACAGTATATAAAAAGACAGCGTAAAAAAAGAATCTAAATTGAAAAACTTTTTTTGTCACAGTCAGTCGAGATAAGGTTCATGTCGGCAACGTGAGACATACATACGTGCGTTTAACAAATACGACGTATAACCTCCTGAAGGTAAACGAGGATAATAAAACAAGCAGCGACATTCAACAGTAAACATCGTTTGTGACGTAACCTCGCTCAATCTGTTATTTGTGTATACATGAAAGAATAATATTGTTTGCATATACCCCTATTATATATACCCCTATTATTCCCTATTATAGACTTCGATATATAACAGATCAATAGCAAAATTCAAGATAAAACATTTTAAAATCCTGCCCCAATCATACTCTAAGTCAGCACAACATGTCATTCTTTTCCATTCTTTTCGAAAACTCTTCATCTCCACAATTACACAGATCAACTTTAACCATCTATTTTCCGGCGTTCTTCATCCGACATATGCTTTTATTTATTTTAACACAGGTAAAATTTATGTGACTAATAAGAAAGATTTCGTATTTTAAATTCCAACTTTTTACTCTCTACAGACCTCGAAAAAGGATGGAAGATGGTATCATTCCCAGCTTTTAGAGGCTTTAACGTGTCGACGTCATAGTCTGTGACATCAGTTTAGAGAATTCTAGGTCATCATATTCTAGATAAATATTTTATCTTGGTTTGAATAAAAAGACATACACATTTTTATTTCTCTACAATACGATCAAATCGAAGGAGTTTATGTATTTAGGCACAAAGTTTACGAGAGATGAAAAGCATGCAAGCACGCAATATTTAAAGATGGATTTTGGCTGGAAATCGAGTGAAGGGGGCCTGAACAACTTTATGAGTATCAAGAAAGTTTTCAAAAAGATACGACTGGCTGCGTTTTGGTTCCCATGCTCATGTATGGTAGTGAATGTTGGGTATGGGAGTCTGAAAATTATAGCTTTAGTCAGCTTTTAATAATATATGCATACTTACATTGCAAAATAAAAAATATGGATTTAATTATCTTTTTAAAATTAAAATCAAATATACGCCTGGCATGTTCGGCAGCCGCTTCATAACTACTTTTTGTGTTACAAAAAAATTACAGATTTACAAAAAAAAGACTGGTAGATTTTTTTATGGGTTAGGAGGGCAAACGATCAGGCGTGTCACCTGATGGTAAGCAACCCACGCCGCCCATGGACACCAGCAACACATATAGTGTTACTGTTGCGTTGCCGACCTTTAAGGGATAGGGAATAGGAAAGGATGGGGAAGGGGGGTGGGCCTCCGGGTACCTGTCTCACCGAAAGAAACGTGCATGAGCCACTTTACGTCTATCTTCTGAGAGGTCGTGGTATTTCACCGGTCGAGCCGGCCCATTCATGCAGCGAACTGCTTGGCTCTACCACTGTTAGAATTAGCACAAAAAGTATTAACTAAAAAGAAATTAATTATTTTACTCATTTATGTTTCTATGCCATATACGTATTTGTAATCTAATTTTACTTTTGTATATGTACGCTACTGGTTGCAATAAAGTAAAAATAATTAAGACAAATTAAAATTTAGTTTATATAATGAAATTAAATACAGTAATAAATAAAAAAATAAAATAGCCATTATTTTACCAGCTACATAATATTTAATATCTATTTATAGATATATATATTTTAATTTAATATCTATATTATTTATTGACTAATTATTAAATGTTTACCTAACATATTTTACAATTCTAATAATGAATTAGTTGAGTTATTTATGTGCCTGTATGGATACTTTTTATTAGGGTTCCCAAGGTTGGCTTTTTAGCTATAGCGACATCAGACTAATTATTATTTGATATTATTATTATATAACATTCAAGAACGGTCAAAAAAAGTAATTTTTGAATTTTTTGGTTTGTTTTTTTTAATTTGCATATAAATTTAAAAATTAAAAACAATATTTTTTATGCAGTTAGTACTTTTGAAACACGGTGCGATAAAAACAGTGCCGCTACTAGCTACCAGATGTCTATGTACAGTTTTTAATCACGCTATGGAAATTCTCTTCCTTGGTTTATATAACCCGATTTATATTCTAGCGTTTTATATTAGCTATAATAGCCACGAGGGACGTTAAAAGCGTTAAACGCTTTTGCAAGAGACATTAGATGTTCCACTTCAAAAAAAAATGCTTAGATGGTACGGACATGTAGAAAGGATGGACGAAAGAAGACTGACTAAACACATTTACAAGTGTGAAAGGGCGAACAGGTTAAGGTCAATCTAGGCGGACCTACCACCATCAAATCAATGATGTGTTGGTGAGAGGCCAGTTCAAGAGTGGCCACAACCGACGAGCATGTATGGAAGCGATAATAAGAGTAGAGGAAGCCAGAAATGTATGTCAGGATCGTAGCAAATGGGAAAAATTAGTCTATTCCTGTGATAAGTATGTCTAAATGTACAATCATTTCCATCTCTTTTACTAAATTAGTATTTCGAGTGGAACTCCCAATCGAGAAGTTTAATTGGTTTGCGCATTGGTGTAAGACGATGAAAAGAGATGAGGTGCTGTGTCCTTGTTTCCTCGGAAGATGGGTAGATAGTTAAGCTTGGACGCAATTTGCTCATCACATTATCCTCGTACTGACATTACTGCTGACGCTGCTGCTCCACCCGGGAAATTTAAAACGTCCACTGGTGAAGCACCCCACTTCTGAGTCAAGAAGTGGGTTCGAATCCTGGCTCACACCAATCACTTTTCGAAAGTTAAGTGTAATAAATATCGGTGATTGAAGATTTTGTGCTGGGCTTATGACAACAGGTTTGCCACCTATTCCATTTGGGACGTAACGGCGAGTCGACGCTTAACAACCGCTGCCTACACCTTCGGGTATAAAAAGGCGTGAAGTTATGTTATGTTATTAATTAATAACATAACATAGCTCGACTCCTTTTTCTTCCCGAAGGTGTAGGCAGCATCTGTTAAGCCTCGACTCGCCGCTATGTTTACGTCTTATCTTATCGTATTATCTTATCTTTAAGGGAGTAGGATATAGGATATGGGAGTAGGAAGGGATGGGGAAGGGGAGTAGGCCTCCGGGTACCTCTCTCACCTAAAGAAACACGCCGTGAGTTGGTTGTGGTCGATGCCCACAAAATTAATTTAAAAACAGTAACGTATATTTGAAGTTCTACGGGTTTTCTGTAAAGAAGAAGCTTGGCCATTGTATATGACAATATCGACAGTTTTCCGGGCACCCGTTGACAGCTATGCAGAGAAATTTAAAAAAATACGTTTTATTCTCATAATTTTATTGTTCATAATCACAATATGGAGATCACAATAACTTGCTCTTTGGAAAATATACATTTCTTATGAATTAATAAAATAATATTACATATGAAAGACGTACAAATATATAAGCTTAGAAGGAAATAGGCAACTACGTAACATATCGTTAGTATAAATATGTAATACGATGCATAGCCAAATTAATAACGCCTACAGTAATTAAAAATGTCCTAATTGATTATGTCCTTGTTGTTAGATAAATTACAATGTCTTATAAAATACTAAATACTCAGTTCTTTTATAGCTCGTACTCGTAACACGTATTTTTTATGGTCCTTATATCAATGATAAGATATAGTACATCTTGTTGGGATTATGACTTAAATGATTATATATTTTAATACATACATACATAACTTAAATAATTATTCTTATTGTATTAATTAAGTTTATGTATATCATTGCGACCAGATCAGGAGATTGAAAATATATCTATTGTCGCTAATCCAATTTTGCCATTAAATTTGTTAAAAGATTTATCTTGTATCCGTAATATCTAAAACTGAAACTTGCCATTTGGCCTCGTATAAGTAGTTCAAAATGAGACTTGTAATCTCTTGCAGGAAATACTAGGAAATAAGGTATCCGTGACGATTTTATCGGAAGATAAATAGTTAGAAATGGAAGGATCCGAAATTAGTTCGGTTGTAGGTACCGTCGAACTAGTATTTTGGGGAATATTAATTAATCTTATGAGAGACAAAAGTTTTATGCTTCAATACTTGTTTTGCTCGATACAATATGTTTGATCTATATTCTTTAGTCTCGATTTGGTATCGTGCTAAAGTTTTGTGTTAATTTAAATACTTACTTTTACATAGCTTTTATGGCAGAATCAGATTTAATAGTATATATTTTATGGACTTTTATTTGCGAGACGTGGACACTTCGAGAAAGTGAGAAAAAGAAAATAGATGCTCTGGAAATGTAGTGTTGGAGAAGAATGCTTGGTATATCGTGGACTGATTTTAGAACGAACGCCTCTATCATTCGAGAACTAGACATCAAGCAGCGTCTATCCTCCATCGTCCAAGCTCGCATTCTCACTTTTTTCGGCCACGTCTCTCGTCGGAGAGATATTTCCCTGGAGCGCCTCGTGGTTCAAGGAAAAGTCGAAGGCACTAGACCGCGTGGTAGAGTACCACTGCGATGGACCGACCAAGTGAGGGCTGCCCTCGATGGCCCTCTCCATGAGTGCACCAGAAAGGCAGCTGTTCGCGAGGATTGGCGGCGGATAGTGAAGCGCGTCACTAACTCCTAACTGATGACCACGACCACTCTGCCAAGAGTGTAACGATTGAGAAGAAGAAGAATTAGACTTGCAATTGAAATGTTCGTGCCGTTAGTAACGTTAAACCAATATTTTAAAATTAATGTAAAGGTTATTTATTAGTTTAATCTAACTAGTTTTTTAAGAAAGGTTATATATTATAATACGTTATTACTAGCTGATCCAGCAAACGTTGTCTTGCCAAAAGAATAAAGTTTTTGGTAAACAATTAAAAATATACGTTGGTCGTAGAATGGGGAAAATTTAGAATAGCATTTATTTTTGTACGCTGCTTAAGTGAAACCATGTAACAAACATACTTTTATAACACACTAAATGTCAAAAGAGCACATATTACTTACATTACGATGGGCCTCGTGGTGCATCAGTAAAACTTCCAACTGGAAATCGTGATTGGTAAGTTCGATCCCCACCCGAGTATAAACCTTTATCTGGGTTTGCGTAGAATCTGATAGAATAACTACTTCTCTGATTTGGATGATCTGCTAAATTGGATTCAGAATGACGTCACATTAATTTTCGAGTTACTCTAAACAAGTCCTTTAATTTGATACCCTTATTCTAGAAAAGCATTAAAAATATCTACTACGCCGTATTAGATTTAGATTGACGTCGCATTATTCTTTGAGTAACTCCTAAAAGCTCTTTAATTTATTACCTGTATTGTAGAAAGGTCCACTGCTGGACATAGGCCTCCCCCATAGAGCGCCACAACTGCTGGTCCGCTCAATAATGGGGGGTTTTTGCCATAATCGCCACACTCGGCAGGTGGGTTGGCGATCGCAGTAGGCTGCATTGTCTTGAGAAAGAATGCTGCTGCCCATTTTTCTAGCTTTTCCCTTAGTCGCCTTTTACGACACCCACGGGAAGAGTTGGGGTGGCGGTATTCTAAGCCGGCGCCACACAGCAAATATCTATTCCGCCGGATTGGATTTAGAATGACGTCACATTATTCTTCGAGTTACTGTCTATTTATTATATCTTATTGTTGAAAGGCATCAAAAATATATCCGGATGAGAGGTCGTGGTATTTCACCGGTTGGCCTAATCATGCACCAAACTGCGTGCACAATCAAACCTGTAGTGTATACACAATTTTAGCTCAATTGATTGAAAATATCTCCTTTAAAATTGAGTTCTAAGATTTAAGAACATGCTAACATACATACATTGCAAAATAAATCCAAGCTGAGTTTATTATCTTTATAATATTAGTCATGAGTAGTATAGTAACAACATCCGCTACTATGTAAATCTATGTACAGTTTTAAACAATTTTTAAATCACGAGAAACAAATTTTCTTAGCTAATTAAAATTGTGACCGGTATAATACTTAATAAACACGCGAACGGGCGTTGAATGCGTCAAATGATTGCACCTCGCATATAAAAATCCACTTAAATAAAATAAAACTTAGGAGCGTATCCTTAATATTTCAATTCTGGTTCTGAAAATATTTAAGACTCAAGCCTTATGAAATATAGAAAAATCTTTTCAAATGTCTATAATTTTAAAGATACAAATAGCAGTTTCTTGCCATAATCGAAATACAGGAGATAAAAATCCTTCAGGGACGCGAACATTAGCATATTTATTAGTGTCATCCGAGCGATCCGAACGTCTCAACAGATTTGTTATTAATAAAACTTGGCGATTATATATTTTGTGTTATTTATGTCAGTTTAATAAGAGAAAAAGAAATATTTAGAAGTTTCGAATTCGAATTTTGACATGACTTACATTTGGAACTACAAAATGAGGTTGTAGTCAAGTCATTATAGTAAGTTTACCTCGAGATTCAAGCTAACCTGCAGTAAGTCTGTAAACACTTTTAAATTTACACCCTAAGAGTTGTCTCAAAACCTACATATGGTAGGGTTTTTTTATTTCTTTAAGGGATAGGAATGCAAACGAGCAGGCGTGTCACCTGATGGTAAGCAACCGACGCCGCCCATGGACACCACCAACACATAATAATATAGTGTTACTGTTGCGTTGCCGACCTTTAAAGGATAGGGAAAAGGAAGGGATGGGGAAAGGGGGTGGGCCTCCGGGTACCTCTCTCACCGAACGAAACGCGGCATGAGCCACTTTACGTCGATCTTCTGTGTGTGTTAAAATTTAATAGTTAAGTACACTTCAACAGTGGTAGAGCCAAGCAGTTCGTTGCATGAATGGGCTGGCTGGACCGGTAAAATACTTTTGCGCTTAGCATATTTATTAGTGTCATCCGAGCGATCCGAACGTCTCAACAGATTTGTTATTAATAAAACTTGGCGATTATATATTTTGTGTTATTTATGTCAGTTTAATAAGAGAAAAAGAAATATTTAGAAGTTTCGAATGTGTCCGATATCATTTAATTGATGTGAATATGTGGGTTTTGACATGACTTACATTTGGAACTACAAAATGAGGTTGTAGTCAAGTCATTATAGTAAGTTTACCTCGAGATTCAAGCTAACCTGCAGTAAGTCTGTAAACACTTTTAAATTTACACCCTAAGAGTTGTCTCAACACCTACATATGGTAGGGTTTTTTTTATTTCTTTATGGGATAGGAATGCAAACGAGCAGGCGTGTCACCTGATGGTAAGCAACCAACGCCGCCCATGGACACCATCAACACATAATAATATAGTGTTACTGTTGCGTTGCCGACCTTTAAAGGATAGGGAAAAGGAAGGGATGGGGAAAGGGGGTGGGCCTCCGGGTACCTCTCTCGCCGAACGAAACGCGGCATGAGCCACTTTACGTCGATCTTCTGTGTGTGTTAAAATTTAATAGTTAAGTACACTTCAACAGTGGCAGAGCCAAGCAGTTCGTTGCATGAATGGGCTGGCTGGACCGGTAAAATACATTTGCGCTTTTTATTTGTAAATTTCTTATTTCCTATGCGTTTTTGCTTGCAAATATGTAAGTATTTACAGACTTATAGCTAGGTTCTTATCTAATTAAAGCTTAGGTAAGTGAACTATTGGTTTATCAAGGTCTAAGCAACTTGAAAGTTACACTAATGTTTATAGATTCAAATAAATTAAATAATAATTTATGTACTAGTTGACCCAGCGAACTTTGTTTGGCCTCAAAAACAATAAATGAGTACATTTTGGGGATTATATTAAATTGAATGAAACAAACAGCAATTGTGGGTTATCCCTAAGAGATGGATATAAACCATCACAGACTTATTGTAGACCTTTCAAAGATGTATCATAACGTTGTATATTGTTTTGATGCATCACTTAAGGTTCTGCCAGCGTTTGCATTCAAGGTGCTGAATCTCGTAAATTATCATTTATTAATTACAACATCATACATGAATTATAGATCACAACCACCCCGTTGACACCCTCTAACTATTAAAAAAACCGCATCAAAATCCGTAGCGTAGTTTTAAAGATATATGTATATAAGGGGACAGACAGCGGAAAGTGACATTTTTGCATGATTACATTATACAGGAATTAGATATTTGGCACTAAGTGGACAGACAGGAGTAAGAGACTTGTTTTATGTTATGTATAACTGATACTACTGTTTCTTCAAAAATAAATATAATTAAATTTCTATTCTTTAGATACATAAAGATGTTTATTTAAATGAAGACTCAACAACAAATATAAAAGGCGATATTCTTATGCAACAGTGCAGCTCCAAAACAAATACACAATTTACTGCAGAGACAATACTACTGTCATTTGCAGTGCTTTCTTTATTCTTAGTTCCCGCAATAATAGCATTTGTCGTGGAAGATGGCAAATAGAAGAGTCTAAAAAGAACTAGTTATACATGCATAAATAATAACAATAATTACTCAACCGAACTTCACGCTGAGTAAATTGTCCAAGATAAATGAACAGAAACACGATTCTTATACACTTGAGTTGAAACGTTTCTTTAATTTTCATAGCATTATGGTCGTTCACGTTTGAACAGAGTCAATTCGGTCATAGAAAATGTGTCCAGGTCTACCAAGTGTTCATTATTATACGTAATATACCTAAACCCTATATCATCTTTTTTATTGAGAATAAGAGGACAAACGAGCAGGCGTGTCACCTGATAATAAGCCACTAGCGCCGCCCATGGAAACCGGCTATACATGTAGTGTTACCGTTGCGGGGCCGATCTTTAAGGGAGTAGGATAGGAAAGGTTGTGGAACGAGGATGGGCCTCCGGGTACTTTTCTCACCGAACCAAACGCGGCATGAGTTACTTTACGTCGATGTTCTGAGAGGTACTGGTATTTCATCAGTCAAGCCCGCCCATTCTTACAACGAACTGCTTTTACATTTCAATTTTAATGTTTGGTTGTAGGCACTATAAACTACTTTTACGGTACATTCAACAAAACATATTTAGAATAACTTAACGTCTCAAAAAAGTGTGTAATCTTCTTCAGAGCTATATTAACGGATACAAAATATGAAAGCTAAAGTATTTAAAACAATTTGCAGTATATTCAACTTTTGAGTTTCCAGATTAGTTAAAACAAGGCAAAGTGTTTATTGTTCATAGTTTTGAAGTAGTTACGGCGCAATCTCTGGAGAAGCTCTTATCTTTATTACTTTTAAAATGTTGTCTATATACTAATAACATGGATTTTATATAATCTTAATAAGATACAGATTGGTGCATGAATAGGTTGGATTGACCGGTAAATTCCACGACTTTACAGAATGTCGAAGAAAAGTGGCTCATGGCACGTTTTTACCAAGTACCCAAATGCTCATTCCCTTTTCTCCCCTTACCTTCTCATCCCCCTCCATCTTATATTCTATCTTAAATAGTCGATATATGGCAGATGTTCGTGACAGGCAGTAGTCACTAACCCGCCCCATCATCATCATCATCTTCCTGACATGATTGTTGGGATCGGCACAACTGATTTTTTTTCCACGCTTCCCTATCATTCGCTTCTTCTACAGCAACACTCCTCCTATCATCATCAGTACCCAGTCATCATCATCATATCATCTTTCACAAAAAAAGTGGTATCATTTCCCCCTATCCAATGAAAAAGAAGTATCAATTATTTGTATAAATTATCTGTGTTTTTCTGCCAGGTTTGGTTGCAAGGTTGTGTATTCCGAACCTTGCAACCTGCAATAGTATAAGCGGTAGCTGCTACATATCTTCGAACGGCGTACTCCAAGTACAATACTTGGTCCCATGACATAGTTTAGACTTCACTGTAACATATCAGAAGGAATTTGTTGGACCAAAAGTGTAAAGAATTAAGGTACACACCTCAAGATTTGAACCGGGACCCCTAAAATAGAAGTCCCTGTGCTAAATAACAATATAGGACAAAATTCTAATATCCGAAAATTATACCAATAAAGCACATTAAAAGTGATTTATAAATGGTCATTGTATTTGAGACTACGGCACGTAGCAAATTATTCGAAGCAGATAATTTAAAATGAAATTTATTTTTTGTCAGTTCATGAATTTATTATTTAACGCTCGAAGGGAAAAAAAGCCTTTATAATAATTTGATATTATTGACTACAATTCTATTTTTTTAATGCAGGTTTAATGTTTATTAGAGATTCGTAATGAAATCTATTAGTTTGCAAACATGAATTCGTTTGACCTGTGTTTTTATTGACTCTTCAAGCTTTATGTAAATACTTTTAGATTGAATTAGACTACCATATTTTCCAATATTTATCATTGTGCGTTCCTGTAGTTTAAACATTTATAAGGATGTAAAGACAGAGTTTGAAATGTCGTCAAAAATATAATTAAGGGGAAAACGAGTGACATTATTATAAGATTGAACAGGTTTGAATTAATTAAATTAAAAATGTTCGCGTAGCCATAAATAAATTTAATAATATTATCGGTGATATAGCCAAGCAGTTCGCTGCATGAATATGCCGGCTCGACCGGTAAAATATCACAAGCTCTCAGAAGATCGATGTCGCGTTTTGTGAGACAGGTACCCGGAGGCCCATCCCTTTTCCCTTTCTTTTTTATTCTACTTACTCCTTTAAAGGTTGGCAACGGAACTGTAACACTATATGTGGTGCAGATGTCCATAGGTGGTGCTGGTTAGCTACCATCAAGTGACTTGCTTGCTCGTTTACCCTCCTATCCCATAAAAAAGTGCGTGAAGTCCCTCCGTGTAAATATTGTTGCGTCAAAACTACAGCTGATAATTACTTTGAACAGTACAAGCAGTTAAACATGGTATCTGATAAATAAAACATATATTGATTGGAACAGATATAAAGTAAAAGAATAATATCAATTTGAAATAAGTTAAATTAATAAATATTATAATAAATATAACTATATATATATATATATTTAGCTTAATAAAGTAAATGTATAATATTGCTTTGATAGCTTTTCAAAAGTTAAAATTTGCTGATATCTACACTATAAACAGATTGTCATTAATCTTGTAACTTGAACACTACAATACTAATTATGAATTAGATATATTTAACAGATTTGAACACCCAAGATACATAGTAATAATATGTAAAAATTAGATAGATTTTGTATTGGTATCTAATATAGAGATGGAGATTATTTGACCGAAGACCTTATACAGACTATTATGCCCTTGTTCTGAAATTGTTAATGTTTTTTTTAAGATTACATAACCATACAGTAATTAATAGATTTACTTATTTATTATTTAGGAATTATGTAATTATAGTGTGCCTTTATAGAGGAAACTATAAATCAAACATAAATGTATTACAAATTTTATAGTTATAGACGTAGACGGGCGTTAAACGTGTTAAACGATTTGCAGGTCGTTTAAGAAGTTTCACTTCAATAAAATCACTATCGCATTAATCGATATATGGCAGAACCTATTGCCATACATTGCTCACAGTTTTGTCAGTCATCAACATATCACATATCATAAATAGACTACAGAAAATCATTGCTATTGCACACCACTTTGAACAGGACATTTCTGTTTCAGAAGCAAAACTTATCTATGCTATGCTTTTACCATGACAAATAAATTTGAAGAAATATATCGGACTTTAAACTATTGACTCTAAATTTTTTATAAGCCTGATCGCTCGCCAGCAGCTTAGCTATTTTCTTCATTGTAAAACAACATAATAAAACATAAAAGACATGAAGAATGACATTAAACTTTGTTGTTATTTTATAGTGCACAAAAGCAAAGACAGCGAAAGTTTTTATGCCCGGTTTTAGTGCTACAGAGTAAAATGTTTTATAATCTAACGCACGCTAAGGGTATTTTAAATTAGGAAAATTTTATAAAACATGCTTTGAAAAATTCAAGTTAAATCAAAGACGGAGATGGGCCTCATAAAAACCACTCTGAATATAGGGAGGTGGGTTCGATTCCTATACTAGTACAAATATTTTTGAAAATTACTGACCTTTGAATTAAGTTTTAGCGTTTTATATTTAAAAACTAAACAATATTTAAGCGTATTGTTTTTTAACTTGTGGAAAACTAGTGAACGCCTTGTGTCCATTAAATTAAATTGTGTCTGAATCATTATAAACATTATTGTGGCCAAAACATTTAAAATGTTACTTCTAAAAATTAAAACTACTAATTTAAATGTAAACCTATTTTGTCAAAGCAAATACTGATGAAATGGTTTAATTTTTCCAAAGAAAATTTTAATTAAATTATAATTTAAATTACTTATAATTTATTATTGTATAGGAGTTGTCCACGCGGACGCATCGCTTACTCATGTAGGCGAGAGTCAGATGCATTACGAACATGCGGCTTGAAGTGCATCTGTCTCAGAGCGAGTTAACGTCGCATCAAGGTAATGCCGCCTGAGTCATGTTTTTTCGTGCGTACCGCCGGCTCTATGGAATTATAATACGTTGTCACATCAATATGAAATATACACAGGGACACATACTTCATATATAAGTATTTCATCGAAAATATATAGTCACGCCTCTCTTAATAAGGACTCAATAGACACGTTTCCTTTGTAAGTATATTTAATTTTAGTCATTACTTTCAAATTCATGAGTAACATTCGCCTTTATATACTTTTAATATTAGCAATTCATATTCATGCCAGAGTTTTTGCGAAAGCAGTGTTGTAGTATATAGTTATTTATTTCAATAGTCTTGTGATTAACGCGACGCTTCAATTTAGAATTTAGATGGTTCCAAAATTGAGCCCTGGCTTACACCTACACTTTTTGTAAGTTACGTTTGATTAATATCTCAATGACTGACACAATAGATGCAAAGTAAAGCAATGATTTAAACATTCAGTGGTTCGAATGGATGATGTAATCAGTAATGGATGATGTAGAGATAATGGATGATGTAAGATTGACTAAGCAGCTATCCGGTGCAAAAGCGTAAGGATGTAGGCGTTGGAGACGGCCACGACATATTTTCCATGACTAAATTAAATGTAAACGGTGCTATTAGTTTTCGAACTCTTTACACTTTAGTCTTTTCACGAGTGATCACTGATGATCACTGAAAATAATCTCTGTAAAGAGTTTGAAACGTCGGGAAATAAATAAAAATAAGTAATAAATAAACGCGATGTAATCCTAAAAAGTTGTTTTAATGTTATATATTATCGTTTAATAATCTAACGTTATCAGTTGTAGTATTGTGATCATATTAATTATTACGCCCGAAAACGACGCTTATGTCCCACAGAGCATTGCTATTATTGACCACCGAGGAATATTCGCAGATCAACCCACAATAAATATTATGTTCACTATTCAATGATCTGAGCATATAGAGGAGACAGTGGAAAGTACGCTTTTTTATTCAATTTAATGATGTCCAGAACTTAATTAGGTCCTAGAGTCACATTTATACTCACATAGCTACATAATACTGGATATGAAGCGATATTATATGTCATTGTCATTATGTTATATTATATGTCAGTGAGATTATCATTATTTACTAATACAGATGCCCTTCATTATAATAAAATTACAGGAATCTAAAAAAATATTAATACAACTTTTTTATAAGAATATAAATACCTGTAAACCTATATAAAATTATGCATCCTGTCACTTACGAATGGATCCTACGAAAAACCATCTGGTTGGTGACTGTATAAAATGACTTAAAAATTATTGAAACTGACGATGGCTATATGAGACCGTAAGTCGGGAATAAGGGTTGACACGAAAAGCAGAGCTCAAGGTGAGGGGCCAGAGATTTTTACCACAGATAATAGAATAAAGTTGAGAGACATATGGAGCAAAAGAAAGGATACATTACATTTCAGATTGCTCTGTACATCCGGTGCTGTTATCCAATGACTAGTGAATAATATAAATCGTCTTTAACTTGTTGTTATATAAATAACATTTTACACGATGTCGTTACAAATATTAATGATTTTCTTGAACAGGTATCGAACACCAAATCTATGACTAGTAAAAGGTTATGACTACTATCTGCTCATAATTTCCATTATAATTGAAAGTTAAGATTTTTTTCATAACAGTAAAATTTATTATTTGATGATATTATGAACTTTGAACCAAACAAATATGTATATTCTGATTTCAACTTATTATCGGTAATTAAAAAAATAAAGAATGTTCAATATTAACAATCATTGTGTCTAAGATAAAGAGGAGCTCTAATCGCATTCGAAGCGAATTTCATTAACGGTCTTTAAAATTGAATCATCCATTCGAAGGAAAAATCGAAGCCATTCATCATAGCGTCGTAATTTCATGAATTAACAGAATCAAGGCACACAATAAATATACCTAGTAAGTCGATCTTGTTGCGACGTCTGATAACAAAAACACCCCATTCAGATTAACCCTCGTCTATTCAATGTGGAAGGAAATGCTCAAATAGCAATTTCATCAAATTTTAGAGGCTTTTATTTTTCAATTATATATATTTAAATCAGTTAAGATGTAAAGATAGTCAAATTAAAAGCTATGTACAGATAAAAATTAATCTTAAATACATTATTTTTTTAATTTATGACGCTGAAGTGAAAAAATTTTCATTCAATTTTCACTCAGATTTTGATTAAAATGATGAAATTTAATTATAGTTGTCATTTCTTTCATTCATTTTTATGCAAGATAGTCATTACAAGGGGTACTGACGTCACCCGATCGATATTACCCGATAAGAACAAATCAAATTTATATTTATTTATTTTAATAATAATAAGTAGTTTAGGAGTGTTGGGTTCTTCAAAAAAAACTAAATTTTAAATATTTTAATTTTTTTGTATAACTGTCAAGAATTTTTATGAACAATACGCGAATACACTGAAATGGCTGCTTAGCTCTGCCTCGTTTATTTCTGCTAGTAAGTTATTGTATTCGCTAATGGTATCATTATTTACTGAAACCGCCAACGTGACTTATTGTTAAAGTTAAATTAAAATTAGTAAATTTATCGAGATTTATATCTTGAAATCTTGAAATCTTGAAATATATCGAAATTTATATTAACATTAAAATTACTTAATTTACATTGATATTTTGTATTTTTTCACATAAACAACCCTAATATTAAAGTAATTTGTATTAAAAACTTTAAAATTGGGATACCTGCCTCTCTCACCAAGCAAAACCAGTAGATTTCACTGGTTAAGCCTGCCCATTCAAGTAGTAAACTGCTCGACTATGCTACTGTTCATTCCAAAAAGCAAGGCATTACAATTCAGAAGTTAAAATAATATTTATTTTTTTAATTTTAAATAATATAACTTTTAAAATAAATTTAGTAAAAGTATACTCTAAGTACTCTTTTCGTAAATAAATAACCAAAAAAGGTATATTTTCACATTGCGTAACTTTTGTATTTTTTTGAGTTTATTTCGATAAGATTAATACCAAGGTGCAAAATCGGCATCATTTTAATTATAAAAAACACGCACTGGCAGTTAGCCACCCTGGTGACGGGACACCATACCCGTCTAATTTTTTTGTAGTATTCGACAATAGTGACAAAATAAAAAAATTGTTTAAGTGGTATTAAAAAAACTAAAGATGGACAAAAAACTTCGGACAAGTCTCTGGCATTGCTAAAAATATTATAAAGAGTTGATTGAAGTAAATATTATAAATATCTTGGTTGTTAGTACCCGCTAATATCAACAGCTAAGCGAGTGAGGCGTGTAATAATCGTGCCTTATGGCACTTTGTTCTCTCTGTTTACCCCGCAAGGCATTTGACGTCAAGTTATGTATGTTTGTATCAAAAACTACTGGTTTGAATTGAAAAAATATTAGTGTTAGATATGGAATAAATTTAATGAGGATAGCTTTAGGTTATTAATATGAGTGGGACAATAAACGATAACAGTAATTAGTTGAAAATGTATATAATATGGGGGTGCGAAGTTCGCGCGGTCTGCTAGTCTTTAATAATAATGCTTGAAAACAAGTTGATATTATGTATTCGTAAGTAAGTATACGGAAAATAAACGTTACTTAATCTGAAAATTGGTCCATACACTGGATAAAAGTTATCAGTGACTAGAAGTGAGAGACCAATTTGCTCGTTTAGAGTTATAAAACAAACAGAGATGAATGAAGAACAAGACAGAAATTTGTCTTGATGCTGTCATATACAGAAAATTGTAGCATACGTAATTATTACGCTTTATGCGTATAGTATAAAACCCTATTATTGCTTTATTTTTATTATTGCTATTTTTTTAGTATGCGCCCCTCGTAGGCAGTAGGATCGTAAAATCCGTTTATCCTAAAATTGTCTCGAGTAACGCACAGCTAGATCTTATGCCTATATTGCCTGACTGTATACACACTATATAAAGTAATGGATTTATTGTATGATAAATATTGGATGAATCATAAACAAATGGGCAACATATGTGCTATTAAAGAACAGTATATTCTGAAAATATATACAAAGTTAGTATATATATTTAAAGAATTCTTATAGACATAGAGCTAATCAATTTGCTGGGTCCATAGAGATCGCTTTTAATCTTTACAGCTCAACCACAGACCTCGCGAGGCCAACTTTAAATGCAGAGATGCTAAGAGCACCAGCACCCGCAGTAGCTTTTCTCTGCTCCCGCAGTACCCTGATCTTACTGATGGGCCCGTAGTCCCATCTGATACCTATCTTCCTCGGGTCTGTGTTGATAGTTTGCTGGGACCAGTAATATGTGGTATTTATGACCTCTCGGAAAGAAAGTTCTGTGAGAAAGGTATCAGCAGATCTTGAAGCGACACACCTGAGACTCCCTTGCTGCTGAAATGGGCGGAGGTAGTAGTTTACCACCAGGTGACACATGCTTGTATATTTGCACTACTTGTCATAAAAATGCTGAGAACAAAATTTATCAATATGGAATGATAATGTTATGAGTGTGATTCGCAACAGTCTGAGAAAAAAATATGGAATGAAGTAAACGTTATATTAATAACAAAATATCAATTAATTATTTGACGTGGAGCAGTGATGTGGTATCTAAAAAACTTAATTATCGTGATAAATTCTAAATTGACGGAGAGTGTTATTGTAAAGTGTGTGTAAATACATATTCTCGCTTCAATTTAATGATCTATCAGACTTTGTAGTTTCATACTGGAAGGTCGGTACTTTACACTCGCGTAGGCTTTTACGGCTTCTTGTTAACGTCATATTAACCCCGTACAATGCAGCGTTCATTATGATGAAATATCGCTATATTCTAACAAGATATTAGAAGCGATCTGATGTCGTTTATCTTTCTTATTAATTAATTACAAGTACCTATTAAATCTGTAACTATAATGAATTAAAATATTTGATGTTTACTTTGAGCTTAAATCTTTTTTAACCTTAGATACCCTTAATTTGTCAGTTATCGATGAGTAAGCAAAATGCAGTAATAAAAAATCGTCGAGATAAACATAAGTTCAAGGTTTCTATTTTTATATTTAAATAAAGTTATTAAAAAAATATGGTCTTAGAACACACTTCTGAACAAAGTAAAGTTCTGTTTTCTGTTAGTGAAAGACTTATTGACATTGTTTTTACTTGGTGAGTATAACGTCAAAATATAGAAACAATCAAATCCTTCCTCTTTATAATATGAGTGCATATAATAGCTGACGGAAGTCAGTGGTGGGATTATAATCCCAAACTTTTAATTTAAAAGTGGAGTGCTAGACCATTAGACCACAGAAACCAGTGTACTGTTTTATCGTTGTTGAAAATGACTGTTGTTATATTTATTCTTGTTTGTCTAAATTTTTTTTATTCTTGTGAAGTTATAGTCGTGAAAATCAAACTGTTTTTTTATAAACTATTATCATTCAGTCGAGCAAAAAATCAGCTAAATGCTATGTTTTCTGTAAATTTTCTATGAGCGACATATCAGATTCTCATTTGAACATCTTGCAATAACGACTATCGCCTGTTTAAGAGGGTTTTATTTGCATATTTACTTATACACACTCGGAAATATTATTAAATTATTAAAGTATACTTTGAATTTAATACTGCACTTAACAGTTAACTTAACATACTTTCACTAACAGTTTACTTAACAGTTTACTTAACATACTTGCACTAACAGAATAACGTGGCAATTGTAATATAATTACCTAAAGCACATGCAGAATGTCAGTGCAGGACATAGAAATTTGCAAGATATACATTTGACTAAACAGTACAAATGAATCGAATGAAACATTTTGGCAAGAACTTTTGCGTGAGTTACCCGAGACAGTGTTGAGTGCGCGCTGCTATAAATAATTTTATATGCATTAAAGTCAAAGTCAAAGTCCAAATAACTTTATTTTTATAGGTCTTCACAGACACTTAAAAATAGTCAACAAGTACAGATAACATATGATTTAAAATTAAATAAAAAAACAAATACGAGCTCTTGTGGAAAGTGCCTTAAACATTAAAGTTTATGTTCTGCATATACATAATATTTTGCTAACGTTACTGCTGACTTGTATCAATATAACGTGGCTGCACTTATGTGAGCTGTACTACTGTGAGGAGGGTAGCAAAATTATTTTTATCCATACTAATATTATTAATCTGTAAAGTTTGTTTGTATGAACGCACTCATCTCTAGAACTACAGGTTCGAATTGAATTATGGTTTTAGATAGTCCATTTATTGAAGAGCTTAGGCTATAAAATATTACGCTATGATTAATAGTAGCGGAGCCCTGATCTCTACAGTATTATTAAAATTTAATATATCTATCATTTGACTCACACCAAGCACTTTTCGAAATTTTATGTGAAAAATATAATTGACTGTCAAATTTGTGCTAATCGTTTTGCTACCTAATGGCAAGTCCATTAGGTAGCAAAACGATCAGCTACCTAGTGGACTTGAATAGAATTTAAAACCTAATACAACGGGGCAATAAACTATTCACAATTGCAACCACATTTAATACATGGATAATTCCTAATACATAAACAGTCCTCTATTTCAAAATATTTACCGGAATATAAAGAGAGCTGTGCGCTCGTATGCGGTTGGAGTAAAAACCCGATGTTAATATAATTAGAAATGATTGACTGGGAGACCTCGTGGCGCATTGGTAAAACTACCGCCTGCAGCACTGAGGTCGGGGGTTCGATTCCCACCCGAGCACAAATATTTGTGACAAACATGAATATTTTTGCGGCGTCTGGGTGTTTTTCTATGTATTATAAGTATGTATTTACAAAAGAAAGGTATATATGTATTAGTATCCGTTATCTAGTATCCATAGCACAAGCATTTAGTTGCTTAGTTTGGAACTGGAGGACGCTGTGTGATTTGTGTCCAAGATATTATTATAAGATATTATGATCATGATATACAATAAATTATATCCATATTAACATACATAACCTCACACCTCTTTCAGCCTGAAGGCGTAGGCAGTGGGTGTTGAGACTCGACCTGCCGTTATTTTTACGTCCCAAATGGAATAATAGGTGGCGATTGTCATACCAGCCACAAAGTTTTCAGTCATCGATATTTATCACACATAACTTCCGAAAATAATTTCAGAAAAAGTCTTACTGATAGCATTTTGATATGTACAGGGAGGTATATATCTATAAGTATTGCTGTATTGTTGTTGTTTATGTGTATAGTTCTCGTAAAAGTAATTATTGATGCAGATTGTAGGCAAGGTACCATCGAATGAAATATTCTATGAAAGATCTTATACGATAGGTTAGGTATCAAGCCCATTGTTACATATCCGGGAAATTTCCTGAAATAACTTTCGAAAATAGTGTCCAATATTTATTAAAACCAGGATTGAATCCGTGACCTTTCAGATCATCTAGATATTTTTTAATTAAAACAATGAGATTTTGCTTTCCAATGTTTATAAGTTTACCTCAGATAAAGAGCTAGGAAAATTGGAGTCGATATTGATAAGTCGAGATCTTCAAATCGTAGAAGGTAAACAGGTATATCATAACAAATTATTTATGTTTTGTAACTTATATTGTTTATCAAAAAGGCCATACATTTATTGTTTATTTATCGTTCAGTCATGTCTACATTCTGACTAATTTATTAAACAAAGGTGTTAGTAAAATCAGCCGGTCGCCATTCAAATGTAGGTCGCGGTCAATTTGCTCTTCAAATTTGGGTAGTTAGTTGGGACACGTAACTGAATTTGATACAAATGGGGCACAAAATTTGTTGTTCCTTGTTCACGTTTTACGATAGCAATATAATTCAGATGGTATTCACTTCAAATTCAGAAAATAAATTGTGTTTGTTAAAACAAGTAGATAGTTGTAATTATAATGTCTAATATGCTACCATTTTTTATTTAAATAAAACTTCTCATTAACAATTATCCAGGGCGGTCCCTCGCATCCTCCGTCTCAGTCGGACCACACTCCGTGGTCCGACGAGCTGGAGGTGACGGAGGAGGAGCTCGGGCGAGCCGCGCGACGGCTCGCCCGAGCTCCTGGCCCGGACGGAGTTTCGGGCCGGGTCCTGGCGCTCGCTCTGGGAGTCCTGGGGAGGAAGGCGAGGCAGCTGTTCACCAGCTGCCTCCGCCGCGGGGTGTTCCTCCTCGACTGGAAGTCGGCAAGGCTCATCAGGAAGCAAGGGAGGGCCAAAGACGCTCCGGCGTCGTTCCGGCCGATATGCCTGCTGAAGGAGGAGAGGAAGCTCTTTGAAAGGGTTATCTCCGCCCGTATCAGTAGCCACCTGTCACAAGTGGGCCCGGACATATCGGACTGCCAGCTCGGGTTCCGACAGAGGCGCTCGACCATCGACGCGGTTCGACGCGGTGTGTCGGGTTCGGGCCCTGTCGGAGTCGTTAGAGGTGTCTCCCTACCTAAGGTCGGTCATCGCGGCCTACCTGCACGAGTGACGGGTGTCGTTGACACTCGTTGACACTCTGGTGGTCGTCACGGGGCCCGACTTCGAGCGTACGCTCAGGTTCGCCGAGCTGGGGGTGGCTATCGTCGTCAGACGCATCCTCGGGCTCAGCCTGGAGGTGGAGCCTCAGAAGAGTGAGGCGCTGTGGCTCACTCGGGGCCGGGAACCACCAGCCTCGCGGATCCATCCAGGTGGGTGACACGACTGTCACGGTAGGAAGGTACCTGAAGTACCTCGGTCTCACCCTGGACAGCCACTGGTGCTTCGAGGAGCACTTCGTGAGGATGGTCCACCGAGCGCGCCGGGTGGCAGGCGCGTTGCACCGCCTGCTGCCCAACCTCGGGGGACCGGGAGAGGGAGTTCGCCGCCTCTAAGTGCAAGGAGGACCCGACGTGCGCCTGCGACTCGGTCAGTGACGAGTCAATCCTGCACTTAATACTTGACTGTCCTATCTTCGGGAGGGAGAGATATGACACGGAGAGCAAAATAAACATGGACATAAAGATGGGAAACCTAAACAAAATAATAGAAAATAAAGAAATCAGAAGCGAATTCCTCATGTACTGCAAAAATGTAGCGCAGGCCTTAATAAACAAAAACAAATAGAAGTATTACAAACGTTTATACAGCGTGTCCCACATTGGGTATATCAAGCCGCGAGGGCTGTATACAGGATGGAATTGCCTATCGGATGGCTATATTTAAAATGCGATAAGTCGAACTTTTAGATCTGAAAAAAAATTAATAATTCCTACTGAGTCCGCAAATAATAATATTTGACATGGTCACCCTACTATCAAGACTTTCATTGACATCATATACACACATACAAGAAATCGTTACGATCGTAACATATGTTACGATTTCTTGAGTACCTACAACAAGGATATAAAAATTTAGACCTTATTCTGTTGTAATAGAGCCGATATTGCTAAGTTATGGTGAGATATAAAATAAATATTTAGTATTTCATTCTGATTAAATAAAATTCATTCATAGTTTAATACATATCTAACCAGATTTTTCGTTTACGATTTATAGTGAACACTTACCATTTCTCAGTGTGACTACAAAAAGGTTCAATGTGCTGTCCTCCTCTCGTAGCACATAGTTTCACACGCCGCGATACAGATTGTGTGGCGTGGCTCAGATACTCCGGTGTTAGAGTACCACAAGCTTCCACAATTTTTTGGCGCATTTCATTCACAGTTTCACACTGCGTAGCATACACCACACTTTTAAATATCCCCACAAAAGAAAGTCCTTTGGCGTTAAATCGGGCGACCGTGGTGGCCTTGGAACAGTTCCAGAACGACCAATCCACGCACGAAAGCGATCATCCAGATATTCGCGTACAGAACGACTGTAATGCGCTGGCGCTCCGTCTTGCTGGAAAATCATGTCGCGGTAAACTAACAAAGGAAGGCCTTCAAGTTCTTCCTCCAAGGTGGTCCTCAACATTTCCAAGTAGATTTCACCGTTCAACCGGTCCGGCAAAAATACAGGGCCTATCAATTTGTCACCGATGAAACCGGCCCACACATTAATTTTTCACCTGTGCTGAAAATGGCTTTGACGAAAAGCATGTGGATTTTCATGGGACCAGTAATGCTCGTTGTGGCTATTGGATAATCCAAAACGAGTAAAGGTAGCCTCATCAAACCATAAAACCCGAGACGCAAACATATGGTCAGCAGTAACCTGACTACGATACCACTCACAGAATCGTACTCTCAATAAAAAATCTACTTCTGTCAGCTCTTGTGTGCGCTGGTAATGGTAAGGATGCTGACTATCTTTTTTTAAAGTTCTCCATACTTTCATTTTAGACACACCTAATACGACAGAGGCTTTTCTGGTACTTCTAGTTGGATCTTTTCAGCAAAGTGATCCAAAATATTCTGTTCCACACGGGCATCCGCACGGTCACTCGATCGTCCTTCTGAGTTGGGACTGTGGAAAGAACCGTTTGAGTGCAAACGGTTGACCAGCCTCGTGAAGCATGCATAAGAAGGAAGTCTTCGCTGATTCTCCAGCTCTCTTCCATCAATGTGACGTTGTCGATAAAGTTCGCGCGTTGCAGAAAGAATTCTCTCCGATGCACCCACACACATAATCATATCATAGTACTCTGCATTTGAATACTCCGCCATTATAAAATAACGAAAGATAGCACTTGCTACTGCAAGTGCTATCTTGCTAACTTGACACCGATAGATGATACTGACCGATAGAACAAGCGAACAATAATGAAGAGCGTGTAAAAAATGAATCACTAACGAACACTAGTGTCTCTGCCATTTTTAATTTTGTGGCGTCATTAATTATATAATACATAATATAAATGTAGAATAAATTTGTATATTGTTAGAATATATTGATAGGTATATGCATATCTATATATATTATATCACATATATATGTCGACAAATAAATTATAATTTTATTTATTGCCAAACAAACGGACAACCGATATGCGTTCTATATAGATATTCACACGCGCCGGCGCTGGCCGCCGCGATGCGCAAACGCAGTCTATCGCCAGTCGCCTCTCGGTCGCTATACCCACAACTACTAATTAATCTATCGGTTGCCTATTTGTTACGTATACCTACTGTATTATTTTTTGTGCTATAGATTATTCTGTACTCTCTATCTTTGCTGGTGAACATCTTCTACCTCTCCTTCTTTAATATTCTTGTGTTGTGGAAATATAACTCTAATAAAGAAACTATCACTGTCGTAAGTGTATCTATTATTTGCGCCCGCTTACACACTAGAAAGAAACCACAACTAAAATTTCTTAGGGTACCGTTATACCAAAATACGGAACCTTTATACGATAACTTACTTTTTGATAATCAGTTTAAAAATACTAGAGTCTGTACTACAGAGTCTAGTAGATATTTTAATTTCACTCAAATCTCATTCAAAGCAAATTGAAATAGTATTTTAGAAAATCTCTAAATTTTAAGTAATAATACGCATAATACCGAATACAGGATTTAACATAACATAACATAACATAACTTCACGCCTATTATTACCCGAAGGTGTAGGCGTCTCAAATGGAATGGAAAGTTTTCAGTCATCGATATTTATCACACTTAACTTCCGAAAACAATTTCGAAAAGTCATTGGTGTGAGCCAGTGTCAGGATTCGAACCTGGACCTCTGGATCAGAAGCTGTGTGCTCTCCCACTGGACCACCGAGACTCCTAGGATTTACCTACGTAATACTTTTTAAACTTTCACGTGTTATTCAAATAATGATAATATCCTCTATTAATTTGCGTTGGTACATTAAAATTATACGGACCCATAATATTAAAATTTAATAAATTAATAAATAATATTAATATTTCAAAATGCCGACAAATTCTTTTTATAAATGCCGCCTGATGGGTTCAAGGTTATCTTGTGCGAGCCGAAAGGCAGGCGGCAATTTTCAAAGGAAGTTTCGGGCGCGTGTAACAGGTGTAAGAGGTCATATACACACAGTCAAGTAAGTCAAGTATACACACACCTTACAAATGAATCAATCAGTAGGGTTCACAGTTTTTTTGTGTAACTTCACGCCTATTTGAGGCGTAGGCGTGGACATGAGAGTGTAGGCAGCGAAAACTATTTACTGATTATGTTTCATGGTAACTCCATGTGGTTTCTTAAACAGATCAAAATGTAGTCAGCTTAATTTTTTTTTGTAACTTCACGCCCCAAATACATGCGGGTGTAGGCAGCGAAAATTGCTTATTGATAATGTTTCATGGTAATTTTATATGATTTCTTATTGCGAACCGAATACAGATAGCTTTTTTTTGTGTAACTTCACGCCTCAAATACATGAGAGTGTAGGCAGCGAAAACTATTTACTGATTATGTTTCATGGTAATTCCATGTGGTTTCTTAAACAGATCAGAATGTAGTCAGCTTAATTTTTTTTTGTAACTTCACGCCCCAAATACATGCGGGTGTAGGCAGCGAAAATTACTTATTGATTATGTTTCATGGTAATTTTATATGATTTCTTATTGCGAATCAAATACAGATAGCTTTTTTTTGTGTAACTTCACGCCTCAAATACATGAAAGTGTAGGCAGGGAAAACTATTTACTGATTATGTTTCATGGTAATTCCATGTGGTTTCTTAAACAGATCAGAATGTAGTCAGCTTAAATTTTTTTTGTAACTTCACGCCCCAAATACATGCGGGTGTAGGCAGCGAAAATTACTTATTGATTATGTTTCATAGTAATTTTATATGATTTCTTATTGCGAACCGAATACAGATAGCTTTTTTTGTGTAACTTCACGCCTCAAATACATGAGAGTGTAGGCAGGGAAAACTATTTACTGATTATGTTTCATGGTAATTCCATGTGGTTTCTTAAAGAATGATCAGAAAGAAGATCAGAATGTAGTCAGCTTACATGTTTTTTGTAACTTCACATAATTATTAAAAATTAGAGATGACAACCCTATTGATGATCGAAATGGAAAAATGAATGAAATACTTTAGGCGAGAAGCCACAATGAACTCAGTTGTCGTAGGTCATAAGTAGGGTGATCATGGTTCATATTTCTGAGGGATAATTTATGTAAAAAAAGTAAAAGAAATTTTTTTTTGCCTTTTTTTACTTTCTATAGGACATCTAGATTTCAAAGCGTGTCTAGATTCTAGATATAAGTGGTTAGAATATGGTCTATGAAGCACCCTGTATAGTGTATAATCATAATTTTGAATATAATAAAATAAGATATAATAATACGAAAATGTATAAGAATGATACAAGACAAAAGAATAATATTGTAATTGTAAGACAAAATGGTAATGAATAGGTAAAAATTTATGATGGAAATGTATAGTAATAGGAAAATATGAAAGATTGAAATAATAATTAATAATTTTAACAAATGTCGATAATTAAAATAAATGCTGATAGATATGTAATAACTAGTGATAGAAATGTTTATTGATAAGATAATGTTGTAAAAAATTAAGTCGACAAGGGCGAACGCCCAACTGAACAACTTAATTCCCTACAAAATGTAAAGAACCTAAACAAGGGTCCTAATTATGTTAGGAGTGATTCGCGGGCCGGGCCAAAGCACCCGGACAAAAAAAAAAAAAACCTCGGGGGACCGGGAGAGGGAGTTCGCCGCCTCTACAGTGGCGTCGTGCGGTCCGTGGCCCTGTACGGGGCCCCCGTTCGGTCGCGAGACCTAGCGGGGGCCTCCCGCTCTAGGGCTCTGCTGAGGAGCCTAGAGCGGATCATGGCCATACGGATCGTACGGGGCTACCGTATGATATCGTACAATGCGGCGACGGTCCTCGCGCGTTCCCCCCCCCCCTTCATCATCCTGACCGAGATGTACGCAGCCGCGTACGATCTCGGCCGGGGAGGTGGGGGCCAGGACGCGCGGGGTCACGAAGTGCGGAGGCGGGAGGCGTTCCGGCAGGTCCTGGGGGACTGGCGCTACGCGCTGGTCCTCCAGGGCTGCCGCCACCGCCGTCGGGGCCTTTCTGCCCCACCTCGAGGCCTGGGTGCTCCGTAAATGGGGCACTGTGACCTACAGATTGACTGTCAGTTGATATCTGAGTCTAATAAAACGTGAACAGACGGCGAGATCCCACCATTGCGCATCCGTGGTCTCCTTCTGCGAATGCTCCAGAAGGAGGCCGCTGAGCGGGGTCGGGAGAGAGCTGATCCCGCTCGATGGCGGCGGCGGCAAGCTCAGTGATCGCCGCCGCCGACGGTCCTCGAGGGCGCGCACCCCGCGGGTGCGCCCGGGTCGTGGCCCGGGAAGGATGACCCCCTCATGCCGCCGGGGAGGGTCGTCGCGGGCGCTGCACACCGCGCGCCTCTTTACAGCGCGCGGTCGGAGCCGCTCCGCCCGGGGGAGCTTCACCGAGGCTCCCTGAGGATGAGCATTGCAACTTTTGTGCAAATGCTTTAGTAGCGATTCACTTTTCTTGTGAACTGTACTTACGCTTTGCAATTTGTGCACGCAGTGTAGCACTGAATGCATTTTCGCAACTGACGATCAGCGCTGACGGTCAGGAATGATGGTCAGCGCTGACAGTCGGTCGAGCACTGTTTCCAGCCTCGACTCGCCGTTATGTTTACGCCCCAAATAGAATAGGTGGCGAACCTATTGCCATACTAGGCACAAAGCTTTTAGTCATCGATATTTATCACACATATCTTTTGAAACTAATTTTGAAAAGTCATTGATGTGTGCCAGCATTCGAAATAAATCAGCATGGTCATCATCACCTCAGATCTGTCCACCACTGAACGTAAGGCCTTAGCAAACCGTAACTCCTGCCAGCTAAATTGAAATAAATAATTCTTCTCAAATATATTAACTTCTTTATTTTGCTAAACTGACTTGAATCTTTAATCGATTATTCCGGAGAAAGTGTTAGCAAAATATTTATTTTACAAAATGTTATACAGGTATCGCCCAGAACGGGGCTCTTATTAGCGTAACTTTGTCCTAGTTTAGTTTAAGATAATAAGCCTCTTATCAACGCTTTGAAGGTGGTGATAAATTGTGTCCACGTTTCTAAATACTATATTTAATAGATACTAAGGACTAGACGGCTAGAAATACATCAGGCTGGCCTAAATTCTATCCATGTAAACATTCTAATGGCGATTATTTTTTCATACTACTCTGTGTAAAAAGCATCGGGCATATGTCAATAAAGAGACCCGCGTAAAAGAGGTCGTTCTAATTTTTTTTACTGCATGTTGGTAGCACTGTACTGATTTAGCGCGCAAAAGTTGAACGGGATCTGTCATTTAATTTGTTTTAAACTAAACTTTTTGTTGGTCATAGTTTTGAGTCCTCGGCGATTTTTACAATGGAAAATATTGTTGAACAAAGAGTGTGCCTTAAATTTTGTGTTTCGAATGATATTTCATGTGGTGAATCACTAAAAATGTTGCGAAATACCTACGGCGAATCATGTATATCGAAAACAAGGGCTTATGAATGGTATAAGGCTTTTAAAGAAGGCCTAGAAGTAGTAGTAGACTTGCCTCGTTCTGGTAGACCTTCAACCGCTACGACCAAAGAAAACATCGACAGAATCAAGAAGCTAGTGCTCGAAAATCGACATATGAGTCTGAGAGAGTTGGCTAGTGAGGTGAACATATCTTTTAAGTCCGTCCACAATATTCTCATTGACATTTTAGGCATAAAAAGCGTCGCCGCTCGACTAATTCCAAAAGAGCTCAATTTTGTTCAAAAAGGGCAGCGAAAGCATGTCGCTGAAGACATGGTTTCTCGAGCTTTTACGGATCCGACCTTTATGAAACGTATAATAACTGGCGACGAGACATGGGTTTATGAGTATGACATGCAAACAAGCCCACAGTCTTCAGAATGGCGTCTCGAAAACGAGCCGAAACCCAAAAAACCGCGGCAAAGTCGCACCAAAATCAAGGTGATGCTGACAGTTTTTTTTGACTACTGTGGTGTGGTTCACTCCGAATTCCTTCCAGAGCGAGAAACAGTGAATAAATAATATTATTTAGGCGTCATGAAGCGTTTGCGTGAGAGTATCCGCCGAAAACGTCCAGATTTGTGGCGACACAACTCATGGATGCTGCACCATGATAATGCACCATCACACACAGCCATTATAGTGAAAGAGTTTTTAGCGAAAAATTCAACAAACGTTCTCGACCAAGCACCCTATTCACCTGATATGGCTCCGTCTGACTTTTTTTTATTTCCCAAGTTAAAATTACCACTTCGAGGAAAACGTTTTGAGTCAATAGAAGCCTTAAAAGAAAATTCGCTGAATGAGCTAAAGGCCATACCGCAAATAGCCTATGAAAAATGTATGGAAGACTGGGTGAAGCGGTGGAGATGTTGTATTGCGAGCGATGGGGCCTACTTTGAAGGCGATAAAATAAATTTAGATGAATAATTTGTATTTTTTGTTTTATTGACAAATTCCCGATACTTAGTACTCCAAGTTTAGGTCAATCAAACTCCAAAAAAAGAATAAAGAAGATTTGGAGTCTTAACAGGGCATGCGGATAAAGAGAAATTAAAAGAAAAGATATATTTTTGTGTATTTCAATATCTATTTTCTTGTCTGTCAACAATAATTATTTGCTTGATTTACTAATGTTATAAAACTTCAAAATTTGTTTAGTTGAACACGCTAATCTTAGGAACTACTTATCAGATATGAAACAATCTTTAACCTCCTGCCTACCAGACATACTATTTTTCGAGTACGATTCTGAAACTATGGGATTATCTTCATAATAGATCAACATGCCCCGGAAAAATAGTGAAAAAATTCCTACTCTTCGGAAATTGGTTTTTCACTATGTGCTTTATAAAGTACAAAAGTATAATATTACTATGTCGCTCACATAGGACATAGAAAGTTAAGTTCGATAAAGTGTAAGTAGAATCGCATTTTAGCCTATAAACAAAACAATATTTCAATTACCATACTTTTATTAAAAAAATCAAAATAAAAAGAACAAAAATTAAACATTTTCTCAAAAAAACTATTAAAAACAATCAAGGTTATACATTTTTCTCCAAAAAAAACATAAATGAACAAATAATCAACATTTATACTATTCAGTCGTAAATTAGGAACCAAATTAGAGATCAAAATTAAAGATCAATCAGTTAAAATCAAACTTACATACTAAGAATACTAATTACCCATATGAAAATTGGCATAACAATTTCGATTTGGAGTGAAACAAAGGTAAATGTCACATTTCTTACAAAAAACCGTTGTTTTTTTGTCACATCCGTTTGCTCTACAGCGCGATTGTTTCGGACCATATTCAGGTAAGTGTAATGCAGATTTTTGGCGTTGTTCTTGGGACGGAATTGGTTTTATAAGAGCCTTACGCTTCTTATGTTTAGGTTCAAGTTCTTCATATTCTTCTTCGCACTCTTCACCACTATCTTCTTCGTTGTCTAACACAAGTTTTGTCCCTAAATTCAATTTATATTCTCTCATCTGTACAATATATTTTGTTGCTGTACCCTTTTGTCTTTCTACCATCCTGTATTGTAGCCATGCATTGACTACAGCAAGGTCAAAAAGGTGGGAAATTACTCGAATGGTCCATTTTCTTGTTCGATTACGAGATGGACAGACTGAAAGCATTCGGTCAGCGAGATCTACTCCACCCATATTCTGGTTATACATTTTAATCACTTCAGGTCTTCTTACCTTTTCGTATCTTTTTTCTGGTGTAAGTACAGGTAGTAGCAGGCAGTAGCAGGTGTAAGTACGCGACCACGTCCACGACCACGTCCATGACCACGTCCACGTCTTGTTCTTCCAAGTCCTCGTGAACGAGATCGCGTTGAAGAGGATGCAAGAATGGAATCGAGTGACAGCGCTGGAGAATCTGGTGGAGTGATTTGCGCATAATCTTCGTCGTCAGAGCTGCTGGACGCACATGTTAGCTGGTTATTTGCTCTCTGAGTCAATTCTGGGAGTAGGAATTCCGGATCATTGTCGCAGTCATCCCCGGAAAAGTCAAGATCGGAATCATTTAACGCTTCAATTATGTCGCGCTCTGAAAAACCTGGAAAAAATTGTAACTAAATGAAAATGTACTACACAAAGTACAACAGTAGTACAACAACTGAAACTTTAATTACCTACATTTGTTCTTTACAAAGGACATAGAAAAGTAGCTCAAGGTTACTGCAACATATTTTATTTTTATGCAAAAATAATACAGTGTTGATATGTACTGGACTGTTAATTACTCAATTATTGTTAGAAATCGTCAAATCAATAAAAAAATCATAAGATTAAAATAGCTTGACTTACCCATGCGTGAGCGCACGGCCGCATCATCACTCGTCGACGCCATTTTGAAATATAATGACAGATGAGAAGCGCCACTTTTATTTTTTCTTACTTTCCCATACATCCAATAGATGTCTCTATTAAGTTAAATTTGAATTTTCGTTCAAAACAGAGGCGGGAGAATTTTTAAATTCTTATGTTCTATCAGTAGTACAGATGTAGCCAAGAGGTTAAGCATTATATGCTTAAAGTATCAATGAAGGCTATAACCTATATGACATTATACTACCACCAATAGTAAAACAGATTATATATTATATATTTTGTTGAGTCATAATAATCCTCTCCTTTCGTTTCTATTACCAGCTCAGCCAGCAGAACAGACTTTTAATAAATTTTGCTGAACAATAATACGTTTAAATGTCTGAAATAAAATCATTTAACAGCATACGCAATTAATATTTCATATGTCAAGAACATTTCAAACACGAGAACGACAAATTATACATTTAGGGTGATTTAATATGTCATAAAATTCTATTTATATGCCGTTTAAGCGCCCGAGGCGATGGAGATTTGACTGCTCCGGATTCTGCCTCGATATCTGTAAGTATTAAAAGCTTAATCTTATCTCAGTTTATTGTAAGATAAAGATACCAGAATCCTTTCATATGCTTCCTTTGACTAATGTTACACGTGTGATACAATATTCATTATTGAGTTGTTTTGGTAGATCAGTGGTCCAGTTTCCTGCGTCTGAATCAAGAAGTCGTGGGTTCGATTCGGGGCCAACACCAATGACTTATCGGAATTATTGTCGGAAGTTAATACTAGCAATTATGATTATAGGTATTTTTTATTATATTTGGAACTTTGGTTTAACAGCCACTGCCTACACCTTCGAGTAAGAAAAAGTTACAAAAACCAAATAAGATAACATAATTTCACGCCTTCTTCTACCCGGTGTAGGCAGTGGCTGTTAAGCCTCGACTCGCCGTCATGTTTATTCCCAAATGTAATAGGTGGCGAACCTATTGCTATACCGGACACAACATTTTCAGTCACCGATATGCATCACACATAACTTTCGAAATTAATTTCAAAAGTCATTGATGTGAACCAGGATTCGAACCCGCCACCTCTTCATTCAGAAGCGCGTTGCTCGACCACTGAACCACCGAGACTTAAAAAATAATCATTCTATTTTTATCACTATTTCTATTAGAACCAATGATAAATATAATATGTATTTCCTTCTATACTATGTAAAGTAACTTTGGATACGGTATTGTGAGCAATTAGATACCAATTACTTAGTTGAGTGATCAATATGATAGTAATTGATCAATGAAATGAGCAATACGTTAATAGTTGATCAATTAGTTTTAACTTGCTAATGATATCCAATGAGATCTAGCATACTATAGAATCTGTAGATCAACATTTGTCTTCTTCTTTATTAGGATAGGGGGCACACGACCAAGCGGCTCAGCTGATGGTAAACGCTGCGAATGGACACCTGCAGTTGACCTTTAAGGAACTGGAATGGGGAGTGAAGGGAAAGGAGAGTGAGCCTCCGGATATGACCCTCACCCAAAGACATATTTAAGCGACAAATTCTGAGAAGTCGTAATATTTTACTCATGATTCATGCAGCGAGTTTGTGGGCAACATATACATATTTTAAACATTCACAATATAATATATAAAAATATAGATTATATAAACACATATATTATAAAAACACTTTCATCCACATATCTTACATACTATGTACAATATTATATATAAATACATATAAGAATATTTAATAATATTATGTACATTACAATATATAGGTCACATTAATTATATACAAATCAAATAATATTTACATACAGACAAACACGATGCACGTAATTTCTATATAGATAAAAATTCTGCGCGCGCGCCGGCCACGGGTGCAAGCCTCAGCCCGCACCTCTCGTCCCTCCGCGCGCAGGAGCGCATTCGCATTACGATCTGTTAACAGTCACTTGTCACTATCTATCGTATTGACGCAACACTCGTATCCTCGTAGATCCGTAGTCGCTATTTCTTGTAACGCTTTAATATCTAATTAGTTCTTTCATAAACTGTTTTCTTGGCTATCTTTCTACCTATACGTTTACTAACTGTTATTTCGAACTCCTTCTATTCTGTGCAACCTTCTTTCTATAAAGTGGATACTTGGTAAATAAATAACGAACTTTTATTTCAATCATCCTTATTTACCTACACCACAAGTTGTGTGGCTCTACCACTGCTATTATATTCCAGGTTCTTCGTATTTAATTAACAATAATCGCAGCAGCTTAGTTATACCAAACCCAAGTTTATCCAAATACAAAGCTAATATTTTTCAAAGAGAAATAACAAAAGGTTCGATAATAGGAAAGTGAGTAAAGAAATCTCTCTACCCTCTGTAAGATCTACTTAGTACAGAAACCAATAAGTTTTTAAGCTGCATTTATTCCTGCATAACTTTTAAAAAACGGTAATTTAAATTTTTACAAAAGCATACTTGCATACATTTTATACACATAGTTTAATTTGATTATAATATGTGCTATTACAGCTTTAATAACAAAACATATGCGGCGGTTATTAAGCTTTATCTCGCTGTTTGTTGTCCTGTGGCATTATATCTTGAGAACCTATATTTTTTTCAAACTTTGACATTAATCAAACAATAAGAACTACTTAAATTTTAACTTTCCAATAAAATGAATAGCAACAATACAATCCGAATTTCTCTAAAATTTAATAATAAAAATACACATAATTATTTGAAAACAAAATTATTTTTTGCAATACTTAAACGCTTAAAGCTTTATTTTCTCAATTAGTTAAATATATTCAATTTTAATTACACTTCACATAAGCATTTAAAATTGAGAACAATAAATTTGAGACAGAGGATATGTTCTTTAGGCTGTAACTTTCTATTTTAATACATTCTATATATATGCAGTGTGCGGTACGTCTATATATAAATAAAATTAGAGTGTCTGTTTGTAATATTGAATTAAAACAAGAATAAAGATAAGAGGTACAACAACGCACAACACTGCATGAATGGGCTGGCTCGACCGATAAAATACTACGATCTCTCATAATATTGACGCAAAGTGGCTCATCACGCGTTTCGCTCCTCCCTCTTGCAATGCATTGCCAGCCTTTGAAAGGGGGTTTAAGAAAAACCATAACCCATTTTATGGGCCGGTATTGTTTTATTTTTTTTATGGGACCTGTCAAAAATACAACGGCCATACTTCTTATAGGCGGCGTTAGTTGCCATCAGGTAACACACCTGCTCTTTTGCCCCCATTCCATATTTTTTTTATTAAAACTAACAAATACTGATAAATAAGTAGAAGTGACCATTTCAAGCTTTTATAGAAACCATGAAAAACATCCTAAAGCATCTTTTTCTAAATGTGACTATAAACAGTTTTTGGGGGAACGGTATAAGTTTAGAATTATGACATAATGTGCGGGTCATCTCAGCAAATTTCTCTAGTTTTTTTCGTGTCCGGGCAGTTATCTATATATGGATACCCGAGCGAGGCGATACGATTTATAAAATTTACGATTTTTGTAAAGGTTTCTAAATATATAAGTTTTAACCATCTAAAACAAAAAAGAAATATTTTTATTTGTATTTGACTTAAACTCGGTTGCTTTCTCCTTTTCTTTTCTCTTTTCCTTTTTTCGGAACTCTTTTCAAAATTTATGTGTGATAAATATCGATGACTGAAAACATTGTGCTCCGCATGGCAATAGGTACGCCACCTATTTCATTTGGGACGTAAACATGTGAGACGAGGCTTGGCAGACGCTGCTTACACCTTCGGGTAGAAAAAGCGTGAAGTTATGTTATGTTATGTTTGACCAAAATATAGCTACTGATTTTAAAGGTGTACTTGTAACGATGGACTTTTCTACTAACAATGAACTTTATGCAATGTTTTTAAAGATCAAATTGCCTTGTGTGTCAAAGTGTAAACGAATCGTTTGTATGGGAAAATTAAATTGTATTTTTTTAGTATTTCACTCGCAATTTATCCCTAATTTCTCTATCCTACCTATCCTACCTATTTCTGGCTCTAAGCTACCACTCCACCAATTTTCAGCCAAATCTGTATGGCCGTTCTTCAGTTATAAGTGTTGTAACAAACACGACTTTCTTTTATATAAATAGATACGTCAATATATGCTTTCTCATGTGAACGTACAAAATTGTAGTATGAGCTTTTAATTTACCTATTAATACCGAATATACGCAGAAGTAGGAAAATTATGACAACAACTTCCTTATTGTTTGTTCTTCTTTCCAAATTGTATTCCACAATTGTTTTCATAATTAAGAGTTGTTTCAAAGGTTCACAAGTTTAACCGTGGCTGTCTCAACCGATGAAATACCACGACCTGTCAGAATGTTGACGTAAAGAGTTTCGCTCGGTGAGAGAGGTATCCGGAGCCCCAATCCCTGAACTTCTTCCCTTACCAACCCACTTATAACCCCTTCCCTATCCTATTTTATAGGCTGGCATCACAACTGTAACACTATCTGTAGTGTAGTTGTCGATAGGTGGCGTTAGTTGCTTATCATCAAGCGATACGACGACTCATTTGCCCCCCTATCCCATAACTTAAACTTTTCAAGATAACTCGGACTTAAACATAACCTCACCCCTTTTGTTACCCGAAGGTGTAGGCAGCGGCTGTCAAGCCTCGTCTCGCGGTTATGTTTACGTCCCAAATGGAATAGGTGGCGAACCTATTGCCATACCGGAAACAAAGTTTTCAGTCATCGATATTTATCACACATAACTTCCGAAAACAATTTCGAGAAGTCATTGGCGTGAGCCAGTGTCAGGAATCGAACCTGGACCTCTGGATCAGAAGCCGTGTTTATTTATAATATACTCGTTCATCAGCAAGTAAAATGTCACAAAGGTATCTTATTCAAATAAATAATGAAACGAAATACAAATTGGTATTGAATTACGTTGCCCAAAGAACACTTCAACTTGATATTTTATTTTTTGCCAAGCTCCTATTAAAAAATACCTTGGAGTAGAACCTTGGGATATTTTAAGGATGGATGCCTGTTTAGATAAAGACAACTTTGTGTAGAGAAAAAAAGCGTTTCCTTAAAAATATAACGTATCTAGAAACGTACATTAACGTACGTCTACGTAAATTTATAAATACATGAATTCAAAGAAATCTACTTTCGAAGACACCATCATATAGATTTTACTAGTTTTTAAGTTAGATGAGTTAAGAGTTAGTTTGACGAGATTTCGATAAGGAAGTATTACTTTTTAAAGGCACACTTAAGGGTGTAGAGGAAACCATTAGGGCGTGCTCAGAGGCTCGACGCCAGACTGTATTAAAATATGTTAACCAATTGGACCCATTGACTAGGTATTCAACTGCTCCATTTCCTGCCAACACTCAGATCTTAACACAATTGTGGTAATTTGCACAAAATAATGTCGACTCTCCCAAATATTTCTTTCGTTTAATGCTTTTATAATGGCCCACAAAGAACAATTTTATACAACTTTGATTGCAGTTCCCGTATTTATAAAGATAGAACTTTAACTGTCGAGTTAAGAATTCAGTATTTTATGGCTATATTTTTACTGTTTATTGACTTCCTAATTGCTTCTAGTTCTCTTTTTGTAACAATAATATAAATATATCATAAGAAAAAAAAATCATGGAAGCCGTATATTTCTATTTCTTAGTGGTAAGACATAACATAACATAAATTCACGCCTTTTGTTACCCGAAGGTGTGGCAACGGCTGTAGCCTCGTCTCGCCGTTATGTTTACGTCCCAAATGGAATAGGTGGCGAATCTATTGCCATACCGGGCACAAAGTTTTTAGTCATCGATATTTATCACACATAACTTCCGAAAAACAGTGTGAGCCAGTGTTAGGAATCGAACCCGGACCTCTGGATCGGAAGCCGTGTGCTGCCACTGAGCCACTAGTCCACCGAGACTTGTTAAAGAGACACTTGTAAAAATTATGTTTGGTACTTTAATATATAATTAGATCATTGAGATATTCACAGTTATAGTAGTTTTAATCACTTTGAGACGATTGATGTTATAATTATGTATCAAAGTTTAAGCCTAACTAAGATACAAACTCACAAAAAAAAACATATTTTTTTATTAAAAAAAAGTGTAGTATAAGTAAGAATCACGCGTCTATTTTAAATTTAATACGTTTTAATTTAACATACTTTTTTTTTGTAAATACACTGTAACACTTTCCTTAATACTCTTAAAACAAGTTTGAATATTTCGTGTGAGACGTCGCTTGTAATTGAATCCATATAGGTGTTAATTATTTATTATTACTTTTTGTGCGACTTAACAATCGAAGCAATTATCTACTAAAACTTCAACCTCCCAACGTTTTGGTGGTAAACGTAAGATTGCCAAACATCGGGCTCAACTTTGTCAGTCATGGATATCTTTGTATACCTAAGTAAGTATATAGAAGACCCGATTCGTGAACACACCCATTATGAAATCTCAGGAACTATAAGGCTGATTGACTTGAAATTCGGTAGGGGTGTGACTTCCAAGGTGGAGAGGTCAGCTAAAACGAGCACCACGAAAACGTCAAATAAATACAATACTATTTTCAAGTATTACAAACTTGGTCAAAATATTTTTTTTTATCATATTAATCACTAAAAATATCCTTCGAAATGACTCTCTCATTTTGATGAAATTTTATGTGCATATCGGGTAAGTATGCGAATCGGTCAACATCAATTTTTCATACCCCTAAATGTGGTCTACCGCTTATACATTTGATAAAAAACGTTTTCCGGGTCAACAAGCTGATTTTATATGGTTAATATGTGTGTGCCTGATTTCGTTCTGCTGATCCACTAGAAAGCCGAGACTGAAGTTTATTTATTGATATAAATATTGAAATAAAATTGTCACAACAAATATGACTACTTTTCTATATAAAGTTAGTTTTCAAACTGTACACAGTGGCTGCTCTTCACGCTTCAATAGTGTGAGCGATGTCTATTGAGTTGTGAAAGACGCATCTAGCGTCAAAGAAATAGATTTTATTTATTTCAATCCGTGTTGTGCTATTTATTTTTAAAACTCTTGTGATTAGTCTCAGAATTTTAATATCCATTATAAGACGCGTTCTTTTGAGGTATATGTTACCTTTTTGCACACCTTTAAGTTCAAGGTAACCTTCGTAAAGGTGGACAGCTGAGATACAGATTTTGAAAAAAGAAAAAAAAGAAAAAGTAGATAAACTTTCTGATTTTAACATATTAGTTTTTTAGCGATAAACAAGATGCGATCATAAAGTTTGGTCTCAACAACAAAATGTATCAGCGGCGGGACCTTGTACTTTACGAATAAATTCGGTACACAGTCCGATGAATAAAGTTGGGGTTGTTATAGAAGCTACTTGGAAACTTCCATTTAAAACTGTTCATGTTGAGTAGAAAGTATTCAGAATATTTTGGTTTGCGGCTTATATAATTTTTTTATTTTTAAATAAGATTTTGGCATGTTTATGTATCTATACTTTTAGAAAATTATAGTGATTTTATTTTATGGGATAGGAGGGCAAGCCAGCAGGCGTGTCACTTGATGGAAAAGGCCAGCACCGCCCATGGACATCTGAAACACGTATAGTGTTACAGTTGCGTTGCCGACCTTTAAGGGAGTAGGATAGGAAAGGATGGGAAAGGAGTGTGGGCCACCGGGTACCTCTCTCAACGAACGAAACGCGGGATGAGCCGACCCATTCATGCAGCGGACTGCTTGGCTCTGCCATTGTTGATTTATTCAATATTCAAAATAAAAGTGTTGTAAATACATAAATACTTGAAGTACTTTGCGGTATAGGCAGAGAGAACTTAACGTCATACGGCACAATTCTTACGCACCGTGCACATTATATCTGCTCTTGCTTTAACCATTCTTCTTACATGTCTGAACCAGCGAAAAATGCTCACTCTCTTTCAATTCAACTTTCTGGAATACAACCGTTTGTAAACAATAGAACACATAAATATTACAAGTAACACACTACAGAATGGTACATTGTGAAACAGGAGATAATTAATATAATTTGAGTGCTATTAAAGTTAATATATTATGTCTATTATCGATAATATTTCGCTAAATAGAACGAGTAATTAGAACAATATCGATAATTATTAAATTTAACATACATTGAAAGTTTAGTAATTACAACCCAGGCCTTTGTGTAAAGTTTGTTTCAAATATAAACATATCCCGCGGATAATGTACAAACAATTGTACAACCAAACTTTATAACACGATTCACCCACTACCTACGTGCTGCCTGTTTTTTATACATTTGAGCATCACGAGCGTGATTCATTTGTGTAATAATAATAATGTTTAGTAAAAAGCATTTATGGACAACTCCTAATTGATGACCACGACTACTCTGCCAAGAGTGTAACGATTAAGAAGAATATGGACATGTAATAAGGAGGGATGATACTTATATCGCAAAAAGAAGTGACCAGTGCTCTAACTAGCATTTATAAGTAACTCAAATTAGCGAAGCAGTACTAGAGCCACTGTCCAACTTAACCATTAAAACCAAAACCAAACCTTTGAATATCGACTTAAAGTGAGAGACGTTCCCTTTAACCAACCGTCTTCCCATTTCTTTCCCATCCCACCACCTTAAACGCCGGCATCACAACCGTAACACTATTTGTGTTGTAGGTGTGCATGGGTGGTGTCTATTAAAAGGAGAGACGGTTAGCACTCCCCTTGACAAGGATGTAACACATACATGGTTAAGGCACCTTGACCAAATTTTCCGGGATCGGGCGAGACTTGTCCCCGCCGGCGTTGGTCGCGGCAATGCTGGCGGGCGAGGAGGAGTGGAGGGCTGTGGTCTGCGAGCTCAGTGATCGCCGCCGTCGACGGGCCGCGAGGGCGCACACCCCGCGGGTGCGCCCGGGTTGCGGCCCGGGAAGGATGACCCGCCGGTGCGGCGGGGAGGGGCGTCGGGGGCGCCGCCGGCCGCGCGCCTCTTTACAGCGCGCGGTTGGAGCCGCTCCACCCAGGGGACCTCCCGAGGTTCCCCGAGAATGAGCACCCCCTCGCGACGGAGGGGGGGCAACGGCGGGGTGGACCAGAGGGCTGACGCACTGTCCTGGGCCACCCCAACGCCGGAGGAAGGCCGCCGCGAGGTTTTAGTGGGTAACCCTAGGACCGGATTGCAGTTTACTGTTTTGGGAGTCCCACACTACCCCCTGCCGTCCCGGCGGGGGGTGTGCATAAAGCATTTCCTCTCGTAAAAAAAAAGTAAAAAAAATGGTGTGCTTGGGCGGCGCTAGTTACTTACCACCAGGTGACTCATTTGCCCGACTATCTATTTAACATAAATGATATATCTGAAATGGTACTACATTACTGAATGTCCATATTATCTGGCAATAATCAAACACAGACAATTATTGTATTTGCGATTAGTTTCAGAGGCAATATAGATTCAGGCTCTTCAAATAGGTAATTAGCTGTAGTTATTACTTGTATATGTGTAGGCACTTGAATCATGGAGGTTAATTATCGAGGGCTTTGCCATCTGGTCTGATTATTTGGACTGTAACTATGTGTATCCTAAAAGTTTTATAGGAAAGCTATTCTAAAGCTTTAGAAACCGATGATCGTGCATCACAAGAGTTAAAAAAATCAGTAGAGCCAGAAAGGCTATTTTTTACCTACGCGACAATGAGCAGCGTGATATTGTGCAGGTGTTTTTTTTAACATATGTCCCCCATGGTAGAGGCAGTGTTACTTAGTCTCGTCAAATACTGTTTCAGACCCTTATAGAACGTGGTATAATGATATTATTGTAAAATGATTCTTTCTTCTGGAAGGTCTGAAGAAGGACGATCCCGTTTCTGAAAGAAGGAAGTTGTGTTATCAAATCCTGGCTAATGACTTTTCGGAAATATTTTAAGAAACTATAGGAAATATGCATTTGAATTTAGCACATTAAAATATCGAGGCGTAATAGCTACTGCCTACACTACATGGGTATAAAGTCAATTTTAGAACAAAATAAAGTAACATACCTACAAAAATATTCAGTCACCTATCGTTTGACATGTGCAAGTTAGTGTATTCACAATTAGTTCCAGAGTCTATTGATTGGCTCTCCAAGTGGGTGCTTATTTGAAGTTGTTATTTGTATAAGTGTTGCGCCTCTTCACTGGTAGAGGTCAGTGAAGTGGAGATAGATCGTGCTGGTGACTTGTAGGAGTGTTTGGGGAGTTTGCATCCAGCAACAATTAAGCGTTCTCATTCTCCAGACCAGTGGGATTAAAAGCTTCCTTTTTTACCGGACTGCTTCCGAAGGCTTTGGTATTCACGCGGCGGATCTTCTATGTTAGTTTGTATATTCTGTAAGCTGTTAGGTGCATTTAGACAATTAATGTATGGTTCGACGGATCTTGAAGTCTCGAAACGTAATTCTCCTGGAATAGTCATAAAGACAACAGCTTAGAAAATAATTTAACTTTACAACATCTTGCTGAAAACCACCGTTGTATTGACAATCCAGTAGTCACGCCTAAAAGTTGTCGTTATGTGCGGCTATCTGTACCTGTCCTAAGCTACCTATTAGTAAGTTATTTATTAATATTATATCAAAATCTTATACAGACTCACAAAAAAAAACCATTTACATCAGCAATGAACTAAAGTGCGTATACAGAACAACTTTTGTTTATGTATCGCCTCGGATTCAATAAGATTCAGAATTAAAATTAGCTTTGCATTTAAACGTGGCAACAATTAAATTAGCTTTTGAACAAGTTTAATTTGGATTTTCTCAATATCCGTTTTTGGTAAGATGGACATACTTGTTGTACCTACTACATCCTAAAACAATATGGCGTATAGATCAATGAATCTTTTCTATCTTCTACTTTCCTTGATTACGCTCCCCACGTAACTTGTCGGGTCGTAAAATCTATTGGCTCTGAAACTAGCCGCAGAAACTACTTACTAATAAATCACAGATAAGGTACTTGTAGTAAGTTTTTTTTTATTTAGAGATATCATGTCGACGTGTTAACATGTGACCTTATTATTAAGTCGATAACTGTCACCAAGCTGGCGGTACATCGAATAGGTTATTACTGGGACAAAAAAAATAATGCTACGCGCACGTGCATTTCTTTTAACTGTATGCCCTGGCACTCAAATCTTTTGGAGCAAAATCATGAGCGAGGTTGTACAGGTGTTTAATATGTAACAAATTTGAACTGTCATGTTTCTCAATATTAACAAAATAATATTAATTATTGTTATTACACAACAAACGTACTCTGACAAAACGTGAATGTAAATTATTTGATGAAAACAGACTCTTCGTCGTGTGCGCGTCGCGACAATGTTTATGCTTTTACAACAATCGGTTTTACATTATTCGCCAGCCTCTGTTTATATTTGAAACAAAGTTTGTCGAAGATATTGTAATTTAGAAACTTTCTTTGAAATACAGATATATGTTTAATTAAAACTATTCAGCACTGAATCACAAACATGACTTTAACGATCGGTTTACAAACAACCAGTTACAACAGGACACAGTTAAATGAGGACTGTGCTACGAGCAAGTAAGCTACATTTTCTTACATTTTACATGTCTTCAATGTTTAATTTTAAGAAAATATATGAAGTTAAACCTCTAATTAAAAAGGGTTATGAAAATTTACTACATTGTTGTAGGTTAATGTGTTATATAGATATTCTCGGCCGGATATAACGTGTTATCAAAGAGTGTACTCTCGTACTAGAAGGTTGGTGTTTCACGCGCGCGTGAGCCTTTACAGATGCTCGTTAACATCATATTAAAATAGCGAAATGAACCCTTATTACGACGAAATTTTCCTAAATTTTCAAAGGTGCTCGAGAAAATTTCATGTTTTGTTTAAATGAGTACTTAATTAAATATCAAAATTTTACATATTTTTTAAATAATGCCTTGGACGCAAATCACACAGCGCCCTCCAGTTCCAAACTAAGCAACTAAATGCTTGTGCTATAGATACTAGATAACGGATACTAATACATATATACTTTTCTTTTGTAAATACATACTTATAATACATAGAAAAACACCCAGACGCCATACAAATATTCATGTTTGTCACAAATATTTGTGCTCGGGTGGGAATCGAACCCCCGACCTCAGTGCTGCAGCCGGTAGTTTTACCAATGCGCCACGAGGCCCGTCTAATAATTAAAATAATAGAAGTGATATATTTTCGCAAATTATATTATATGTGATTAATAACTGACAAAATTATGCCCGCCGGTAAATGTTCTGCCACGTATTGTTTTATTTTATGTGACAGGACAAAAGAAAATCAATATCAATACCTGTAGAAACCAAGACTCTGAAATTACTGAAGATTGTTTAGTAGTTTTTTTTTTTGTGGAATTGGCCAACTTTTTCGTATGACAGGCTTATGAGCGTGTTGAGTCTCCTTTATAGCATGTAGCAGTTCCAGTAGACTTAAGTTAGCGGTTAGTACAGTTTAAAAACAAATTCACAGCCATTTTAATAATACTTATATATCAATAGTCAAAATGATATCTTTTATTTGCTGACAGTGGCTGTCTGCTGAATTGAATGAGTGAAATGAGTTTTTCAATTTTTTCATCGGGCTTTATTATGTGAAATATAGATTTTCCAACACACATTTTTCCATTTATTGAGCAGTTTTTAGCAATATTGTGTACAATTTATCAAGTACGTATAAGAATAATGATTTCCCTAAGTCCGTTTCATCACGCACCCAGCTCACTACCAGTATAACTTTGTTCTTTATTTGTTCAATACATGACAAGTTTGGGTATTATTTTTTTATCGTGCCAGTTGTCAATAGCAGTTATTGTGAGTTCATTGAACTATTTCGTGTCTGTGTCACCGTCTTTTCTTATATAACCTTTAAAAACATGTGCACCGACATGTTTTCGTGAAATATATATAATTATATAACTTCTTTCATCAAGATTGTTTGCAAATATTTACTTGTAAACGCAGCCTTCGGCTGGACCAACACCTCACCAAACTCAAGGTAGAGCTGGGTTGCTTGAACTGCCATATTCTAGGGCTATCTAAAGTCCGGCGAGAGGGGGAGGACACGATAACCCTACAGTCAGGCAGCTTACTCTACTTTCGGGAAGGTGACCAGCTCTCCCAGGGGAGTGTCGGTTTCCTCGTTCACAAGGACCTCGTTAGCAGCGTTGTGGAAATCAGTAGTGTGTCGACCAGGGTAGCGTACCTTGTACTGAAACTCACCAACAGGTACACCCTGAAGGTAACACAGGTATATGCGCCGACCTCGACATACTCTGACGAGATAGCGGAGGCGATGTACGAGGATATTGCGAAAGCAATACATTGTACCGCCAAGACTCACTACAATGTTGTTATGGGGTACTTCAATGCCAAAGTGGGAGTACAAGAACGCGGCGAAACGAAAATCGGACCATATGGCTTGGGGTGCCGGAATCACAGGGGCCAGATGCTGGTCAACTTCCTGGAGTCTGAAAGGCATTTCTTGATGAATTCATTCTTCAAGAAGAGTCTCCACAGGAGGTGGACTTGGCGAAGCCCCAATTAGGTACCAAGGAACGAGATAGATTTTATCATTACGGATAGTAAGCATATATTTAGAGATGTCTCTGTGATCTACAGGTTCAATACTGGAAGTGATCACCGACTTCTTCGAGGCTCTCTAAATATTAACTTAAAAGCTGAAAGGACCCGGAAGATAAGGTCTATTATCCGACCTACGCCACTCCAAATAGCCGAAGCCGAAAAGTTCCAAATGGAAATTAAAAATCGATTCGACCTGCTGGAAACCACAGGCAACGTGGACGAAAATGCTGACACTGTGGTACATACATACATACATACATACATAACTTCACACCAAATCCCTTGCGGGGTAGGCAGAGAGAACAGAGCGCCATAGGGCACGATTCTTACACACCTCACTCGCTTCGTTGACTTTCATAACTCTTTTCATGCACGCGCGTCGGTTTTTGAGGCTCTTAACATCACCTTCCTCCAGAACACGTTCTATTTGGTCTTGGAATGTGTGTCTTGGCCGTCCTCGACTCCTACATCCGTCCGCTTTTGCATTGTATATCTGCTTAGTCAGTCTTGCGTCAACCATTCTTTCTACATGTCCGAACCATCGGAGCATGCCCTTTCTTACTTTTACACCGACACTCTCTTTCAAACCAACTTCCTTCCTTACAACCTTGTTTTCTACGCGGTCAGCGAGAGTCACTCCGCAGATTTTGCGTAGAGCCCTCATTTCTACCGCGTTTATTCTACTTTCATGCACACTCTGCCAGCTCACATACCCAGCTCTCGCTTCCATAAGTTAGTGTTGGGATCAGGACTGCATTGTGGATTGCTAACTGGGCCTTTCTGCTAATATTTTTTGCGCCCAGGAATTTGCCCAACACTCCGTTTACGCTATTTCCTATCGCCACTCGTCTTTCTACATCCGCGGTGTACCTTCCATCTCTGCTAAAAGCGCATCCAAGATATACAATTTCATTCACCTGTTCCAGCACTACATCATCAACCATTATCCTTGCATCTGTTCTGGATTCCTCCCTTTCAAACACCATAACTTTCGTTTTCTTTGCATTCAACTGCAAGCCTTTAATCATGCAATCATCTTTCATAGTAGTGACTAGTGTTTGCAGGTCCGACGGCGATTCGGCTAGAAGCACGGCGTCATCTGCGTAAAGCAGGCAGCTCACAACTAGGTCACCCATTCGCATCCCTACATCCATCGATCTCATTCTCTGGAGACAACTGTCCAGGTACAGGATGAACAGTCGAGCGGACAGCACGCAACCCTGTCTGACGCCGATATTGACGTCAAACCAGGGGGACAAGCCGCCGTCAACATGCACACACGCTGTGCAGCCCTCATAAGTGGACTGCACAGCGCGCAGCAGTGCTCCGCTGATCCCGTATCCCGGGAGTATATCCAACAGATCCTTTCGTAACACTCTGTCAAACGCTTTTTCCAGATCCACAAAACCGCAGAAAACCTTCCGGTTAACAGCCAGTTGTTTCTCCACGATGTTGCGGAGAGAAAAAATCTCATCCATGCACCCTCGTCCGCTTCTGAAACCACCCTGAGCCTCCCACAACACTCCATCAGATATCACCCTCATTCTCCTTTCAATAATTTTCCCATACACTTTTGCTGCTAAACTGATCAAACTGATGGCCCTGTAACTGGCGCATTGCATACGTGATCCCTTACCTTTATACAAGGGCACGATGACAGCGCGCCTCCAGTCCATGGGAACCTTACCCGACCTCCAGCACAGATTGCTCAAGGTCAGGAAAGCGTCCCGGACACAGGTTCCACCGTGTTTGATCATTTCAGCAGACATCATATCAATTCCCGCTGCCTTACCATTTTTCATACTTCGTATCGACCATTCAATCTCTTCCATAGTAATGTCCTCATCAGATGTTGGCGCAGCGGTGTCAGCCGTAGGCTCACTCGCGGCGCCCACATCCGAAACATACTCGTACATTTCCCCAAAATACTCACTCCACCTGCCCAATACATCGCTTGGGTTTGCAAGAATGTCACCAAACTTAGACATAATTTTGTCCATTCTGGATGTTGACGAAGAACCCCGAGACTTTCTAACTTCCCTCCAGAAGAGTTTGTTATTCGCCTCGAAGTTCTCCGTCAACCTCACTTCCTCATTCGCAACAAGTCTTTCACGCTTCTCTTTCACTAAGGCTTTGGTAACATTCCTGCAGCGGCGGTAGCTCTCATACTTTTTCTCTGTCATACTATCATTCTGGTTCAAACTTGAGACATAATCCAACCATGCTTTTTTCTTTCTTTCGACGCTGGATTTCACATCCGCGTCCCACCAGGCGTCACCTCTCAGAATCTTATGCCTCTTTGCACTACCACATACTTCTTTTGCACTATTCACTATACTTTCTTTCATTCTTTCCCAGCATTCTTCAACACCTAGGTCAGAAAGACTCGTCTCATTGAGTCTTTTACTGACTAGGCCTACATACATACTCCGTACACTTTCATCTTCTAATTTCTCACATTTTATCCTTTCAAGCTCTCCGAAATGGGTACGCACTCGCCAGTGTCTCCACTTCTTGAAAAGGCCCACGAATCGGCTTACCACCAGGTAGTGGTCCGTATCAAGAGTGGGGCCTCTGTAGGCTCTTGTATCCCTTAGAGTATTTCGGAGACGACTATCTATCAAAATCAAATCTATCATACTCTTTTGCTCATTCCGTCTCCACGTATACGTGTGAATATCTTTATGACGGAATAATGTGTTAGACACAAGGAGGTTCCGTTCCAGGCATACGTCCAATATCGGCTTACCAGCATCATTCACTCTCTTGTCACCATTCGGACCAAGGACAGCCTCCAGGCCGTCTCGCTTGGTTCCGACCCACCCATTAAGATCACCACACAGAATTATCCTTTCATTTCCCTCAGCTAGATCCAGAATATCCCTAACAGTTTCCCAAAACTCCTCGAGTTCGCGGGGATCCGCGGAGCTAACGGGAGCATAAGCTGCGACCAGGAAAACTCGCGTGATCCCCAGTTTTATTCGATCCCAAAGATGTCTTGGGCCTACCAACTCATAATCTTTCACTCCGGAAGCAAAGCGGGAGGAGAGAACGACTCCAACACCCCCACTGGCACGGACGTCCGGGTCCACTCCGGACCATAGGGCTACCATGCCACCGGGGAGGTCCTCGGTCTCCCTCCCCCTCCGCTTTGTCTCCGTCAAACATAAGGCATCCAGGCATCTCTCATTTAATCATCTCATTCATCTTTCTTGCCATAGAGGTAGCTCTAACATTCCACGTGCTTATACGGCACTCCCCTCTCCTCGTCCCGCCAGGATTGGCGCTGCGTGAAGGGTGGCGGCCCCCTTCGCCGCATGCGCATGCAGCCGCACCGACGGGGGCTAATCGGTGCCCGTCGCTTTCGGGGCACGCCCTAGCAGCCCGTCCGGCTGAGTTTGCTTTGGTCAAGATTGCGTCCCACTGGGACGGCAGGGATCGCGACGTGCACGCTCTTGACATGACCCCTTCGACCTGCTGGAAACCACAGGCAACGTGGACGAAAATGCTGACACTGTGGTCAACACGCTGAGGAAAGTGTCTCAGAGGCTGTTCCCGAGATCGCAGACCAAGCTCTCTGCTGAGACACTCGAGCTGATGAGGCAAAGGCGAGAAACTCCATCCGATCAGCTGTCTTCGTCAGAATGGAAAAATCTAAACCAGCGCATTAGAAAGCTGATGCGGCGCGACCTTCGTCGATCGAATACGCGAGCAATCGAAAACGCGATCGACCGCAACAAAGGGTCGAAAGTGTTCGCTCAGCAGCTTGGAAGGTCCCATCTGACGAAGCTGAAAACTGCGGATGGACTCTCTCGGGTAACTCCAGAACAATAAGGCACCCGGTGATGACAGAATTACTACAGAGCTTCTAAAAGCCGGCGAGAGTCCTATCCTAAAGGAATTAGCAAGCCTTTTTAATTCCGTCATACACCAGGGCATAAGACCACAAGTTTGGAGCAGGAGTGCGGTGGTGCTGTTCTTCAAATAAGGTGATAAAACCTTACTGAAGAATTACAGACCCATCTCACTCCTGAGCCATATCTAAAAGTTGTTCTCGAGGGTCGTCACGAATCGTCTCGCTGCAAGACTTGACGAATTCCAGCCTCCGGAGCAGGCCGGGTTTCGAAAAGGCTTTAGTACCGTGGACCACATCCATACTGTTCGGCAGATTGTACAGAAGACCGAAGAGTACAATCAGCCGCTGTGTATGGCATTCGTGGACTACGAAAAAGCCTTCGACTCCATCGAAACTTGGGCAGTTCTGGATGCACTGCAGCACTGCATTGCAGCACTGCACTGCAGCGATGTCGGATTGACTGGCGTTATATCGAGGTGCTGAGATGCTTGTATGACACCGCCACGATGGCTGTCCAGATACAGGACCCGGCGACGAACTCCATCGAGCTGAATCGAGGTGTAAGACAGGGAGATGTTATATCTCCCAAACTCTTCACCAATGCTCTGGAGGACGTTTTCAAGACACTGGATTGGACTGGACAGGGTATCAACGTGAATAGTGAGTACATCTCGCATCTTCTTCATAGAATAGAATAGAATAGAATAGAATAGAATACACTTTATTGTACACCATTTAAGTAATACATGACATTAAGTAGTACATGGTAATTATTAGGCTAGTACAAAGGCGGTCTTATCGCATGCTGCGATCTCTTCCAGACAACCTTAGGATGGACATGATGAACTGGAAAGAGTTATACGCGGTGTACTTGTTTAAAATCTATATTACATGAAGACATAATTATACAGATACTTACATAAACCTACATATAGATACATACACATACATATACATACATACAAATACATACACATAATATTACACATACATACAAATACATATATACACAACATAATAGATAAATGATACGAAAACATAACAAACGATATATAAATTCATATGAAGTAAATCAATTTACAGTGACAAGTAATACTCATTGAGGAGTTTTTTAAAGGTTACCAATGTCTGAGCGAGTCGAATGGTTAGTGGCAATTGATTCCACAGGCGTGCTGCCTGGACTGAGAATGATTAATCTAAAAAATTTGTTGAATGTGTCGGTATTTCCAGAGTCAAGCTTGCCGATGATCTCAAGTATCTCCCATGTGTGCCATGGAGGAACGTAAAACGTTTTTTAAGATAGTTTGGAGATGCAGGATTAAAAAGAATATTGTACAGGAGACAGAGAATATGAGTATTCCTTCGAAGGCGAATGGGCAACCACTTGAGCTTAGTACGAAATTCGGTGATGTGGTCATATTTGCGTAAACCAAATATAAACCTAATACAAAGATTCTGGAGACGCTCAAGTTTATCAAGTTGGTTTTCAGTGATATCGAGATAGCTGGTATCAGCATAGTCAAGAATAGGAAGGAGAATAGATTGTGCAAGCGCAGTCTTCGTGGTAACCGGTAGAAGATTACGGAGTCTTCTAAGAGATCCTGCAGCACGGAACACCCTGCGGCTAACGTTTTCTATCTGTACTGACCACGAAAGTGACCTATCTAGGTAAATTCCTAAGTTTTTCACCTTTTCACTATATGGAATGATTGTATTGTTAAATGTTACATTAGGCAATGTTGTCAAATCCAATTTGGCGAGCTGCCGAGAACTACCGATTATAATTGCTTGAGTTTTGCTTGGGTTAACAAGGATCCCATACCTTTGGGCCCATTTATCAATTTTCGATAGGTCGGCATCGATTACAGATATGGCCTTGGATACATTCTCCAATGTTTCTTGCGAGTATACTTGCAAATCATCCGCATACAGGTGGTAGGAAGAAAATAATTTGTTAGAGATGGAATTTATAAATATTGAAAACAGTAACGGGGATAAAACGCCACTTCATCATCTTAAGCGGAATGCTGCGCAGCCTAGACGAGTCCTCCCGGCGTGTCAGTTTTGGCATGAACTTGGACAAGACCAAGGTCATGTTCAATGAATATGTCGTGCCCGGACCGATAAGCGTCGAAGGGTCAGTTCTCGAAGTCGTAAACAAATACGTCTACCTAGGCCAAATCATCCAGTTAGGTAGGCGAAACTTCGATAAGGAGGCCGAAAGGAGGATTCAGCTTGCTTGGGCTGCATTCGGCAAACTGCATCGAGTCTTCAGCTTGCCTATACCGCAATGTCTGAAGACCAAAGTCTTTGACCAGTGCGTCTTACCGGTGATGACCTACGGTGCCGAAACGTGGACACTCACGGTGGGGCTAGTCCACAAATTTATAGTCGCTCAGCGAGCTATTGAGCGGGCTATGCTCGGGGTATCTCTGAAAGATAAACTCAGGAATGAGTATATCCGCCAGAGAAATGGAGTAACCGACATAGCTCGTAGAATAAGCTCGCTGAAGTGGCAATGGGCTGGTCACATCTGCCGAAGGACCGACGGTAGATGGAGTAAGAAGATCATAGAGTGGAGACCGCGTCTTGGCAAACGTAGCGTAGGACGCCCACCAGCCCGATGGTCAGACGACTTCAGAAAGGCTGCTAGAATAGACTGGAAGGCAGAGAATCGGATGTTGTGGCGCACATTGGGAGAGGCCTATGTCCAGCAGTGGACTGCAATAGGCTGATGATGACTTGTAAATCGTTTGTTTGTAATCTAAAAATTCTATAAAATTAGATTTTACATATTTGTCTCGCCACCAGAAAAGTTTGTTTATTCAAAAGTAGCATGAGCTGTTACTTCTTTTAAATAATCACGGTTAGTTCCACACAAAAAATAAAATCTTTGGAAATTGTATAACTTGAGGATTTGTTTAAATTTCGGTAAGGGAAGGTAAGAAAATTATTTTTCTTTTGCCTCAAGCGAATCTTTTATTATGAAATTGCGAGATCGCGGTCGGATGTTAGTCCCAATATATCCATGGGACAGCAGCCTCCCCAGTACGTGGTCTGTGCCCCGGAACTCTTCACAAGTTTACATTTTGCAACTTGGACTTAATGATGAAAGTTTAATAATCTCAAGGCAATCTTGTAGAGTAGCAATCTTTAATTGATAGACCACGCAGTTCGCTGCTTGAATGGGCCGGCTCGACCGGTGAAATACCACTACCTCTCAAAATATCGACGTAAAGTGAATGAAAATCTGAATAATATGGTACACATTTAGGTAATAAAATAGACTGTTAGGGGTTGGGTTTATGTGTAGGACCGTATAAAAATACAATCTTTAAAGCAAAGTAAATGCTTGGAGGATAATAAAATAAGCTCCGGAATACGAACACATTTCCTTGAGTATCCGCAAAAATCTTGTGTTTAGATTATAATAGCATAATAAGCATGAATAAAGTCTCGGTGAACTAGAGGTTGAGGACTCCGCTTCTGAATTAAGAACTCGTGGGATCGAATCCGGGCTCACATGAGAATCACTTTTCAGAATTCATTTCGAAAGTTATGTGTGACAAATATCGACTGACAATACGGTGTCCTCTGTATCACAATAGGTTCCGCTGCCCATTCACTAGGTAGACCTTCCGCTATACCTTCGAGTAGGAATAGACGTGCATTTAAAAAAAAACTACAAGGTAACGTAGTAAACTAAACGCTTTTTCATAGGTAATAGTATGCAGCCAGCCGCTTTTTCATAAGTAAAGTGAAAAAATGTAGCTAGTTGTAAAATCATAATATTAACTTACGTTTAGTAAGCTGATTCAACGCAGGGCAGGTACTAGAGATAGCTGGCGTACGTAAACTTTTTCTTCTTCAACTGAAATAAGCTCTGATATTAACTGTGGTCGTTTGTAAAAGTAAAATTTTAATACCGAAACTTTAGTTTTTAACTTATAAAAGTCGTATCTTCATAGGTTGTCAGCTTTTTAATCTTGAAACCGTTTAATGACAACAAGTTTGTTGCAGTCTCCTTAGGTCTATATTTTTGCAACAAACATCTTTTTTGTGAGGCACGAAAAATTCAAGTTAATTTTCAGCGTTTTACAGAAAGGATCGTTGATATATTTTATGTTTATATGGATATAGCCGTTTTGTACTTACTATGTACTTATTCCTTTATATGTAAATTAGCTATAAAAAACACTTTTAATACATGTACATGACATGATATAAACATAAAGCTTTTAATATATTACAAATTTGTTATATAAACATTTTTAAATTTTCCTAGTACCGATGAGGCTTTTCGAAAGTTCTGCTATAGAATCTCGTACAAACAAACTCGCCGGCTACAGCTAGTACTGCAGTGTATTGTAGGTAAAAAAAGATAAGGTTTTAGCGAATCTCGTATAGGTATCGGTTAATGGAAATTGAACTCATAAATAGGACCACATCACGAGAGTTCGTTACACAGTTCCATCAACTTCGGTCAATATAGTAGCCTCCGATTTTGCGTGGACACAAAATAAAAGATGAAAAATACGAAGGCAGCCGTAAGTGTGAGGCCGTGTAAGTAAGACCGTGAAAATAAAGCAACCCTATATTCCGTGACAAGGAATATTTTCGCAAATAGTTTTGTTTACAGAGATTGGAAACATTGACAAACATCGAAAGAACTCCCTTGTGATATACAGAAACTACGTAATCAAGTAACGTTTACTTTTCTCAATAAAAGCTCACCTATTCAATACCAAATAAATTAAATTATTTGTATAATAACATAACAAAAAATAACTCCACGCTATAAAAACTTTTAGGCTTTCGCGTTGCATATTAATTACTCAGATATAATGAACTGGAATTAACGCGAAACTCTTTTAGGTAAACAATTATTTACCTTTATTAGCTTGACGTATCGGCCAGGTTGCATTGGCCGTGGTCACAAGCAGACTGAAGTGCGGCCACTGCGGCCTATCGTGAGTCAGATAGCATCGCCTACTTATGATATTGCAAAACACGTTGCGTCGGTATTGCAGCCATTAGCGGGAAAATCACCGTCTTTTGTGAAGGATTCAAGCCACTTCATCCAGATATTCAAGAATACCAAATTGGAACCGTATGGAATAATGGTGAGCTTTAACGTGGAGTCGTTATTCACAAACGTTCCAATTAAGGAGTGCCTAGATGTTGTGACGGACAAATTGAGGACAACGAGATGCCGTTGAATTATATTTATCTGCTGTAACACTGCCTAGAGGGCAATTTCTTCCTTTTTTAGTGTCAATACTACCTTCAGATAGATGGAGGCGCAATGGGGAGCCCCGTGGCTCCAGTACTTGCCAACTTCTGGATGAAACATTTTGAAAAGAAAGTTCTAAGCCTCGGCCCAAAGACAATCAGACTCCGGAAAAGATTTGTAGACGATATCTTCAGTATCATCAAAGGCAGCAAAGATGAGGTGGATCAATGTCTAATACATCTTAATTCAATTCACCCCAAAATAAAGTATACATATGAGATAGAGGTGAACCGGTCGTTGCCCTTCTTAGACGTCAGGCTCAGTGTAAAATCTGATGGGTCCTTATCTCACTGTGTACACCGCAAACCTACACCCACTGATAGGTTCCTACATGCCTCGTCACACCATCATCTTTGACACTTGCAATCCATTGTGACTTCTTTGAAGAATAGAGCCGAGGATCTCTGTGACTCTGAACATTGACAGCAAGAACTCGATCATGTTCAGGACGTATTAAGGAACAACGGATATCAGGTTAACAGACAAAGCAAACGATGGACGAGACGATGCAAACATCCGGAAGTGAACCGATAGCCAGCCTACATGCCTTATGTTAAAGGAGTGACAGACAAGATAGGTACTGTACTGAAAAGATATTCAGTTCCTACAGTATACACACCGGGGACAAAGGTAACAAATTTCTTGGGCACGCCGAAGGATGTCTTGCCGTTACAAACACCTGATGTATACAAGATAAATTACGATGTGGTAGTTCGTATATAGGCTAGACTAAGCGAACAATAGCTGAAAGGGTCAAGGAACACAAAGCCGCAGTGAAGAACCGACTGGTGAACAAATCAGCGATAGCCGAGCACATAATTCTCGGCGGCATTAATCACTGGATCGAGTTCAAAAATCTGGAAGTCCTCTCCAATGATCGCCACTATTATCTAAGAGCTGTGCGTGAAGCGATTGAAATTAAAAAAATACAAGAATTTCAAACGGGAAGATGGATATAAACTCTCCGCAACATGGAATCCATTGATTAATAAAATAATAACACCTCGCTGTAGTTCACAGTCGGCTAATCTATCAGAATAGGCACGCGTCGGTCCTAATATGGACGTGATAAGTGTAGTGTGACGGTAACTGAAAAAAAAACAAAAAAAACAGCACCAAGCGATTTACGGAGTCGTGACAGCGCCACTTCAGTCTGTGACCACGGCCAGTGCAACCTGGCCGAAACGTCAAGCTAATAAAGGTAAATAATTGTTTACCTAAAAAAGTGTCGCCTTAATTCCCGTTCATTATATCTGAATAACTTCACGCTTTTTTTACCCGAAGTTGTAGGCAGTGGCTGTTAAACCTCGACTCGCCGTTATGTTTACGTCCCAAATGGAATAGGTAACCGGCGAAAATATTGCCATAAATTGGCACAAAATTTTTAGTCATCGATATTTATCACACATAACTTTCGAAATTAATTTCAAAAAGTCATTGGTGTGTGCCAAGATTCGAAGCCGCGATCACTAATATAAGACTCAAAATTAAAGTGTATCATATTCATTTAGTCTCCAGCTAAACCGCGTGTATCGGAGTCCGAGAATTTAATGGTTTCTTAGAACACATAACCTGCTTCGAATCAAAGGATATCTCCAATGGAAGTCTTAAACTCCTACCATCTGTCTTTTTATCATGCTCATGGCTCATGCCGCGTTTCGTTTGGTGAGAGAGGTACCCGGAGGCCCACCCGCATTTCCCATCCTACATTTACGATATACGAAAATAAAATTTGACTACATCAGTAATTTTTTTTTGTTGGAGGAAAAGTGCCAATTACAGTAATCTCATGCCAAGTTTGTCTACGAATTAGTTCATAAAATTATTATGTTAAATCTATGTGACTGTAGTTGAGCTCCTCGCTTCTGAATAAGGTGTCTAAGGGTTCAATCCCGGTGTTACATCAATGACTTATCAAAAGTCATGTGTCATTAATATTAAATCACTAAAATATCAAACGCGATGTATTCGGTAAATATTTGTATTGATTCCCTGATTTCCGTTAGTTACATTAAATAATAAAAGTAAAAATATTATTAGGTATTAAGAATTTTACAAGACTTGAGTTTTATGGAGGCAGTGAGCAGCGAAATATGAATAGTTTCTAGCAAGCCTTAATAAAGGAATTACTGTACTTTTAAACACTCTCTTTAATAGTGGTCTTTATAATTTTGATTATAATTTGATTTTGAAAATGATTTTGAAATAAAAGATGAACCAGTGACAGTCTAGAATAAATAAATATAATTCATGTAAAGAATAAAAGTTATCATTTGTCCCCAGGGATAGAGCAATATATTAAAAGAAACCCGTAGACATAATCTTATTACCAAATAAAATATGTTACAGGAATTTGTGGCAAGGACCAGAAGGCTCTGGAGTGAAAAAAGATAGTTGCGAAGCTGTAAAAATTATGACGTAAATTTTATTATGAATAATATTTATTGTATTCTGTACTTTCATATTATATTTAACGTTAAATATAATGACGGAGCTAATAGCTAATTGTTTTATCATTAATGTCGTTAATGACTTTTATAAATTATGTATGTACCCAGCTTTCTTTATAGAAATAACTCTACACGGATAAAATAAATAAATAGTAAAAAACCTGTAAAACCTACGAGCGGGCATTTGAAGAGTTATGAAGGACAGAGAAATCAGTGAAGTAGCTAAGTCTTATTATGGCGCTCTTATCTTTCTGGATGTAACGGACGATATTTATAGTTATTAGTTGTGACATAAAATCCTTGATATATCTATATTTTAAATGTTAATCTTTATTTGAAAGACTCTCATACGTTTGTCAATTATTTGAAAATTTTGACATTTGTTAAAAGTTGAGGAACTACTTTTAAAAATACGTACTTACATTGTACTAAGTTTGAGACACTTTAATTAATGTTCAGTAAGCAAATAGAAAGTGTCTTTCAATTTATATCGTTTGTCATGAACTCATTAATTCTTTCTTTACAATGTTTTCTTCTAGTTTCACTATTTCTTAAGGCTGATTATCGTTTTGGTCAACGAAAAAAGTAAATATCATAAATATTTTTTATTACTTTACTTTTTATAGTCTCGGTAGCCTAGTGGTCGTGATAGCACATAGCTTCTGATCTAGAGGTCCGGGTTCGATTCCTGACACTGGCTCACGCCAATGACATTTCGAAATTGTTTTCGGAAGTTAAGTGTGATAAACATCGATGACTGAAAACTTTGTGCCCGGTATGGCAATAGGTTCGCCACCTATTCCATTTGGGACGTAAACATAACGGCGAGACGAGGCTTAACAGCCGCTGCCTACACCTTCGGGTAACAAAAGGCGTGAAGTTATGTTTTGTTATGTTTATTTATAACAGCGTATATTTATCAGAGCGTGCATAACAAAGATGTCAGAGATGATTAGGGAAAAATCGCGGTTGATTGTATGTTCATATTTATTTATTGTATGTTCGTATATATTACACTTATTTTACTTGATAAGTAAAGTATCGAAGCATAACACATCATTCACGAAGCATCGAAGTGGATGTGGAAACGTAAATATTAAGGATACATCTATCTAATTTCAAAGACGACGAATCCAATGGATGTCCCGTGGGATATGCCGCTTTATTTCTGGTACAAATCTGAAAAAAGAGAGATTTGATTTAATCACCAATATAATTATTTAAGTCGCAAAATTGTGAATGCACGCATGTACATAAGTATACTAGTTCAAAATAATTAAGAATGAAACAAAACTCACCTTTTGAAATTTACTTAAATGGTAAATAAATTATTTGGTAATAACAGCAAAAATGCCGCTGTTTGCTCTATGGATTATCTTTGTAGACTTTGGATCTCTTTGGATTGGACACATCATACAAATAGTCATATCGTATGGAACAATAAGAAGTTGGAATTAAGGTAATTTAAATTCACCAATCTCTTGATATCCACTACATGAAGACGATAACAGAGTTAAGAAACATTAATTTATTACATTTTAAAAAATATCTTTAATAATGATTTGTGTTATTTTTTTTCGCCCAGAATTCGCCCAGAGCTCTGTCCGGATGATATTCCGGTCACGTAAATACTACTACTTGGACTCCGCATACATTGTTTAATTCGAATCATCATTACATAGTATAAAACAAAGTCACTTTCCGCTGTTTGTCCCCTTATATGCTTATATCTCTAAAACTACGCAACGGATTTTGATGCAGTTTTTTTAGTAATTAGAGGGTGTAAACGGGGTAGTATTGATCTATAATTCATATATGATGTTGTAAAGAAAAAATGATAATTTCCGAGATTTAGCACTTTAATTGCAAACGCTGGCGGAACCCTATCTGATAGATCAAAACAATATTCTACGTTATTAAACACCTTCAAAAGGTCTACAAAAAATTCCAAGAGGGTCTATGTATCCAGGGATATCCCACAGTAACCATTTTTATTTTTTTACGAGAAATAATGACTTATTTACGAAGCGATTTCAAAACATTACATTATTAATTTTCATCCAATTAAGTGTCTTAACTAGATTGTGCATGTAATAAAGATGATCCTGGCCCTTTACAGCATGCAATTTAAACGAATATTTTCGAAGTAATTCCAGTATTAACATAGCGGGACAGCAGTTAAAGCCCATAAATAGCATAAATTGAACCTCATGATATCAAAAATTTACTCATTTATTACTTTTGATGCGGAACAAAGTTCGTCGGGTCAGCTAGTTGATAATAAAACAGACCACTAAAATCCTACTTAAAATTGTGGTAAGCGGCAAGGGTAAAACTAATGCCGATCATGGACATCTATGACAACGAGGTGGTCAAAGCTGCACTGCTGGCCTTCCAAGAGGTTTGGCTATCAGCCACTTTTCGATGGTTTTCTGATGGGTCGTGGTCGTGGCCCATTGAAGCAATAAATTGAATGAGTATATGTTACTAAGTTATACTCTTAGCGAATATTGTAAATGTAGAACTTTTCATATAAATATTGTTGTTAGCGATTATATGTCATTATATTATAATATGTTATAGCTGTTTTTATGGGATAGGGGGACAAGCGAGTAAGTGGGTCACCTGATGGTTAGTAACTTCTCACGCTTTTTTTTATGGGATAGGAGGGCAAACGAGCAGGCGGGTCACCTGGTGGTAAGCAACCAACGCCGCTCATGGACACCAGCAACACATATAGTGTTACTGTTGCGTTGCCAACATTTAAGGGGTAGGGGATAGGAAAGGATGGGAAAGGGAGTGGGCCTCCGGGTACCTCTTTCACTGAACGAAACGCGGCATGAGCCACTTTACGTCGGTCTTCTGAGAGGTCGTGGTATTTGACCGGTCGAGCCGGCTCATTCATGCAGCGAACTGCTTGGCTCTACCACTGCGTTGCCGTTCTTTAAGCGAGTAAGAGGGGAAAAGAAGGGGAAAGGGGATCGGGCTTTCGGAAACCGAGCCATTTCACGCCGATATTCTGAGTGGTCGTGGTATTTTACCGGTCGAACCGGCCCAATCATGTAGCGAACTGCAAGGCTCTAATGATATTGAAGTTTGCGTATTAGTATTGCAAATATTAAATTTACAGTACACGTCTTTCATTGCAATTGATTCTATGAAATCTACTGAGGCAATAATTTAGTTTTTGGCTTTTTAACCTTTCACCAGAATATAACATACATAACATAACTTTACGCCTTTTTTCCACCCAAAAGTATAGGCAGCAGCTGTAAAGCCTCGTCTCGCCGTTATGTTTTCGTCCCAAATGGAATAGTTGGCGAACTTATTGCCATACCGGGCACGAAATTATAAGTCATCGATATTTATAACACGTCATTGGTGTGAACCAACATGAGGATTTACACCTGCGACCTCTGGATTCAAAAGCGGGGTGCTCGATCGCTAGGCCACCGAGACTACACTACACACCAGAATATTATGTTGGCTAAATATATTCATTACTTTATTTTGAGTTATATTATGAGCGAATATTTCTTTAAACATCTGTATGATAAAATAAAAATAAAACAGGACATGAGGATAGTACTATCAGATAGTCATAAGTTTTAATACAAAAAACTCTAAACTACGAAATACGACATGGCCCAATTGGCCTTTTATGAACTATAAACCCTCTTAGATATTAAATTAGTAAAGTAATTAAAATGTAAAATGTAAGAATTTCTACCTTTATCATCGTCATGAACATATCAAAAGAAAACACAAGTAAAAATTATTATAGATTTAAATGAATAGGATTTACTTAATAGCGAAACGTGCTGATATGAACACTGAATTATTGGTTATACCGGTTTGAACGAATGAGTGAACGGTTTCACTCGGTATTATTGTATTTAATTGGAATATAACAGTTCTCATTAAGATGAAAGCTGTCTATCATTTTTATCCTCACTCTCATCAACCTCTTTGCGGAATTTATTACATAACATAACATACATAACATAACTTCACGCCTTTTGTTACCCGAAGGTGTAGGCAGCGGCTGTTAAGCCTCGTCTCGCCGTTATGTTTACGTCCCAAATGGAATAGGTGGCGAACCTATTGCCATACCGGGCACAAAGTTTGTCAGTCATCGGTACTTATCACACATAACTTCCGAAAACAATTTCGAAAAGTCATTGGTGTGAGCCAGTGTCTGGAATCGAACCCCGGACCTCTGGATCAGAGGCCGTGCGCTCGCCCACTGCGCCACCGAGACCGTTATACCGAGACCGGAATTTATTAACTTTTATATATTACTGGTATTTCAATACATTCACCCTCTCTTATTTCGCTTTCGACTTAATCAAAACACTCTCACGCGAGTTACTTACACACAAAAAGGCTTTTCATTCCAAATGAGTAATTATTCACTACGCGTTTCAGATTCCCTTTCAAATAATTAATAATTTTTCAATCATATCTAATATTACAAAGGGAACATTCGCTATGGAAATGCTCGACAGTTAAAAACATAATATAACTTCACGCCCTTTTTTACCCGAAGGTGTAGGCAGCGGCTGCCAAGCCTCGTCTCGCGGTTATGTTTACGTCCCAAATGGAATAGGTGACGAACCTATTGCCATACCGGGCACATAGTTTTCAGTCATCGATATTTATCACACATAATTTCCGAAAACAAATTCGAAAAGTTATTGATGTGAGCCAGTGTCAGGAATCGAACTCGATGGTTATTAGTAATATTACAATATATTGGTTGGTTTTAGCAAAACTTACGACGTAGATGGTACATATGTTATGTCTGCTCGTTTAAAATTGACCTGTGAACTGTGAATGTGACAAGTAGTTCGGTGAATGAAAGGGCCGATGCGACCGGTGCCAGGAACATACAGAAAATTGATGTAACATGGGTTATGGCAATGCAAAATCATTGTTCAAACCGATTTAGAGGAGTTTGACAACGAATACAAGAATACGAGATCAAATATTATACTAATATTGATGACTGATTACATAGTGCCGGCTGTATTGCCATAAGTTCCGTCATAAATTGCATTTAGTACGTAACGATTCATTGAGTCGAGGCGACAATCACTACCTACACCTTCAAGAAGAAAATACAAAATGTATAGAATTTTACGAGATGTATAGATTTTTTTGTACGAGATAAACAGTGAAAAAACACAGTATTACATATATATTAGTTCCTGAGTGTCACCAGTTACGGTCCGGTTACGAGCTCTCCCAATTGTGTGCAAATAAAATTGTCTATTGCGTCGCCAATTCCAATATCGTAGTGGACATCCCAAGAGATCTACGTTAAGTGGGACTGGCTGAGTTATAAACTTGTCCAACTCATATACTCCGAATATTTGCGAATGTGGTGACATGAAAATGTAAAGAGAGAATTATTTATTTTTCAATAGTGTTGGTAGATTACAGTAGACCTCACCGTTTCTGAATCAATAAGTCATGGGATCGATTCCAGTCTCACACTAAGATAAATTTAAATTTATATCCGAAGGTTTGAGGGGCGGGGGTTGCGCCGCGATTTGCCGAATTGTTTTGATCTCAAACTTAATAGATAGGCCTTACAAGCGGCCTAAGTTATATCAGTCACCTGGCTATTGCATTTAATTAATTAAAGTACTATGTATCTTTGAGCCTTCTTAAGGTTTAGGATTAAATGTGAGACATTTTTTAATGAGCGCATTTACAATTACTAACTAAGGTTTTTAAAGCTGTATGAATTAAAACCTAAAATGTATGATAATTTGACGAAATCATTTGTTATGAATAATACTGTATTCGCTCTCTATAAAAAAAATGCTACAATATTTAATTCCTGACAACTGTTTCATATATTATTTTTGAGTTATCGTAATGCGATTCATAGAAATATTCATGTAACATTTGCAATTAGATTAGATTTTCCAGTCAACCATGAGATAATGTAAACAATAGATTTAGTAAACAAAGGAATGAATGGTTTAGAGTTTTTGGTATTTAATATACATTATATTTTCTAGATATCCGATTAAAATTAAATAAAGTTAAAAATCACTAGCAAAGACGCATATAAAAGCCTTAAAAAAGACAAACAAAATTTAAAAAAGAGATATAAAATTAAGAATATCTTATTAAAATTTGTATTCTATAAACGACGTATACCCACTCCATATTTTATTATATTTATTTTCTTGTGATTTAAAGTCAGTACAATTAATTAAATATCTTCTTGACGACATTTTCATTTCAGTTTCACTTAAGTTTTATATTTATAATCAAGATAATTGCGCACTTCAAGTTTATGTAGATTTCTAGAGGTTCAAAACATTAAACATTAAACAGTACTTAGTTTTTCTTTTTTTTCCATGAAAACATTGACAGCTTCCACAAGTGGAACCAGCTACCACCCTCTACGCAGGACGATACAGCAGCTAAAACCATTTATGCATTGACGTGTCCCTACAGTAAACTAGTTATGGCCTTTTAAATTCTCCACACTAATTATTAATAAGGACTACGCCTTATAATCAATGTTCAAAGAAGCAATTGACGTGAATGATCCGTTTAAATTTAGGGCAATGTTATCTATGTAATTGGTTTCAAATCGCTGACTTTGATTACTAGGCCGGACCAATTTGATAGTTCACAGTGCGCAAAGTACCGTGTGCCCATGTCGAATTCCCTCTACTACGGTATGCAGTGTAAAGGCTAAATTCAGAGCCTAATGATAATTAGAGAAGAATAAAGTACCTTTAGAGGACCAAGTAGGTATATCATGTTCGATACCAGCTTAGCTACATGCACAAAGAGAGAATTCAAGTAAATTGTCACCTAAACTTATCATTAAATCTTTGCCAAAGACTACAAGCCAAATCTGCGCATTCAACATTGGTGATGTTTTACCATCAGTCTTTAAAAGGAAGTATGCATTAAAAAGAGATCACTTCACGTCAATTTAAGAAAAATAAATTAAGATTATTATGACACTAATTAGGAAAAAATAAGAAAAATCAACCTCGGTCAATATTGTTTGTTTTTATCATTTAAAAGCGTTTACTAAGATAACAATATTTCTAGAACACAATTATTCGTGTCAATAATTGAATATATATAAAACTCAAATCTTTGAAGTCACGTTTCAATTATAGCTGCACCGATGATTTTCCGAAAGTTGTGATGTTGTGTGATGAATATCAATGATTATCAATTGGGCTAGTCAGCCAGATGCCTAAAAATATTTCATAATATCTTCTTTTTTATCCTGTTTTTTCTGTTATAGGTAAGTCAATAAATGTATGATGGTTCTATGTTGGTAAATATAATATTTAAATCACAATATGCAAACATTGTTAATAACTGACTGGCTCACACCAATGACTTTTGAAATTGTTTTCGGAAGTTATGTGTGTATCGATGGATGAAAACTTTGTGCCCGGTATGGCAATAGGTTGCCACCTATTCCATTTGGGACGTAAACATAACGGCTAGACGAGGCTTCGCAGCCGCTGCTTACACCTTCGGGTAACAAAGGCGTGAAGTTATGTTATGTGTTAATAACTATTCTCAAAACTAACATAAGTAATAATAGGTATTTACATGTAATTATTGTCACCGGATACAGTATTGTTATCAGTTTACAGTATTCGGTATTGGCTACAAAATATAGCATCAAGTAGCGTTGCCAAACTTTGGCAAGCTCATTTCGCCGTACTGTGCAAGTTCAGACTAAACCATTAAACATTGTTTAAGTTTAATTAGAATTCCTGAAATTGAAGTGAAGAGCTGTTCGCACTATCGTACGAATAAGAGTATGTAACATATACTCAGGAGTTATCAAACCATAAAAAACTAAGAACTACTTGTCTCAACGTACTCTGAATCATTTTTCGCGTTAGACAATTCAAACATTCAATTCAATAAGCCCTTTCAATACTGGGAAGACTAAATTGAGAAAGTACGAATGGTTTTTTTTGCGTGACGTTGTAATTCTTCATAAAACAAAGTACCTATTGGAAAAAAATAATATCAATTTAAGTTTTTTAAAATTATCTTTAAGAACTCTTCTATGTTCACTCAGAAACCTATTTATTTCAAATAAAATAACTTGATTAAAGCTACAAAAAGTAATGTTGCTATTAAATTAAATATTAAAAAAATATCTCAAAATAAATAGATTTTTTTAAAGAATGGTTATAAAAGCTTCTATTTTATTATTAACAGTGACCGTGGGTCGAGAGAATGAAATGCCTACAGTAATATTTTAATTTAGTTTTATTTGTGGTCTTGTAAAATAAAGGCGAAAATAAACTAGAAATTGGTGATGTTGAAATAAATATGTGTGTTGATTAAATGTTGCATAATCTTCTTTTTACTCCAGCGGTTATTACATCTCTTTTGAGCTGATTGTATTATATAATCGTCTATCTCAAAACAAGGATATTGATTGTATCATCATTTGCCTTTTGAGGTCCACTGCTGGACAGGCCTCCCCCATAGAGTGCCCGGACTGCCAGTCCGTTCACTCATGGGGGGTTTTTGCCATAATCGCCACGCTTGGCAGGCGGGTTGGCGATCGCAGTAGGCTGTGTTTTGTTGAGAGAGAATGCTGCTGCCCATTCTTCCAGCCTTTTCCCTTAGTCGCCTTTTACGACACCCACGGGAAGAGATGGGGTGGCGGTATTCTAAGCTGGCGCCACACAGCACACATTGATTGTTTAATAGACAATATATATTTTATGTTTAATTTTTTGAACTTCCTGTGAACGTAAAGCATATATTTGTGCATATAAAGCGGTATATTTGTATTTTGAGAATTGAGGGGCAAAACCGTAAGTACTAAAATCTACTGTAGTTAATAACTAATTAATTGCTAGTCAAATAGTTAGAGTTTTTTAAATTCAGAAAATTAATGCATAAAAGTAAGTGTCAGGGCAAAACAATAAATCTTATAATTATTTGTATATAATATTATATAACAGTGGTAGAGACAAGCAGTTCGCTGTATGAATGAAATACCACGGCCTCTCAGAAGATCGACGTAAAGTGGCTCATGCCGCATTTCGTTCGGTTAGAGAGGTGCCCGGAAGCCCACCCCCCTTCCATGGATGGCCTTTCCTATCCCCTATCCCTAACAGGTCGGCAACGCAACAGTAATACTATAGGTTTTGCTGGTGTCCATGGGCGGCGTTCATTGCTTACAATCAGGTGACACGCCTGCTCATTTGCCCTCCTAACCCATAAAAAAAAGAAAAAAATGTATATACAAAACAACAATTTTGTCTAAAATACGCTAATGCCAATTCTGCTCAAAAAGCCTCTGTGATCAAAAGTCTAGTTTTGATTTAGATTAATACCCAAACTTACCATTATATCTGCTCGTTGCTCTGTGATATCCAATCATCAAAAAGATCTTCGTTTGAGATGCTCACTCATTCCACAAAGATCAATCGGATGGAGTTGAGTGATTGCCACCCACTATATCAAATAGAACTGATTTAGTTGTTATTCTTATACATTTTTTCCGAAAACAATTTCGAAAAGTCATTGGTGTGAGCTAGTGTCAGGATTCGAACCCGGACCTCTGGATCAGAAGCCGTGTGCTCGACCACTGGACTACATCATTGTTTCATCTAATTATAACTTAACGGTATACACGCCGAAACCAATTCCATTTATCAGGCACAATGAAGCCGATCTTATTTATATATAACTTTGAAAAATAACTTCAAAATGCCATTGGTATTAGCCAGGGTTTGAAGTTGAAGCTTCTTCATTCAAAAATGATAATCTTATTATAAGAGTAATTGCAATAAAGATTAATTTAAATTATAAAGGTTAATGCTAATTAGTTATACATCTATTCACATAATTATAAAACCTACATTTAAGTAATTAACGAAAGAAATCCCTTTTGATATCTCAATTAACTACAGACTAATACGGATGTTTAGTTTTTGATGTTATATTCTAATTGCCACCAAAGCGCTTGTTATCCAAAGCTCGAACAAGTTTAGTTACATAATTTGCTTGGTATGGCAAACAAAATCCTTTTGGCAAATTTGGTATAGTAATAAAGTGAATTGGAATTTGTGTGTCTAGTGAACATTAAGTGGATAACCTTTTGCTATGTAACGACAGAGATATACAACAAAAACTTATTATAAATATGTTTATATATTAATTAAGTATTGTACAAAATGAAATTTTCACAATTATCTATTGGAATGTAAATATGTGAAGAATTTATTCGACGATATATTTGGCAAATATTTTAGATATATGTTCATATATATATCACATTGCTAGGGATATGGAGTTGTGATGTTATTATGTGCATTCATTTGCTTATGTGCAGTAATTTTGAGTATTATCTCTTATAAAAAGAATAGTTAATCACTGCCATCCCAAACGGTGACATATCTGAGGGAATCTGGACTGTTATATAGGTTAGGGTGTCAACTGAATGTGACAGATAGGTACCCGCCCCTGTCAGTCTGGATCCCAGCTCGTATATGTATACCTACATATGATTCTGTATTTATAGTAGATGTTTATATGTTCGCTATTTATACAAAATCTACTTCACAAATATTTTCATTGCTACAATGTTTGTATGTGTATATATATATATTTTAAAGTGGTTCGCTGCATGAATGGGCCGGCTCGACCGGTGAAATACCACGACCTCTCAGAAGATCGACGTAAAGTGGCTCATGCCGCGTTTCGTTCGCTCAGAGAGGTACCCGGAGGCCCACCCCCCTTTCCCCATCCTTTCCTTTCCCCTTTCCCATAAAGGTCGGCAACGGAACAGTAACACTATATGTGTTGCTGATGTCCATGGGCGGCGTTGGTTGCTTACCATCAGGTGACACGCCTATATATATATATCAGCATCATAATAGTATCATAATAGCATCATAATCATAGGATGATGTAAAGTCACACCAATGCGATTCTAATGTGAGAAATGAAAGATGATTATTAAAATTATTAGAAAATGATGACTTAGGATCAACAGGATCAACAACTTAGGGACTTTTTATTGATTGTGTATTGTTCTATAATCAACTGATGTTTTTAAAACGTAATTTAAAAAAAAAAAACTAACAGCAAAATGCAATACTTTTATTGACGATAAAAAAATATTGAGTGTAACGCATTCCGAATATGTTCGTGGGAATGAGTCGCCATAAAAATTTACACAGCAAAGAGTATTCATTGTCCTAAACGAAATCTTAATAACGAAAGTGGAAAACATAAAATTGCTGATAATCCACTATAATGACGCAAACTACACTATTGGATTTAGACAAAACAAAAAAATCACAAAACACAACACAAAAATAAATTTAAAAAAAGTATGATTATGAAAAATATTTTCGTAAACATAATAATTAAAAAAATCGCTTAAGAATTTTAATGAAATGGCTATGAACGATAAACCAGACTGCCACAGCATAACTAACTTAAAAGATTACTTCCTAAAATAAATATTATTTTATAACTGTTCTGAATACAACTGGTAAAGATAAAAGAAATCACATTAGCCTTTTGGGATTTAGTCGTAAAATGTCTTACCTACCAAATGTAGTTAAATTCTAATGAGGAAATAAAAAAGGGATGAATCTTAATGCACCATTGGAAAAAGGTAGACAATAGGTACTTGAGACAATGAATAATATGGTAAATAATATGTAATAATGTAAAATAACTACGATAAAAGTATTCTTATGGACGATTGAAGTCAGGTATGCGGCCGGCTGTTAACAATAGCAGAACTTTGTAACGAAAACAACCTACTGTGTCTACCCCACCATTTATGGGGGTGTATATAATGAGTAGTGGATAAGCAATAAAGTTAAACAGGCCAGAAAAACAACTCTCCCGATGACAAAGTTTTACTAGTTTCGTAGAGCGTCACAGTTTCCTGCATAAATCGTGACGGCACGGCAAGATTCGTGTTATACCACGAGCTGTCAGATAGTTGACGAAAGGTGGCTCATGCCGCGTTCTATTTGTTGAGAGAGGTATCCGAAGGCACACTTCCTTTTAGCAAAGGTTATCAGTGTAATTATGGCCCTCTCGATTTTGCAGGCAGGACGCTACCCATGAACATCTGGTGACAGGCTTGCTGCTTTGCCACCCCTCTTCCATAAAAAACGGATAATGAAAATAGAGAAAAGACAACGAGAAGACAAGGAGCTCGAAATGAGAATACATAATGTACCTTTTAATGAAATATTAGACATTAGAAATATGTCACCCGATTAATACCTCATTGCAATGTAGGACAGCTTTAAATCCGCTTTATACACATTTAAACTGTATTCATGAAAATTATACTTTGAATAATTATTTACAATAAAATATTTTTGTTCTAATAAACATTTTAAGTAGAAAACACAAATTTATAAAGAGTCCTTCAACATTCTCTCATTAATTTATTAACAAAAAGTAAAGTATGGCATTATTTGAGCTACTTATTTTTCAACCAATTAAAATCTTAAATTAGGTAGCTACTTAAACCTTTATAAATTTATCTTAATAACGTCTATTGCTATTTAAGTCACTAAGTGGACATTAATTGTAAAAGAATTGAATTCGCTTCATGGTCTTACGCTATATCCTTTGCAGGGTAAGTAGAAGGAAATGACTGCCCAAAGAGAAGATTTCACAAATTTCTTTATAATTCACTAGCTGACCCGGCGAACTTTGTTCCGCCTCAAAAGTAATAACTGCTGTCCCGCTATGTTAATACTGCAATATCTTCGAAAATATTCGTTTAAATTGCATGCTGTAAATGCACAGGATCATCTATACTACATGCACAATCTATTTAAGACGCTTAATTGGATGAAAATTAATGCTGGAATGTTTAAAATCGCTTCGTAAATAGGCCATTATTTCTCGTAAAAAGTAGAAAAATAAAAATGGTCATTGTGGGTTATCCCTAAGAGATAAACATATGCCCTTGCAGACTTTTTTTAGACCTTATATAGGTGTATAATAATGTAGTACGTTGTTTTAATTTATCACTTACGGTTCAGGCAGCGTTTGCGATTAAAGTTCTAAATATTGAAAATTATCACTTTTTTTTTACTAAAAAATATAAAATATAAATTATATAAAATTAAAAAATATAAAATAAATAATAGTTTAAAAAAACTAAACAACACGCTTTTTATAGAAAACCGAACTAAAAAATAGAAAATAAATTTTAATGAATTTAAATTAAGAAAATAGTGTTAAAAATTTCAATGAATATAAAATAATAATAGGGTGAATAAAAAAAATATATTTTATTTTAAAAAAAGCGTGGGGTGCTTTTTAAGATATTATCGAAATGATAATCACTCTACTCATATCTGTCAATAAAATATCTATAACTATTGACACCATGCACCCCACGCTTTTTTTAAAATAAAATAATTTTTTTTTATTCACACTGTTATTAATTTATATTCATTGAAATTTTTAAAAAAATTAAAATAAAAAAAGGGTGTTTTTTAGTTTTTTTAAACTATTATTTATTTACTATCTATCCGCTTAGTCAATTTCTATTTTTATGTACGATTGAAGGAATGCTTTTCTTTTTTTAAACACACTGGTTCATTCTATACATTTTTTTAATGTATGGAATTATTACCAATACTACTAAAACCAAAAGCTAATACTACTGGTAAATATTATATAAGTGATAAAGAAACTATACATATTGATAAAACAGTTGTTTATTATTTTTCAAAGATATTACTGGACTGAAGTCCATTGTCTTTGTTACCCTTCACCGGGATCCTCTTTAATTCTGACTAATTAAACACTCAGTCACTAAGCTTCTTTTCTGATACTGTGAGTCCATTAATCACTACTCAGCAGTCACAATTAAAATAAATTACCTATGAATTCGGCGACAATTTTAATTATTTCAATATATTTTATATGGTATGAATTGTGCTGATATGTATGATCAGTATGCCAATTCTAAATCAGCCCTGATCAACTATTGTTTGAAAATATTTCGGGAGTTATATGTGATAAAAAACAATGTCCTAGAAAATTTTGTTCGATATATTTCAATTAAAGAATCGCCATCAATAAATAGGAACAAAAAACGACGACTTGTATATGGCTTAAATTGATTTTGGTTGAAAGATTGCTAAGCGCAATAAAATAAGCATCTATTCTCACATAGATTTCGCCAAATATCCTATAATATTTTCTTTTTATATAGAATGTAATATTTGACGGAGTAAGTATTATTGGAGGTTCAGGGTGTTTTTAAAATTGGAAGGGGATGCATGAACCAGATGTTTTGTTCTGCAACATCGTAGAGAAGCAACTGGCGAGCTGCCTGCTTCACACAGATGGCGTCATGCGTTATGCCGGCTTATGAAAGTTATTTTGTTTGAAAGAGAAGAAACCAGAACGAATGCAAAGATAATGGTTAATGATTTAGTGCTGACATAGGTGGATGAAATTGTTTATTGGCAGGAAAGGCAAGTTTGAATTTAAGACCACTGAAACATAGATACTTTTATAACTTTAATTTGAAATGTATAATGAAAATAGCAAATTATAGGTGAATAAGGAATAATAGTTGTCAAAAGCGCAAATAAATATTGTGGATGCTCTTCACGCTTCAATCGTGTGAGCGGTGTGCAGTGAGCTCTGAAAGACTTCTAACGTCAAAGAAATTCATTTCATTTCGTTTCACTCATATTTTGTTTATTCGTTACTTTATAAAATGTTTTATTAAGATTGTCTCTCACAACATTCATAAAAATAAAAACGAACTGCTAATAAGCGTAAATTGCATTTATTTGCTATAGTTTGGATTACAGTTTTTCAACAATTGAATATTCTAAAAAAAATGAATTCTTCTTAATTAAAAATGCTTGTAATTTATCTGGATTGGTATAATATATAATATGCTCACCTTCAACAATATTATGATCAAAAACAGGTGTTTAAATACCTTTAAAGGTGCACAATTGGTCTAGGACAGAATTACTAAAAAAGCAATCCCTTACTAGAGTCTCGGTTTCAGGTATTTTGATCTTAACATATTCAATTTTTTGTAATGTGTTGCCTTTATATTATATTTATATTCAGCAGCAGTTACATGGTTCGACTTGATGAATTTTTATGTCCTAAATAAAATAGCTAGTGTAACCTCTTGCTATATATCGGGCATAAATAATGTAGTAATCATCAATATTTATCACACATAGCTCAAAATAGTTCAAAGTGCCTCCAAACCGCCAATAATGTTATAACATACATACATAACTTCACGCCAAATCCCCTGCGGGGTAAGCAGAGAGGACAGAGCGCCATAGGGCACGATTCTTACACGCCTCACTCGCTTCGTTGACATTCATAACTCTTTTCATGCACGCGCGTCGGTTTTTGAGGCTCTTAACATCACCTTCCACCAGAACACGTTCTATTTAGTCATGGAATGTCTGTCTTGGCCGGCCTCGACTCCTACATCCATCCGCTTTTGCATTGTATATCTGCTTAGTCAGTCTTGCATCAACCATTCTTTCTACATGTCCGAACCATCGGAGCATGCCCTTTCTTACTTTTACACCGACACTCCCTTTTAAACCAACTTCCTTCCTTACAACCTTGTTTTCTACGCGGTCAGCGAGAGTCACTCCCCAGATTTTGCGTAGTGCCCTCATTTCTACCGCGTTTATTCTACTTTCATGCACACTCTGCTATACCCAGCTCTCGCTTCCATAAGTTAGCGTTGGGATCAGGACTGCATTGTGGATTGCTAGCTGGGCTTTTCTGCTAATGTTTTTTGCGCCCAGGAATCTGCCCAACGCTCCATTTACGCTATTTCCTGTCGCCACTCGTCTTTCTACACCCGCAGTGTACCTTCCATCTCTGCTAAAAGCGCATCCAAGATATACAATTTCATTCACCTGTTCCAGCACTACATCATAATGTTATAAATTAACACATTTTTGATGTTCACAATAAAATATATTAACTGACTGGAAAATATACAGTTCAGTGTGAGAGGTTAAGAAGTGAACAAAGAGTTGGGCCTTGTTATTGACGAATAAATTCGGAAGATTATGCATGCTAATGAATAAAGTTTTGTTGTTAGCAAACTTACTGAGGAATTTTCATTTAGAACTGTTTATTAGAAAGTATTCGACATATTTTGGTCCGTAACTCTACTAGACCATTCGAGATAAACTTTTTTTAGGGATAGGGGACAAACGAGCAAGCAGGTCAATTGATGGTTAGGGACTAGCCTCGCCCATGGACACCTTTTTTTTACGCGAGGAAATGTTTTATGCAGACCCCCCGCCTCGGAACGGCAGGGGATAGTGTGGGACTCCCAAAACAGTAAACTGCAATCCGTTTCTAGGATTACCCACTAAAACCTCTCGGTGGCCTTCCTCCGGCGTTGGGGTGGTCCAGGATACGGTTAACTCCTCTGGTCCACCCCGCCGTGGCCTCCACTCTGTCACGAGGGGGTACTCATAATCAGGGAGCCTCAGCGAGGCACCCCCGGGCGGGGCGGTTCCGAGCGCACGCTATAAAGAGGCGCGCGACGGCGACGCCCCCGACGACCCTCCCCGGCTGCAGCCTGGCCGGGGGTCATCCCTTCCGTGCCGCGACCCGGGCGCACCCGCGGGGTGTGCGTCCTCGCGGCCCGTCGGCAGCGGCGATCACTCTGCCACCGCGCGGGATCGGCTCTCTCCCGATTTCGCTCGGCGGCCTCCTTCTGGAGCATCACTGCTTCGCAGAAGGAGATCACGACCCTCCACTCCTCCTCTCCCACCAGCATTGCCGCGATCAACGGCGGCGGGGACAAGTCTCGCCCGATACCGTCCACCAGGACAGTGCCCCATTTACGCTGGGGGTGGACGAGGACGAGGTGGGGCAGGACGGCTCCGACGGCTCGCTGACGCGCGCAGCCCTGGAGGATCAGTGCGTCGCGCTAGTCCAACAGGACTCGTCGGAAGGCCTCCCGCCTCCGCACTTCGTGACCCCGCGCGTCCGGATCCCCCCTTCCCGGCCCAGATCGTAGGCGGCTGTGTACATGTCGGCCAGGATGATGAAGGGGGGGAACGCGCGAGGACCGTCGCCGCCTCGTACAATATCGTACGGTAGCCCCGTACGATCTGTATGGCCATGATCCACTCCAGGCTTCTCAGCAGACTCCTGGAGCGGGATGGACACCTGCTGTCAAGCTCACGGGTTGTCAGAGAGAACAGGGCGCTTTTTCGATCTTTTTTATAACTCTTAGCATACACAATCGTCGGTTCCTGAGAATTCCTGACGTTACATTCCGCAAGGACACGGTAAATTTTGTCATTTAAATAAGTGAAAGTCAATGACAGTAATGGCATGGCAATGCTTAGTATTTTTATAGCCTAAAAACTACTAGCTTTGCCAATTACGATGAAGTATATCTAAAGAAATATTGTATGTGGTATAAATGCGGGTAAGATCTTTTGAGTGGTTACCAATATGGCGCGTCCGCGGCGTCTGTGACTCGACCCTCATCCTGATTAAGGCGACACTTGAGTTGTCAATTTGCGTTTAGCGCTTTCCTGTTTACTTCGACTCATGCGGGAAAATCAATTCAGTAAATACACATATATAAGCGTATAAGTAGGTAGTTTTCATGGTCGTACAGATGCAAGCTGCTGGTAAATGTACTAAGTAAAAATACCTCTCAGATAATCGACGTAAAGATGGTAATGCTGTGTTTCATTCTGTCAGAGATGATGATGATGTCCCCACCCAGTTCGGCTTCCTATCTAAAAGGCTTGACAACGCAACTAAGACTTTTCTGGTGTCGCAGTTGTCCATGAGAATTGGTGGTCATTTGGCACAAAAAATTAGCCAGTAAAAGCGGTTTTATTTAATTTAATAAATAAATGTTTTTCATTATAAAATAATTAAACGTATCTAAACTTATTAGTTCTTTAGAGAAAAGGAAATCTGTACAGGAAAAACACTGCAGCGATTTAATATCCACTTAAGCAACGTAGGTGCAAAGTTATTTATTAATAGCGAGCAACTTAAGTGATTTCATTGGAGAAAATTGCTTACACGTAGTATACTGAGGAGTTCCGATATTTCACAGGTATAGCTGAGAGATAAAGATGGCGAGAGAGAGAGAGAGAGAGAGAGAGAGAGAGAGAGAGGCAGAGATATGAGAATTGGTAAAATTATAAGAAAAGCAGCTCGTTTCGAAAATTTGATAAAGTATATTGACCAGATAAATGAAACGTAATTAGATGATCATGAATAACTCATAAGAACTCAGATAAGAGTGATTGGCTACGAGTCACTGACATTCGTGCCGAACGCCCCATTTTTGAGTTAATAGGTTTTGAGTTCGAATCCTCACACCAATCACTGTTGTGTTATGTGTAATAAATATCGGCTGTAATAACTTTCCGGCTGTTATGTGTAATAAATATCGATGACTGACTAAATTCTACCAGGTGTATGGCAATAAAATCCGTATTTGGTTTCGAAGCTGAATGACCGCAGCCTACACGTTCTAATAGAATAAGGCTAAAATACTAAATTTATAAATTTCAAAAATTGTAAACATCCAGTCGTCTGTCGAGAAAATCTTAAACGGAGATTGTCATAAACCACGAAAATATACATTTTAAAGTTGGTGATCGCATTTTGAACTATACAGACTGACTCACTTTTTCTAGATTATTCAAATGAATATAGTACAATTGAATATAGATAAGAAATGTTTATGGTATACAATACGTCTATGGCAACACTTTCAGATATTACAAAGTAAAGAAATCAAAAGTGTTACCCAGATTGACTGTATCAATCTCATCCGATTGAACGAGAAATATTTCTATAAGGTATTAAAAATTAAGTAAGTCGCTTAAACTATCTAAAGTATAATATTTTTGCCCGTATAATAATATCTTGTACACAGATATTATTATATGGGCAAAATACTACTATATACTACTACTATATACTATATTTGTTCTCCCAACAATAGCGGTTGGACATGGGAATTATACGTGCCACTGTTTCTAGGGGTTTGGTGCTGCCTACTTCTTTAGATATTAAACATATTTTAATAATACAAGATACAGGACTATAAAGAAAAGATTTTTCATCCATTTTGAGATACATCATAACTTTATTAGTAACTAGCTGACCCAGCGAACTTTGTTCCGCATCAAAAGTACTTTTTACAGCGTTTACTTAAAGTCACGGTGGTCTAGTGGGAGAGCACACGGCTTCTGATTCAAAGGTCCGGATTCGAATCCCGACACTGGCTCACACCAATGACTTTTCGAAATAGTTTTCGGAAGTTAAGTGTGATAAATATCGATGACTGAAAACTTTGTGCCCGGTATGGCAATAGGTTCGCCTCCTATTCCATTTAGGACGTAAGCATAACGGCGAGACGAGGCTTAACAGCCGCTGTCTGCACCTTCGGGTAACAAAAGGCTTGAAGTTATGTTATGTTACCTAAAGTGCTTAATCTGAAAAAATATCACTTTTACTTTACTTTAAACATGTTCATGACATTAAAACAAACTTTAGGATTATACAACAAAGGATCTGTACAAACCAAACTTTTCTTTAGTAAATATATCTTGTTAATAAATATTCAATTTTTGTTTCATGGTCTGATGTGGGTTACCAATAGTAAAAATCATATTTTTAACATCAACTTTTTGATTTTTATTTCCAAAAAATGGGTGCTCTCTGTGTCAATGAAAATAGCTTTTGAACAAATACCATCTTTTTGTTCATCACTCGTGAAAATGATCTCTGTAAAGAGTTCGAAACGTCTGGAAATTAATAAAATTGGTAATAAATAAACGCGATATAATCCTAAAGTTTGTTTTAATGTCATGAACGTGATTCGCGAAAGTCTTAGAGATAAATATTTAAACTTGTTTATGTTTTTTGTCAACGGAGTGGTTTGTATGTATATATCATGTATGTTGATGATACAAACCACTCCGTTGATACCCTCTACGATAAAAAGCATCATAATTCGTGACGTAATTTCAAAAATCATATATTAGGAGAGACAGTGGAATGCGACATTGTTTTAAACTAATAAATTTCCCAAATTTACACATTCTATTAAATAATTTATAAATAATTTGATATTTCGAGGCTCTCTGGTCCAGTCTGAGGAGACTACCCTAATGAGACTAGCCTTCTTGCTAGACAAATATTATTATCACGCCTAGATAACTTGCGATTTAACACATATATGTAAAGTTGAGCGGATATGGTCATACAGTTTTCTGTCCTAATCATAAAAAGACGATTAATATACATAAAAGGCATTATAGCGTCTAGGTTTTAGCCTGTCCAAATTGAGAAAAAAAAATTCTAACTCGCAATGGTTAAGCAAAATAGCCATTGATTTATTTGTTTTGACTAAAAAGAGCTACGTATTCAGGGTACGAATTTCTACACAACCTTCTTTATTTATATGAGGAAGTAACTGAAATGTGAGTTCCCGCTTCACGCCGCTTTTTTTGGTCGACTTTTTGTTACGCTCTGGTTTTTCCCCACGATTTTTTATAACTGTAATTTTAAACAAGAAAATAAAGAATTTTAACACGGTCAATAATTTACAGTTATAAAAAAATTGCAACATTGCTATATTCATCTTGAGGTTTCAGTATAATCTAGACATTTTTTCATTAAACCTGTGAATTCAGCTAGGTAACTAGCGTCGTTAAACATTGTTTAAATCTAACGTCTAGGTATCTGCTAAGTCTACTAATATGTAATATTTCCATATGGATCGATAAATGATTAATAAATATTAGTAACTATATTAGTTTCAGGTACGGCTATGTTAAGTCTCTGTGATTAATCTTCAGTAATAAATGAGACTATCACCTACGCATCTCAACTAAGAATACTCAACAACTCGAATTTATTATTACTATCATGCTGTTTTATATAATAGAATTGTTATCTCTTCTTGGGTTGTAGAAATAAAATATAGGGTATCACGAAAAATTGGCTTCGGCAAAGGGACGAAATTAAAAGCAGTCGAGTTAATTAATTCGCTGGGAAACTAATCATCAATATAGATTGGTGTCATTACGATGTTCTTCTGTATGAATTGAAAAGAAAAATCTATGTTTGGAATATAAATGACACATTTATATTATTTTTTACATGACACATGAACTGTTTTGTATTAGTTTGAGTTTTATTTTTGCTTTTATTTATCTGTGAACACTGACAGATATTACGGATGACAATTAACTGTCAACTCGCCGAAGTTTTAGGTATTTTTATTTAAATTGTACCTAATGAAAATGAGCATTTTTATATTCAAATCAAAGAAAGTGAAACTACGAGTAATTGACGAATGGACTGAACTTTAACTTTAACCATGCAAAAGTATTTGCATGATTAAAAGTTACGTACTGCAATATTGACTACGCAGATGGCTTAGTACATATTGCAGTATGTAACATTTTGAACAATGAATACCATTTACAAATTTGTCTTTCTTATTTTTTCAGTCTTTGATTTTTGTAAGCAAAATAGTACATCAAATTAGCAGTATAATTGTTTATAAATAGAAAGTCCCGGCACGAATGCCAGTGGCCAGTAGCTTCCTCAATTTACAACCGTCCATGGCCTCCACTTAATATCTTCAACGTCACGGCACGTATACTCTACGTTTATAATAATAATAATAAGCCCCCTATAATCCATCCATACGTCCGAGTTGACCATCTGATTCATGTGGGGGGCGGACACGCGATATAACTATTACTAGTGCGGGTAACATGGCTCTGGGAACCCATATTCCATGGAGATGTATCTAAGAAATAGACGTATAGGGCCGCTACCCGGGGGCGATCGCCGGGGCACATCTGGAGCTGACGCTGGATGTGACAGCATACGATCCGTCGGCGGAGGAGAGTTGAATAGGCGGGCTTCCTCCGCGTCACCCGAAGATACTACAGCCAACCCGACAGACTACCGACAGACTGACAATGATAACATTAGCGTAAATTCATAAATATCCAATAGAACCATATAGCCCATCATCAAACTCTTTTATACCAACACCAGTGTCATCCTTAGGGTCAGACTCAAGTAGAACTCACTCTCCGGTCTTAAATGTTGCGCAGGAGGTTAATACCTTTACCTACTCCTGCGTCCACTAAGGCTGGTAAACCAAGAGTGCGCATGAGATGGAGTAAAGAAGTAAACACATTTATCATGCGTACCTACTATCACATTACTAAATTAGAGACAGATATGACTATTTACAGAAAACGCCTACACGAACTTTTCTCCCGACAATATCCAGAAATCACAGTTACTGAACAGCGAATTTCAGATCAACGTAGAGCAATAATACGAAATAAACTCTTTTCACAAGAAACATTAGAGCAACTAAAAGAGGAAGTCCGAATAACTTTAAGTAAAGATAAAAATTATGCTACAAATAGGAACCTTGATCCATTTACAGACACTCAAATCGAAGATAGCCCAGATAATGAATATGTCATGTCACCCACAGCTACAACTCATTTACCATCACAACCATACCCACTTCTACAAACAATAAACACATCAACACAAACAGAAATAATTACATTGACTCTCGAAAATGACATCGAGATATTGGTCCACAATAATAATGAAACATTAGATACTTATACCGGGGAATTAGAGACTAAATTTCAAACTGCATTAACAAAATACTCGGGTATAAAGCCCGCAGATCGACAAAAATTAACAAAGTTCAATTAGTCAGTTGAATACTATACTTTATATAGTATTAAACTGACTAAATTAACTAATTTATTTAAAAGACACACAACTGACAGATATTCATACTTTAATATATTGCACAGCAGTAGTTATATCCGTGGAGCTTAGTTACAAAATATCACACAACTATCAAAACTTTAAGACAAGAGATAACAGGAAGCCTGCATGGCAATTAAGAAAGACATTTTTTTTAATAATAATATCTTGGACACAATACACACAGCGCCCTCTAGTTCCAAGCTAAGCAACTAAATGCTTGTATTATGGATACTAGTTAACGGATATTAATACATATATACTTTTATTTTGTAAATAAATACTTATAATACATAGAAAAACACCCAGACGCCACACAAATATTCATGTTTGTCACAAATATTTGTGCTCGGGTGGGAATCGAACCCCCGACCTCATTGCTGCAGCCGGTAGTTTTACCAATGCGCCACGAGGCCCGTCATTGTAAATATTAGAGCTGACTGCGGACACTTTTCACAGTACATTAACAATAACAGATTGAAAAAGGTAGTTAAGATAATTGAGCAAATATTTAAAAATCATTTAACACACACTGGGCACGAAAGTGAAAACAAAAATCCCTCGGAATATCTGGACACACTGACACAAAAACTTGCAGTAAAAGTAAACCGACTGATTTCTATAAATATTTAGGATACAAGCAAACAAAAGGATTAAAGCACACAGTAATTAAAGAAAACATTTTAAGTGAATATAAAAATAGAGTTAATGAATTATGCAAAACCCAGCTTTCCGCTAAAAATCTTTTTAAAACTATAAATACATATGCTATTCTCGTATTGACATACTCATTTGGAGTAATAAAATGGTCAAAAACAAATATGCACCTGGAACGAGTAACACGCACAACTCTAACGAAATATAATCATTTACACCCAAAATCAGCAATAGAACGACTAACTATCAAACGAGAAATGGGAGGTAGGGGCTTGATAGATATTACACAGCTTTGGCAAAACAAATCCAAAACCTCAGAGTTTTTTTTCAGAAACCAAATAGTCAATATTATTCACCAAAATCTAACACTCAAAGATAATCTCATTCCAAACTCACTTACAGCATATTATAACTACAGACCTCAAACCGTGTTGGAAAATACTACACATAAACTTTATTATGACCGAGCCATTCTTACTGATAAAACTATTCACTATAATAGACCAAACGTAGTATTACAGGATAAACAACCTATATGATCAACATTTCAGTACCAAATACACATAATTTGCAAAAACTTATTAGTGAAAAAATAAGTAAATACGCAGAACTAAAAAAAGAAATAGCCCGAATTTGGAGGCAGGATAAAGTATATGTAGTGCCCATAGTACTCTCCACCACAGATATAATCCCCAAACATCTTCACAGTAGTGTAAAATTACTTGGTTTAAAAGAATCCCTCTATATAATCCTACAAAAACCTGCAATCTTGAACATCTGTAGAATAGTAATAAAGTTTATGGCATTCGATGAAAATAGTTTCTACAATGCACCTTCCACATAATACATACTACACGTTACATTTACTTGGTTCGCGCCCGTAAATCTAATGAATACCAATTTTTTTAAAGGTTGAGAAAAAAAAAATAATACTGCTGAATCTATAGACCACGTTACCGGGGGATGCGCATTTCTTGCCAATAAACAATATACTGAAAGACATAACAATGTTTCTAAACAAATTCATGCACTACTTGCTAAAAAAATACAATTTAATAGATAAAATAGAACCCTATTATAAATATAAAGCCAAAATCCGTACTAAATAGTGAAACTACGAAGTTGTATTGGGATCGGGACATAATCACCGATAAAAAAAATAATAGACCGGACATAACACTTACCATTAAAGACAAAAAAGTAACATATTTAATAGACATATCGATACCTAATTCAGAAAACATTTACAAGAAATATACAGAGAAAATACAAAAATACATCCCCTTGGCGGATGAAATACGACAAATGTGGCAACTAAACGTAGTCAAAATAGTACCAATTATAATATCTTCCACAGGCCTTAATCCTAAATCTTTACATGCATCCATAGAACAACTAGATTTACACAAAGCTACACATATCCTTAAAGAAATCAGTTATCATCGACACATGCTCCATAGTCAGACGATTCCTCACATCAATTACACGAACACCGACTTCAGTAGGCAACGATGTTACACATTTGGTGTAAGCCCGTGAATAGCACGTTAATTTTACCAGTAATTGCTGAGATCCAAAGGGTTATAAAAATACTCCTTATTTGCACACCATAAACATTAGATCTTATAAAAACAAATTATACTTCAACCAATGTACATTATTTACCATTTACGATTTACGATGGCGGTTTTAATAGAACAAAATAGGTTCATTTATAACTCGAAATTTTGTCAAATTATAAAAATGACATGAAAGTATTCCTTTGCCCCGCGGGAGTAAATCATATTCCTGTCGTAAAATGGTGCTCATATTTTTATATTAGTTTTATTATAATATCTTCACAGTGCTTCAACAATTTTGTCATAACTATAAACGCATATTTTTTCAGGAAAGAATTTTGATTAATACCATCCATTTCTCTACACTTCAAAAATGAATTAATTGAAAATAAATTAACATAACAAGCTTTTTAACTTAGTTATGTAGTAACTTATAACTTGGATGCCGATCGCTAGTAAATTTAAAGCAAAAAATAGAAGTGGCAATGCAGAACTGGCATATTGCCTCTATAGAACCTACTCCGTATCAAATTTAACGGCCGCTATCTAAGGTTTTATTCCCAATAAAAACTAGAGAACACACAGAATCACAGCGAGATAAAACTATGACTGTTGAATGGGCATTATCACAGTTGGTTCCGTTGTTCAATGGAGAACAGCTTTTCGATTCGGAGATTTTGTTAACAGCTGAACTATAGCGGACTTTTGAAAAGTTTATTATAGAATAACTTTTTAAGTTTTTGTCAATTTTTATTACTCTATAATAAGTAAGTATGATCCAGAGGTCCGGGTTCGATTCCAGACACTGGCTCACACCAATGACTTTTCGAAATTGTTTTCGGAAGTTATGTGTGATAAATATCGATGACTGAAAACTTTGTGCCCAGTATGGCAATAGGTTCGCCACCTATTCTATTTGGGACGTAAACATAACGGCGAGACGAGGCTTAACAGCCGCTGCCTACACCTTCGAGTAACAAAAGGCGTGAAGTTATGTTATGTTTTGTTAAGTAAGTATGATCACATACTACACTAGTTAATATACTATCAACAATTTCTTTTTTTTATTGTTTTCGTTAATCTTGTTTTACATCTTGAGTCGATTAGAATGTTTAAATATTGCACCATTCTCCTCTAAGTTAAAAAAGAGACAAAACAATCCTTATACTAAACTTAAAATTCCTATAGTTAGTAGAGGTGAGACCACAATTTTCTTCTTAAGTATATGCTTACATGTTCATGTTATACTTGTATTGATTTACGAGTTTGTATTTAACAAACAACATAAGTACATTAGTTAAAAATTTTATTTTTTCATTCAATACAAAAAATAATTTAAGATAATTATTGTCATTTCTTTAATACGCTCATCTACGAAACTAATTCTGATTGACACCTTTTCAAAACAACACAAAAACCATTTTTTACCCGAGGAAATGCTTTATACACACCCCCGGCCTGAGAACAGCAGGTTCTCTAGTTTGGGACTCCCAAAACAGTAAACTGCAACCCTGGGGAGCCCGTCCTCCCGAAATACAATAATATAAACCTACAATAACTATTATAAATACGTTATAATAACCAAAAATATATATATCAATGTCAATAAAACATACGTTACGTGTTCTTAACAATAATATTTATTCATATCCGGTCTAGTAGCCGCGTTTAATCGTGTAAGATCTCTACATAGACGTATTTCCCATTTTTTTAGGTACTACGTGTAGAATACTAGACCATGCACATCTAGGCGGCCTACATATCCCTAAATCCAACATAGTAGCGAATAACTATATTAACTTTATCGTGCGGTAAACGTCTGGGGCGCGTAGATATCCGCCTCTGCTACCTGCACCGCCACACCTAGTTTTCCTCCTGCCTGTTCCCGGCGCAGAGCGGCACACATCTATAAGCACGTTGCTTACCACGTAAGTGATACTGACATACCCAATCCGGGCTGGGATAGCTGGAACGTGAGCGGCGGTAACCAAACCTTTCTTGCGACTGGCCGCGTTGCGCTCAATCGCGTTTTCGTTACGGGAACTCAGTTTCCTTAATAATTCCTCTGGCGCATCCCTGATTTCTCGTATATCTGTAACACCTCAAAATTTCATACTAATTACTCTCTGGAGGCTTCACTAATAAATCTGTACTCATATTAAGATTTATCGTTATATATCAAAAACGATGGCTCGTACAAAAAAAGTATTATTTTTTTTGTAGATAATTTTATCATCTACAATTTTGTCTCAGGTATTTTTATGATAGAACTTACTGAAAAACGCGTTAAATTTATTTTTTTGATGTTTGACCTTGATTTTTTTTTCCTTACAGGGGAAAGATAGGGGACTTACAAATTTTATTTTTAATGATATATTAAACAATCATACCGATTTTCAGCTTGGTGGGAATTTAGGTCACTTCGAATGTCTAAATTGACCGGACTAGTATGGGTGATTTTCTTTCAGAACTAGGTCTCGTCGCTGTATTGTGAGTACTTCTGCTTTCTTCTGAGGTTTCTGCCCTTATAAGCCATACGTTAAGCTGGTCCGTCTAAAATTCCGGAATTTGCGAATCAACGGAAGTGCATCCGCGTTATAAGATTCAGGTTTCGGGTCATTTCTCGATTGTCCTAGCGTGGGCGATGGCATTGTGTTGGAGTTTGTGGATTCAATTTTCGCAAAAAATAGCGAACCCACATGAGTTCGCTATTTGTACAGTATATAACAGTTTTTTGAAAGTCGGTGTTTCTTCACACTACGGGGTTTCTTGATTACGTGTACGTCGGTGTCACCAATGTAACGGGCTATGTTACTTACTGGTGATTATTCTGGTGGATGGTGGTATCGTGAGGCGGTTCTTCCATGATGGTGGGTAAGTGATCGATCAAGAAAAGACGTAAATACAATCTTGTCATCTTTATTGTGTCAGTGGCAACTGTCTGTCACTGCACACTGTCTGCTTGTGACCACGGCCAGTGCAACCTGGCCGAAACGTCAAGCTAATCAAGGTAAATATTTGTTTACTTAAAAAAGTGTCGCGTAAATTCCCGTTCATCATTATCACTGAGTAATTTGCAACGCGAAAGCCTAAAAGTTAATGACATGACCCTCAATCAATTTGCGCATAGTTTTCAAAATGAAATCATTAAAAGTTCAAGCAAATTTACCTTTTAAAACTAGATGACGCTGTGTGTATTGTGTCCCAAATATTAGCAAAATATACCAAAATGCAGCGTATCAAAGGCAATTAGTAAGTATATTATTGATTTGCCGATCATTTTAAATAGATGAATTCTTAAACATTTAGTGAGAATGAATGATATGTCATAAAATGGTATTTACATGCTCGAGGCGGCAGACATTTCATTGTGTCAGATACTGTCTTGGTATCTGTGAGTAATAACGGTTTGATCTCGTCTTAATAGATTTTGTGATAAAGATGTCACGGGCATTTTCGACTTAAATGGAATTATAGTTATTAAATAATATTGATTGAACTTAAATATTGTCATTGATGTATTTTACTGAAATAAGGTTATATCGTTGTAATATTTTTGTGGCGGACGTGTATATGCTTAAAAAACAAAAACGAAATGGTGTCGTGGGACACCAGGTGGGAACGAAGTTCCTTCGGCTAATGTAGAATCGACACAATTCGCAAAAAAGAAAGAAGGAGAAAGGTATTATAGACTACTCGCTTGTGTCTACGATTGTCGCGGCTATGCACGTCTCATTTAACCGAGTCCGGACACATAATCGGGTACTTTACTACATAATATTTGCCTAAAAAACGAATACTTACATTTTGTATTTTGTGATATCTTTTAAATGAAATTTCCGAATTGAATCATTCAAAAGGTTCTAAAAAGGTATTGAATCTCCCTTTATTGAAGAAAATACCAATACCAATGTATAAAATAAAAAAAATCTAAAACGACATCATTATAATTATTTTAAATAATTCAAAACACACTTATTGTGAGATAACTACAATAGTTGGACATTAAGCATTGTGAACTTTTTTGTAGACAATTATATGTTCTTTAAAAATGTTGTACATTGTTTTGTTCTAGAATCAATAGTTTTCGCAGCGTTCACGATGTAAGATTTTTTTTTCAAGTCATTTTCTTACACCTTGGGTTACATTATTGGACTTATAGTAAGGATCCCTAATTTATTTGAAAATGTAATATAGCCCTCCTCGATGAATGGACTATATTTCACTGAAAGAATTTCTAAAATCGGACCGGTGTTTTCTGAGATTAGCGCATTCAAACAAACAAGCGCACGTCTCATTTAACGGTTTTATTCCATGGACGTTTTCTTATTCCACGGATTTTTTCTTACGGTTTTACTATCACATTTTTTTCAGTTCGGTCGCGCAGCAAAACCCCTATCTTCTCTAGCCTGCCGTAAGTAACTTCGTTTCAAAAATATTTTTTGCTTTTTATGAAAACAATAATAATAATACATTTATTACTATATTATATTATAAAATTTTTATTAGATATGAGACTAAGGTCGAAGCAATTCACCAGATGATAAGCGATGGGTGCCGCCCAGGGATGTGTTCAACAGCTAGAGGGTTACACTTACATTGCGCGCCTTAGACGGAATATTAAGTAAAGAAAGTAAAGTAAACACATTACCATAAATAGAAATTTGAGTAGACCGTGAAGATCATATTATTATATATCCGAGTCAAGTTAAACAATATTTCGTAGGATTCAAATTATATAAAAAAGAAAAAGCTGAAGTAACCTTTCTTACTTCTGCTCAAATAAGCATTATGTAGTTAAACAGTTAATGATTACAAAGTAATCTTTCCCCTTCATAATATTTTGAAAATAGTCAAACTTATATCAAAGTGATATTTCTAAATCGACAATTACCTACATTAACTGAAGAACTCTGACGTTAGGAGGGAAGCGTTATGACGTATTAAGACTAGTAAATTTGAAAGAATATACTAACAAAAAAGTGAATAAAAATAAAGCCCAAGGAAATCGCCTTTCTCATCCAGATAATCTTATTATCTGCCCACCTTTTATATGGAGTGCTTAGTTTAATTCAGCGTGTACAAGCATCCATTTACGTTTTCAATTGGTGTATTGTCAAATTGAAATTAAATTTCAAGCAAAGTAACTTTGTAACAACATTACTCACCTCTTGATATAGACGGGTGGAAACGCTTATCGTAATTGAAAACCAATTTTTGAGAAAAGTAATAGAAATAGATCTATAAAAAAAAAAAACATTTTGAGCATTAGTAATACTCCGTTTAGAAGCAAGCTTACATTATTATTGACTTACATTTTCTTCACAATAATAATAATTGAATTTATAATCTAATCTAATAAATAATATAATCTCAATATGAAAAATAATAATAATTGAATTTTTCAAACAAGCAATGAAAAAATTAGCTGATGTATTTTTTATTTAAATTGACAGGTGATTGATTAAACAGAATATTGTGTATTATTATAATAACTTATAATTATAAGTTACTGTATTTTCTTCGAGATGTTGTTGAAAACAAGAACATGGAGAAATAAATAAACAATATAGGCAGTTGTTTTTGGCAAGACAAAATTTATCTGAAAAAATTTTAGCAGTGATTCGCTGCATGAATGGGCCGGCATGACGGCGTGAAATACCTCGAACTCTTGATTTTTTATATGTGAAAACTTTAACTTTGTTATGCAGGACAGTTGTACTTATAGTTTCTTAAGAAAGTAAATACATGAAAAGTAATAAATTATGCATTCATATTAAATATAATTGATTACCTATGTGTCACGACGCAATGACATAATAACATAACTATGAACGAGGCCTTTGGTAATATGATATTTGCTGGATGAATCAAAATTGAATAAAATAAATAAAATAATTAAACGCAATTGTCTTCTGATATTATAAACTTCAATGACTCACAGCGTTATTAATATATTAGGTTTTAGGACAAAAAATTGTAACGATGTAAATAAAGTTACAAGTTACATCGTTTATATCGTCACTTTAAAAAATCTTAAAACTTAGTTTTTTTATGGGATAGGAGGGCAAAAGAGCAAGCGTGTTACCTGATGTTAAGTAACCAGCGCCGCCCACGGTTGCTGCATGAAAAGGCCGGCTCGACTGGTGAAACACCACAACCTCTCTATAAAGGCGGTGAGTAGTTGCTAACCATCAGGTGATCCACTTGCTCGTTTGCCCTCCTATTCCATAAATAAAAAAATAAGATTCTTACTTCTATACAAATTTAATGTCCGGTGCTAGCGGTGTTACTGTAAAAAACATTAAATATAAAAGAAATAGAGTCGAACTTTACTGTTGTATTTTATAGGCGCAATGACAGTATAAGTTTTTTATGACACTTTTACTAGTAACACGGGAAACTGGTTACACAAGTTAGTGCAAGCTTCGAGAGAGTTCGCGTAGAATCATACCGCTAATACAACTTTCAAGAAAGTGTTTAAAGTGATTCATAATAATATCCTTTAAAGATTCTAATCGTTCATAAGTTAATTAATGTTACGATTCTTAGACTCATCAGTTAAAAAAAGTTCTCTGACGGATATTCTCATTCCTGAGTTTATCTTTCAGAGTTACCCCAATTCTCTGACGGATATTCTCATTCCTGAGTTTATCTTTCAGAGATACCCTGAGCATAGCCCGCTCCATAGCTCGCTGAGCGACTTTAAATTTGTGGACCAGTCCCACCGTGAGTGTCCATGTTTTGGCACCGTAGGTCATCACCGGTAAGACGCACTGGTCAAAGACTTTGGTCTTCAGACATTGCGGTATAGGCGAACTGAACACTCGACGCAGTTTGCCGAATGCAGCCCAACCCAGCTGAATCTTCCTTTCGGCCTCCTTCTCGCAGTGTTATCTACCCAACTGGATGATTTGGCCTATGTAGACGTATTTGTTTACGACTTCGAGAACTTCGACCTTATCGGTCCGGGCACGACATGTTCATTGAACATGAGCTGGTCTTGTCCAAGTTCATGCCCAAACCGACAGGCCGGGAGGACTCGTCTAGGCTGCGCAGCATTCCGCTTAACTGTTCCAGCGACTCTGCCATTACAACGATGTCGTCGGCGAACCGAAGATGCGAGATTTACTCACCATTCAAGTTGATACCCTGTCCAGTCCAATCCAGTGTCTTGAAAACGTCCTCCAGAGCATTGGTGAAGAGTTTGGGAGATATAACATCTCCCTGTCTTATACCTCGATTTAGCTCAATGGAGTTCGTCACCTTTTTTTTTTTTTTTACGCGAGGAAATGCTTTATGCACACCCCCCGCCTCGGTGCGGCAGGGGGTAGTGTGGGACTCCCAAAACAGTAAACTGCAATCCAATCCTAGGGTTACCCACTAAAACCTCGCGGCGACCTTCCTCCGGCGTTGGGGTGGTCCAGGATTCGGATAAACTCCTCTGGTCCACCCCGCCGTCGCCCCCCCTCTGTCACGAGGGGGTGCTCATCCTCGGGGAGCCTCGGAGAGGCTCCCCCGGGCGGGGCGGCTCCGACCGCGCGCTATAAAGAGGCGCGCGGCCGGCGGCGCCCCCGACGACCCTCCCCGGCCGCTCCGGGGGGTCATCCTTCCCGGGCCGCGACCCCGGCGCACCCGCCTTCACCTGGTCCTGTATCTGGACAGCCATCGTGGCGGTGTCATACAAGCATCTCAACACCTCGATATAACGCCAGGCAATCCGACATCGGTGCAGTGCATCCAGAACTGCCCAAGTTTCGATGGAGTCGAAGGCTTTTTCGTAATCCACGAATGCCATACACAGCGGCTGATTGTACTCTTCGGGCTTCTGTACAATCTGCCGAACAGTATGGATGTGGTCCACGGTACTAAAGCCTTTTCGAAACCCGGCCTGCTACGGAGGCTGGAAATAGTCGAGTCTTGGAGCGAGACGATTCGTGACGACCTTCGAGAACGACTTGTAGATATGGCTCAGGATTGAGATGGGTCTGTAATTCTTCAGTAAGGTCTTATCACCTTTTTTGAAGAACAGGACCACCGTACTCCTGCTCCAAACATGTGGTGTTATACCCTGGTGTATGACGGAATTAAAAAGACCCGCCAATTCCTTTAGGATAGGAGTCCCGCCGGATTTTAGTAGCTCTGTAGTAATTCCGTGATCACCGGGTGCCTTGTTGTTCTGGAGTTGCCCAAGAGCCGCACTAATCTCGCTTTCTGTGATATCGGGAATGTCCTCACTATAGTGACGCGTCTGTGGTCATCATTTTGAAATGCTATAACATATTGGCTAAAATTATTACTATCATATCCACTGAAAAAAAAAAACAAAATAAAATTTTGTAAATACAAGAAATTTTAACAATGCTTATTAAGCGTTTTATAGCAAGAAATATGATCCCTTTGAAATATGTCAATTGGATATATTTTTATAAAATTTACATATTTCTTAAAGAATATTTGTCTAAACTCCCTTCTTCGATTTTATTATTTTTATTGAATGTTAATCTATACGAATTAGATTGTATTTATAGATTTTATTTTATTCATTTAATATCACTGTAGGTAACTTTCACTCGAGAAAAAAGTAGCTAATTATAAACTCAATGATACCTATTCATTTAACAAAAAAATCCTTGAAAAGTCAATTGTAGGAATATTTTCAATTAAAACTTTTGGTTACGTGTTCAATCGAGTCAGTCACTCTTTGTAACGAACTTTTTTAATACCTCTCCCGAGAAATTCAATATTTCAATATAATTGTTGAATTTTTACAATAAAAATTTGTCTGCATCAATTGCTGGGCGAATTCTTATGAGGCTTTAGTCAATAATGGCAAGAATAGATTTATCAGGCACAAAGATCTTTTATAAATTAATATCAATTTAAAAAATGGTGCTGTGTGGCGCCGGCTTAGAATACCGCTTCTTCTTCTTCTTCTTCCCGTGGGTGTCGTAAAAGGCGACTAAGGGAAAAGGCTGTAAGAATGGGCAACAGCATTCTCTCTCAACAAAATACAGCCTACTGCGATCGCCAACCCGCCTGCCAAGCGTTGCGATTATGGCAAAAACCCCCCATGATGGAACAAACAAATATTAGGTTGCACAGGACCGGCAGTTTTGCCGCTCTTTGGGGGAGGCCTACGTCCAGCAGTGGACCTCTAAAGGCTGATGATGATGATGATTAAAAAGTGGTTTGTTAAATATTATTTTATGTAAATTTTCCTAAGTTCTATTTTTTTTCATCATAACTGGCAAATCTCATATGTAACTTATACCAAAGGGTGTAGGACTATGCCCACAATATTTTTTAGCACCTACACATCCACTGACACAATTTGGTCTGTTATCGCTATTTATTACACAAATGTTTCGAAAATGCGATTACCCGTGAGTACGAACTTAAATTCCAGATTCTCTTTTTAAAAATACTAATACTTTTTAGAGGTTCCAAGTTTAATTCCTAACAAACAGTTCAGTGTATTGTTTGAAATGCCTACACATTCAATTTTTAAAGGCGTAAAGTTAAGTGTGAATACTAATACAGTATTCTGACTTATCTAAGTTAGAGTTATTGAGAAACATGACCCTATAACAATCAATATAAAAGATATATGTAACTGATTTTCTCGAGACCTTCAACTTTTTTCTGATTTAAGGAGGAAATTTTGTATGTTACTTAGGCATTTACAAGAACGTGGTAAATTAACAAGGAGGTTTTGCGACGTAGCCTGCATAAGAATGGCGTCTTTACCATCCCTTATGTTTTATTTATTTTTCTCTTCACTAATTCGTCTTTACCCTTGTGAAAATTGATGCTGAATTATACTTATAACATTACATAACTTCACGTCTTTATTCATGCGACGGTGTAGGCAGCGGCTGTTAAGTCTCGTCACACAGATATGCTTACGTCCCAAATGGAGTAGGTAGTCCCTATTGCCATACCCCGGGCCAAAAGTTTTCAGTCCTCACACATACATACACATATAATACACATAACTTCACGCCAAAGCCCTCGCGGGGTAGGCAGAGAGAACGTAAGCGACGTAAACGAAGCACCTAACATCACCGTCCTCCAGAACTTGTTCTATTTGGTCATGGAATGTGTGTCTTGGCCGTCTTCGACTCCTACATCCATCCACTTTTGCATTGTATATCTGCTTAGTCAATCTTGCATCATCCATCCTTTCTACATGTCCGAACGATTGGAGCATGCCCTTTCTTACTTTCACATCGACACTCTCTATCAATCCGACTTCCTTCCTTATGAACTTGTTTTCGACGCGGTCAGCGAGGGTCACTCCGTAGATTTTGCGCAATGCCCTCATTTCGACCGCGTTTATCCTACTTTTATGCACACTCTGCCATACCCAGCTCTCGCTTCCATAAGTTAGCATTGGAATCAGTATTGCATTGTGGATTGCTAGCTGGGCTTTTCTGCTAATATATTTTGCGCCTGAGAATCTGCTCAACGCTCCATTTACTTTATTTCCTATCGTCACTCGTCTTTCTACATCCGCGGTGTACCTTACATCCCTGCTAAAAGTGCATCCAAGATATACAATTTCGTGCATCTGTTCCAGTACTACATCATCAACCATTATCCTTTCATCCGTTCTGGATTCCTCCCTTTCAAACACCACAACCTTCGTTTTCATCACATTCAATTGTAAGCCTTTCATAAAACATCTTTCATAATAGTGACTAGTGTTAGTAGTAGTGTGCAGACCAGACGGCGATTCGGCTAAGAGCACGGCGTCATTTGCGTAAAGCAGGCAGCTCAAAACTAGGTCACCCATGCTTACATTCGTTGATCTCACTCTCTGAAGACAACAGTTGACAACTGTAGACAGTTGTAAGGATGAACAGCCGAGCGGACAGCACGCAACCCTGTCTGACGCCAATATTGACGACAAACCAGGTTGACAAGCGGCCGTCAACGCTGTGCAGCCTTCATAAGTGGACTGCACAGCGCGCAGCAGTGAGCCGCCCACCTCGTAGGCCGGAAGTATATCCCACAGGTCCTTTCGTAACACCCTGTCAAACGCTTTTTCCAGATCAACAAAACCGCAGAAAACCTTCCGGCTAGCACCCAGTTGTTTCTCCACGATGTTGCGGACTGAAAAAGTCTGATCCATGCACCCTCTTCCACTTCTGAAACCACCCTGAGCCTCCCACAACACTTCGTCAGATATCACCCTCGTTTTCCCTTCATTAATCTTCCCATACACGATTCTAAGCTGATCAAACTGATGGCCCTGTAACTGGCGCACTGCATACGTGATCCCTTGCCTTTATACAAGGGCACGATGACAGCACGCCTCCAGTCGATAGGAACCTGCTCAAGGTCAGGAAAGCGTCCCGGACACAGGCTCCACTGTGCTTTATCATTTCAGAAGAATATCTTCCATAGTAATGTCCCCGTCCGATGTTGGCGCGGCGGCGTCAGTCGTAGACTCACTCGCGGCGCCCACATCCGGAACATACTCGTCCATTTAAAAGTACTCACCAAAGTACTCACTCCACCGACCCAAAACATCCTTTGGGTTTACAAGAATGTCACCAGCCTTAGACATAATCTTGTCCATTCTGGATTTTGATGAAGAACCCCGAGACTTTCTAACTTCCCTTCAGAAGAGTTTGTTATTGGACTCGAAGTTCTCCGTCCACCTCACTTCCTCGTTCACAACTAATCTTTCACGCGACTCTTACGCGGCGGTAGCTCTAATACTTTTTCTCTGTCATACTATCATTCTGATTCAAACTTGAGACATAATCCAACCTGTTTTTTTTTCTTTCTTTCGACGTTGGATTTTACATCCGCGTCCCGTCAGGCATCACCTCTCAGAATCTTATGCCTCTTTTTACAACCACATACTTCTTTTGCACTATCCACTATACTTTCTTTCATTCTTTCCAAGCTTTCTTCAATACCTAAGTCACAAAGACTCGCGTCATTGAGTCTTTTGCTGACTAGGTCTACATGCATACTCCGTACACTTTCATCTTCTAATTTCTCACAATTTATCCTTTCACTCACTTCTCACACTTTATCAATTGCGTCATTTATTTATTTTATTTATCTATTTATACTTTACTAGCTGACCCGGCGAAGTTTGTTTCGCATCTAAAGTAATAAATGAGTAGATTTTGGATAATATTAGGTTCAATTTGTGCTATTTATCACATTTAAATGCTGTCCCGCTATGTTAATGCTGCAATATTTTCGAAAATATTCGTTTAAATTGCGTCCATTACATGCACAATCTATTAAAGACACTTAATTGGATTAAATGGAATTGGAAACTTAATGCTGTAATGTTTAAAATCGCTTCGTAAACAAGCCATTATTTCTCGTAAAAAGTAAACAAATAAAAGTGGTCATTGTGGGTTATCCCTAAGAAAGTCCGCGCGGGCATATGTCTATCACATATGCCCTCACGGACTTTTTAGTAGACCTTCTGAAGGTGTTTAATGGTGTAGAGCATTGTTTCGATCTATTACATAGGGTTCAGCCAGCGTTTGCAATGATAGTGCTAAATCTCGAAAATTATCATTTTATCTTTATAACATCTATATGAATTATAGATCAAAACCACCCCGTGGTTCCTCTAACTATTAAAATAAATTAAAAGCAAAAATCCTTTTTAAAGAAGCTTTTATTTAAGCGGTCTAAAAATAAGAAAATAATATTTCCTTAAAAATTTCAAGTATCAACTTAGAGCCTCAGTATGTACAATTTATATAATAATAAAAGCTTGTCGCGCGAGTTGTAAATAAACTGTACTAATTTTATAATGTCAAATCAAATCAAAATAGCTTAATTTTCTTGGGTCTTCACACACAGTTAAATATAGTCCGTAAATACAAATATTTAACTTATTATTATATTTAAAGCATAACATATTAAAACACGAGCGCTTGAGAAAATTGCCTCATTGGAACAAAAACGCACGGACGATTCTGAGTGTAAGGTTGTCATGAGAAAAAATGGGCAAAACACTCATGTAAATTTTATTAATCTACTAACTTTACTATATTATCTATTGCAATTTAATTACCTACTGATAGGGAGTCAAACCTCGCGACAAGCTTTTATTATTATATAAATTGTACATACTGAGGCTCTAAGTTGATACTTGAAATTTTTAAGGAAATATTATTTTCTTATTTTTAGAGCCCTTAAATAAAAGCTTCTTTAAAAAGGATTTTTGCTTTTAATTTATTTTCTTATTTTTAGTTATAGCTGACTAGGTTAGTGTCATTTCATTCAATGCATCATTATTGCAAGATAGTTTACCGCTTAATTTCAAACAGTGCAGCTCTTCAATAAGGCGATCATCTTATTCAATTTCAGCTTAGAGCTTTCTTTTCCATTTAATCGCAATGATGATTTTTAATTCATAGCCATATTGTAGAAATGCATCAAAAACATGTATGCCATCATCTTGGATGGTCCACCGTATTGTATTTAGAATGACGTCACATTATTTTTCAAGTTATTCTCAACAAGCCCTTTCATTTGATACCCATATTGTAGAAATGCATTAAAAAAAACTGTTCCTCTATCTTAGATGATCCGTTATATTGGATTTCGAATGACGTCACATTATTTTTTCAGTTACTCTCAATGAGCCCTTTCATTTGATACCCATATTGTACAGAAGCTTAAAATATGTTTCCTCCATCTTGGATATTCCACCATATTGGATTTATAATGACGTCATATTATTTTTTGAGTTACTATTAACAAGCCCTTTCTTTTGATACCCATATTGTAGAAACGTAAATATTTTTCCCGCCATATTGGATTTGGAATGACGTCAAAATCAAAAATCAAAATCAAAATCTTATTTATTCAATTCAGGTCATTAAAGACACTTATGAAGGTCAATATTTTCAATCCGCCAATTCGATTACTCACGTCCTGAGAAGAATTGGCAAGAAACTCAGGGGAGTCCTTTTTTTTTTGTTTTTACTTAATTATAAGTAAACTAAATTACAAATTATTAGAATAATTTATAGAGCAAAATGAGGTTCCTCGCGTCAAACTTAGGACACAGTACGTTAATATTCTTTGGACGCTTGAACAGACCAGTCCCCACAAACAGCACCCGTTCACGAGCATGACCCATATCTCAGCCATCGCCTCATTCGCCATATTTTAGGGAAGGTGGCGACCCGATCAACGACGCCATAAGCAAGGACTTTTCAGTGAGCATGACTTATTCAAGATCCCAGACAAAACAAAAAAAAGAAATTAGTAAGCTTGCCGGTGAGAAACGTCACATTGCACACAATCTTACTAATTAACAGTAATGTTTAGTTAGCAGATTAACAATATTTTGCTACAGCAACTACAAACAATATAACACAAAAGAAGCAATTCAATTCCAAACGGTTTTATCATTGATATAATCTGCGATACAGTAATAAGCCCTTGAATATAGTCTACTTTTAACATATTTCTTAAATTTACCTAACGATAATTCAACCGCGTCGTTTGGAAGCTTATTATAAAAGCGTATACATTGACCTGGAAACGCGTTAGAAATTTTATGGAGCCTAGTAGTGGACACAGCAAGTTTGTTTTTATTTCTTAAGTTTAATTGATGAATATCACTATTTTTCTTAAATTTAGTTATATTTTTATGAACTTATATTAAATTATCATAAATATATTATGAATGTAACGTCATTATTCGTATCTCTTTAAATTTACTTCTCAGTGTATCACTGTGTGTGATAGCACGAATAGCTCGTTTCTGGAGCACAAAGACCGAGTCTACATCCGCAGCACTACCCCAAAGCAATAGACCATGTAATATAATGCTGTGAAAATAACTAAAATAAACTAAACGTGCAGTATCAACGTCGGTCAGTTGACGTATTTTCTTTACAGCGTAAGCGGCTGAGCTAAGTCTACCAGATAACGTCTCTATATGTGGGCCCCACTGTAGTTTAGAGTCTAATGTTATACCAAGAAAGACAACCTTATTGACCAATTCCAGTCTTCTGTTGTCCATCACGACACTGGTTTTTACTTGTTTAACATTTTTTGTAAAAAATCTAACCGATTTGGTTTTAATACCATTTAAAAGCAAATTATTAGCACTAAACCAGTTTACTATCTTTGAAAGAGCATTGTTTACATCGTCAATTACTGATTGTTGTCTCTTTACCTTAAAAACTAAAGAAGTATCATCTGCAAACAAAACTATTTCATGATTGTCCTTTACAAGATAAGGTAGATCATTAATGTACAAAAGAAATAGGAAAGGTCCCAAGATAGAGCCCTGCGGCACCCCCATCGCTACAGCTGATCCATGTGATCTCTTTCCGTTAACATCTACTGTTTGGATCCTATCTCGTAGGTAAGAAGTAAGAAGATCCAAAGCAATGCCCCTTATGCCATAGTGATGTAGTTTTCTGACCAGAGTCTTATGCTGGACACAATCAAAAGCTTTAGATAAGTCACAAAATACCCCATAGGCATCCTGCGACTCCTCCCAAGCCTCAAATATACTTTCGAGTAATTTTACCCCAGCATCACATGTTGACCGTCCTCGAGTGAAACCGAATTGTTTATTATGCAGCAGACTATTTTTATGAAAGTATTTAAGTAACTGAGCGAGGATTAGTTTTTCGAAAATTTTACTTAATGTAGGTAGTACAGATATTGGTCTAAAGTTAGTGGGATCTAATGTACTACCTGATTTATGCAACGGAATAATCTTGCTTAGTTTCATCAGGTCAGGAAACACACCACAATCAATACATCTATTAAAAATCACAATTAAAGCGGGAGCGATACTGCTAAATAAAGATTTTATAATATATACGGAAATGCCCCACAAATCAGCCGTCCTCTTAATATTAATTGATTTAAGCGCGACATTTAGATCAAACCTATCGACATGACGAAAATTAAAACCGTTATAAAATTCAGGCACATTTTCTTTAAGTAACGAGTCTGCAATGGAGGTGGAAGAGCCTAGAGCACTAGTAAGATTGACGGGGAAAACAGAAAAAAAATCTTCAAAGGCATTGGCCACCTCATAATCTGAGTTGGTATCATGGCCATTGACACATAACTTAAATTCTGAATCCCTAGCTGGACTCTTACCAGTCTCTTCACTGATGACTCTCCAAGTGGCTTTGATTGTGTTACTACTATTTCTTATTTTACATTTATTGAAAATAGATTTCGCCACTTTACAAACGCGTTTGAAAATCTTTGAATATAATTTTACATAATTTCCAAACTCTTCACTGCGGTTGAATTGTCTTTCATAGTACAACACGTACAAAGTTTGCCTACTTTTATGAATCCCTGTGGTTGCCCAGTCGCCAAAGACAGTGCTATTAGCAACAGTGATCTCCTTGGGAGTAAATATTTGGTTAAATTCGCGAAGAAAACAATTAAAAAATAAACTATACATTGAATTCGGTTCTAATTCATTATTTAAAAAAGGTAAGTTATTGGCTAAGTTAGCTTTCATACATTCCAAGCGACCAGCTGTTACTGGCACAAAAGTAATTTTTTTTTTCCCTTCATTTTTATTTTTTAATTTTATCGTAATCATTTGCCCAGAATGATCAGAATCTAATTTATTAATTATACTTTTTTGTGTAGGACTAATATCTGTATATGTATTATCCAAACAGGTAGCTGTAGTAGCAGTTGTTCTAGTAGGCTCCATAAATAAATTAACCAAATTATGGGATTTAAAAAGACTTAGAATTTTACAAGTTGCAGATGTATTAGCAAGAATATTCACATTAAAATCTCCACATACTAAAATACTTTTATCTGAATTACCAACTTTGCATAGGGCTTCATCCATGATTTCTATGAAAGAGTTAAGATCCGCGGCAGGTGGTTTGTATACACATAAAATAATGAACTTCTCCAATTGTACACAGGACAGTTCTATGGAACATTCTACAGAGAGGGACACAATATCTTTCCGTTCTTTAAATTTAAGGTTTTTATTGAGCAAGATTAGCGACCCCCCATGTACTGTGTTGACCCTGCAGAATGAACTGCCTACCTGGTGGTTGCTGAAATTAAACATAAGCTGATGCTTCTTCAACCAATGTTCAGTGATACACATAATACTAATGTTATCAGCGTTCATGAATAATTCCAGTTCTAGTTGCTTGCCCTCAGTCATACAATATATATTCTGATGCTCCAGGTTAATATCATTAACTGTATTATTTTTTTTACATTTATGTGGGCAGTGTGACCTGTTATATTTATCATTTGATTGTATTGCTAAATCAATTAATTGAGAATGTAATAAATTAGAGCTAGAGGTGGTTACCTCTGTTGTCTCATTAACTAATTTAAATGATTTATAATAGGAATGTCAGACATAAGCTTAATAGAAGCTAAATTATAATTAATGTCATTGTTTAATGAACAGGTACTGGAAGATACTATATCAATAGTCTTCCCAATTGTCACGTTGAGTGACAATGTCAAAAAAAAAAATAGTAGTAAAATAAGTCCAAATATAGTTTTGTCTAAATAAATAACATCCCCCGGACAAGAACTCCATACACTTTCATCCATCATTCTTTCAAAAAAAACTTACATATACAGATCATATTCAAAATTCACGACTATGACTGATCTTTTATACTATGAGTGTTTCCCTAACTAAGCTCAGGAACACTCAAGGGGAAATTATCCTAAAGCATCCTATCCACAAGACACTACATAAAATAGAGAGGTCACAACTAGCTTCGAATCAATACAACTGACTAAATAAGTCCTATTTACACCTAGCACTCTTAGCAGTAAAACTCTAAAATCTCCTAAGTGATTGCCCATTATAATAGGGAAACAATTCACTCCTAAACCGACTAAGCTAGGCCTAGCAGTCTACGCCGTACATGCCCGGCGAGGCAAACAATCCCTAAACGGTTGCCCCATAAAATGGAGAAACAACCACTAATCCAAAAACTATGTGCGAGTCCCTACTTTATGCAGTTAAAATTTTGAAAGTTAACAAATGAACAGAATAATTCATATTGTTCATGGAATCAAATTAAGTTAGCTTCATACTCAATTCTACTATGTTCTAACTCTAATGTACTCAGTTCCAAATCATCATATAATTGTAGTTTTTCTTTTGTGGATTTGGCACATTTAGATACAAATTTTTGTTTTTTTAATAACTTTTGTGTTTTTTTTAATGATTCTGTTAACTTTTATATATTTTTTTAGTTTATTCCTACCACAATTTAACATACACACTGACTGTTGTTTCTTTATTATACTATTGTTTGTTACACTACCCACTGGACATTGAAGAGTGTCAGTATGTTTGCATATTGCAGGAGAAACCAACTGCGGGGCACTCTCTACTAGCTCACTAAACAGACTTATATTCTGCTGCACAGTGATGTTGTGTGCATCCTCTTGCAGTTGTGAGATGTATGTGTGTGCCTCTCGAAGCTCCTGTTCCAGTGTGTATATTCTAGTAAGGGCCTGCTCATATTCATCACTGCAGCAATCATACTTATCAACTAGGATTTTGAGAGTGTCCCGCTCCTCAACAATTGAACTAAGTTCCTGTTGCAGGGCAGTCATGTCTCTTTTTAGTTTGGAGTTAGTGTTCAAAATATTTGTGAATTCTTTATCATTGTCGTCTCTTTCAATTTCCAATTGTTTGCACAACTCCTTAGAAATTTTTAATTCTTGTAGTGTCAGTTGGAGTTTAGTGTCCTCCTGACGCGATAATGCTCTACGAGTCATCATATTGTTATAAAGGTTATTAAAAACAGAAGCAGTCAGAAGTTATTAAGGATACTTGAGATTTTAAATATTATTTATATAAAATAATTATACCCACAATTAAGGTTTTCTTAAAATTTTATGCAATGAAATAAAAAGTTTTTACCTTATGAAAGTAACCTCAGGAATTTCTCTTAAACTAAACAATAGACACTAGATAATTTTAATTAAAATAATTTAGTTTTTGATGTGACAACAACGGCGACAGTGAAAACAAATTTATTTTTCTCTTTATACTACCTACGTTTACGCAGGTCAGTTACACTTAGAACACAAAATACGCAAGTACTAACCTTATTAACTTTATTTCAATATTTGTAATCCTATTAGGTATAAGGCAAATAAACTTTGTGCACAGCAATAAATTAATATATAAATATGAAAATTAAAATTTACTAAGAGAGAAAAATAAAAAGCAGCTGTTCAACTCGGTGTTGCCACACCCTATACACGTCATATTTTTTTTCGAGTTACTATTAACAAGCCCTTTCATTTGATACCCATATTGTACAAATGCATTAAAAAAAACAGTTCCTCTATCTTGGATGATCCGCCATTTTGGATTTAGAATGACGTCACATTATTTTTTCAGTTACTCTCAATGAGCCCTTTCATTTGATATCCATATTGTACAGAAGCTTAAACTATGTTTTCCTCCATCTTGGATATTCCACCATATTAGATTTAGAATGACGTCATATTATTTTTTGAATTACACTGAATGAGCCCTTTTATTTGATGCCCATATTGCAGAAATGCATTCAAAATATCCATTCCTCCATCTTGGGTCGTCCGCCATATTGGATATAGAATAATGTCACACATCATATCATGCATTGTCATCCAGAGTCAACGTGTATACAAAATTTCAGCTCAATCGGTTGAAGATATCTACTTCAAAATTGAGTTGCAAGATTCCACCGAACATACATACTTACATACATACAGTGCAAGCTAAATAAAAGCTTTTAAAAACCGCATCAAAATCTGTTGCGTAGTTTTAAAGATATGCGCATATAAGGGGACAGACAGCGGAAAATGACTTTGTTTTATACTATGTAATTGTAATTATCTAGTTATCTAGTATTATAAAATAGTCTCGGTGGTCCAGTTTCGAGAAAAATCTAAAAAGCCTAAAATGTTGACATTGGTCTTTGAATAAGTGCCTTAGCACACGTGGGACTGATGGGGACTTTTGACATTTTAATTCTTTGTGGTAAATCTAACGTCTCTACATAGATTTGGCGCTATCGGAATTTTCTTTATTTTCTTTTTTTTATTTTCTTTATTTCAATTGTCTAAATTGACCGGACTATGGTGATTTTGAATGAGTAGTTAGACTTTGTTGGCAGATTCTGCTAATGATTTGATTATTTAGTTACTTAACCTCACGCACTTTGTTCAATATGGCTAAGCAGACAGACCAAAGCTCCAGAAGGCACGACTCTTATTCACTTCACTGTCTTCTTTGACTTCAAAGACTTCCCTGTCTCCAAAAATTGATATTTAAACAAGAAAAAGCTTAAAACAATCTAGCAAAATCTATAGGAAAATAGGGCGTGCGTTATTTCGAATAAATCTTTAATGAAATATGTGTGATTTTGTTGGTAATGTAATTACAAAATTAACTCACAATCTCCATTCAACACTCCGGATTTCACAAAATCTAATTGGTTATTTTACTTAAGTAATCATAATCTTAATTCAAAGAACACCCAGCGCGGGTGCTATAAAGCTATTAAGCAGAAAAGGAACACTGGCAGTTTGTATTATCTGGAGATCATATTTATAACTCTGTTAACCTAATTTTATTGAGTCAAAAAGCTGTCACATTTTCATTGCAGTGAAAAACTTATGATAAATACCTTGAAATTATAATTGTTTTCATGTATATGAGTAGGTTTTAAAGTGATAAATAACACTTCCCACTATCACAGGATATCGAAGTTATGTGGGTCATGGCGCATTTTGTTTGGTGAAAGAGGTATCCGAAAGCTAATCCCTCCTGCATCTCACCATGCAACTCAACCCTGTAAGGCCTAAAACGCAATTTTTATACTACCAGTGTTTCCGAATTCCGTGGGCGCGTGCTAGTCGCTCAACACTAGGTGACGGGCTTGCTATTCTGTCCCTATCCAATAAAAAAATGTCAAAATTTATTTGTCTTTGATTGTACAGAAGTAAGAGAGTATCAGCTTATGGTTATTGTTAAATAGAAGCAGTTGAGTCATACGCAAGTTGGTCGTCGTATTAATAAAGAGAAATAACACATAACTTCACGCCTTTGTTACCCGAAGGTGTAGGCAGCGGCTGTTAAGCCTCGTCTAGCCATTATGATTACGTCCCAAATGGAATAGGTGGCAAACCTATTGCCATACCGGGCACAAAGTTTTCAGTCATCGATATTTATCACACATAACTTCCGAAAATAATTTCGAAAGTCATTGGTGTGAGCCAGTGTCAGGATTCGAACCCGGCTCTCTAGATCAGAAGCCGTGTGCTTGACCACTGGGCTACTGAGGCTTTATAAAGAGAAATTATGTCTAGAAAGTCCGAGCAACATATTTGAAAATGATGAATGACTAGGTAATAACTTATATCAGTAATTTGTGTGAGAAAATTGTTATTACAACTTACAAATTAATAACTATAACGTCTGGTAAAGTCTCTTTACCAGACGTTTTTCTTTTTTTCTTTTTCTGCATATTAAATCTTCATCCGTTTTTGGGTAAAGAACAAACAGCTCGTGCGTGTACAACTGCAAAAAAAACAATGTATGAGTGACTATAAGTGCAATTTTTGAGCCCGCAATACTAGAAGATCTTTCATCTGGTACGTGGTAGGTATGCTTCATAATTATTACTACCACGAGGACACGGTTTTGTGAGTAATCAATATTTGTCTTTTCAGAAAACTTTCCAGAAGTTATGTGTACTTCTGGAAAGTTTTCCGAAAATTATCAAACATATTAAGGCATCAGAGTCCTCTTAACTGCTAGTATTATAAATACTTTCAAAACGCTAAAAACTTAGCCGAGCTGGTTTTATTTTAAGCTAAAAACTATACTCTGTTTTAGTAAATAAAGTATTAACTATATAAAAAATGAAACCAATAGGCCAGCACTTTTGTTTGTAACATTTATATGTTCCAAATATTATGCACTTACTTTTTATGGCAATATCAAATATCAGTTTTGTAAATGGGTTAAATAAGATTGCTTGAGACTAATAATATCCAAACCTAAACAGGTTTATCCATAAATGATATTTAGTTTATCATTTTAATTTAATCGTCTGAAACGTTTTATAAGTGGTAGAGCCAAGCAGTTCGCTGCATGAATGGGCCGGCTCGACCGGTGAAATACCACGACCGCTCAGAAGATCGACGTAAAGTGGCTAATGCCGTATTTCGTTCGATGAGAGAGGTACCCGGAGGCCCACCCCCCTTCCCCATCTTTTCCTATTCCCTTTCCCTTAAAGATCGGCAACGCAACAGTAACACTATATGTGTTGCTGGTGTCCATGGGCGGCGTTGGTTGCTTACCATCAGGTGACATGCCTGCTCGTTTGCCCTCCAATCCTATAAAAAAAAAAACGTTTCTCGGAGATAACATTAAAGTTTATATATATAATGTATTGTTATGTAATGTATAGTATATTGGTCTAGTGGTCGAGCACACGGCTTCTGATTCAGAGGTCCGGGTTCGAACACTGGTTGACACCAATGTGATAAATATCGATGACCCAAAAGTTTGTGCCCGGTATGGCAATAGGTTTGCCACCTATTCCATTCGGGACGTAAACATAACGGCAAGACGAGGGTTAACAGCCGCTGCCTACACCTTCGGGTAACAAAGGCGTGAAGTTATGTTATGTATTTAAGAAATTGATTAAAATAGGTATGACATAAATCTTAATTTCACGTCCTTATTACCAGAAGGTATAGGCAGAATTTAATTAATCATGCTGAGTGATTATATTAAATTTTAGAATACCTATTACCATTCATAAACTCTTGTTAAAGGCAACAATTAATATTTGCTCATTATATCGCAATACATCATACTAAGAAATATCTTTTCCCTTAAATTCCTTCAAGATGTAACAAATAAAAATTACTTAAAAAAAAGTCAAATAACAAAGAAGCATCTACTAACGTAACTAAAAATCAATAAATAACGCAAATAATTTATCTACTTAATACAATATACAAAACGTAATACTTTAACAAAGACATCTTTAACTATAAATATACTTAAAATTGTCATCTATTATTGAAGTTGGTGCTGGTTCAAAGTTACCCCTTATTCTATTTTGCCGTGTGACTTTGACGGCCGCGCATATCATACAACTTCATACAAGACAACAGACTACGTTACTTAGGCTAGCACCGACTCCAATAATAACTGACAATTTTAAATAGATTTGTAGTTAAAGATGATTAAATAATATACAGTTAAAGTATTACGTTTTGTAAATTGTATTTAGTAGATTAATTATTTGCGTTATTTATCGCTTTTTAGTTACGTTAGTAGATACTTTTTTGTCATTTGGGTTCTTGAAGTCGGTTTGACTATTTTTAAAGTAATTTTATGTCTAGTTTTTTTAGTTGTGTTTATGAGTTATGAACTTAAATAGATGTTCGTTTATTTTCTGCTCTACTGAAAAATAGTTTCCATCGACTAATTGTATAACTGTCTCACAACGCCTAACCGTTAAAGAGTTCTGTAGCCTTATCATCAGCACATCAGCATCGGGCGTTGAATCAAGAATATGAGTCAAGCAACAAGTTATCCCTACATACTACTAAATAGTTCCTTTCGACCAATAGCAGTTCTGTCTCACAACTTCTAGCCGTTAAGGAGGTCTGTGAGCTTCAGCACCAGATTTTGACACTGTAAAGTATATACCTAACACATGACTATTACGTAACAAAAACACTATACAACCATACATTGTTCGGTGGTCGCCTTCGATTTCTTCTAGATCCCATCATCAGACGCTGACTTGGTGACAATGGGAACCCTTGGGGAGCATACCTATCGAATAAAAAAAGAATTTTGAAAATCGGTCCAGGCCTCTTTAAGTAATCGCTGATACATAAAAGAAAGATTTCAACGAATTAAGAACCTCCTACTTTTTTTAAATCGGTTAAAAAGGGATCTTTATTTGTTGTACCTATACTGGATATTAGCGTACAATTACTTCATCAAACCAAGCACGTACATCAGCATTATTGTCGACCAGTAGGTATTCTTTTATTATATACACTGCATGAAGAACGAAATGAAGTATCTATTATTCTAATTATTATATTATAATTATGTTAATATTATAGAGTGGGTAAACTAGTAAGCGGATTGCCTGGTTCGACATGAGTTGCGGCCTTTAAGATGTGATAGGAAGGTTGGTGGAGAAAGGAGGTGGAAGCATGTTGGAGGTCTAAAAGCACAAACTAATTAACTAATATGTCCAACACTGATAAATGTTTCGAGGTATGCTATCGGAACAAAAAAGAAAGGAATTAATTATGTAGACAGCGTGACTACTTCTTATTCATCAACATGAGTGATAACACGGAACAAGACAAATTAATGTCCGGGAAAGTGGAGGAGGTTCGTAATAGATGGTTAAGACGACATTCTCATGCAGATGGCGACACCAGCCCCGACTTTATGTTGAGATGAGACTCCACGTACTCCTTAATGGCAAAGTAATATACCTACACAAGTTTCTCGTTCAAATGAAAAAAGAAAACATTGTATATTTCGAAACGTCTGATCGCATTGCATTCTGAACGATTAGTCAACAAGACGTTGTATTTGTAGTCTTCTTTAAATTAAACTAATCAACGGGTATAGTTTTCTTTAGTTTGCCTTAAGACAGAGACAAGATCCAACTTGATATTATATTGTTATTATTATCATTTTGTTAACGGTCTTAAAAGCTGATGATGAAGGCAGCGGTAATTAAGCCTCGACAGGCCGGATTGATTTTCTGTTTACATTTTGTCAGTTCAAAACTACAGCCAAACCTTTTGATAATATGGATAGTTTGAAAGGATGACATATTGTGCCTACCCTACTTAGAGTGGGATAGGGGTAGGAAAATTATGAAAATGATGTTTTTTTTTCTAAGCACAAATTATCGTTGGTGGAAGCAAACATTTGATTATTGAACCTCCGCCATTAAGCAAATTTTTGTATGTAGGTTTATTTTTTTATATTTTGAATACAATATATATAGCGCTCTCTAATTCCTAGTTAAGAAACTAAATGCTTGTGTTGAGGCTAGAATCCTTAACAACGTATGCAGGTAACGATGTTTTCTTGTAGCCGAATACAATATATACTTATCTAAATATGCTTTATCGTGGACTTTTAAGGAACACAGTTTCGAATGCCCATCACTTTTAAAGAATTGATATGAATCATAAATACGTATCCACACGAAGCATGAACAGCTCACAACGTGATTACCATCTCAACATATATATAAAAATAACAGCAAATGTTATGTTAAACTTAAAAAAAATATATATTGGTAAAATGCTAGTGAGTTGTTAGAGTTGGTAGTGTGGGTACCAACACACCACTGTAACTGGTCAAGCGTGCCTTTTCAGTAACTGCCTAACTACGCATCAGGGCATGCAATGCACCACTTTTAATATCTTTCTAACATTTTCAGTTCAAACTCATTCAGTTGCTCCAATATAACACAAAATTTTACTACTTTAAAACTGATGTGTTACAAAAATTAAAATGGAAACAAAGACATATTGAACAATAATAACATCTAACGAAATTGTGAAATGGGAAGTAAAAAAAGCATAAATGGTTGACTCAAACACGCCTCGACATTTGGACTTGGGAATATATCTACGTCTAACCTCATTCAAAATCCTTTTTCTGAATGAGCAGTTTTATCACTTCTGCTATTTCCGTGCAATGAACTGATCCCTCTAAAGGAACGATTGTGATGCGCACACTTCAAGCTCACCTCTCAAATATAACATAACATAACATAACATAACTTCACGCCTTTTGTTACCCGAAGGTGTAGGCAGCGGCTGTTAAGATACTGTTAATTGTTAAGATTTACCTCTCAAATATGCTTTATAATTTCTTAATTCAGTGAGTCTCGTGCTGGAGTGAGTTATTGGTTTTTGCGGAGAGGTTGGCGGGTTTGATTACTAATTCAGTACAAATATTTGTGTGAGCAACATTAAAACCCTCTGGGGATTTTTGGAACTATTGAAAACTTTAACTAAATTAATAAACAATAAAAATTCATGAAAAATACATTAATAATGTATTAAGCTCAATCGGTACATAACATAACATAACATAACTTCACGCCTTTTGTTACCCGAAGGTGTAGGCAGCGGCTGTTAAGCCTCGTCTCGCCGTTATGTTTACGTCCCAAATGGAATAGGTGGCGAACCTATTGCCATACCGGGCACAAAGTTTGTCAGTCATCGGTATTTATCACACATAACTTCCGAAAACAATTTCGAAAAGTCATTGGTGTGAGCCAGTGTCTGGAATCGAACCCCGGACCTCTGGATCAGAGGCCGTGCGCTCGCCCACTGCGCCACCGAGACTCCACCGAGACCACAATCGGTACATTATTAAAAAATATATAAATGCTACTGGTGGTTGAGTGATCCAATAAAACATTGGACTACTTTTTCGCAGAGCATATATGAGGATTAAAATACGGCAGTCTGAATAAACATATCAAACAGTACTGTAAGCCACCTCCCCCACATTGAAGGTGTTATATTAATGGCGAGAGCTAGAGTAACGGCCGTTTATATTATCATTACCTGCGCCATGTACCAACATGTATAATAATTTTACTTTGTTGATACAGAAACATCAGAAATACGTCATAAAAATATATTTCCTCGGATTTTATGATGGCAAAGACGCAAACACCAGCTTTTAATAATGGAGGCAATTGGATCGGAAACGTTATGAGGAATGGAGGGAAAAGAGAGTTGGGCCTTCGGATGCCTTTCATATCGATCGAAATGCAGAGAGCCACTTTACGTCATTTTTTCCAAGCATTTTATGGCACAGGTCGAGCCTGCAAACGGCCATGGTATAATTTTGGTTTTCGTTTTGTTTCAACTAATACAAAGAAGTCACTAGAAAATATTAGAAATTTGTGACCATTAGTTGATGTAGTCTCGGTGGCGCAGTGGACGAGCACACGGCTTCTGATCCAGAGGTCCGGGTTCGATTCCAGACACTGGCTCACACCAATGACTTTTCGAAATTGTTTTCGGAAGTTATGTGTGATAAATATCGACGACTGAAAAACTTTGTGCCCGGTCTGGCAATAGGTTCGCCACCTATTCCATTTGGGACGTAAACATAACGGCGAGACGAGGCTTTACAGCCGCTGCCTACACCTTCGGGTAACCAAAGGCGTGAAGTTATATGTTATATGTTTGTGACCATTATTTTAATATAATAAACCTTTCAATAATAATTTTGCTAAAAGTAACAAGTTAATGTAAATTTCAATTCAGTTTCAGTGCAGAATGAAACTTTTATTTGCGGCCGCAACATCTACCTACCTGGCGGGTACTCTACCTGGACCTGGACCTGGGACCTGTTCAATAGGAACGTTTGTATATCTACAGATCGATATTTTACCTGACCGCAGCGAAGTTTCCAATCAAGAATGCAAGAATGAATATTGATGGTGATTTTAATTTAAGTTAAAAACAATAAGTTCTTGCTATCGACCTAATTAGGCACATGTGTGACGTTTTATTCTTTTAGAATAGATTCGCTTCTCGTATCGTGAAATAAAAAGTAAATCCCAAAAATTTAGTTCAAATACTTAATTTAAGATTGATTTGTCATCCAAGAACGAATTTCTTAGTGAGAATCATTTCCGTCAGTAAAAGAGAATGGTTCTATTATCCATATAAATTTAATCTCTTTGAGAGAGTATACAAACCCGGGATATGTATGCGGCCCACGTAATCTCTCGGGTCGTAAAATCCCTTTCGGTATCCCAAAGTACAACTAGATCACAGATAACATCTTATGTTACCGTAAACATTTTTAGTTTTTGTAATAAAAGCGATAGATTGTAAAAATATCTGCCACTTTTTCAGAAAATTAGAAGTGCTTATGCTCGTGCCTTTTCACGCTAAGTTCCATACCAGGGAGGTAAAAATATCTTATTGCCTCAAGATCATCTTTTTTATATGTCATAACTTTGTCATGCTGCCTATATTTATATTGTCTAGTGTGTAACAGGTATTGTTTGAAATGTAACTATTTATATAGCTACTATATTGTATAGTCAGCAAATGTACAATGTTACAAATTATATAACATATGTTGTAATTGTTTAGTGTACAATAAAGAAATCAATCTACTACTAAAAATATCTACTAATAAAATCTACTAATAAAAATAATATCTACTAATAATATCTACTAATAAAAACTATCTACTAATAAAATATCTACCCCCATATCTATATCTGATATATATAGTTAATATTATAATTACATTATTGCACACAAAAAGAACAACATTACGGAAAAATACAAATATATAATGAATTTATGTACAAAGGCGAGCTTAACTCACTATTGAATTTTCCACCAGCAAACCATTTGAGCGAGATACATAATGAGCACATAACTTCAAGCCTTTTTTCTAACCGGTTTAAGCAACAGTAGTTAAGCCTTGTCTCGCCGCTACTTCTCAAATAGAATAGGTGGTGAAAGCTATTGCCATTCACTGGTCACAAAGTCGCCAGTCAAAACTTTAGAAAATAAATTCGATAAATTATTGGTGTGAGTCCGGAATCGATCCCAGGACATCTCAATAAGAAGCGGAAAGCTCGTCAACTGGACCACCGAGACTATGTACAAACTGTAGCAACAAGTAGCTTATTCGTTGTTAGAAGTTCCACATTCAGTGTCGGAGCAGTTATCAAAGCGCACAATACATTGCTCACACTGCATCACAGACAGTGAAGAGAGACGCCATGTTTCCTGTGAAACCGGCGCCGCGCCTATTTACTTATTGTTTATTCGTCAGTTGTGTTTTTTTTAATAAAGTCTTCTTCATTAGTTGGTTCGATTTTATACTTATGTATTTTCTTAATGATAGAACAAATTCGAATATCGTTAAAATTTACTAGTTCTAATATTAAATAGAGTAACCGGCTCGTGGAGGCTTAATTGCCTATACCTTAGGGTATAAAGGGCGTGAAACTATCAGTGTTAGAGCACGTCAACTGGCTTATGACACGTCTCAATCAGTTAGACCTTGGGGTATCTCCCCCTGCCGCTACCTTCCCACTCTCGACCTCTTACCTTTTAACCTCTCACCTTTAGGTCGGCAACTGAACTGGGACATTATCTGGGTTGCAGATGTCCATGGGCTACACTTATCGCCTGCTTGCTAGTTTGCCATTAAAATACATAACTGTCCACTATTCTAATGGATATATTAGTAAAGTTTTTTTGTAGTCGAATTGGTTGTTTTCACAAATATTAATATATTTCTATAATATATAATGAGATAATCCACTAGTTCAAGTTTCTTCCTGTGATCAAGTTCTCAGTAATCCGTATTTGTCAAGAAATATATTCGAATGATTGATACTGTGTCATATCCGATGGCAGATTACAAAAGTTGTTATACCCGTTTGAGATTTTCTTTCTGTGTGAATTTTCTGGTAAAATATTCGTAACAAAAATTGAAACTTTTGCTTGGAGTGAAGAAAAATTTTAACACCTCAGAGTTGTTCAAGATTTCTTTTATCTCTTTATTCTTTTATATATGTTTCAAAATACGTCATACACATTCCTCAAAACGTAAAGAAATACATAACAATAACCCACTGAGTAGGAGTCACTTTTGTACGTAACATGACTTCTCATATGATAAACTGATCAGGCTTTCACCACGTATAGTATGCAGAGTGAATGAAGATATGAGTTTCTATGAGTATTTAAAATAAAATAACTCTCTTTGATACAAGATGGTGCCTATGAAATTTCAGACATAGTTTTCGAGTTACTTGAAGTCATATATATTAAAACAGTTACACCAAATACTAATGCACTTCTATAGCCATTTACGGGCTTATCCTAATCATATTATTTCCTTACAGATATATTTATGTATCTTCAGCTAGTCACGTTCTTTCAAGATATCTTCAGGATATAAGATTCACATTTTGGAAGTCAATAATTTAATTTACTAACCCATCGAAATTTATGTAAATTCTTGTCGCACTTTAAGGCCATTTAAATCCTAGGTTTACAAATTCACAAGCTAGTATTTTTGTTTTAATATAATCGAAGTATCTAATTTAGAAAATTATTCACATTTTGTTGGTACAGTTAGTCTAAACAAAGAAATAGAAACAGCAACGGAACTGGCACTTTGCCTCTGTACCGAGTTTTATGGTTCCTATCTTCAGGTTTTATGTTATATAAATTCTGGGGAGCGCACAGAACCGCTGCAAGCTGGAATGGATGTTTGTATGGATATTATCGCAGTTAGTTCTATTGTTCAATGGAGAAACAGCTTTTGCTTTAGGACTTTGTTAGCCACTGTACAAGCCACTAAAAAGTTTATGACCGGGACTGTTTGTGGGTTTGCGAAAACTTGGATTGTTCTATCTTAACAGATATATTCTTACTGTTTGCAAATAAGCCTTGGTTGGTAATTTCCGATTATAATTCTTCTCTGAGTTTTAAATTTGAAAATTGTCCTGATTTTCTGTAGTCTGACTGTTTGAAAGTAACATGTACGTTTATGTACGTTATAATATGAGATTTTATTAAAGAAGTTTTATTTGGCTTAATAAATTGTTAATTTAATTTAAATAAATATTCTAAATGAGAAAAACAATTCTGTTGAATACTTTCAGTATTTGATATGAGTTTACCAGGGGTGACAATTAAAATAATTATTTTGTTTTGTTTTTATAATATATTTTAGGTAATATCGGTGGTCCAGCAGTCGAGCACACGGCTTCTGATCCAGAGGTCCGGGTTCGAATCCTGACACTGGCTCACACCAATGATTTTTCAAATTTTTTTCGCAAGTTAAGTCTGATAAATATCGATGACTGGAAACTTTGTGCCCGGTATGGTAATAGGTTCGCCACCTATTCCATTTGGGACGTAAAATAGGGCGAGACGAAGCTTAACAGCCGCTGCTTACACCTTCGGGTAACAAAGGCATGAAGTTATGTTATGTTAAATATTTTACATTATCTCTCAGTCAGCCGGGAGCGAAAGAAAAACATATGGCTGACAAGCTTACACAGCACAACGACGAAAAATGGCGGGATAATCATTAAAAAATATGGGTCAACCTAAATGTTTTTGGTGGGGGCGGGCAGCAGCGTCCCTATCTTACTACAAGAGGTTTACACATGTGATGACTCCATGATGCTCCAAACCTGTGATGTTATACACTAGGATATAACATCACAGGTCTGGAGCAGGAGTGCGGTGGTGCTGTTCTTCAAAAAAGTTGATAAGATGGGGGCTCAGTAATTCTTCAGTAAGAAGAATTACAGATCCATCTCACTCCTGAGCCCCCTTTCCCTCGAACTACTTTTAGAAAATTTGACTCCTTCCTATAATCACACCATCGTTATACTTGCCTGTTGAAAAACGATTCTCGTGCTCTTTCTCTAAAATCTGTTATACAATCTAATAATATATCAATTCTACCTCTTCAATCTACTCACCATTTTCCTAACTGCACTAATTCTCTTATCGATCTCATCTTTGTCTCTTCGACTGAACATGTTATTACCCATGGTCAGTGCTCAGCCGATGCTTTTTCATATCATGATTTAATTTATCTTTCGTATAAAATCCACCCACCCAAGGCTAATCGTAAAATTTTACTGCAGCGTAATTTTGGTGGCATAGACCATGCTGCATTTCGCAGGTATGCCGGCAGCATTGACTGGAAACCTTTATTAGAGGCAAATGTCATCGATAATAAAATAAACATATTTAACGAAACTATGCTAAATCTATACGACATTCATGCGCCTCTTCGCTCAATTAAAATAAAACATTTACCTTCACCTTGGCTCACTAAAGAAATAAAGGGCTTCATGAAATTGAAGAATTCTGCCAAGAGTCGTTATAAAAGCCGGCCTACAGCCATCAACCTGGAAAAATATATAGCTGCGAGGAATCGCTGCAATAAGATGTGTAGGAATGCACAACGCTAACACATTCACGCTTCTGTTGAGAACGGAGATCCAGCCAGAATCTGGAAATTTCTAAAATCTTTAGGTGTTGGAAGGGCACGTAATAACTCTACTCCTATCGACCTGAACATTGATTCTCTTAATCTACACTTCTCTTCTTCGCCCGAATTTAACGGGGCCAACAAAACTAATACTCTTGAATATCTTTCTTCTCTTCCAACACCTGATTGCTCACCATTTGAATTTCTGCAATTTGCTGAATTTGGGTCAGTTCAAATTTATATAACTAGTTTTTTTTTCCTTCCACACCAACACCTTTCCTCATCATATGCACCAATCACTACCACCACCATTCATCACGCGATTCATCCATATTTTCTTAGGTCTTCCTCCAATTCTAACTTCTTCTACATTCTTTTCATATCAATGGTCCGGGTTCGAATCCTGGCACTGGCTCACACCAATGACTTTCCGAAATTGTTTTCGGAAGTTAAATGTGATAAATATCGATGACTGAAAACTTTGTGCCCGGTATGGCAATAGGTTCGCCACCTATTCCATTTGGGACGTAAACATAACGGCGAGACGAGGCTTAACAACCGCTGCCTACACCTTCGGGTAACAAGAGGCGTGAAGTTATGTTATGTATAATAAAATCAGTAGCGTTTTACCTATTTATTTCATTATTAAAATATTTGCACATACGTTTAATTTATTCGCTTATATTTATAGTATAACTGTGTGTAAGAATCGTGCCTTTTGGCGCTCCGTTCTCTCTGCTTACCCCGCGAGGGATTTGGCGTGAAGTTATGTATGTATATATATATGTACATATTGTAAAAGTTATATTAGAATAGTTTATATATAGATTATACGAGTTGTGCTCTTAAATTAATTTAATTACGAACAATAAACAAATCTTACTTTATCACTTAAGTCATGAGTTATTACATTGAACGATGTTCACATTTCAGATAAGATCATGGATCTGTATCCGGTAGCTGATTGTTAAAAGATATATATGTTGTTTGAGTTAAATTGTTTAAATCAAGGAAGAAGTATATCTGTGTTGTTACGGCGTTTTCGTAGTTCATTCTTATTGCAAGATTTTCATCCCCATCTCAACCATTTTTCTCGCTTTTGATTGACGTGGGTAAATTGATGGAACGGCGATTGCTGGAACGAAACTCTTCAATAAAACGACTGATATGATATGAGGAATGCTTTGAGGAAACACCTACTCCACTATGATATAAATAATATATGTCGATACTTCAAAGGATCAGACAGTAATCCTGATTTGACATAATATCAATTTCATACGATATTATTACAAGGTTTAGTATTTGGATTATGATCCAAAAGTTACAAGTTTGTATTCTTAGATAGTATTAACTTGCTGGCTTGCGAATGAAAACAATCGACATATATGCATTTAAAAAGTCGTCAGTAATTATTTCTAGTTTTTAAGTGATTTTATAAAAGCATATAAAAGCATATTTTACAGTCTCGGTGGCGCAGTGGTCGAGCACACGGCTTCTGATCCAGAGGTCCGGGTTCGATTCCAGAAACTGGCTCACACCAATGACTCTTCGAAATTGTTTTCGGAAGTTATGTGTGATAAATATCGATGACTGACAAACTTTGTGCCCGGTATGGCAATAGGTTCGCCACCTATTCCCTTTGGGACATAAACATAACGGCGAGACGAGGCTTAACAGCCGCTGCCGACACCTTCGGGTAACAAAAGGCGTAAAGTTATGTTTATGTTTGTTTATAAAAGCATGCACTTTTCTATTCAAAGATTTTTCTGAATTTTCGCTTCTCAAATGGAATAAATAGGTGGCGGAACCTATAGTTAATTTTAGTATATTTTCAATTATTATGTTTTATATAAGATGAAAATATGAAATATAAAACTGATATCGTGAATCAAAGCAGATAAGAATCACAATATAATAATATAAGGATATTTGAGATCGGCTCAAAGGCAATTGATTGTGGCCATCTTTCAGCGGCCTCGCTAAGAGTAGGGTACTGTCAGTGCAATGACGTAACGACCGCACTCTTATTTCATAAAGAATATTTGTTTTTATTTTATTTTAACGAGGATTTTAAAAACTAAATGTCTAATCTAAAGATATAAAAGCACAACAATATTGTTTTAAAATGACTGACTATTGTGTCGTTTGGCACACCGACTTATGACAAAGTGGTCCCGGGTATGATTTTGGGGTAACATATCAATTACATTTCTACAATGTTTTCATATTATTATGTTGATGATAAATATAGATGATTGACAAAAATGTATACTGTATTTAGTATGTAATATATTATTAAAACAATATTTTTGTGCTTGCCTATCTTTAATACACAATAGTCTAGATAGCGGCAACTATGCCCATCCAACTTCTGAATTCGAACTTGAGAAGTAGTAGAATGCTGAAGTAGGATGCTGAGACATTAAGATATTGTTAATAAAGCAACATAAGATGATAATATTTTTTATCTCTTGAACTGAACAATATACTTACTATTTATCAATAAAATGTTTTCCTTATTGTCCCTTATCCTAGATTACTGTGTGTTCCTGTCATCGCAAGAATTTTGTTTCTTATTATTGTTATTTAGTAGTGTATTTGTAGATTTCAATAACAGTATTTTGACATTATCTTGTTATATGTACGTTTTATTGTACCTACTAGCTACACCCAGTTTACGTTGATTTTCTAAGAAATTTTACTGGTTGAGCTGGCCAATTCTTGCAGGAAACTACGGTTAACTTTGATATAACAGTTCAAGTAATCGTAATAAATTTGTATTTATCTTAGAAACGCCTCATGACTTACGTTACTGCATGACATACCAGCATTAATCTTTTATATATGATCGGATTCTGTCAACCAAATAGAACTTGACGTCAATAAATTATAGCAGCCTATCTTGTTGGTTATATGCCTTGAGTATATATTTTTTTAATACTTATATGCCTATAAATGTTATAGAATATTCATTATTAATAGGCTGGGGGACAAAAGAGCAGGCGAATCACCTACTAAACAAATAACGGCGACTATGAACACCTGCAAAACAGATAGTGTTACAGTTGCGTTTCCAGCCTTTATAATGGGATAGGGAAAGGGCTGGGCCTGCGGATACCTCTCTCAATGAGCGAAGTGCGGCAAGAGCCATTTTACGCCGATATTTTCAGAGGTCGTGGTATTGCTTCTGTATTTTCATGCAGTGAACTGAGTGACTCTACCACTGTTTTAATGAGTGTGTTGAAGAAATCAATATCTTCAGTTTTTACACAATTGCTTATTTTAAATTTATTAAATTTTATGTAGTATTTTCAACAATGTATATTTATTTCATAAACGTGAGCTATTTTATTTCGTGAAAATAATTGCTTCGACCATTTTGATACCCGATATTGTAAACTCCTCTTTAAAAAGGGATAAATTATTGCAGAACACATTTTTGTATATATCTATTGAAAAATCTTTAAAATTGAATTTTAATGATCAGTTTTTTACCATTTAATGTTTTTCTAGTACCATTTAATGTTTATCGTTGCCCAGAAGTCTTCTTAGAGTCACCATTGCGTACTTCTATATTATAAGTAACTGGTTAAATTATTTCGTACCTCAACTGTACTCACATCATACCAAGGCATTGCTACTGAGACAAAAATCCAATGGTTAGCCCGTGGTATATCCCGCTTAATTCGTGGAACGATTTTTAACGAAATAAAAACGAAAATCTGATTCTATGTCAAATATATTAACATCACAATAGTAGAAAAATATGTACATACATAATATATTAATCTGTGTCTATATTAGTAACAAGCTTGTGATGTTTTTGGAAATCTCTAGACCTACTAAACTGATTTTGATTTATTTTTAATTAATTCGCATGCCTCGTCATTCGTCTCGTTGGGGAGATATTATATATTAATACATACTATTAGTTACCTGAAAATGATGTTTTATTCCTTTAAATACGTGTTCAATTATTTTTATTATAATTCAGCACAAAAACAAAAACTGACAACAAACAACAAACGATCTGAAATGGTTTATCTAGACGATATTTTAATAAATAATTGCTTGAACTTGTACTCCCTCTGGCCTATACTCTTAATGTTTCATCTCAAGAACGTCTGTTTGGAAGATACCAGGTATCAAATCTAGATAGGCTCTAACAATTAATCCTCACTGAGTGTTAAGAAATTTAAGAATTTAATATTTTAATTTTAAAGATATACTATCAGCAATATAATAATAGTAGCAGTAGATTAAGACTGTTATTCTCATTACTCGTTTGTCCAAATAGAGTTCGGAACAGTAACAGTTATCACTATCGTATCGATATTTTAACAGTGGTGGAACCACGCAACTTGCTGCATGAATGGCGACGAAATACCATGATCTATCAGAATATCGACGTAAAGTAGCTCGTGTCGCGTTCCGTTCGCTGAGAGAGGTATCGGAGGCCCTACCCCTTTCCTTCTCTCTTTCCCATAGCACTTAGGAACACTTCCGAATGGAGATACGCATTGCAAGGGCCGGCAGCGTAATAGTAACACTATATGTGTTAAGGTGTCAATGGGCGGCGTTTGTTGCTCACCATTAGATGACAGGCCTGCTCGTTCACCCCGCTATATCATAAAAAAAAACTCGTATTTGTAGTAGAGCGGCAGTCAATCATACAACATATGCCGGGGACTTGCATTCAAAGTATTGTTATTAATAAAGCACAATGGAATATTGAAATTGTTAAGTTACTTTAAATTTATTGCTATCATAAGTTAAGTCTCGGTGGCGCAGTGGTCGAGCACACGGCTTCCGATCCAGAGGTCCGGCTTCGATTCCAGACACTGGCTCACACCAATGACTTTTCGAAATTGTTTTCGGAAGTTATGTGTGATAAATATCGATGACTGAAAAACTTTGTGCCCGGTATGGCAATAGGTTCGCCACCTATTCCATTTAGGACGTAAACATAACGGCGAGACGAGGCTTAACAGCCGCTGCCTACACCTTCGGGTAACAAAAGGCGTGAAGTTATGTTATGTTATGTTATAAAGTTAATGAAATCGAGAAGTATTGAGATAGATTCCTGCTTTCTTTCACATCTATGAATTCTCGGAGGTTATGTCTGTTATATAGTTATTTATGACAAACAACATTGTTGTATCAAATCATAATATTAAATCAAAATAGCTAATTTTAATAAGTCATAATTGTTTTTATTGTCTTATAGTTGTTATCAGTTAAAGCTAGTTAATAGATACAGGCTTAGGGTATTATAAATCAAACAATTTCTTTTACGGATAAAAAAAATCCAATAATAAATAAATAAAAATAAAATAATAAGCCTTTTATTTCCCATAACCTTAAATAACAGTTTAAGTTTCACTAGTAAAGTTTAATATACTTTACAATTATTTATGTATTTATAAAGTTCTTGTATTACCATAAACATATGCCTATACATATAGACACACATACATATGTATGTCTAAATTTTAATATTATTATACAATTAGTGTTTTTCCCGGTTATGAGCCCCTCCTTGGGTGAAGGCCTCCTCCAGTTGTTTCCACTTTTCTCTATCATTTGCTATATTTTGCCACTCATATCCTGCTGTATCTTTTAAATCATCAGCCCACCTTCTTCTTGGCCTACCTACTTTTCTTTTCCCTTTAGGGCCTTTCCAATTTATAGATTTAGTTGTCCATCTACCGTCCTTACATCGTGCTATGTGACCAGCCCATTGCCACTTAAGTTTCAGAGCCTGGGTGAGAGCGTCAGTCACTTTTGTCCTTGCTCTTATAATGTCACTTCTAATCTTATGTATTTTTCTTACATTTAGTATACTTCTCTCCATGGCCCTCTGTGTTGTATTTATCAGGTATCAGGTATTATAAATACTTTCAAAACCCTAAATACTTAGCCGAGCTGGTTTTATTTTAAGCTAAAAACTATACTCTGTTTTAGTAAATAAAGTATTAACTATATAAAAAATGAAACCAATAGGCCAGCACTTTTGTTTGTAACATTTATATGTTCCAAATATTATGCACTTACTTTTTATGGCAATATCAAATATCAGTTTTGTAAATGGGTTAAATAAGATTGCTTGAGACTAATAATATCCAAACCTAAACAGGTTTATCCATAAATGATATTTAGTTTATCATTTTAATTTAATCGTCTGAAACGTTTTATAAGTGGTAGAGCCAAGCAGTTCGCTGCATGAATGGGCCGGCTCGACCGGTGAAATACCACGACCTCTCAGAAGATCGACGTAAAGTGGCTAATGCCGTATTTCGTTCGATGAGAGAGGTACCCGGGGGCCCACCCCCCTTCCCCATCTTTTCCTATTCCCTTTCCCTTAAAGGTCGGCAACGCAACAGTAACACTATATATGTTGCTGGTGTCCATGGGCGGCGTTGGTTGCTTACCATCAGGTGACACGCCTGCTCGTTTGCCCTCCAATCCTATAAAAAAAAAACGTTTCTCGGAGATAACATTAAAGTTTATATATATAATGTATTGTTATGTAATGTATAGTATATTGGTCTAGTGGTCGAGCACACGGCTTCTGATTCAGAGGTCCGGGTTCGAACACTGGTTGACACCAATGTGATAAATATCGATGACCCAAAAGTTTGTGCCCGGTATGGCAATAGGTTTGCCACCTATTCCATTCGGGACGTAAACATAACGGCAAGACGAGGGTTAACAGCCGCTGCCTACACCTTCGGGTAACAAAGGCGTGTAGTTATGTTATGTATTTAAGAAATTGATTAAAATAGGTATGACATAAATCTTAATTTCACGTCCTTATTACCAGAAGGTATAGGCAGAATTTAATTAATCATGCTGAGTGATTATATTAAATTTTAGAATACCTATTACCATTCATAAACTCTTGTTAAAGGCAACAATTAATATTTGCTCATTATATCGCAATACATCATACTAAGAAATATCTTTTCCCTTAAATTCCTTCAAGATGTAACAAATAAAAATTACTTAAAAAAAAGTCAAATAACAAAGAAGCATCTACTAACGTAACTAAAAATCAATAAATAACGCAAATAATTTATCTACTTAATACAATATACAAAACGTAATACTTTAACAAAGACATCTTTAACTATAAATATACTTAAAATTGTCATCTATTATTGAAGTTGGTGCTGGTTCAAAATTACCCCTTATTCTATTTTGCCGTGTGACTTTGACGGCCACGCATATCATACAACTTCATACAAGACAACAGACTACGTTACTTAGGCTAGCACCGACTCCAATAATAACTGACAATTTTAAATAGATTTGTAGTTAAAGATGATTAAATAATATACAGTTAAAGTATTACGTTTTGTAAATTGTATTTAGTAGATTAATTATTTGCGTTATTTATCGCTTTTTAGTTACGTTAGTAGATACTTTTTTGTCGTTTGGGTTCTTGAAGTCGGTTTGACTATTTTTAAAGTAATTTTATGTCTAGTTTTTTTAGTTGTGTTTATGAGTTATGAACTTAAATAGATGTTCGTTTATTTTCTGCTCTACTGAAAAATAGTTTCCATCGACTAATTGTATAACTGTCTCACAACGCCTAACCGTTAAAGAGTTCTGTAGCCTTATCATCAGCACATCAGCATCGGGCGTTGAATCAAGAATATGAGTCAAGCAACAAGTTATCCCTACATACTACTAAATAGTTTCTTTCGACCAATAGCAGTTCTGTCTCACAACTTCTAGCCGTTAAGGAGGTCTGTGAGCTTCAGCACCAGATTTTGACACTGTAAAGTATATACCTAACACATGACTATTACGTAACAAAAACACTATACAACCATACATTGTTCGGTGGTCGCCTTCGATTTCTTCTAGATCCCATCATCAGACGCTGACTTGGTGACAATGGGAACCCTTGGGGAGCATACCTATCGAATAAAAAAAGAATTTTGAAAATCGGTCCAGGCCTCTTTAAGTAATCGCTGATACATAAAAGAAAGATTTCAACGAATTAAGAACCTCCTACTTTTTTTAAATCGGTTAAAAAAGGATCTTTATTTGTTGTACCTATACTGGATATTAGCGTACAATTACTTCATTAAACCAAGCACGTACATCAGCATTATTGTCGACCAGTAGGTATTCTTTTATTATATACACTGCATGAAGAAGTAAATGAAGTATCTATTATTATATTATAATTATGTTAATATTATAAAGTGGGTAAACTAGCAAGCGGATTGCCTGGTGGCGACTATGATCGCTCATGGACATCTGCGACATGTAAAGTAATTAACTAATATGTCCAACACTGATAAATGTTTCGAGGTATGCTATCGGAACAAAAAAGAAAGGAATTAATTATGTAGACAGCGTGACTACTTCTTATTCATCGACATGAGTGATAACACGGAACAAGACAAATTAATGTCCGGGAAAGTGGAGGAGGTTCGTAATGGATGGTTAAGACGACATTCTCATGCAGATGGCGACACCAGCCCCGACTTTATGTTGAGATGAGACTCCCTCCACGTACTCCTTAATGGCAAAGTAATATACCTACACAAGTTTCTCGTTCAAATGAAATCAGAAAACATTGTATATTTCGAAACGTCTGATCGCATTGCATTCTGAACGATTAGTCAACAAGACGTTGTATTTGTAGTCTTGTTTAAATTAAACTAATCAACGGGTATAGTTTTTCTTTAGTTTGCCTTAAGACAGAGACAAGATCCAACTTGATATTATATTGTTATTATTATCATTTTGTTAACGGTCTTAAAAGCTGATGATGAAGGCAGCGGTAATTAAGCCTCGACAGGCCGGATTGATTTTCTGTTTACATTTTGTCAGTTCAAAACTACAGCCAAACCTTTTGATAATATGGATAGTTTGAAAGGATGACATGTTGTGCCTACCCTACTTAGAGTGGGATAGGGGTAGGAAAATTATGAAAATGATGTTTTTTTTCTAAGCACAAATTATCGTTGGTGGAAGAAAACATTTGATTATTGAACCTCCGCCATTAAGAAAATTTTTGTATGTAGGTTTATTTTTTTATATTTTGAATACAATACATATAGCGCCCTCTAATTCCTAGTTAAGAAACTAAATGCTTGTGTTGAGGCTAGTATCCTTAACAACATATGCAGATAACGATGTTTTCTTGTAGCCGAATACAATATACATATATACTAATTTATATATGCTTTATCGTGGACTTTTAAGGAACACCCAAGTTTCGAATGGCCATCACTTTGCATTTGTAAGTGGTGATAGAGGATGATAGGATAAGTGCGGAGACACTTTAACTCACCACTTTTAGAGAATTAATTAATAATAATTTAACCATCACTTTTAGAGAATTGATATGAATCATAAATACGTATACACACGAAGCATGAACAGCTCACAACGTGATTACCATCTCAACATATATATAAAAATAACAGCAAATGTTATGTTAAACTTAAAAAAATATATATTGGTAACGTATTAAATATGTATGATATATATCAATAAACTCCCGGACGTCGTACTGCCATATTATATACCTTGATCATGTAGTGTGGTGATATAAACGCAATGGTATTTCAGCAAAAATGGAATACATAAAAGTGAAAGAATTATTGGAATCAGATCAGTAGTTTCCAAGTTAAGCGTTTACAACTAAACATAGTTTAAACGGGAATTATATCTGGAGCTTCCAATTTAACACAAAATCCATACATAAGCTCACGCCTGTATCCCATAGCAGTAGGCAGAGACTTTGGCTTTCCACAAGCTACGAACCTGACACACATTTTTCGCCTAATCCACAGTCATACATCTCGACATAAATTAACGTTGATTTCGGGTACTACGCATTTTGCCTTATTTAAAAGGACTATTTATTTGGTCGTAGTGGCTTCGTCTTGGTCTCCCGATTCCCACCCTGCCACTAACATTCGCTTCGTATACTATTTTAGTCAGTCGGCTTTCATTCATTCTTGTAACGTGAGCAAACCATCTTAACATACTCCTCTCCACCTTGATTACCACATCATACTTCAACTTGCATTTCTCCCTTGTCACGCTATTTTCATTCGAACAGCAAGGGTGACTCCACAAATACTTTTCAGAGAAGGCCACTGCGTTCGTGAGTGAAAGCTAGTGAGTTGTTAGAGTTGGTAGTGTGGGTATCAACACACCACTGTAACTGGTCAAGCGTGCCTTTTCAGTAACTGCCTAACTACGCATCAGGGCATGCAATGCACCACTGACTCTGCAGTCACTATGCTTTTAATATCTTTTTAACATTTTCCGTCTCTTGTAAATATACTTCCCAAATATAAAAACTCATTCAGTTGCTCTAATATAACACAAAATTTGACTACTTTAAAACTGATGTCTTACAAAAATTAAAATGGAAACAAAGACATATTGAACAATAATAACATCTAACGAAATTGTGAAATGGGAAGTAAAAAAAGCATAAATGGTTGACTCAAACACGCCTCGACATTTGGACTTGGGAATATATCTACGTCTAACCTCATTCAATATCCTTTTTCTGAATGAGCAGTTTTATCACTTCTGCTATTTCCGTGCAATGAACTGATCCCTCTAAAGGAACGATTGTGATGCGCACACTTCAAGCTCACCTCTCAAATATGCTTTATAATTTCTTAATTCAGTGAGTCTCGTGCTGGAGTGAGTTACTGGTTTTTGCGGAGAGGTTGGCGGGTTTGATTACTAATTCAGTACAAATATTTGTGTGAGCAACATTAAAACCCTCTGGGGATTTTTGGAACTATTGAAAACTTTAACTAAATTAATATACAATAAAAATTCATGAAAAATACATTAATAATGTATTAAGCTCAATCGGTACATTATTAAAAAATATATAAATTGAGATGTGATTGTGGTTGAGTGATCCAATAAAACATTGGACTACTTTTTCGCAGAGCATATATGAGGATTAAAATACGGCAGTCTGAATAAACATATCAAACAGTACTGTAAGCCACCTCCCCCACATTGAAGGTGTTATGTTAATGGTGAGAGCTAGAGTAACGGCCGTTTATATTATCATTACCTGCGCCATGTACCAACATGTATAATAATTTTACTTTGTTGATACAGAAACATCAGAAATACGTCATAAAAATATATTTCCTCGGATTTTATGATGGCAAAGACGCAAACACCAGCTTTTAATAATGGAGGCAATTCGATCGGAAACGTTATGAGGAATGGAGGGAAAAGAGAGTTGGGCCTTCGGATGCCTTTCATATCGATCGAAATGCAGAGAGCCACTTTACGTCATTTTTTCCAAGCATTTTATGGCACAGGTCGAGCCTGCAAACGGCCATGGTATAATTTTGGTTTTCGTTTTGTTTCAACTAATACAAAGAAGTCACTAGAAAATATTAGAAATTTGTGACCATTAGTTGATGTAGTCTCGGTGGCGCAGTGGACGAGCACACGGCTTCTGATCCAGAGGTCCGGGTTCGATTCCAGACACTGGCTCACACCAATGACTTTTCGAAATTGTTTTCGGAAGTTATGTGTGATAAATATCGATGACTGAAAAACTTTGTGCCCGGTCTGACAATAGGTTCGCCACCTATTTCATTTGGGACGTAAACATAACGGCGAGACGAGGCTTAACAGCCGCTGCCTACACCTTCGGGTAACCAAAGGCGTGAAGTTTTAAGTTATATGTTTGTGACCATTATTTTAATATAATAAACCTTTCAATAATAATTTTGCTAAAAGTAACAAGTTAATGTAAATTTCAATTCAGTTTCAGTGCAGAATGAAACTTTTATTTGCGGCCGCAACATCTACCTACCTGGTGGGTACTCTACCTGGACCTGGACCTGGGACCTGTTAAATAGGAACGTTTGTATATCTATAGATCGATATTTTACCTGACCGCAGCGAAGTTTCCAATCAAGAATGCAAGAATGAATATTGATGGTGATTTTAATTTAAGTTAAAAACAATAAGTTCTTGCTATCGACCTAATTAGGCACATGTGTGACGTTTTATTCTTTTAGAATAGATTCGCTTTTCGTATCGTGAAATAAAAAGTAAATCCCAAAAATTTAGTTCAAATACTTAATTTAAGATTGATTTGTCATCCAAGAACGAATTTCTTAGTGAGAATCATTTCCGTCAGTAAAAGAGAATGGTTCTATTATCCATATAAATTTAATCTCTTTGAGAGAGTATACAAACCCGGGATATGTATGCGGCCCACGTAATCTCTCGGGTCGTAAAATCCCTTTCGGTATCCCAAAGTACAACTAGATCACAGATAACATCTTATGTTACCGTAAACATTTTTAGTTTTTGTAATAAAAGCGATAGATTGTAAAAATATCTGCCACTTTTTCAGAAAATTAGTAGTGCTTATGCTCGTGCCTTTTCACGCTAAGTTCCATACCAGGGAGGTAAAAATATCTTATTGCCTCAAGATCATCTTTTTTATATGTCATAACTTTGTCATGCTGCCTATATTTATATTGTCTAGTGTGTAACAGGTATTGTTTGAAATGTAACTATTTATATAGCTACTATATTGTATAGTCAGCAAATGTACAATGTTACAAATTATATAACATATGTTGTAATTGTTTAGTGTACAATAAAGAAATAAAAAAAAATATCTACCCCCATATCTATATCTGATATATATAGTTAATATTATAATTACATTATTGCACACAAAAAGAACAACATTACGGAAAAATACAAATATATAATGAATTTATGTACAAAGGCGAGCTTAACTCACTATTGAATTTTCCACCAGCAAACCATTTGAGCGAGATACATAATGAGCACATAACTTCAAGCCTTTTTTCTAACCGGTTTAAGCAACAGTAGTTAAGCCTTGTCTCGCCGCTTTACTTATTGTTTATTCGTCAGTTGTGTTTTTTTTAATAAAGTCTTCTTCATTAGTTGGTTCGATTTTATACTTATGTATTTTCTTAATGATAGAACAAATTCGAATATCGTTAAAATTTACTAGTTCTAATATTAAATAGTGTAACCGGCTCGTGGAGGCTTAATTGCCTATACCTTAGGGTATAAAGGGCGTGAAACTATCAGTGTTAGAGCACGTCAACTGGCTTATGACACGTCTCAATCAGTTAGACCTTGGGGTATCTCCCCCTGCCGCTACCTTCCCACTCTCGACCTCTTACCTTTTAACCTCTCACCTTTAGGTCGGCAACTGAACTGGGACATTATCTGGGTTGCAGATGTCCATGGGCTACACTTATCGCCTGCTTGCTAGTTTGCCATTAAAATACATAACTGTCCACTATTCTAATGGATATATTAGTAAAGTTTTTTTGTAGTCGAATTGGTTGTTTTCACTAATATTAATATATTTCTATAATATATAATGAGATAATCCACTAGTTCAAGTTTCTTCCTGTGATCAAGTTCTCAGTAATCCGTATTTGTCAAGAAATATATTCGAATGATTGATACTGTGTCATATCCGATGGCAGATTACAAAAGTTGTTATACCCGTTTGAGATTTTCTTTCTGTGTGAATTTTCTGGTAAAATTTTCGTAACAAAAATTGAAACTTTTGCTTGGAGTGAAGAAAAATTTTAACACCTCAGAGTTGTTCAAGATTTCTTTTATCTCTTTATTCTTTTATATATGTTTCAAAATACGTCATACACATTCCTCAAAACGTAAAGAAATACATAACAATAACCCACTGAGTAGGAGTCACTTTTGTACGTAACATGACTTCTCATATGATAAACTGATCAGGCTTTCACCACGTATAGTATGCAGAGTGAATGAAGATATGAGTTTCTATGAGTATTTAAAATAAAATAACTCTCTTTGATACAAGATGGTGCCTATGAAATTTCAGACATAGTTTTCGAGTTACTTGAAGTCATATATATTTACACCACAGTTACACCAAATACTAATGCACTTCTATAGCCATTTACGGGCTTATCCTAATCATATTATTTCCTTACAGATATATTTATGTATCTTCAGCTAGTCACGTTCTTTCAAGATATCTTCAGGATATAAGATTCACATTTTGGAAGTCAATAATTTAATTTACCAACCCATCGAAATTTATGTAAATTCTTGTCGCACTTTAAGGCCATTTAAATCCTAGGTTTACAAATTCACAAGCTAGTATTTTTGTTTTAATATAATCGAAGTATCTAATTTAGAAAATTATTCACATTTTGTTGGTACAGTTAGTCTAAACAAAGAAATAGAAACAGCAACGGAACTGGCACTTTGCCTCTGTACCGAGTTTTATGGTTCCTATCTTCAGGTTTTATGTTATATAAATTCTGGGGAGCGCACAGAACCGCTGCAAGCTGGAATGGATGTTTGTATGGATATTATCGCAGTTAGTTCTATTGTTCAATGGAGAAACAGCTTTTGCTTTGGGACTTTGTTAGCCACTGTACAAGCCACTAAAAAGTTTATGACCGGGACTGTTTGTGGGTTTGCGAAAACTTGGATTGTTCTATCTTAACAGATATATTCTTACTGTTTGCAAATAAGCCTTGGTTGGTAATTTCCGATTATAATTCTTCTCTGAGTTTTAAATTTGAAAATTGTCCTGATTTTCTGTAGTCTGACTGTTTGAAAGTAACATGTACGTTTATGTACGTTATAATATGAGATTTTATTAAAGAAGTTTTATTTGGCTTAATAAATTGTTAATTTAATTTAAATAAATATTCTAAATGAGAAAAACAATTCTGTTGAATACTTTCAGTATTTGATATGAGTTTACCAGGGGTGACAATTAAAATAATTATTTTGTTTTGTTTTTATAATATATTTTAGGTAATATCGGTGGTCCAGCAGTCGAGCACACGGCTTCTGATCCAGAGGTCCGGGTTCGAATCCTGACACTGGCTCACACCAATGATTTTTCAAATTTTTTTCGCAAGTTAAGTCTGATAAATATCGATGACTGGAAACTTTGTGCCCGGTATGGTAATAGGTTCGCCACCTATTCCATTTGGGACGTAAAATAGGGCGAGACGAAGCTTAACAGCCGCTGCTTACACCTTCGGGTAACAAAGGCATGAAGTTATGTTATGTTAAATATTTTACATTATCTCTCAGTCAGCCGGGAGCGAAAGAAAAACATATGGCTGACAAGCTTACACAGCACAACACCGAAAAATGGCGGGATAATCATTAAAAAATATGGGTCAACCTAAATGTTTTTGGTGGGGGCGGGCAGCAGCGTCCCTATCTACAAGAGGTTTACACATGTGATGACTCCATGATGCTCCAAACCTGTGATGTTATACACTAGGATATAACATCACAGGTCTGGAGCAGGAGTGCGGTGGTGCTGTTCTTCAAAAAAGTTGATAAGATGGGGGCTCAGTAATTCTTCAGTAAGAAGAATTACAGATCCATCTCACTCCTGAGCCCCCTTTCCCTCGAACTACTTTTAGAAAATTTGACTCCTTCCTATAATCACACCATCGTTATACTTGCCAGTTGAAAAACGATTCTCGTGCTCTTTCTCTAAAATCTGTTATACAATCTAATAATATATCAATTCTACCTCTTCAATCTACTCACCATTTTCCTAACTGCACTAATTCTCTTATCGATCTCATCTTTGTCTCTTCGACTGAACATGTTATTACCCATGGTCAGTGCTCAGCCGATGCTTTTTCATATCATGATTTAATTTATCTTTCGTATAAAATCCACCCACCCAAGGCTAATCGTAAAATTTTACTGCAGCGTAATTTTGGTGGCATAGACCATGCTGCATTTCGCAGGTATGCCGGCAGCATTGACTGGAAACCTTTATTAGAGGCAAATGTCATCGATAATAAAATAAACATATTTAACGAAACTATGCTAAATCTATACGACATTCATGCGCCTCTTCGCTCAATTAAAATAAAACATTTACCTTCACCTTGGCTCACTAAAGAAATAAAGGGCTTCATGAAATTGAAGAATTCTGCCAAGAGTCGTTATAAAAGCCGGCCTACAGCCATCAACCTGGAAAAATATATAGCTGCGAGGAATCGCTGCAATAAGATGTGTAGGAATGCACAACGCCAACACATTCACGCTTCTGTTGAGAACGGAGATCCAGCCAGAATCTGGAAATTTCTAAAATCTTTAGGTGTTGGAAGGGCACGTAATAACTCTACTCCTATCGACCTGAACATTGATTCTCTTAATCTACACTTCTCTTCTTCGCCCGACTTTAACGGGGCCAACAAAACTAATACTCTTGAATATCTTTCTGCAATTTGCTGAATTTGGGTCAGTTCAAATTTATATAACTAGTTTTTTTTTCCTTCCACACCAACACCTCTCCTCATCATATGCACCAATCACTACCACCACCATTCATCACGCGATTCATCCATATTTTCTTAGGTCTTCCTCCAATTCTAACTTCTTCTACATTCTTTTCATATCAATGGTCCGGGTTCGAATCCTGGCACTGGCTCACACCAATGACTTTCCGAAATTGTTTTCGGAAGTTAAATGTGATAAATATCGATGACTGAAAACTTTGTGCCCGGTATGGCAATAGGTTCGCCACCTATTCCATTTGGGACGTAAACATAACGGCGAGACGAGGCTTAACAACCGCTGCCTACACCTTCGGGTAACAAGAGGCGTGAAGTTATGTTATGTATAATAAAATCAGTAGCGTTTTACCTATTTATTTCATTATTAAAATATTTGCACATACTTTTAATTTATTCGCTTATATTTATAGAAGTAAAGTAAGTGTAAGTGTAGTGTGTAAGAATCGTGCCTTTTGGCGCTCAGTTCTCTCTGCTTACCCCGCGAGGGATTTGGCATGAAGTTATATATGTACATATTGTAAAAGTTATATTAGTATAGTTAATATTTAGATAATACAGGTTGTAATCTAAAATTAATTTTATTACGAACAATAACAAATCTTACTTTATCACTTAAGTTATGAGTTATTACATTGAACGATGTTCACATTTCAGATAAGATCATGGATCTGTATCCGGTAGCTGATTGTTAAAAGATATATATGTTGTTTGAGTTAAATTGTTTAAATCAAGGAAGAAGTATATCTGTGTTGTTACGGCGTTTTCGTAGTTCATTCTTATTGCAAGATTTTCATCCCCATCTCAACCATTTTTCTCGCTTTTGATTGACGTGGGTAAATTGATGGAACGGCGATTGCTGGAACGAAACTCTTCAATAAAACGACTGATATGATATGAGGAATGCTTTGAGGAAACACCTACTCCACTATGATATAAATAATATATGTCGATACTTCAAAGGATCAGACAGTAATCCTGATTTGACATAATATCAATTTCATACGATATTATTACAAGGTTTAGTATTTGGATTATGATCCAAAAGTTACAAGTTTGTATTCTTAGATAGTATTAACTTGCTGGCTTGCGAATGAAAACAATCGACATATATGCATTTAAAAAGTCGTCAGTAATTATTTCTAGTTTTTAAGTGATTTTATAAAAGCATATAAAAGCATATTTTACAGTCTCGGTGGCGCAGTGGTCGAGCACACGGCTTCTGATCCAGAGGTCCGGGTTCGATTCCAGAAACTGGCTCACACCAATGACTCTTCGAAATTGTTTTCGGAAGTTATGTGTGATAAATATCGATGACTGACAAACTTTGTGCCCGGTATGGCAATAGGTTCGCCACCTATTCCCTTTGGGACATAAACATAACGGCGAGATGAGGCTTAACAGCCGCTGCCGACACCTTCGGGTAACAAAAGGCGTAAAGTTATGTTTATGTTTGTTTATAAAAGCATGCACTTTTCTATTCAAAGATTTTTCTGAATTTTCGCTTCTCAAATGGAATAAATAGGTGGCGGAACCTATAGTTAATTTTAGTATATTTTCAATTATTATGTTTTATATAAGATGAAAATATGAAATATAAAACTGATATCGTGAATCAAAGCAGATAAGAATCACAATATAATAATATAAGGATATTTGAGATCGGCTCAAAGGCAATTGATTGTGGCCATCTTTCAGCGGCCTCGCTAAGAGTAGGGTACTGTCAGTGCAATGACGTAACGACCGCACTCTTATTTCATAAAGAATATTTGTTTTTATTTTATTTTAACGAGGATTTTAAAAACTAAATGTCTAATCTAAAGATATAAAAGCACAAAAATATTGTTTTAAAATGACTGACTATTGTGTCGTTTGGCACACCGACTTATGACAAAGTGGTCCCGGGTATGATTTTGGTGTAACATATCAATTACATTTCTACAATGTTTTCATATTATTATGTTGATGATAAATATAGATGATTGACAAAAATGTATACTGTATTTAGTATGTAATATATTATTAAAACAATATTTTTGTGCTTGCCTATCTTTAATACACAATAGTCTAGATAGCGGCAACTATGCCCATCCAACTTCTGAATTCGAACTTGAGAAGTAGTAGAATGCTGAAGTAGGATGCTGAGACATTAAGATATTGTTAATAAAGCAACATAAGATGATAATATTTTTTATCTCTTGAACTGAACAATATACTTACTATTTATCAATAAAATGTTTTCCTTATTGTCCCTTATCCTAGATTACTGTGTGTTCCTGTCATCGCAAGAATTTTGTTTCTTATTATTGTTATTTAGTAGTGTATTTGTAGATTTCAATAACAGTATTTTGACATTATCTTGTTATATGTACGTTTTATTGTACCTACTAGCTACACCCAGTTTACGTTGATTTTCTAAGAAATTTTACTGGTTGAGCTGGCCAATTCTTGCAGGAAACCACGGTTAACTTGGATATAACAGTTCAAGTAATCGTAATAAATTTGTATTTATCTTAGAAACGCCTCATGACTTACGTTACTGCATGACATACCAGCATTAATCTTTTATATATGATCGGATTCTGTCAACCAAATAGAACTTGACGTCAATAAATTATAGCAGCCTATCTTGTTGGCTATATGCCTTGAGTATATATTTTTTAATACTTATATGCCTATACTATAAATGTTATAGAATATTCATTATTAATAGGCTGGGGGACAAAAGAGCAGGCGCATCACCTACTAAACAAATAACGGCGACTATGAACACCTGCAAAACAGATAGTGTTACAGTTGCGTTTCCGGCCTTTATAATGGGATAGGGAAAGGGCTGGGCCTGCAGATACCTCTCTCAATGAGCGAAGTGCGGCAAGAGCCATTTTACGCCGATATTTTCAGAGGTCGTGGTATTGCTTGTGTATTTTCATGCAGTGAACTGAGTGACTCTACCACTGTTTTAATGAGTGTGTTGAAGAAATCAATATCTTCAGTTTTTACACAATTGCTTATTTTAATTTATTAAATTTTATGTAGTATTTTCAACAATGTATATTTATTTCATAAACGTGAGCTATTTTATTTCGGGAAAATAATTGCTTCGACCATTTTGATACCCGATATTGTAAACTCCTCTATAAAAAGGGATAAATTATTGCACAAAGACACAAACACATTTTTGTATATATCTATTGAAAAATCTTTAAAATTGAATTTTAATGAACAGTTTTTTACCATTTAATGTTTTTCTAGTACCATTTAATGTTTATCGTTGCCCAGAAGTCTTCTTAGATTCACCATTGTGTACTTCTATATTATAAGTAACTGGTTAAATGGTTTCGTACCTCAACTGTACTCACATCATACTAAGGCATTGCTACTGAGACAAAAATCCAATGGTTAGCCCGTGGTATATCCCGCTTAATTCATGGCATGATTTTTAACGAAATAAAAACGAAAATCTGATTCTATGTCAAATATATTAACATCACAATAGTAGAAAAATATGTACATACATAATATATTAATCTGTGTCTATATTAGTAACAAGCTTGTGATGTTTTTGGAAATCTCTAGACCTACTAAACTGATTTTGATTTATTTTTAATTAATTCGCATGTCTCGTCATTCGTCTCGTTGGGGAGATATTATATATTAATACATACTATTACTTACCTGACAATGATGTTTTATTCCTTTAAATACGTGTTCAATTATTTTCAGCACAAAAACAAAAACTGACAACAAACAACTAACGATCTGAAATGGTTTATCTAGACGATATTTTAATAAATAATTGCTTGGACTTGTACTCCCTCTGGCCTATACTCTTAATGTTTCATCTCAAGAACGGCTGTTTGGAAGATACCGGGTATCAAATCTAGGTAGGCTCTAACAATTAATCCTCAATGAGTGTTAAGAAATTTAAGAATTTAATATTCTAATTTCAAAGATATACTATCAGCAATATAATAATAGTAGCAGTAGATTAAGACTGTTATTCTCATTACTCGTTTGTCCAAATAAAGTTCGGAACAGTAACAGTTATCACTATCGTATCGATATTTTAACAGTGGTGGAACCACGCAACTTGCTGCATGAATGGCGATGAAATACCATGATCTATTAGAATATCGACGTAAAGTAGCTCGTGTCGCGTTCCGTTCGCTGAGAGAGGTATCGGAGGCCCTACCCCTTTCCTTCTCTTTCCCATAGCACTTAGGAACACTTCCGAATGGAGATACGCATTGCAAGGGCCGGCAGCGTAATAGTAACACTATATGTGTTTAGGTGTCAATGGGCGGCGTTTGTTGCTCACCATTAGATGACAGGCCTGCTCGTTCATCCCGCTATATCATAAAAAAAACTCGTATTTGTAGTAGAGCGGCAGTCAATCATACAACATATGCCGGGGACTTCCATTCAAAGTATTGTTGTTAATAAAGCACAATGGAATATTGAAATTGTTAAGTTACTTTAAATTTATTGCTATCATAAGTTAAGTCTCGGTGGCGCAGTGGTCGAGGACACGGCTTCCGATCCATTTCGTAGCTGAGGACACTCCTGATGCTTTATTGCTGAACGAATTTTTCCATCAGAAGAATCGAATGTAGAATTTAGTGAAAAATCAGTTTCAAGTGATTCGGAATGTGACAACTCTAGAAAAAGTATGTACCTAAAACAATATTATTTCACAGAACTACTCTCTACAAGGTAATGATATTCAATAATTATTCAATTACACCTAATAATGTACTTATCCTTGTAAGATTAATTTACTTTCAGGTAAGTAAAAAATTCTAAAAACAAGTCATCGATAAGTAGAAAAAAGTAAATCTGAGGCAAACATCAAAAAAGAAAATCGTGACAGAAAAAATAAACGCGATGAATACTTCAATAAAAAAGTCGAAAGAACTAAAGAGAAACATATAAAACCCAATCCATTTACTAAAACTAGCTTGATTTCTTGGAGTAATGATGTCATACTAAAACCAAATTTATATGGTTAAAAATTGGCAATTTCTAAAAAAAATATATATAAAGATATTTATTTCTAAGATTTTCGCGAATCTCACTCATTGATTAAAACAACTTTTAGGATTATATCGCGTTTATTTATTATTTATTTATATTTATTTCCCGACGTTTCGAACTCTTTACAGAGATCATTTTCACGAGTGATGAACAAAAAGATGGTAGTTGTTCAAAAGCTATTTTCATTGATACAGAGAGCACCCACTTTTTGGAAATAAAAATCAAAAAGTTGATGTTAAAAATATGATTTTTACTATTGGTAACCCACATCAGACCATGAGAACAAAAGTTAAATACTTATTTATAAGATGCATTCATATGTCCTGCTTCTAAAGATCCTTTGTTGTATGATTTAATAAGTAAAAGTTGTTATTATTAAATTATTACAAATTATCTTATTTTCTAAGTTGGTTGAGATTAAAGTATAACTATTATTAAATATTTATTGATTTTAAATTAAAAGGTAAAGTGTTTATTAAAAATCTACCACTGGGTCAAAAACGCGGCCAGTCCTGAGAAAGACCCAGCAAGAAAACTCAGCGGCTGTTCTGCAAAACTGATTATTATTTCATTTCGAACGGGCTATTGATATTGCTATTATTTATGAAGTTTTTGAGAAAAAGAAAGGGACTTGGTTTCTAGGTTAATAAAAAATTAAATTAAAATTATTTTGTTTTGATTATATACTGCCCTACTCGAAATTCTACATTATTTTGGTTCCTGATGTGGGTCTGACCTGCAAACTATACTAATGGTATCCCGCTGTCTTGAGCTGTTTGATTGTGGGCTAGGTTTGATGAGACTTATGACTGGGTTCCAGCTAGGTGATAGTTTCCAGCTATCTTCTCTATTGAAATTCTTTGGATGTTTTTTGATTTCAATAGCCTCGCGTATCATCCTGGGACGATAATGTTGTTCTTTGGCGAGGATTTGTGGTTTGTCAAACCTGATGTAGTGTTTTGAGCCCTCCCTACAGTGTTCACAAACAGCAGACTTATTATAGCGGTTGTGCTTCACATCCGCTATGTATTCTTTGATCCTGGTTTTAATGGACCTCTTTGTTTGTCCGATATAAGAGAATCCACAATCACAGTCCAGCTTATATACTCCTGGGTCTTGCAAGGGGATGTGGCACTTGACAGATGGTAGAAATTGACTAACTTTCTTGGATGGCTTAAAGTATGTTTTAATTGAAGCACGTTTTAAAATATAGCCAATTTTGTCAGTGATTCCCTTTATGTACGGCAAGATGGCAGGTTGGCGCTCAACTGTGGCTTGCTTCACTCGGTTTTTGTGATCATTTCTGGGAACTTTAAGCTGATTGGCATGTAAGACATTTTTCACATGCTGAATCTCCTCTGTTATGTGTTCCTGGTCACAAATCCCTCGTGCTCTCTGAAACAAAGATTTTGACACGGCAGCTAACTGTGAAGGATGGTGGTGAGATTCACTATTCAGGTATCTATCTGTATGGGTTTTCTTTCTATACACAGTGTGACTCAAGGTGTTATTAGAGTTACGAATAACTAACATAACATAACACATGACATATCATAGCATAACACAGCATAGCATAGCAAAGCGTAGCATCGCGTAGCATAGCGTAGCACAGCGTAGCATAGCGTAGCATAGCGTCGCATAGCGTCGCATAGCGTAGCATAGCGTAGCATAGCGTAGCATAGCGTAGCATAGCGTAGCATAGCGTAGCATAGCGTAGCATAGCGTAGCATAGCGTAGCATAGCGTAGCATAGCGTAGCATAGCGTAGCATAGCGTAGCATAGCGTAGCATAGCGTAGCATAGCGTAGCATAGCGTAGCATAGCGTAGCATAGCGCAGCATAGCGTAGCATAGCGCAGCATAGCGTAGCATAGCGTAGCGTAGCGTAGCATAGCGCAGCGTAACGCAGCATAGCGTAGCATAGCGCAGCATAGCGCAGCATAGCGTAGCATAGCGCAGCATAGCGCAGCATAGCGTAGCATAGCGCAGCATAGCGCAGCATAGCGTAGCATAGCGTAGCATAGCATAGCATAACATAACATGACATAACTTATCTTCACGCCTTTGTTACCCAAAAGGTGTAGGCAGCGGCTGTTAAGCCTCATTTCGCCGTTATGTTTAGGTCCCAAATGGAATAGGTAGCGAACCTATTGCCATACCAGGCACAACGTTTTTCAGTCATCGATATTTATCACACATAACTTCCGAAAACAATTTCGAAAAGTCATTAGTGTGAGCTAGTGTCAGGATTCGAACCCGGATCTCCGGATCAGAAGCCGTGTGCTCGACCACTGCGCCACATTTACAATTAACAGTAAAAAAGGTCTAACTTACTCTTAAAACATTACTTTGTTCTATAAATGGTCTCAAATTAATCGTTACTTCTCTAAAACAATTTGTTTAATAAAGAAGATATTTTAAACAGTTCGTAATTAAAAAAAAGTGTTCTTAAACACTCACCCTTGTTAATGAAGAGAAACACAATTAAATATTTCTGGTTAGAGCTTGTCGGTAACAATTTCGTAAACCTACAGCGTTTTGTTTTGCCCTAGGGCTGTTCACTAACAAGGTTTCTTTCCTGTGCTTGAACAAAATATTTAAAAAAAAGTGAGCTCATGAAAATGTTTAGAAGTAATGATGAGTTTAAAAAATATATAGTTTTCCACTATATAAATTTAAGACAGTAAACAGATGTATTACTGTTGTTCCTATTTTATTTTATTGTATAAATATTGGACTGAAATTTCATATGTATTAATATAAAATATTTTTGTTTTATTTTTGTTGTATTTAGGTAAATTATATAATCTTGGTATTGTTTAGATGGAACAGGTAGCGCCATCTATTATTTGGTTTGGGGAAGTGTCCCGCGTAGAACGCCGTCTGTAAGTCTGCGCCCTCCCCCTTCCTTGGTTTGCTATAAAACGTGAATGTGCTTCTAAATAAAGTGATAATGAAAAATAAGTTTTCTGTCTTTTTGATCCAAATAAACCGATCACTTTAACAATTTTTATATTTAAAAATACTCATTACACTCAGATTATCACTAAATATTATTTATGGTTTCATATTATTGCTTAGCATACTGATTTTTCTTCGCTAGTACACACTCATATTTTTTTTGAAAACTTTTCGTAAGTTATGTGCGATAAAATTGATAGTAGACAAAGTGATGTTCGATATATGATAACAGTCTCCGCCAAAAAAAAACGCCGAGTGTTAAGTGGCTTGAATTTATTAATATTTATTCGGTATAATAAATTTTAATACAATGACTGTGAACTCATCCTGAACTGAGTATGTCAGTTACTGCATTCGGTTTAATAAAAGCAGGAAAAAAAAATAATAGCTTTAGTATATGACAGGCAATATAAAACGTCGTTCCAAAATATAAGGCTTAAATATTTTTTTACACGCTGCACAAGTGCGAATCGTGTTTCAGATTTGGTTCACTGAAAATATGCCCTGTTCAGTCTTCCATAAAAAATATATCTCACGCTGTTTTATTACAAGTAATTTGGAATGTGTTTTCTTGTTAAATAATTTATAGAAAAAAACTTTTTTAAAGAAGCTTTTATTTAAACGGTCTAAAAAGAATAAAATAATTTTAACCTTATACATTTTAACTATCAACTTATAACCTTATTATATACAATTTATGTGATAATAAAAGCTTGTCGCTATGTTTAATTACCTATCAGTGGCTATCCATAACCATCTAGAAATATTTTTTTAGATTTAATGATTACTGTGACGGATCGCATTATCCAAATATATTTTTTTGGTTTATAACATATATATGGACACCCGAACACATATAGTGGTACAGTTCCGTTGCCGGCCCTTTCCATGGGAAATGGAAGGGGTCGGAATTGGGATGGGAAGAGGAGGGGGGAAGGGTTGGGTTGAACATAGCGACAAGCTTTTATTATCACATAAATTGTATATAATAAGGTTATAAGTTGATAGTTAAAATGTATAAGGTTAAAATTATTTTATTCTTTTTAGACCGTTTAAATAAAAGCTTCTTTAAAAAAGTTTTTTTCTATAAATTATTTTCAAGTTTTTAGTTATCGATGGGTAAGTTTCTCAGTCTCTTCATCTCATTCAAAGCATCATTGTTACAAGGTCATTTGCCAGTTAATTTTGAACAGTCCAACTCTTCAATGAGGAGACCTCCTAAAGTCTTTTCTCTACTTAAGGCCGCGTATGCTTGACCAGCAGCAAAGAGTTTCGAGCCTAAGTAAACAAATTTTTTTGTTACTTATTTGTTGATTTTGCAACTTAATTTTGTTATGTGGGACTGTTGTTTAATAACAAAATATGTTTAACTACTTGTGATGTATAACGCCATCTGTTGTTTTAATCAGTACTTTATACTTGCTGACCTGAGTGTAACATAGGAGTGAGTTGTAATAAAAGTTATAGTTCGTTCCCACCATCCACTGTGTTTAATTCTAATAATACCTATAACACCATTAAAATCCGTTAGTGTAGCAATCATGTTAAAGTTATTAAATCCTGTCCAATTTACGTCGGTATCCTGAAAGGGCATGGCATTACACCGGTCGAACCGGCCCATTCATGCAGCAGATTGCGTGGCTGACCACAATTAAAACACTGTTAACTATTAAAACATAGGTCAACGGAAAGCCGTCGACTGTGATGGACTACCGCCTCAGCCGTAAAGTGGTCGTAAGGTTCTCAATGTTAGCACTAACTCATTTTGATTATAAATTTGGACGCGCCGCTTAACCCTGTATCTTGACATGGTGATTTGGCATCAGTGACTGAATAGTAAACAACAGATTGACTGACATCGGCCAAACAAGCAGGCCACTAACATCTAGCCGCTCATATTGAAAACCTTATGATATATATAATATTTATACACATTCTAATTTGTTTATAACATTAATTAATAACATAACATAGCTCGACTCCTTTTTCTACCCGAAGGTGTAGGCAGCATCTATCAAGCCTCAACTCGCCACTATGTTTACGTCTCAACGATCTTTAAGGGAGTAGGATGTAGGATATGAGAGTAGGAAGGGATGGGGAAGGGGAGTGGGCCTCCGGGTACCTCTCTCACCTAAAGAAACCCGGCGTGAGCTGGTTGTGGTATTTCACCGATCGAGCCAGCCCATTCATACAGTGAATTGCTGGGCTCTACCACTGTTGCCATACAGCGAGCACAAAGTGGTCAGTCAAAAATATTTATCACACATGACTTTCGAGAGGAATTTCGAAAGACATTGGTGTGAGGCCAAATTCGCACCCAAGACTTCCTGATTCAGAAGCGGACTAGTTTACTGAACCACCGAGACATAGTTTTTGAAGTTCTCATATAACTCTTTAATGAAAGGGCCATTTGATACCCATATAGTAGAAACACAAATATTTATTCCACTATATTGGTTTTAGAATGACGTCACACTATTTTTCGAGCTACTATCAACAAGCCCTTTCATTTGATACCCATATTGTAGAAATGCATTAAAAAAAACTGTTCCTCTATCTTGGATGATCCGCCATATTGGATTTAGAATGACGTCACATTATTTTTTTAGTTGGTCCCAATAAGCCCTTTCATTTGATACCCATATTGTACGAAAGCTTAAAATATATATTCCTTTATCTTGGATATTCCACCATATTGGATTTAGAATGACGTCATATTATATTTTGAGTTACACTCAATAAACCCTTTCATTTGATACCCATATTGCAGAAATGCATTCAAAATATCCATTCCGCCATCTTGGGTCGTCCGCCATATTGGATATAGAATGATGTCATACATTATATCATGCATTGTCATCCAAAATAAACGTGTATACGAAATTTCAGCTCAATCGGTTGAAGGTATCTACTTCAAAATTGAGTTACAAGATTCCACCGAACATACATACTTACATACATACATACATACATACATACAGTGCAAGGTAATAAAAAGCTTATAAAATACTATTTTTAAGCCTATTTAGATTACAAAAATAGAATGTAAGTGGTAAGAATATAGACGTTTGTGAACGATTGCTTGTCTAGTTAAGTGCTGTCTTTATGTACAAAAAACTTACTTTATGTAAAAATAACTGCTAAATATCGATAACTGGGAACAGTGTGCCCGTTAAGTAGTAATAAGTTCCACTACTTATTCCATTTGGGACTTAATAATTCCGCGTTGAGGTATTACAGCCTGCACCTTAGAATTGAAGTAGAAAATGTTGCAGAAACACCAAAAATTATTACATTTATGTGAAATCCACCTCTTATTTATCCTAGCTTCTACCTCTTTGGGGAGTTATCATGTTATATCTATACATGCCTCTTTTTCAAATAGGTAGGTACTCATTATAGTTTCTGTGGTTTCGGTGGTCCAGTGTTCTAGCACACGGCTTTAATGACTATTCGAAATTAATTTTCAAAAGTTATGTGTTATAAATATCGATGACTAAAAACTTTATGTCCGGTGTGGCAATAGGTCCGCCACCTATTCCATTTGAGACGTTAACATAACGGCGAGTCGAGGCTTAATAGCTTCGGGTAGAAAAAGGCGTGAAGTTATGTTAGGTTATGTGTGTCCTTTTAGTTGCTTTTTAAAATGTACTCATGTGTGTAACTGATACAAAAAGGCTTTTCATTCCAGTCGAGTAAATCATCGCTGTGTTTGCATTTCTAATCAAATCGTTGATTATATTTTGATTTATATGAAACAACTGGTATTAAGCCAATCGTACATTAGATTGGATTATATTCCAATCAGAAGCAATTCGGGAAAATAATCCGCATATTGACTAAGCTTTCGTGTATTGTTTCTAAATAAATTTTATTTGAAGAAAAATACTTTATCCGTTTCGAAAAGTTTACTATTCGAAATGATACTTAGATCTCTTCTTTCGATACTTAGATATATCTTAAATACCGAGGAATATGTACGAAAATAGTTCCGATTGTCAAGAAAACGAGTAAATTATGAATGCGTGTCTGGAGCTCTCTATCTCTCTCTCTCTCACACACACACACATACACACACAACTGTTATGGAGTTGTTTTATTACAGGGGTCAAATAGTTTCTACTAATTATTCAAACATCATTGCGTATTTATCACAAAACAACTATTAAAATAATAGGGTAGTTGCATAATAACTTTACGCCTTTTATCTCTAAAGAGGAGGGCAAGATCCATTATCCTTGATAGGTCGAATGATTATAATCATTACATAGTATAAAACAAAGTCACTTTCCGCTGTCTGTCCACTTATATGCTTATATCTTTAAAACTACGCAACAGATTTTGATGTGGTTTTTGTTTAATAGTTAGAGGGTGTCAACGGGGTGGTTTTGATTGATAATTCATGTATAGTGTAGTAAAAAAGTGATAGTTTTTAAGATTTAGAACTTTAATCGCAAACGCTGCCCGAACCATAAGTGATAAATCAAAACAACGTACTACATTATTATACACCTTTAAAAGGTCTACAAAAAAGTCCGCGAGGGCATATGTCTATCTCTTAGGGATAACCCACAATGATCATTTTTATTTTTTTAGTTTTTATAAGAAATAATGGCCTATTTACGAAGCGATTTTAAACATTACAGCATTGATTTTCATCCAATTAAGTATCTTAAATAGATTGTGCATGTAATATAGATGATGCTGGCCGTTTACAGCATGCAATTTAAACGAATATTTTCGAAGATATTGCAGTATTAACATAGCGAGACAGCAGTTATTACTTTTGATGCGGAACAAAGTTCCCCGGGTCAGCTAGTATAATATATTCCCAAAGGGGTGATTATTCGGGGCACAATATTATTAACTTAGACTTTTTAATCTGAAATCGGAGTCAGGCTCAAAATCGAAATGACCAAATAACAATAAAGATGATATTGCGATAATAATGTCGTAGCTTCTAACCGAAGGATAGAACGCGCTGGTCGTCAGAGAACTTGGTTCGTGTAACAGAAGTTTTGGAAGTTTTCATCTCAGAAGTTCGAGTTGCTGGCAAAAGTTTAATATTGCCACAGAATCTCGTGTCTGCCTGAGTAATTTTATGACTTTTTAAGGAAACATTATCATATAAAATATGTTTACAACATGACTTTTATTAAACATCTCCAGTTCTCTTTAGGGGATGTTTTCCTTTTTTAAAAAAAGGAAAGAGACTATTATTTAATTAGAGATAATTTAATAATTTGCTTACAATAGTGCTCAGCAAAAATGTTTTCGACAGTCTAAATTTGGAACTTCATTTTGACTAGTGACGAAAACGAGACGAGACGAGACAACAATGAGACATTAATAATTGATATTTCTTGTGGTCTATCATAACACTGGCAAGAGACACAGTGTTGTATAAAATAAATAGAACTTGTGAAAGAAAAGTAAACATTCTTTCAGTAAAATATTGGAAACTTTGAAAGTTTAAAGTAATCCATCGGCATCACTTTCCAATACTTCGGATTCAGTTGGCGAAGTTCGTGGTGCATTCCCGGTCAACTCTTGATTTATTGTATTCTCTTTGAAACTTATGGCATATAATTTGATATTATTACATTTTTCGGAAGTTATGAGTAATACCTAAATATCAATGATTGAGAACGATTGTGTCCAGTAGTGGCAAGGGGTTCAAGTTGAGACTGAACAGCCGCTGCCAACATCTTCGGGTAGTAAAAAGCGTGAAGTAATATTAAGGGCGTAAATTTACATAAAAAAGAAACCCTTTTGAGGTTGTAGTTCAAAAGTTATAAATTAACACTGAGAATGTCTGGCAGTAGGCTCTTCCATTAACTAAATGTAAAAAAATACAGTTTGTAAAGGCACAATTGCCTCTTGTCACCGCTTCCATCCTGCGTAGGCGGCTAGTAATAAGCGCTAAACTCCAATTTTTGAAACATATTCTGTGAACATATCTTTAATTCATGGCCAATAAGGAAAATTGACTTGAATTACCCTGTTATCCGCCATGGAGAATAAAAATGGATGAATAATACATCAAATCGCAGTTCCCTCTCATGGAACATATTTAAATTTAAGAAGTTCAGTCTTAGCATACTTATGGAGGACGGATTTCTTATTTTAATAATTTAGTAATACTATAAGTAATATCTTATTGAAAGATTGATATATCCGGTCAGTATGTAGTCCGGTAGTCAGTATGTCTCGGTGGTCCAGTGGTCGAGCACCCGCTTCTAAATCTAGAGGTCGCGGAACTTTGAAATGACAATGACATTTCAAAGTTCTTTTCGGAAGGCATGTGTGATTTTTACTCAAAGGTGTAGCGGCTCTTAAGCCTCGATTCGCCGAATCGTTACCTCCCAAAAGGAATAAAAAGCTCAGGGAATAGAAATCTCAAAGCTGGCTCTACCTAGTTGAATAGCTTGTCTTAGGTAAACATAGTGATCGACAAACTAAGAGGATTGCATCGCCAACCCTTACCGGTGCTTGTATAATATGGGTATGACATGTATGTATATTTTCTTGTTTTTCTCAAACATAATATTCCGGCTGAATAGCTGGCGGAATCGGATTCCTATTGCAACTTAGACAGTCAACACTGACTAAATTGTAACTGCTACATGGCAACCGGTTTACAACATTTATCACATATTTTCTTTAAAGTAATTCATTAGTCTCGGTGGCGCAGTGCTCGAGCACACGGCTTCTGATCCAGAGGTCCGGGTTCAATTCCAGACACTGGCTCATACCAATGACTTTTCGAAATTGTTTTCGGAAGTTATGTGTGATAAATATCGATGACTGAAAAACTTTGTGACCGGTATGGCAATAGGTTCGCCACCTGTTCCATTTAGGACGTAAACATAACGGCGAGACGGGGCTTAACACCCGCTGCCTACACCTTCGGGTAACAAAAGGCGTGAAGTTATGTTATGTTATGTTAATTCATTAGTATGAGTCCGGAATAACGTGGACATAAACGATTCTGATATCATCCATCTGTAATACCTACCCTCAACTCTTTTGTTCTAACGCTTCATACTCATTTGAAATGATGTTTATTTTTTATTGTTATATCATATAATAACTGTACATTATATTTTAGCGGGAATTAATATGTCGTAACATTACATTTATATGCCATTTAGACAGTACTCAAGGAGGTTTCGCAGATGACATTCGGGTATTAAGGTATTGCACGTAAATTGTAAATTTATTTGATATGAGATTTTCGCCATCGCTCGACGCACTGGCAGAATGGTTGGCGATCGAGAACAGTGCGTTTCAACCGGCACTTCTTACTACGCACTGTTCCTTTATGGAACCAGTTGCCGGCGACGGTATTTCCGGACCGTTACGAACTAGGAACCTTCAAGAAACATATATAAATACAGTTGATTTTGTACGAGAAACGTAATATATTGTAATATATCTAATACTAGCAGAGAAGAAGTAAAATATCTTTAACTATTCTATTTTATTATATATTTAAATCTAGATGCAAATATAATAATATTTAAAATCAAACACTTCATAATCTAAAACGCTATGATTTAATAAATACTTTGACCAGAATACGCCTTATTTATATTCGTGGTGGCTATAAAAGTGTAATAAAATATGATGGACGGTAAGATGTAAATTTTGACTTACTGACCTATAACCTAAAAGTTAAGGTGCTAAATAATTGGGCATCTTGACACCTTTATCCGAGAGATCGTCTTCTTCAGTATCAAATCTTGTTCACCCCTTACGACACACACAGCACTACTCTTTAGAACGGTACCACAATATATTCAAATGTATACCAACGACGCCGAATTTATCAACCATATAACCTTAAAAAACATACACACACCTCATTTGCCGGTATAACTCATAAGAATGACATTTTTCAGCTTTATATACCTGGTAGTATATAAAAAGAAATCGCAAAAAAAGTCTAAAAAATAAATCTAAATTGAAAAACTTTTTTGTCACAGTCAGTCGAGATAAAGTTCATGTCAGCAACGTGAGGCAAACATAACGTGCGTTCAACAGATAAGACGTATAGCCTGCTGAAGGTAAACGAGGGTAATAAAACAAGCAGCGACATTCAGTACATCACAATACAGTACAGTATACATCGTTTGTGACATAACTCCGCTCAATTTGTTATTTGTGTAAATCTGATCTGGGTGTGTAAATCTGATACTGACTATCACAAGAATGGGCCGGCTTGATCGGTGAAATACCACGACCCATTATGATTCGTCTATAACAAGCCAGGTAGACAAAATTATTTGCTGTGATTTTAGATCACAAGTGAGGTTATTTAGCATGAATGTAAATGTTTTAATAGTTTTTTGAGGACTATTGGTCTTTTGATCAGGTAAGTTTATCACTTTCTTTTTAAATTTTGAAAATTTTTTTTTTTACAAATGTATGTATTTTAAGTTTGAAGATTCCAGAAGATCTTCTAAATACCGGTTCTGTTGATGTACTTGGTATACACAAGTAAATAGACACGGTGAAAGCTATGTCAACTCGGTTCATTGATCAAAACAACTTTTAGGATTATATTGCGTTTATTTATTTAAATTTATTTCCCGACGCGTACGTTTCGAACTCTTTACAGAGATCATTTTCACGAGTGATGAACAAAAAGATGGTAGTTGTTCAAAAGCTACTTTCATTGATACAGAGAGCACCCACTTTTTGGAAATAAAAATCAAAAAGTTGATGTTAAAAATATGATTTTTACTATTGGTATCCCACATCAGACCATGAAAACAAAAGTTAAATACTTATTTATAAGATGTATTTACCAGAGAAAAAAAAAAAGTTCGTCGGTTCAGCCACGTTAAATAGATACTTTTCTAAAAACCGCTCTCGGTTTCGTCCACAGTTGCCTGAACAGTGGTGTTCAGGCAACTTTGATAAAAAAATCTGATTATGACCTCGATCTCTCTCAGAGACTACTCCGTATGACTCTCAAAATCATTTTTCAAATTTAGAAATCGAAAGAGATCTTGTATTGCGTATTTCCTTCGGGTATATCAGCCATTCTTCGAAAAAGTCAATTATCGAGATCGTGAAAACTATTTACAGAAATTCGAAAAAAAAATTGGTTGTGCAAATAATTCGCAATATTTTTTTGAACTAATTACTAAATTAGTATTTTGAGTTGCTATCCCAATCGAAAAGTTCAATTGATGTGCGAGACGATGAAAAGAGATGAGACGATTTGTCCTTGTTGCCTTCGAAGATGGGTAAGTAGTTGAGGTTGGTCGCTATTTCGAAATCGCTTGGATCATGGGGTCAATAGGAGTATATGTGAAGTTTTAGGGTTTCTTGTATATAATAAGCTAGACCATTGAATATGAAAATCTTAAGACCATCTTAACTCCATAAATCCCAAAATACAATTCACACTGGAACTGGAGTCTAACAATTCTCTAGCATTCTTAGATGTGTTAGTTATTCGTAACTCTAATAATACCTCGAGTCACACTGTGTATCGAAAGAAAACCCATACATATAGATACCTGAATGGTGAATCTCACCACCATCCTTCACAGATAGCTGCCGTGTCTAAATCTTTGTTTCAGAGAGCACGAGGGATTTGTGACCAGGAACACATAGCAGAGGAGATTCAGCATGTGAAAAAAGTCTTACATGCCAATCAGCTTAAAGTTCCCAGAAATCATCACAAAAACCGAGTGAAGTGAGCCACAGTTAAGCGCCAACCTGCCATCTTGCCGTACATAAAGGGAATCACTGACAAAATTGGCTATATTTTAAAACGTGCTTCGATTAAAACATACTTTAAGCCACCCAAGAAAGTTAGCCAATTTCTACCATCTGTCAAGTGCCACATCCCCTTGCAAGACCCAGGAGTATATAAGCTGGACTGTGACTGTGGATTCTCTTATATCGGACAAGCAAAGAGGTCCATTAAAACCAGGATCAAAGAACACATAGCGATGTGAAACACAACCGCTATAATAAGTCTGCTGTTTGTGAACACTGTAGGGAGGGCCCAAAACACTACATCAGGTTTGACAAACCACAAATCCTCGGCAAAGAACAACATTATCGTCCCAGGATGATACGCGAGGCTATTGAAATCAAAAAACATCCAAAAAATTTCAATAGAGAAGATGGCTGGAAACTATCACCTAGCTGGAACCCAGTCATAAGTTTCATCAAACCTAGCCCACAATCAAACAGCTCAAGACAGCGGGATACCATTAGCATAGTTTGCAGGTTAGACCCACATCAGAAACCAAAATAATGTAGAATTTTAAACAGTACAGCATACAATAGAAATATTTTTATATTTTTTATTTTTATTAACTTGGTAACCAAGTTTCTTTTCTCAATTTCACAAATAATAGTACTATCAATAGCCCGTCCAAAATAAAATAATAATCAGTTTTGAAGAACAGCCGCTGAGTTTTCTTGCTGGGTCTTTCTCAGGACTGGTCGCGTTTGCGACCCAGTGGTAGATTTTTTAACAAATACTTACCTTTAAATTTAAAATCAATAAATATTTCATAATAGTTATACTCTGATCTCAACTAACTTAAAAGAAATAAGATAATTAGCTAATAATTAAAAATAACAACTGTTATCTATGAAATCATACAACAAAGGATCTGTACAAACCAAACTTTTTCTTTAGTAAATATATCTTGTTAATAAATATTTAATTTTTGTTTCATGGTCTGATGTGGGTTACCAATAGTAAAAGTCATATTTTTAACATCAACTTTTTGATTTCTATTTCCAAAAAGTGGGTGCTCTCTGTATCAATGAAAATAGCTTTTGAACAAATACCATCTTTTTGTTCATCACTCGTGAAAATGATCTCTGTAAAGAGTTCGAAACGTCGGGAAATTAATAAAATTGGTAATAAATAAACGCGATATAATCCTAAAGTTTGTTTTAATGTCATGAACGTGATGAAAATATCGTCAGTTTTCCGGGCTATGCACCCGTTGATAGCTATGCAGATAGATTTACAAAAAAAAATCTTCTTAGTCAATATTTTACTATTCATAATCACTATAATTAGATCACAATAACTTATTTTTTTGAATATTGTATAATTTTGTATTATTATGAATTAATAAAACTCTATTATACGTTAAATACGTACAAATATATAATCTTAGAAGGAAATAAGCTACTATGTAATTTTATTGTAAATATAAATATGTAATACGACGCATAGCCACATTAATAACGCTTACAGTAAGTAAAAAATGTCCTAATATAACGTAAGATAAATTACAATGTCTTATAAAATGCTATATACTCAGTACTTTTATAGCTCGTAATCGTAAAACGTGTTCTGTTCATGGTCCTTATATCAAAGATATAGTACATGTTATTGAAATTATGACTTAAATTGTTACATATTTTTTTAATCATCATACAATAAAAGTACGAATAAACGACAACGAATTAGTAGGTAGCTTAAATTACTATCAAAATTTATTATTTTGATATTAATTTAAACTATCTGGACAGACAGAGTAGCGCCATCTGTCCAAAGATTGTCCTCCTTAATTATTTCCATTTAATCAACAAGATACAGATATCCAAATGTCTGCATTATATTACGCCCGACTGCTTCCACCCTATTAGTGATGTCTTCTTTGATTCGGAAAGTTTGTATCTTGCTTTGACTATGATTTGAATTGATGCAAATTGCTTTATTGAAAATAACAATTTAATATTATGTGCTTTATTTATGTTTCTAGAATTTAATTTGTCTAACGATTGCGTAGATTTTATTGTAGCTCCTCTATATGATGGGTTTAAATGTTTTTTTTTCCGGTTTTAAAAAGATTAGTTGATATTTCAAATATCCACTACTTGTGAAAAATCAAGGATGAACTGAGAAAAAAATAAGTAGTATTTAATAAAAACTTGTAAGTTAGTTGATACCATAAAGTAATGAGTACGACACACCACCAGTACTACAGTTCAAAATGACTCTAAATCATTATTCGAGTTATTAAAAATAGTTAACTTAATGGTAGTGAACTTAATAACTCCGTAATTAGTGTCCAATGAGAAGTATTTAGCTAATATTATATGCTAAGTACAATTAATTATCCTTACAGAATGAAATTATCTTATCTATTAATTAAACAAATCTCCAATGCAAATTCCTAATAAGAGAATATTACTTAATTATAATGTAAACGAAATTGGTATTTAAAAATAGTATAAAGTGCGAGATTGTAACAACTTCTAGTTATTCCTGTCACTGATACTGTCTTCTTTACTTCACAAGTTAACAACTATTAAAAATTCTCGATATGAACGGCAATACTTCTTTGGAGGAGGTCACGTACAAGTGCGCCAAGTGCTTCATGGTCTACTTCGACTACAAACACTTTCTAGAGCACCTTTACTGGCGTCACGGCACCGAAAGCGTCTGGTGTAACAGATGCTCTTTAAAACGCTGGCGTTTTGCAGTACACGTGTGCAATGTGCTGCCAATATACTTTGAAGGTTTCTTCGAAGAAGAAGAAACAGTGATCAACGATCTGGTCGATAATACACAAGTTGCAGTTGAAAGAGAGACAGATTACTGCACTTGTGGGAAATTTATCGAAGGCTCGAAGATGATTGGGTGCGACGGACTGAACTGCAAAATTGAGTGGTACCATCTCTCGTGTGTTGGAGTTATGGTACCCCCTAAAGGCAAGTGGTTTTGTCCAACATGCACCCTACATCAAAAAATAATAATATGATGGTTACTTACTAACAGTAGTAAGTAACCATCATATTATTATTTTTTGATGTAGGGTGCATGTTGCACCAAAAACTTTGGATGAATGTCCATCAATACAGATTGATGGACATTCATCCAAAGTTTTTGGTGCAACAAATGTTTTATTAAGCGATGAAATTACGCTGTCTACTCCTGCAATGTGCTGCCACTTGATCATGAGAAAAAAATCTTAGAAAAACAGCAGGCTGGCTGCACACGTCACAAGTAAGGAATTGGACACAATTGCTTGCGACTGCGCGAAGTGTTAATTCAAATGGTACCATTGTGAAAATGTGACAATTGTAATATCCTCGGAGAGCGGATTTGTCCTCTGTGCGTCCAAAAACAACAAAATGAAATGTTCAAAGTCTTGACGATGAAGACGATAGATCACAGAGAGAGACACCTGAGGGAAAGAGTAGAATTTCAAATTTTAATAGATCTTCAAACCTGCTTTGCTGAACTACGCCAGCTTACAGAGACGGCGCCCAATGGGAGCTTAATAAGCTTTGTTCCCCACGCCTAAATAAAAATTTTGCATTTCATCAGTGAATAAAAACTGACGCCATTCTTTCATCATCACGCATTTTTTTAAGTATGTTCACCATATTTGGTATAAAAATTTAAGGACAGCCGACACCAGCAAGAAGATAATTTCGAATTGTTGTCATTAATGAAACATACACATATTTGTACATTATTTTTAACTAGTTTTTTTCCATATATGATTCCTTAGATACCTCACCACCATTACAAAGTAGCCTTTAAAGCTGATAGGGAATTTAAATATAACTTAAATTCCTACGTAGAGTAATACTAAGAATGTGCCCATTAACACTTTTAAGATTGCATCTATTAAGTAGAGTTAGTAGAGTTAGAGGGGAGTCACATTGTTTTCGTGATTTTTATATTTAGCACTCACTGCATAATCACTTGCACTTTAATAAACTAAATTAAAGGGTTTTGTCCTGTCCAGTCTTCTCACTAGGCCTGTATAGCTTAGGATCTGGATAGCCTCGACTTTCGCATGATGAAGAAGTCTTTTTTCATGAGCTTCAGCATGTTTTATAATAATGTTTGAGTCCCAGTCCACTTTGAGTTCCGATAGAGGCCGTCATTGCTAACGTACCAGGGTACGTCTACAATGCCTCTAAGTTCTTTGCTCTGAAATCTTTTTATCATTTGTGTATTGCTCAGATTGGTGCATCGCCGTCACGACGCCGTCGATGGGGCAAATGTTGGTTCATCCAAATTCAAATTCAAATTCAAAATATCTTTATTCCATAGACTTTACAAAGTACTTAGAATCGTCACATAAAAAAAACATTCACGGAGCTTAGATTCCCTTTCATCACACAGTCTTGAATGTGAAAGCGAATCTAAGTGAGAATCCTTTCCATCCATTCCATGTACCTTTCTAATAATAACTAACCGACTATGAATTAAAACGAGGTGTTATTATTTTATTAATCACTGTATTCTACATTGCGGAGAGTTTATATCCATCGTCCCGATTGAAATTCCTATGCTTTTAAATTTCAATCGCTTCACGCACTGCTCTTGGATAAAAGTGGCGATCATTAGAGAGAAATTTCGGATAGTCGAAATCAATCCAGAGATTAATGGCGCTGTGAATTATATGCTCTGCTATCGTCGATATGTACGCCTGTCCGGTATTTAAATTAACGCCAAAATTATCATCAGCATGACAGTTTCTTTTTTTTATGGGATAGGAGGGCAAACGAGCAGGCGTGTCACCTGATGGTAAGCAACCAACGCCTCCCATGGATACCAGAAACACATATAGTGTTACTGTTGCGTTGCCGACCTTTAAGGGATAGGGGATAGGAAAGTACGGGGAAGGGGGGTAGGCCTCCGGGTACCTCTCTCACCGAACGAAACGCGTCATGAGCTACTTTAAGTCGGTCTTCTGAGAGGTCGTGGCCTTTTATCGGTCGAGCCGGCCCATTCATACAGCGAACTGCTTGGCTCTACCACTGTTAACTGTGAGAAACTTAAGTTAATTCAAATCCTAACTTTTTCATAATTATTTTAACATTAAGAATTGACTATATATTATTGTCCATGACACTCATTAATACACAGTTTTACGAGAAATGCAAGTGTACGGTGCTTGCAAGTAATCCCTTTGTAATAACGGAATATTACGGGCAACTAAATTCTACTAAAGCTGAGTTAATCTAAGACCTATGTAATCTTGTAAGACTATCAAAGCTTCGATTAAATTTATAATATATTTCAACTATTTATAGTTCATTCGTCTCGGTGGTCTAGTGGTCGAGCTTTGTTATTTGGGACGCGTAACATATACCTTGAGCTGTTGATATATATCTTAACTTCACCTTTTTTCCGAAAAAAACATAAGAAATAAGATCATTATATACGAATACATTCGAATCACTCTAAATACTTTTAAATTTCGTGCTTTTGAATAAAAAATATTTTTTTCTAATATTTTTCAAATTATGTATACAAAGTCGCATGATCATCGGTTTCGAGATTTGTAAATTTCAATTCTTTCATTATAAAAAACCAGTCTCCGGCATTCATTGTAAAGCGAAAATTTTTAAGAACAAGGTATTTACCAAATACGGAATAGCATTTATCTTACTAGTTGTAACTCATTACTGTTGTGATATAAAATAAGCGCAAAGGTGCACAGGCGGCCCAGAAAGAAAATATTCAATCCAAAAAACAAATAGGTACTTATATTTTGTTTACTATATTTCCGTTGAAAAACAGTTGCATGTACGCACGTTGGAAACGAAATGAAACTTAATTTAATTACGTTCTGCAAGCGCCATAGCACTTTTAAGTCTTACATTAATTAACACTGCCCTTCAATTAATTGGTGAAATGCATCAAGTAACTGATTTTACTACATGTTATTATTAATTATTTTTAGTAAGCTAAACATATTTTCAATCACATTCTGACAATTAAATTGCACAAGAATACATGATATACCTATCTATTTACCAAATAAAAGTGTTAATGTATTAATGTCTAACGTAATATAACTTTACGCCTTTTCCACTCGAAGGCAGTGGCTGTTAAGACTCGTCTCGCCGTTGTTTAATTCGCAAATGGAATAGGTGGCGAACTTATTGTCATACCGGACACAAAGTTTTTAGTCATCGATTTTTATCTCACATAACTAAACATTGGTGTGAGCCAGATTCACACCGAGACCTTTTAATGTCTGTTAACTAATAACATAAAATAACTAAAGAACAACAATCTATGATACAAAGATTTAGTTGCTTAACTCAGAACCAGAGGGCGCTGTGTGTATTGTATCCATACTAATTATATAATGTTAACGAAAAATATATTTTTAATCTACAATGGCGATGTATGGCAAGAGGTGACGCCACTTATTTTATTTAGGGCTTACAACTTGAGCAAATTGAGGCGTTACAGGGGCTGCCTACACTTTCGGGTAAAAAAGGGGTGCATGTCCAAATCTAAAATTATCGCAATGAGAAATTCATACTGGATGAAATATGTTGAATTGGGATCTCATTTCGTGTTCAGGTCTAACCAATCTTGACAACATGCTTCGATTTAGGATGAATATTTTATTACCTGAGATTTACTTTATTTGATTATCCTGAGATCGCCGAATGATCTGCTTAAATTGTCACATTTTCTAACATAGTCCATGTTACATGAGAATTACATTTTTTAAAGGACGCAATTTTATTTTTGGAATATGTGCGGCGGGTCGAAAGAAACTTAACTAGAAGTTTGTGGGATCGCCACCATTGTCATCCGGCCGCCATCTTTAAAAAAGGGGTCAAAATAACACGTTTTTCATGATATCTCAGAAACTAGGCATCTTTCAAAAATTTTGTCAGGGCATCAAAAGGTTCTATACCATTAGCTCAACACAATGATATTAACTTATCTTGAGAGAAGATCTTTTGACAAAATATTTCCCTATATTTTTTTTAAAATTTCATCTATTTAAAACGCTGTTACAGCGCTCCAAAGTTGACCGGGTTAATCAGTGGTCATGGGAATCCGATCAAAACGAAATTTTTAACTTGCTTTTGATTAAAAATATAGTCTTACAAAATGATTGTTCAATTCGTTTAACTTTACTTACTCAAAAAAAAATTCAAAATTGAAAAATTTTCGTCAAAAGATCCTCTACTTGGACTTGTTTTTTGTAAAACGTATCAAAAATACGACAAAAGCAAAAAAGACATTTTTTTATAAAAACTTTTTCGCTTATAACTGCTTTGATTATCAATTTTAGGCAAAAAGTTATATTACATATTATTTTTACGCCAGATGCCTATGGCTCGACAAATTCCTTGTAAGACGCATAGTTTCCAGGCTATCGCAAAAATTGTTTTTACCTCATTTTTAAGATGCGGCCAAATGACAAGGGTGGCGACCCCACAAACTTCAAGTTAAGTTTTTATTGACTTGTCCTAAAAATAAAGTTGCGTCCTCTAAGAAATGCAATATTCGGTCCTAAAATTGTAACATTTCGACGGACTAATATAACACGTATATTAAATCGGTTAAAAATCAAAAGGTTCTATACCATTAGCTCAACACAATGATATTAACTTATCTCTCACTCAAAAGAATCTAACAAAATAATACCTCATTAAAAAGGATTTCTTATTAATATCAAAAACGAAATTGATGATCCAAACTAAGACAAAAAGCGCGATTGTAACAACTTTAAATTATTCCTGTCAGCCATAAAGTCTCCTCTACTTCACAAGTTATACTAATAAATAGCACAACTTGTTTTTAGGAAGCCACACTTATGTGTGACCAATGCTTCATGGTCTACTGAGACCAAACATCTTTTGGAGCACTTGTACTGGTGTCACGTAACTGAAAGTTCTTGGGGCAATAAATTTGCTGCTAAGCGTTTACACAACGACGTTCACCTCTACAATATGCTGTAAGTAGATTCGGAGGAGGAGATGTCAAAAACGTAAGACTGATTACTGCACTTGTGAAAAATTTATAAAGAAATCAGGATTTGCTGATCGCCTGCGACGAATATGCAATAATTTTTCCATATAAATGGTATATTTTACGTGTATGAGGTTTGTGGTACCTTCTCACTAAAGTAGAGTGGCTTTATTGAGTCAGCGTTCAAGAAAAAAATGTTGGCAGTGGTCATTGTCACTTACTGTACGACATGTTCCAGAGAATGCCGCATGAGAGTATGAGACGAAAATTGGTAAATTGTTGAAGAACATGAAATTTCTAAATGTAATGTGTGTATGAAATATGTGTGTGGCCTTTGCTATGAACATACATACATAACTTCACGCCGTTTTATTTTTTATTATAATATAATATAATAAATGTCCTGGTATAATAATACACAGGATAAATCCCTTGCGGGTAGGCAGAGAGAACAGAGCGCCATAAGACACGATTCTTGCACACCTCACTCGTTTCGTTGACTTTTATAATTCTTTTTATGCACGCACGTAGGTTTTTGAGGCTCCTAACATCACCTTTCTCCAGAATACGTTCTATTTGGTCATGGAATGTGTGTCTAGGCAGTCCTCGACTCCTACATCCATCCGCTTTTGCATTGTATATCTGCTTAGTCAATCTTGCATCATGCATCCTTACTACATATCCGAACCATCGGAGCATACCGTCAACTACTAAATAAAAACTTTAATTATTTCATTGCTTTAAGCCAATTCATTGCATTAATAAACTTTATATTTAATTTATTATTATAACTAAAAGATTTTATGTAACTTGCAATGTATATGTATGTAAATAGTATCTTTCCATTTTACTATGCACGATATAGTGTGAGAAATCATTCTAAATCCAATATGGCGGTTCATCTAACATAGAGAAATAGTTATTTTGAAAGTACTTCTGCGATAGAGGTATTAAATTAAAGGGCTCCTTGCGAGCAAATTTAAAAGAGAACCTCGAGCTGAATTACAATTTGAAGGTCTCATTAATGAAAAGCTGGACTTTTCGGAATTAACCGGTAAATGACCTTGTAGTGCCCTTGTAGTATGTGTCGTGAAGTCATGCAAGTATGACCTAGTAACATGGCTGTGATTGAATGAGACAAATATGGGATGAATATACATTCATCCCATATTCGTCTATACATATAACGGAGCGTCTTTTAATCAATAAATTACTGCATATATTAGTTGTGCAAAATCAGGATAAATTCCGAGCAATAACTAATTAAATGATAATATCCATACAAAATAATGCATTGAATGGTCCCTCTTAACGTGTTATTTATTTTGCTAATATTTATTCAAAAAAAGTGCTAATTACCTTTACCCTAATAGAATAGTAGGATGTTATCTAAACTGTTCACACAATGCAATCCCTCATTAGAAAAGAATAGCAAATTATATTCCATAACGGAATTGGTTTTGGAAATTTGTTTCAAGTAATATAAAAAGCGTGTTTATAACAACTTTAAGTTATTCCTGTCTGTGATTTGTGTTGTTTGAACTTCAAGAAAAAAAAAATCTTATGATTTTGGGATGCCATTTAAATAATAATAAATTAAAAGAAATGACAATGTGACCAGATGTTAAGTTCATATTATTAAGAAACAAGTCCTTAATTAATGTCTTGTTACAAATTGAATAATAATATTCAGACAAAATAAGCATATACTGCTCCCTAATTACATTTTTTTTTGCTAATATTTAAATAATGCTAATTACATTTGCGCTAATAGATAGGTGCGAAGTTACCTGTTCACACAATGCAATCCCTCATTAGAAAAGATTAGTAAATTATATTTCTAATCGAAATTGGTTTCGGAAATTAGTTTCAACTAATATAAAAAGGGTGTTTATAACAACTTCAAGTCATTCCTGTATGTGATACAGTCATAGAACCATTAAAGCTCACCAGCTATGTCTAGGCCTATTTGTATGGAGGAAGCCACATACAAGTGTGGCCAGTGCTTTATGGTCTACATAGACTATAAGCAACTACTGGAGCACCTGTATTGGCGACACGGAACTGAAAGCTCCTTGTGTAACTCATGTCCTGTTAAGCGCTGGCGCTACGCACTTCACCTCTGCAATGTGCTGCCAGTGGATTTGGAAGAGGAGATATCAGAAACACGTGAGAGTGATTACTGCACATGTGGAAAATATATAGAGGAGTCAGACATGATTGCCTGCGACGGGCCTAACTGTGAATATGGGTGGTACCATTTTGCGTGTGTGGGGATTGTGGTACCCCCAAATGGACAGTGGCTTTGTCCACTATGTGTTCGAAAAACCAATGAATTATTAACCATAGTGGACATCAGTTGTCGGAAAATAGACGACCATAGGGCACAGCGAGACGAACCTAAAAGAAAGAAAAGAAAATTAAATTAATTCAAATTTAAAGAAAATTTGATAAAGTAGCTGTAATAAATATTTGTAACAAATTGTATGTTTAGTACCTGCACATATTTTGTACATATGTTTAATACATTATTAGTAAGTAGATTCTATTTATATATGTATGTTTAGTATTCTAAGGATTTGTTTAGTATTACTATGTATAAGTCTTAATTTTCATTTTATTTACTCGTACTAAGTCACGTAGTTATAAATTGAATTACTCGTTTAATTTAAGAAATTGTAATTATTAATAACTCTATTTATTAGATAGCGGGGACCTTTATATAATGGCATTTAAATTTTTTCAGGATTTTATTTCGTATTTAAGTAAGTTTATTTATGTTTAAGTTTACCAATAACATCGAATAAAAATTTATCAATCTAACTCTGCATTTTTCTCTCAACTTGGTGAAAATATTTTAATACATCTTCATATAGAGCACTACCTGAGCTAGCTAGCTTTATTTTGCCTTAGAAGTAATAAGAATAAATCAAAATGATCGTTGTGGGTTATCCCTAAGAAATATACATACCTTAGACCTTTTCATAGTGTATAATAATGTATTTATACAATATTATAGATATGTTTAAAATACAATATAAATTGAAATTATTACATATCACATTACATTGATTTGCAACTTAGGGTTCAGCCAAAGTTTGTCACTAAAGTGTAAAATCGCGAAAATTATCACTTTTTTTACTTAATTATTTATGACGTTGCCGCTAGGGATTGCAAACCCGCCCGGCCCGGTTGGGCCCGGTGCTCTTTTTGTACCCACCCGGCCCGGCCATTCTTCACAGGGCCCGGCAACTGGGCCCGTTCCTGTTCATTAAAATGCGTGTTAATTTAGTTTAGTTATTTACAATTACAATATAACCTTATCTTTAAGATTTCACTATTTGCTTAATCAGTCGTATTAAATCACACTAGTCTTAATAACAAATCATCTTAATCAAATTCTATTAGTTTATATTAACTAAATTTAATTATATCCTCGATTTAACATTTTTTATGTAATACTGTTGAATTCCCCATAAGAGCCAGTGTAAATAATACCTTTGAATTACGAATTTTTAAACGGTTTTATTTAGCTCACCCCGTTTGTTTTATTCTTGGGTCAAATTTACTAATTCAAATTTCACCCTCTTCCTGTCAACCGATTAATCTGAAATTTTGTATACACTTTGGATTTTGGTGACAATACAATTATGTTTATTCATTATCTTTATAAATTCAAGATGGCCGCCGCTACAAAATGGCGGATAATTTATGTTTTATTAATCCCATCAATATGGGTATCAAATGAAAGGGCTCAACAAGCAGAATACAATATACTATAAAAAAATTAAATCCAAGATGGCGGCCGCTACAAAATGGCGGATAACGTAGGTTTTATCAATCCCATCAATATGGGTATCAAATGAAAGGGCTCAACAAGCAGAATACAATATACTATAAAAAATTGAAATCCAAGATGGCGGCCTCTACAAAATGGCGGATAACTTAGGTTTTATCAATCCCATCAACATGGGTATCAAATGAAAGGTCTCAACAAGTAGAATACAATTTACTATGCAAAATTGAAATCTAAGATGGCCGCCGCTACCAAATGGCTGATAACAATTTTTTATCAATCCCACCAATATGGGTATCAAATAAAAGGGCTTGACAAGAAGAATACAGTGCACTATACAACCTCAGTATTTAAGATGGGCGCAGCCACTAAATGGCGTATAATAATAAGATTTAAATTTAGAAATTGAATCTGTAATTTAGGTATCTGATTAATCCAGCCTGAATCCACCACCCAAGTCAAGATTTTGTATCGTGTTGAGGACTGTGTGGCGTTAGGGTGACTAAAAATGATACGTCGTTAGCGGTACACCACCCAAGTTAAGGTGAAAGGTTAAAACGCGCCGAGAACTGTATGGCATTAGGGTGGATAAAAATGATATGTCGTTAGCGTTTTCCCCTCAAGACTCAGGCGCATCTTGTTGTACATAGCCTTGCCCCTTTATTGGACCTCTGGGGGGGTCGACCGTTTAAATGTCCATTACTCGTGGGAACAAAATGGTAAAGAATGCGAAATAAAAACTAAAAACTAGAAAATAAAAATAGGTAAAAAAACTTTTTAATTTAAACGGTTTTATGTTAAACATACATTGCAATGTTTAAGATAAATGTACTAAAAACCAAAAAATAATAAAATAGATACAGTCGTGGGAATTATAAACATATGCATAGACTAGACTAAAATAAAACCGTGGGGCACGTCAATTGTCTACAAATTATCGACTTAATGTGCGATAGAAGAATCGCTTAATTCGTCGTTAGGCAGTTGGCCCGCAGACGGTGAGGAAATTACTTACTATTTTCTTGCTCATGGAAATTCCAATAGTTATACACTCCATGTAAATAAAAGAGATGTTTCAACTAGTTTATCGTTGGACATTCACACTGCTGGCTGGCGAGGAATCGTTTCACTGCTCGTAGTTTGTCTTTAATCGACAAAACATATGATAAAAGTACTACTCGCTCACCACTATGAAACCCTAAAACTCGCTTATAATCGAGCTTGCTAGCTTGTTTCCACATTCTAGCCCTACTTATCACACATCCATCGTTGTCGGTTGAACAACTGCCTAATTATAATGTAACATTACAAAACAAACATTTTAATCAACAATTGTAGACAATTGACGTGCCCCACGGTTTTATTTTAGTCTAGTCTATGCATATGTTTATAATTCCCACGACTGTATCTATTTTATTATTTTTTGGTTTTTAGTACATTTATCTTAAACATTGCAATGTATGTTTAACATAAAACCGTTTAAATTAAAAAGTTTTTTTACCTATTTTTATTTTTTTAACCTTTTATATTGAATTTCTAACTATGAATATTAGTGTAAATACCACTAATCAACGAATTTTGTCATAACAAAACCATATAAAGTTCCCATAGATATGGCGCTTAATCATATCAAAAGCTTTTATTTAACTTGCACTGTATGTATGTATGTATGTAAGTATGTATGTTCGGTGGAATCTTGTATCTCAATTTTAAAGTAGATATCTTCAACCGATTGAGCTGAAATTTTGTATACACGTTTACTTTGGATGACAATACATGATATGATGTGTGACATTATTCTATATCCAATATGGCGCACCACCCAAGATGGAGGAATGGATATTTTGAATGTATTTCTGCAATATGGGTATCAAATGAAAGGGCTTATTGAGTGTAACTCAAAAAATAATATGACGTCATTCTAAATCTAATATGGTGGAATATCCAAGATGGAGGAAAACATATTATAAGCTTCTGTACAATATGAGTATCAAATGAAAGGGCTCATTGAGAGTAACTGAAAAAATAATGTGACGACATTCTAAATCCAATATGGCGGATTATCCAAGATAGAGGAATAGTTTTTTTCAATGCATGTCTACAATATGGGTATCAAATGAAAGGGCTTGTTAATAGTAACTCGAAAAAAAATGACGTCATTCCAAATCCAATATGGCGGGAAAAATATTTACATTTCAACAATATGGGGTATCAAATGAAAGGACTTGTTGAAATTAAATCAAAAAATAATATGACGTCATTCTAAATCCAATATGGCGGATATTCCACCATATTTGCATTTCTACAATATGGGTATCAAATGAAAGGGCTTGTTGAGAATAACTCGAAAAATAATGTGACGTCATTCTAAATACAATACGGTGGACCATCCAAGGTGACGGCATACATATTTTTGATGCATTTCTAAAGTATGGCTAGGTATTAAGAATCATCATTGCGATTAAATGGAAAAGAAAGCTCCAAGCTCAAATTGAATTACAGGATATCCTTATTGAAGATCTGGACTATTTGAAATTAAGCGGTAAACTAACTTGCAATAATAATGCGTTGAATGAAATGACACTAACCTAGCCAGCTATAACTAAAAATTAAAAAATAAATTTAAAGCAAAAACCCTTTTTAAAGAAGCTTTTATTAAATCGCTCTAAAAATAAAAAAATAATATTTCCTTAAAAATTTCAAGTATCAACTTAGAGCCTCAGTATGTACAATTTATTTAATAATAAAAGCTTGTCGCGAGATTTGACTCCCTATCAGTAGGTAATTAAATTGCAATGGATAATATAGTAAAGTTAGTAGATTAATTAACATGAGTATTTTGCCCATTTCTTCTCATGACAACCTTACACTCAGAATCGTCCGTGCGTTTTCGTGCCCAGGAGGCAATTTTCTCAAGCGTTCATGTTTTAATATGTTATGCTTTAAATATAAGTTAAACATCTGTATTTACGGACTGTTATTTAACTGTATGTGAAGACCCATGAAAATAAAGCTATTTTGATTTGATTTGACATTATAAAATTAGTACAGTTTATTTACAACTCGCGCGACAAGCTTTTATTATTATATAAATTGTACATACTGAGAGAGCTTTAAGTTGATACTTGAAATTTTTAAGGAAATATTATTTTCTTATTTTTAGAGCGCTTTAAATAAAAGCTTCTTTAAAAAGTGTTTTTGCTTTAAATTTATTTTTTTATTTTTAGTTATAGCTGGCTAGGTTAGTGTCATAGGTTAGTGTCGGACCCTGACGCTACATACATATAAACCACCCCATTGACAAATTCTATTTATTTAAAAAAAATACAAGCAAATCCTTTTCGTACTTTTGAAGATCTTGAAGAGGACAGACAGTGGAAAGTGACTATATTTTATGCTATGTAATAACTACTATTTGCATATATAACATTTATACATCACTAATAGACTGAAAGGACTTAAAAAGGAAGAAGTTAAAGAAATTAAATTTATGGCATTTCCAATTTTCTCTTGCAAAGACCAAATTGTGGCCTTAAAAATTTTAATTTCATATTTTCACAAAGTAGGTTTTCTTTCTTTATGAACTGCGTTAATAACATCTATTTGAAAGAAGCATTTATGAGTCAAGATACCCAAGAGTCTTCTTTTGCATCGTTATATACTCAAGAATTTCTTTGAAAATGGGTAGTTAATTATTGTTGTATTAACGATTTTGTATAATTACATTTTCACTATCAAAATTCATTTTCATGTCGGTTTAAAAATCTGTAAACTCTAATATATTGCATTTACTAAATGAGTATTTTTTAAGTTTAATCTATTTCATTGCGACTAGATCAGGAGGTTGCATATTTATTTACTTTCGATATTCCACTATTGCTATTAATTAAAATTATTAACTGAAATTAAAATAAAAAAGCCTTTTATTTCTTACATAGGTACAATAAATGTTTAAATATTTTTATCTTAAACTAGTAATGCTATTCAATATTTAGTTATTTACAGAAATCTTTTTTGTTAGTCTCGGTAGTCCAGTGGTCGAGTCCAGTGGTCAAGCCGCTACCTACACCTTCGGGTAACAAAAGGCGTGAAGTTATGTTATGTTACAGAAATCTTATTCTCTAGTTTTTAACTTACTCTTATTTACTAATCTTTATGTGCAAGTGTTTTTTAATTTCTTAATTAGATGCTATTTTGTGGCTATTTTTTTGCAAGAAACCCAGGTTGGGTGCAGGCCTCCTCGAAAGACGCCTATTTTTCTCTGTCAAGTGCTAGTTGACTCCAGTTTGGATTCAACTCTCAGCGATTCTTTTTATATCGTCTTCCCACTGTGTGTGTGGCCTGCCTCTATATCTGCTACCTCGCGGGCCTCTTCACTGGATTAGTTTTATAGTCCACCGCTGATCCGTAAGTCTCGCTATGTGTCCTGCTCATTTTCTTTTTAATTTCTGGGCATAGCTCAATGCATTCGTGGCTTTTGTTTTGGCTCTTATTATCGTGTGTCGTATCTTGTCTTGTCTTTTCAAGTTTAGTATGCTAAACTAATGCTATTAAATTTGTTAAAAGATTAATCTTATTTCCGTAGTATAGAGAACTGAAACTCGCTGTTTATAGTTTGAACGAGACGTAACGCCATGCAGGAAACACTAGGAAATTAAGTTATCCGTGACGATTTTATCGGAACATAAATAGTTAGAACTGGAAGAAGCAGAAATTGGTTCTGTTTGTAGGTACTGTCGAACTTGTATTTTGGGGAAAATTAATTAAGCCTAGAAGGGACGAAAGTTTCATCATTCAATATTTATTTCGCACGATACAATTTGGTTGGCCAATTTTCTTTTGACACAATATGTTAACGTGATAACGTTTTGTGTTGATATAACTGCTAGATATAAGTTGTTTTGTTCTAATCATATTTTTATCGTTAATATTTTTTGAAAAAGTTCATAAAACTTGCATAATATTAACAGGATTAATTATTTGCTTTTAAACCATTATTTTACAGTCTTGGCCGTCTTAGAGATACGGATACGACTCCCATTTCAATTTTGTACGATTTTGCTGATTCTATAAATATTTAAAACTCATGCATATATAGAATAATCTGTTAAAAAGGTTTATAATTTTGAAGATGCAAATAGCAGTTTCTTGCCATAATCGAAATACAGGAGATAAAAATCCTTCAGGGACGCAAACATTACCATATTTATTAGTATCATCCGAGCAATCTGAACGTCTCAACAGATTTGTTATTATTGAAACTTGGATTATATATTTTGTGTTGTTTACGTAATTTTGAAAACAAAACTCAAATTTTTGAATTTAGAATCGAATCGTATATTTCAAATAATCAATGACTAACAAAATGTTTCGTGTAAGTTTCTATGTAGGTTTTGACACCTATTATTGCATTTGGAACTGCACAATGAGGTTGGTATATAGAGGTCTATTTGCTGCTACGTTTGCGAAGTTACACATATTTATATATTTAAACACACAATAATTATTGATGTAATACTGCACTATTTTTTCTTCAACAATAAAACTTAATGACTAACTATTCTATATATATATATATATATACTAGCGGCCCGCCCCGGCTTCGCACGGGTACATACACACACACATACACCTTTTTTTTTGCATCGGGTTTCAAAAAAAAAGTAAAATTATAACGGAAGTTTGAAAATTTTTTTTATGAATTTTTTTATTCATATTTTTTATTAATGTTTTTTTGTATTTTTTTTATTTTTAAATTTTATACATATATCATATTATTTACAAAACAAAAGCCATTAGTTTTAGTGAGTCAGAGCTTCCCTGTAAACGATATTTGAAGTAGTTTTATTTTGTGGCAGCAAAATAAATTGATTTTCAGGAGCTCCGACACGTGATAGGCCAACATACAGTTGGCCATGAGTGAAACATTCTTTTCGTAGGTCGATCCCTAATAATTCGGTTGGCCCTGGGACTTGTTAATAGTTAACGCGAAAGATGATTTCACCGGAAACTGAAGTCGTTTAAAAGGGATTGGCAGATCAGTTGGGATTATCGGTATCCTCGGTATATGAGCTAGTTGACCAGCTGCTGGGCCAGTGATAATGGTCGCTACAATTAAATTGTCCTTCAATTCCTTAATAAGCAGTCTCGTCCCATTACACATGCTCGGGGGGCTTAAATTTCTTAAAAGCATTATTGGAATTCCAATTTTTAACGTCAATTCATGTGGTGGCAGTCAAGAAGGGATTAGTGAATTTAAAAATTCCTGTGGATAATGGACTGCGTCTTCAATATTAGTCATGGTATCGATCGATTTGTAATTTTTTATTTGGCCGGAGACTTTTTGAATAATGAGATTGTTTATTTCGTTGACAGTATTATTCCTGGGTGACACTATTGCCCTTGAATACAACCAATGAAAGTCCTTTTCGTGCAAATTCTCGATGTCAGGGTATACAGCATCTATTACATTTTCTAAATTATGGACTATTTGGCCTACAGACTCGTCCAGCAGGATGTCACAACTGCTTCAATTTGGAGTGGGAAAAATTCCTTCTCCAACTTTTAGCAGTTGTTGTGGGAAATTACTATTTGTGATTCCATGAAGATGAGCTCTCATATTCGTCCATAATTTTAAATTTTCTATCGAAGTCCATAAGGGAGACGATATCAAGCATGATTTGATGATATCTGCTCGCGTACCTCTAATGACAGGAAGAGTCTGTCGGAAATCTCCAGCAAATACAAAAGTAATCCCGCCCATGAGGGCAGAGGAGTTTCTAAGATCTTTTAATGTTCTGTCCACGGCCACTATATGCGCTCTGTGACTCATAGTGCATTCATCCCACATAATCAATGAGGCGTCTTGTAATAATTTACCAAGAGGGCCGTTTTTACGGATTGAACATAACGATTGTTGCTCAAGATTTACGGATAGTGGAAGTTTAAAAGTAGAATGAGCCGTTTTTCCATCCTTTAAGAGAGTTGCGGCAATTCCTGACGAAGCAGCTGCAATCGCTATCTTCCCTGATTCTCTTATCTTAGCTAGTATCAAATTTGCAAGAAAAGTCTTGCCAGTGCCACCTGGCGCATCCAAAAAAAATATTTTTCCTTTGTTATTATTCACGCTATCGACTATAGTGTCAAAAGCATATTTTTCCGAATGAAATGTCCGAATTGAATAATTCAAAAAGTTATAAAAAGGTATTAAAGCCGTCTTGAATATAAAGTAATTTATTTTGATGAGGATTAATACCAAGGTACAAATGAAGAGCCTTTTCAAGAGGCGGCATATATAAATTAATATTTTAGAATAAAAAACTGCTTACTGTGACATAACTATAATATTTAGACAAATGCTGTCGCGACACTTTTTGTAGATAATGATGAGTTCTGCAAAGTCGTAGTAAATGATTTTGTTCTATCATCAATAGTTTTCGCAGCGCACGCGACGTAAGGAATTTTTCAGGTCATTTTTTTACACCTTATGTTACATTATTGGAGTTTTAGTAAGGATCCCTAATTTTTTTTAGCCTATGTTACTCGGGGATAATGTAGCTTTCCAAAGGTGAAAGAATTTTTGAAATCGGTCCAGTAGTTTCGGAGCCTATTCATTACAAACAAACAAACAAACAAATCTTTCCTCTTTATAATATTAGTATAGATATATATATATATATATATATATATATATATATATATATATCCAATGATTACTTTTAAATGAAGACTCCGTAACAAATATACAAACCGATTTTATGCAACAGTGCAGCTTCAAGACGAATACACAATTTACTGCAGAGACAATACTGATGTCATTTGCAGTGCTTTCTTTATTCTTAGTACCCACAATAATAGCATTTGTCGTGAAAGATGGCAAATAAAAGAGTCAAATAAATTCTCAATATATTAATGATATACTGGCACAAATAATAACAAAGATAACTTAACTTTAGGCTTAGTTCCTTAAAGGAGAAACTGAAAAAACAAAAAAACGATTCTGATACACTCGTGGAGTGTGGCTGCTTTGATTTTCATAGCATTATGATCATGCACGCTTCAACGATGTACAATTTGGTCATTGCAAGTGTCTCCAGACCTACCAAATGTACATCATACTACTTTACTCACTTTATCACCGGGCGGAAAACCTTACGTAGAATGCAATTTTAATTATGGGTTGTACTGTCTGATCTGGATGCACCTACTACAAAATACTTATAAGACATAAATAGAGCACTATTAATTTAAAACTTAAACATAAAATATAAAATCTGTTAAGAATAATGTCTCAAGTTAGTGTGTTATCTTCTTTAGAACTATAATAACGGATATAAAATATGATAGCCAAAGTATTTAAAACAATTCGCAGTATATTCAACTTTTGAGTTTCCAGATTAGTTAAAACAAGGCAAAGTGTTTATTGTTCATAGTTTTGAAGTAGTTACGGCGCAATCTCTGGAGAAGCTATTATCTTTATTACTTTGAAAACGTAGTCTTTATACTAATAATATGGGTTTAATGTAATCATAATAAGAAACAGTTCACACTACATGAATAGGCTGGCTCGACCGATAAATTCCACGACCTCTCAGAATGTCGAAGAATAAGCTCACACCACATTTTTCTACGTAAGATTGAAACCGGGGAAATACCACGACTTCGCGGAATATCGGCTCGAAGTGGCTCGTGCCGTGTTTCTTTCAGTGAGAGACGTATCCTGAGGCAAGATCCTCTTTCTCCTTCCTTTCCCCTCCTACTCAAACAAAGGACGGCAACGCAACACGGTATTCACGGGTGGTAAGTAGTTACTTACCATCAGCTGACCCACTTGCTCGTTTGCCCTTCCATACCATAAAAAAATAATGACTCAAAATGCTAATATCCTAAAATTATACCAATATAGCGTATTAAAAGTGATTTTTAAATGGACATTGTATCTGAGACTACGGCACGTAGCAAATTATTCGAAGCAGATAATTTTTAATGAAATTTATTTTTTGTCAGTTCATGAATTATGAATATTTTATGTTCGAAGAGGAAAGAAAAAGCCTTTATAATAATAGCATATCATTGACAACCAATTTATATTTTTTGAATATATAATATTAAATTTTTTCAAGCAAACATTTTTATTTGAACCTGTGTATTTTTCGACTCTTCAATATTTAAGGAAAAACTTTTACATCTAATTGCATTAACATATTTTCCAATATTCATTATTTTGTTTTCCTGTTATTTATTAATTAGTAAAGATGAAGAGTTCGAAACATCGGCAAAAATATAATTAAGGGAAAAAACGAGTGACATTTTTATAAGATTCAATAGGTTTTATTTATTTAACTAAAAATGTTCTTGTAGCTTTGTTAATAAATATAATAATTATTTGTCACATTAATTGATAGATTTTTTTATGGGATAGGAGGGTAAACTTCTTACCGCCCACGAGCACCGTGGTGCGTCACCGTCCTTTAAGGGATTGGAAGGGGAAAGAAAGGGAAAATGGGATCGGGTCTCTGGTTACCGAACAAAACGCCGCAAGAGCTACTTCACGCCGAGAGGTCGTGGTATTTCACCGGTCGAGCCGACCCATTCATTTACCGAACTGCAAGTCTCTACCTCTGTCACCATATTGCTATTGCCATACATCGCGCACAGTTTTGACAATATGACTGAAAATATGTCATATCATGCCTCCAGAAAATCATTGGTATTGCACACAACTTATATTTAGACATTTCTGACACAGAAGCAGAAACAATATGCTTCTGAAGCAAATAAATTTGAAGAAATATAGTTGACTTTAAAGTATTGATTTTAAATTTTGTGTAAGCCTGATGTCCAGGTCGGCAGCAGCTTTCCTGTTTTCTTTGTTCAATTTCAACAGAAAACATAAAAGACACGAAGTTAAACTTTGCTGTTATAACTCATTGACAGCAAAAGTTTTATGTCAGTTTTTAGTAAAATGTTTTATAATATAACAAACGCTATGAGGAAATTGAAATGAAATAATGACAAAAAGTCATGGACACAATCTGAATATAATAAGGCAGGTTCGATCGCCATATTAGTAAAATATTAATAATGATCGCTGATGTTTGAAAGCGTTTTGTATCTTAACTTGTGGAAAACTTGTAGGTCCAAACCTTGTGTCCGTTATGTCTCAAACATTATTTAACAATATTTTGCCCGAAACATTAATCTTTAGACTAAGACTGTAACCTTTGAGAATTAAAACTACTATTTAAATTTTGATGATTTATTTTTGTATTAATATAGTTGCTTGGTCTGGCAATGTAACATGTTAAACTTTTTCCTTGAAGAGTTTTATGGTATTTTTATCAATCAATTTAAATAGTTAAAACCAGTAAACAGCTGTTTGCCTTTTTTCTTTTCCTTATATGTATTATATTGGCTTATATATAAAAAAATAAAATACCTTATACATATGGAAACATACTGCATATAAGAGTGTTTTATCGAAATATATATAAGGACTCAATAGACACGATTCCTTTGTAAAATTATTATTTAGTCATTACTTTCAGATCCACGAATATCATTCGCCTTTATATACTTTTAATATTGGCCGAACAGTCTCGGTGGCGCAGTGGTCGAGCACACGGCTTATGATCCAAAGGTCCGGGTTCGATTCCCGACACTGGCTCACACCAATGTCTTTTCGAAATTGTTTTTCGGAAGTTATGTGTGATAAATATCGATGAGTGAAAACTTTGTGCTCGATATGGCAATAGGTTCGCCACCTATTCCATTTGGGACGTAAACATAACGGCGAGACGAGGCTTAACAGTCGCTGCCTACACCTTCGGGTAATAAAAGACGTGAAGTTATGTTAATATTGGCCGGTATTATTCATGCCAGAGATTTTGCCTATATAATATATATATATATATATATATATTATTATTTGTGTCAATAGTCTTGCAATTAAATACGGCGCCTCGGTTTAGATGGTCCCAGAATCGAACCCTGGCGTACACCAGCGCCTGTTTGTAAGCTATATGTGATTTCAATGGTACAAAACATAATGGTGTCCAATTTACAGTAATCACTTAACAATTAAGCATTCAGAATTATGCCGTTCTTACAGGTTGAAAGAATGGATGATGCAAGATTGATTATGCAGATATACGGTGCAAAATCGTAAGGATTTAAGGGTCGGAGACTTTATATGATCAAATTGAACGTGTACTTGAGAAAAATGATTTGAGAAGACTTAAAAACCGACAAGCGTATGATAAGTGTTATGAAAGTCAAAGAAGGTGTGTAATAATCGTACCTTATGGCACTTTGTCTTGTCTATTATTTATAAAATAATTGAAGTAGTCCAGAAAAAGTATATATATGTATATTAACAGTTGGGCCTTGTTATTGACGCATAAATTCGGCAGACAATATGTACAAACAAATGAACAAAGTTTGGTTGTTAGCGAACCTACAGCGGAATTTCTATTTCGAACTCTTTAGTTAAAAACATTCAATAGATTTGGGTACGCGGGTCGAATGGAATTCACAAAAAATAAACAGTGAATTGCTTTACTTTTTATGAACTCCAGTTTAATGATAAAGTTCAAGTGATTGAATCACTAATAAATAAATAAAACTTTGTTAGTTTATTAGGAAAGCTTGAGGTCAATGAAATAAAACTATTATTTGTGCAATCTGTCTTTAACTTTAACTTTGTTTGGCTTCGTAAGAAATATATTTTTTTTAAAGTAGCCTATATTACTTCTTACTACACCAGTTACCTGCCAAAAAAAAGGCCCACCAAAATCGGAACAAACAGACAGACAGATAATTGAAAAAAAAACCACCATTTTGGTGTATATACCGTATATATATTCATATGAATGTAGTAGAAAGTAGTTAATTCAATATTACAAACATACACTCCAAATTTTATATGGATAAATAATATTAAAAAAATATATATAATCTAATTACGTGAACATAAAATTTAAATATATTTACTAATCTAGATCTAGTGTTTACTAATCTAGACGTTTTATTTGTGTAGTATTGTGATCATTTTAATTATTATGCCCGAAAACGACTCTCATCTCCCACAGAGCATTGCTATTAATGACCACCAAGGAATATTCGCAGATCATCACACAAGGTTGGCGTTTGCCAATCGTCATATTGATTTCTATATCAAGGACATTGAGTATTGGCAAACTATTCCTATTATATAAGAGTGTCAATTTGATTTGAAGTAATAATGTCGGACTTAGTTTTATCTGAATTATATGGAAAACTACACTGAACCTCCAAATCACCAGTGTTTTATCTGGATATGAAAAAGTATTACTTGTTTAACTATTTTACAGTTATAAGTGATATAAACATACCCATATAAAATATAAAATGATCGTCCCTTGATATGCTAACGAAGTCATCCCACGAAAGACCATCCGGTTAAAACTGTCTAAAATGACTGGAAAAATGTTCAACCTGCCGATGGCTATATGAGACCGTATGCGTATCGCCATGGATAAGGGTTGACACGAAAATCCAAGCCCAAAGAGAGTGGTCAGATATTCTCACCACATTAATTAGAATAAAGTTATGAGACATATTTATATATTATTATTATTATATATATAGTTATATAATACAAGTCAGTCTCAGTGGTCCAGTGGTGGAGCACACGGCTTCTGATCCAGAGGTCCGGGTTCGAATCCTGACACTGGCTCACACCAATGACTTTTCGAAATTGTTTTCGGAAGTTAAGTGTAATAAATATCGATGACTAATAAACTTTGTGCCCGGTATCGCAATAGGTTCGCCAACTATTCTATTTGGGACGCAAACATAACGGCGAGACGAGGCTTAACAGCCTGCTGCCTACGCCTTCGGGTAACTAAAGGCGTGAAGTTATGTATGTTATCCTTACAAATTTTAATGATTTTTCTGAACAGGTATCGGACATCAGATCTATATCCAGTAAAAGGTTATAAATAATATCAGATCGTTACTAATTTTTCATAACAGCAAACGTTATTGTTCGACAATTGAACGAAGTTTAAACCCATCTTGTTTCAACTTTACATTGGTAAACAAATGAAAAAAATGTTCAATGAGAACAATCCTTGAGTCTAAGGTAAAGAGGAGCTCTAATCGCATTCGAATCGAATTTCATTAACGGTCTTTAAAATTGAATCATCCATTCGAAGGAAAAAGCGAAGCTATTCATCATGGAGCCGTAATTTTATGATTTAACAGAATCAAGGCACACAATAAATATACACAGAAAGTCTGTCTTGTTGCGACGTCTGATAGCAAAAACACTCTCCATTCAGATTAACCCTCGTCTATTCAATGAAAAGATATGTTCAAGATGCAGTATCATCAAATTTTAGAAGCTTTTATTTTTCTTTTAATTACATAAGATGTGAAGATGGACAAATTAAAATCCATATACAGATAGATATATGATGACGTCAAATCAATATTTGTAAATTTTATCGCTGAATTATCAAAATCCTTCTTTACATGTTCGAAAAATTTCACTTAGATTTCTATTAAAATAACAAAATTAGATTATATTTTTCACAGCAACAATAATAACTAAACTTCACGCTACATCTTTTGAGAGATAGGCAAAATTAATATAGATCCACAAGATTTAACTCTTTTTTTACTTTCGACTATCAATTTTAAGGATGCCGTCACCGTGCCGTCATATAGAAAAAATATGTTTTTATTTTTTGACCTATGTACTTTACACTGTCTCAGTGAGTGTTGTGTTCTTAAAAAAGAGCCAAGTTTTTACTTCATGTATATATTTTTGCAATTTATATATGTAACTGTCGACAATTTCATGAACAATACACGAATACACCGGAATGGCTGCTGTGCCTCGTATATTTCCGCTAATAAATTATTGTATTCGCTAATGATATCATTATTCACTGAAAACGCCAACGTGACTTATTGTTAAAGTTAAATTAAAATTAGTACATTCAATTAGAACCCTTAAAATTGATATTGTGTATTTTTTTTCCATAAGAATATAGTTAAATGTATTCAAATGTTTAAAATTGGGATACCCCAATTGTAACGCGGTCGGGGGTATATAAATAAAAATTCACTCGACAATTAAAAGTTTTTATTTTAACGACGAGTTGCTCCTCAATTTGTGGCTACCAAATCTTAAGAAGGGAGTAGGTACGACCTGATGCCGAGTGACCCGCGAAGGCTCACTGCAGGGGTGTCCTGGTGCTCCACTGAAGTCTCCTCCCAGATGTTGGCGGCTGCCTTTCACTGTCAGTTGTTGACAGGAAAAAGTTGAGATGATAGTAGAGGTGAAAGTAGAGATGAAGTTGAGATGAAGTTGAGGTGAAGTTGAGGTGAAGTTGAGGTGAAGGTAGAGATGAAGGTAGAGGGCAGCCAGTCAATAAGATCAAAAGTTTAGTTGAAGGTTTAGATTATTCTGGCTCCTCACTTGGTAAAAGCTTCAAATGAAATGGCCGAATATCCCGTCTAATTTTAAATTGTCTGGTCATATTAAATAAATCATGTTAAATAATTAACTACCTACTTTAAAGAATATTATAATTATTAACTTTCGTATACTACCTACAGTTGTATTTTTATTTATGACCCGGAAACCGTGTCTTTGAAGCCTAAATTTATTTTGATGTAAATTGACATTGTCACTCAACGTGACACTCTTACCAAACGAAACGCGGATTGTGCCATTTCACCTCGATATTCTGAGAGGTCGTGGTATTTTCTGATTGAGCCTGACCATTCAAGCAGCAAACTGCCTGTCTAACTCTTCAATCCACAAGACAAAGCATCGTAATACAAAAGTATATAATAAATTTTCGTATCAAAATGATTATAATAGATTTTTTTTTTTAATATTTTCTTTTCATATTTACATTTTACACACTGCGGATGTTGTTATTCGTATTCTTGAAATTTTCTTAGTTAACAACAAAAAATATCATCACAGTATGAAATGGGATGCGACATTTGACTTTTGTTTGTTAGGTTACTGAGCAGAAAAGTCAATGTGAACAGCAGACACGTGGCGCTACAAGCATTTCTAACAAGTGAAGGATTTACAATTTTATTTTAACAAAAAATAAAATATATCAAAGGGTTATGCCTGCTAAGAAAAAAAAAGGAGTGTTATAATCGCTTATCTATTAATATACGTAAATGATAATTAAAATTGCACTGTGCAAAAGCGGCAGCACGACAAATTTTCCATGACCAAATTGAATTTGTCGTTGCGGAAGGTGATGTCAGGAGCCTTAAAAATCAGTGAGCGTGTATGACTAGAGTTATGACAGTCGAAGAAGTCAGTGAGGTATGTAAGAATTGTACCTTATGTCGCTCTGTTCTCTCTGTCTACCCCGCGAGGGACGAAGCGTGAAATTGGGTATGTATACTTAGTCATGCCATAAATATTGTAACAAAGAAAAAAAATTTTTTTAATTGCAAATAACATTTATTACTTTTACAGTGTGGTACTTTAATACATAAATATAAAACGACATAAAATATAAAAAGCTTATTCGAAGTGGTCTCCATTGGCGGCAATACAGGCCTTTAAACGTTGAGGCCAGTTATCAATAGAAACACGTACTCTTTCCATGGGAAAATTCTTCACTGCCAATCGTATGGATTGTTTTAGGGACTCTTAAATTATTATGACGTTTAGAGCAAACCGTACTCTCTAAAACTGACCACAAATCATAATCCAGTGGATTAAGATCGGGACTAGACGACGGCCAGTCTTCAGCTCTAATGAAGTCCGAAACGTTCGCTTCCAACCAAGATTGCGTGGACCGAGCTTTATGACCCGGTGCCGAGTCTTGCTGGAAAAACCATACTTCGTTATGGAACATGGTGTTGTTCTGTCACAAGCAGAGAAGGTCTCGTTGTACCTATTAATAGCCCGGTACACAAACATTTGACTAATACCAAGTGTATGGAGAGTTTTAAAAATTGCATTTGGCTCCATACCTACTTTGTGTAATGCAATCACAGCAATTCGGTTCTATTTATCACCCCATTCCATTTTAATATCGCAAAATATTTTATTTATTTATTTATTTTTATTTATTTAAACATAATGCACAATAATTTAGTACATAGGCGGACTTAATGCCTTGAGGCATTCTCTTACAGTCAACCACGGGAAGTGCAGAAAAATGTGTTGAGTAGGTGCATTAGTTAATTAATTTATATATATATATATACATTCTGTGTACTAAGTATCGGGAATTTGTCAATAAAACAAAAAATACAAATTATTCATCTAAATTTATTTTATCGCCTTCAAAGTAGGCCCCATCGCTTGCAATACAACATCTCCACCGCTTCATCCAGTCTTCCATACATTTTTCATAGGCTATTTGCGGTATGGCCTTTAGCTCATTCAGCGAATTTTCTTTTATGGCTTCTATTGACTCAAAACGTTTTCCTCGAAGTGGTAATTTTAACTTGGGAAATAAAAAAAAAGTCAGACGAAGCCATATCAGGTGAATAGGGTGCTTGGTCGAGAACGTTTGTTGAATTTTTCGCTAAAAACTCTTTCACTATAATGGCTGTGTGTGATGGTGCATTATCATGGAGCAGCATCCATGAGTTGTGTCGCCACAAATCTGGACGTTTTTGGCGGATACTCTCACGCAAACGCTTCATGACGCCTAAATAATATTCTTTATTCACTGTTTCTCCCTCTGGAAGGAATTCGGAGTGAACCACACCACGGTAGTCAAAAAAAACTGTCAGCATCACCTTGATTTTGGTGCGACTTTGCCGCAGTTTTTTGGGTTTCGGCTCGTTTTCGAGACGCCATTCTGAAGACTGTTGGCTTGTTTGCATGTCATACTCATAAACCCATGTCTCGTCGCCAGTTATTATACGTTTCATAAAGGTCAGATCCGTAGAAGCTCGGGAAACCATGTCTTCAGCGACATGCTTTCGCTGCCCTTTTTGAACAAAATTGAGCTCTTTTGGAACTAGTCGAGCGGCGACGCGTTTCACGCCTAAAATGTCAATGAGAATATTGTGGACGGACTTAAAAGATATGTTCACCTCACTAGCCAACTCTCTCAGACTCATACGTCGATTTTCGAGCACTAGCTTCTTGATTCTGTCGATGTTTTCTTTGGTCGTAGCGGTTGAAGGTCTACCAGAACGAGGCAAGTCTACTACTACTTCTCGGCCTTCTTTAAAAGCCTTATACCATTCATAAGCCCTTGTTTTCGATATGCATGATTCACCGTAGGTATTTCGCAACATTTTTAGTAATTCACCACATGAAATATCATTCGAAACACAAAATTTAAGGCACACTCTTTGTTCAACAATATTTTCCATTGTAAAAATCGCCGAGGACTCAAAACTATGACCAACAAAAAGTTTAGTTTAAAACAAATTAAATGACAGATCCCGTTCAAATTTTGCGCGCTAAATCAGTACAGTGCTACCAACATGCAGTAAAAAAATTAGAACGACCTCTTTTACGCGTGTCTGTTTATTGACTTATTCCCGATACTTTTTACACAGAGTAGTATATATATATCTCTCCAAATACAAACATACTTAAATATTCATATTCATACATACATACATATACGTACATCCATATATATTTATATATATACATATACATACATAGAAAAATAAATACATACACGTATGTAAGATTATGTTTGTGACAGGGTAGCCAACTGACTTAGTAACAGCTTACGTGCCTTAGCCTTGAAGCTAAGACGGTTGGTGGACATCCTAACCTCAGAGGGGAGTGCATTCCAGAGGATTACTGATTGAACGAAGAAAGAAGAGTTTACAAAGTTAGTTGTATGAGAGGGACAGCGCAAAAGACCATACATTGTACAATGTATTGGCGCCACAACGAGAAAACACAATGAACAATCGTATAAAAATTACAGATTCCAAATTCAAATGTAATATTTTTTTATTGATAGTTGTAACAGTATTTATGGCCAGTGTCAGTTATCGATTAACATAAACTAATGTCTGCATGCAGCTATAAAAATCGACATTTTATTATTCCATACACTAGTTAATCTAAATATATATCTAAGAAGTAACACACTTCTGAATAAGGTAGCTTTCTGCTCTCTGTTAGTGAAAAAACTTTTGAAATTGGTTTAGTTCTTATCTTAACAAACAAATCGGAAAAATAATTACTGTATTTATAAACAGTCTATCGAAAACATAAATATATGACATCGTCTCACTATTATCATTCAGTCGAGTAAAACAACATGGCTAAAGATTAAAAGTGTTCTTTTTAATTTTTCTATGAACGACATTTTTTATTCCCATTTGAATATCTTACAATAAATACAATCGCCTGTTTACGCGTTAATTTTATTTGCTATATTCACTAATACACATACATACAATACTCAGAAATATTATTAAATTTTCAATGCACTTTAAATTTAATACTGCACTAAACAGAATAACGTGGCGCTTGTAATATAATTACCTAAAGCACATGCAGCATTCCAGTTCAGGACATAGCAATTTGCAAGAAATATATTCAACTAAGCAGTACAAATGAATCGAATGAAACATTTTGGCAAGAACATTTGCGTGAGTTACCCGAGACAGTGCTGAGTGCGCGCTGCTATAAATAATTTTATATGCATTAAACATTAAAGTTTATGTTCTGCATATACATAATATTTTGCTAACGTTACTGCTGACTTGTATCAATATAACGTGGCTGTACTCATGTGATACGACTACTAGGAGGAGAGGAGCGAAATTATTTTATATATAATATTATTCCTCTGTATAGTTTGAAACTATACGTTTGTTTGTATGAACGCACATATCTCAAGATCTACTATTAAAAAATTACATTTTATTGTATAGTCCATTTATTAAGGAAGATTTTGGGCTATATAACATTACACTATGATCAATAGCAGAAGAACGCTAGTCTTTTCAGTGGTAAGTATATAATATGGCGGCACGCAGCTCACAGGGTCAGCGAGTATTACAGCCCTAACATATCCGTCAATTGGTTCACATCAAGGACTTTTAGGATATTGTATGTGATAAATGACTGATGAAATTATGCCCGATCGTATCGACTCAAAGAGGACTTGAAACATTATACAGCGTGTGAATTCAAAGCCACCACAGATACATTAAATACCGTCCTCTATTTCAAAATATTTCCAGAAACATAAAGTGAGTGAACTGTGAGCTCGTATGCGGTCTGACTAAAATCTAATGTTAATATAATTAGAAATAATTGCCTCTGATGATTGTGATATAAAATAAATGATATTCATAATAAGTTATTGATTACCATCAGTATATTTTAAACATCACACAACAAATGCAACTTAAAAACACGTCAACTAGACATTAAAATAATTACCTAGCACTTTATTATCATATATAGTGTGAAATTGCCCTATTTCATTACGTCTAGATTGAGTAAAATCTTTTTACTCATTTGGTCTTTAGCTATCTAAACCGCTAATCTGGTCAACTGGTAGTGTTCGATATTTATCGGTCTCTTTCGGTAGTTCGTTCGTGTCGCGACCGTGTGCCGCCAGATGGCGTTTTTCGTGGTATAAAAAGGGTATGGCCGCGTTGTCTGAACGGTCTGAACGCTATAGTTTTCGTGTGTAACATATAAATTCGCACGTTGTTTGTTATCGCGTAAAAACTTACTCTGCCTATGACTTTTAGTTAGGCGTCGGTTGTAGTTCTTAGAATCAGTAATCGGGTCATATTTTGGCCACCGTGCCCGGTCTTGGTTTGAATTGGTATTAAGTGTGGTGTGCAAGGATTCGGCTATTCCTCCCGGTCTCGAATCCTCAGGGAAGTATCGACACACATATTTCAGACAATAGACACATCATAACATCACCTACCTATCTATCAGTACACTACATTCCTCAGCTTCCCATGACCAGCATCTGCAAGGGTCTGGTGAGTACCTACTCTAAGTTCTTAGTTATTCTCATAGGGCACTATTATCGAACAAGTCTGGTAGCAGAGCGTGGTTTAATATATTAAAATATTGGTTTCGTAATAGTTATTGAGTCCTTTGTGAAAATTATTAAAATTATTTGCATCAAAATTAAAATAAGTGGGTAACTTTTTTATCGTATTCAATTGTACTTAATACGTCGTGTTCATATTTTTTTTCTGAATGTAGGTAGTTACTGACTCATTGGAGGAACATTCTCAAGAGTATTCTAGGTACTATTATTCTTGTCGAATGTAATAGGTATTTACATTTATAACTTTATAACTCACGTAACTTGCATAGCGCCTGTTATTTGCGTGTCGTAGGTAGACTACTTTCTTATATCGTTATTGAAATATTTTCGATATTTATTTTATTTATTTTTTGTTATTTGATTATATCGTTTGAAAAACATATACACATAATATATCGTTCAGACCGTCTGTTCGTTCTGAATTATATTATAAAATAATATTTTTGTTACATCGATCTTAGTTCGTTCTGAATTATATTATAAAATAATATTTTTGTTACATCGATCTTATTTACTACAACTTGTATCCGAGTGTTTAGCAGTTCGTTTGTAACCGTTTCGTTTATTATTTTTAAATAATGGCACCGACATTAACAATTGCGGAGGCTAAAGCAAGTTTATCGAATATAGCTCGCTGGCTTGCGTCAGCTGTTTCTTTAGTCGGTCGTGCGGATAGGGTTGCTGCGCTCAAGGACCGTATTGAAAAGTTGCCTATCAAGGTGGATGTCCTGGATTCGGTCTACCGGGTATTGCTGCAGTCGGATGACCCCAAACTAATAGAATACGGTAATTCGGAGTACGACCATTGCATGACGATGGTTGATCAGCTGATGGAAGCAGCGGCCACGGGGCAGGTTAACCAATCACCTGCCCCCTCCATCGTGCTGTCGGATAGTATTTACCATGAGCGTTTGCCGACCTTAAATGTGCCGACCTTTGCGGGTTCTCTTGAACAATGGCCTAGTTTTGTAGCACTTTTTGAAAGCGTAGTACACCGCCGTCGGGACTTGGCGGATTCGCAAAAGTTTGGATATTTACTTACGTGTTTAAAAGATGAGCCTCACTCTTTAGTTAAGCATTTGGAAATTAATGATATTAATTACGGTATAGCTCGGGATTTATTAACCCGTCGTTATCAAAATACGCGACGGATCGCTGATTTACATGTGGCGGCTATTTTAAAAATCCCTCAACTGTCATCGGTTCACCAGTTGCGGTTCGATCTTTTGAACCCCCTCTTAGTCGCTATAAATGCTCTTAAGGGTTTGAACTTCCCCGTAACCGAGTGGTCTTTTATATTATTACATATTATTTTGAATAAGTTACCAGGGGAAATTAGATCTCGTTTTGAACAGTTGCACGGTGGAGACTCGGCCTCGGACATACCGACATTTGACTTGTTAGTGGGTTTTTTGGAGGATCAGAGTCGCAAAATAGAAAACTTGCCCACTGTGCCATTGCCGGGGCGTTCGCATCTTATTGATTCGTCCAGGCCCCGTCCACCTCGTCCGCAACTTATGCGAGACGTGGGCCCGGGACGTCCGCCTCGCGTTATGGCCGTCGAGCGACCAGGTAGGTGTGGGGTGTGTTATGGGGGAAATCACACACCCTTAGAGTGCACTCAGTTTCTGAGAGCTAGTGTGTCACGAAGACGTTTTCTCGCCCGTAGGTTAGGGCGTTGTTATACTTGTTGGGGTCACATATGGCCAATGTATGTGATGACAAGCAACCGTGTCGGCATTGTGGTGGGCCTCACCACACACTCCTCTGTCAGCCGAACCGGACTGGCAATCAAGGTGTTGTTACCGGCTCACACGGGCGGGGGTTCGAATCGACACCACTCACCTTCGTCTCCCGTGCGTCGTCAGGCCTCATCGTCTTTTTCACAGCAGATTATAGGGACGGTGGTCGCGCCTCATAGGTATTCACATGGTGGTGCACCGTCCGCTCAAGTTAATATCGCGGAGCGGGCACACATAAACGAGTACAGGCCATTCTCGCCACCTACGTCTGAGCGCCCTCGCGTTACTCGTGAGTTGCGAGCGGGCAGCAGTGTCCATGGTTCGGCGATGAGGTCGCGCGCTAATCGGCTGCCGCCGGTGCCCGAGTGGGACTCGTATGACCATATGACCTTCGGTCCACCTCAAGAACAGCGGCAACGGGAATCCTGGAGTCAGCAGTCGCCAGGGCGTGCCGATTTATGTTGACTCGCAGCAGCAGTCTCGCCAACCACATCCCCTCCAGCGACTATTGTCTTACCCACCGCGCAGGTTATGGTGCACTCACCTCGCGGAACTGGGTTAGTGGCACGGGCTATTTTGGACTCCGGTGCTCAGGGGTCTCTCATGTCATTTTGGTTGGCGAGGCGTCTCCGTTTAAGGATGTCCTCACGGAGTCAGGAAATTATTGGAGTAGGTGGAGTTCCGGTGGACAACGTAGTAGGTAAGGTGTCGTTCTCCTTCTCTTCCTTATTCCACCCTAGTATAAAATATAATTTAAGTGCTGTTGTTTTGAGGAACGTCTTAGGTAATCATCCTCAGGTTTCTTTATCACCGGAGGTACGGCGTCTTACATCCGGTTTAACATTAGCCGACTCTCATTTCCACCTACCTAGAGCTGTGGAGCTCTTACTGGGAGCAGATGTCATCGGTCTACTGAAACTGGACAGAACTATCTTACTTCAGTCGGGAGGTTTAGTCGCGATTCCAACAAACTTGGGATCTGTCATTATGGGTCCAGTATATTCCCACGCCTTTCAGGTTTCGGATACCACGTTGCAGGTAGGACTCTCTCTCGCTGATTCTCTTCAGCGTTTTTGGGAAGTTGAGGAGCCCCCTGCTGCGTCCCAGAATCGACCAGTCGATGACGAATGTGAGTCATATTTCTTGGCAAATACTGGTCGTTTTGCTACAGGTAGATTTTTTACTCGATTGCCCTTTCTGGATCCCCGTCCACGTCTAGGTAACTCCTGGACTGTAGCCGAAAGGAGGTTACTGTCTATGGAGCGCCGGATGTGTCGCGATAACGAATTCCGCATAAAGTACACAGAATTCATGAGAGAATACAAGGAGCTGGGCCACATGACGCTGTCACAGTTCAAGTGGAAAGACCATGAGCATTATTTCATTCCTCATCACGCCGTGTTCAAGAATGGTAAGATTCGGGTGGTGTTTGATGGTTCGTCACCTTCATCGTCAGGTGTCTCTTTAAATGATTGCTTGATGTCAGGTCCCAAGCTTCAAGTGGATATTGCGGATATTTTAACTGGTTTTCGTCGCCATCGGGTTGTTTTTGTAGCTGACATTAAAATGATGTTCCGTCAGGTAGTAATCCACCCTGATGATAGGCGTTTCCAGCTGATACTCTGGAGAGAGAATCCTAATTGTCAACTGCAAGTATACGAATTGAATACAAACACTTACGGCTTGAGGTCCAGCCCGTTCATTGCAATCCGTTCCTTGTTGCATTTAGCCGATCGCGAACGTCTGCGATTTCCGCGCGCAGCCGCCGTCTTCCCCTCAGACGTATATGTCGACGATATTTGCACAGGTGCCTCGTCGGTGGAAGAGGCGTTGGTGTTGAAGGATGAGTTGATAGGGCTGCTTAAGGCTGGTGGCTACGAGCTAAGGAAATGGATATCTAACTCTCCAGACCTCTTGGAGGGTTTGCCGCCAGAACACCAGCAGGAACCTCATCTTTTTCGGAATCCTGACAATCCGGACTCCATTGCAGTACTAGGAGTTCAGTATCGGCCAGCTCAGGATATATTCACTTATTCGGTTGAGCCATCAGAGCCAATGAAACGGTGGACTAAACGCTTGGTTTTATCCACGGTCGCACGTATATTTGATCCAAATGGTTGGGTAACTCCTGTGGTTTTTTGGGCTAAATGTTTCTTGAGGAGTTGCAGACAGTATTTTGTAAGGTCGAAGCGGTCCTGAACTCGCGCCCTCTTTGTCCTATTTCGTCTGACCCCAGTGACCTGGAACCCTTAACTCCAGGTCACTTCTTAATTGGCAGTCCCCTGACTTCCTTGCCAGAGTATCCGTTTGTTGATGTCGCTGCCAATCGATTGTCGCGTTTTGAGCTGCTCATGCAAATTACGCAATCATTCCACCGTCGGTGGTCCTTGGAGTATTTACATTTGCTGCAGCAACGGGTTAAATGGACAGATAAAACTAACCCACCGCGTGTAGGCGATCTTGTCCTCTTAAAGGAATCGAACTTACCTCCTTTGCAATGGAGGCTCGGTCGGATACTTCAATTATTTCCCGGGTCGGATGGTATTCCTCGAGTCTCTGAAGTTAAGGTTGGAGATTCAGTTTTGAAGCGGGCTGTCGCGACTCTCTCCCGCTTACCGATTGATTAACCTCCGTTAGAATGCCTTCATCCAGACACGGTCTGGCTGGGGCGGGGGACTGTTCGATATTTATCGGTCTCTTTCGGTAGTTCGTTCGTGTCGCGACCGTGTGCCGCCAGATGGCGTTTTTCGTGGTATAAAAAGGGTATGGCCGCGTTGTCTGAACGGTCTGAACGCTATAGTTTTCGTGTGTAACATATAAATTCGCACGTTGTTTGTTATCGCGTAAAAACTTACTCTGCCTATGACTTTAAGTTAGGCGTCGGTTGTAGTTCTTAGAATCAGTAATCGGGTCATATTTTGGCCACCGTGCCCGGTCTTGGTTTGAATTGGTATTAAGTGTGGTGTGCAAGGATTCGGCTATTCCTCCCGGTCTCGAATCCTCAGGGAAGTATCGACACACATATTTCAGACAATAGACACATCATAACATCACCTACCTATCTATCAGTACACTACATTCCTCAGCTTCTCATGACCAGCATCTGCAAGGGTCTGGTGAGTACCTACTCTAAGTTCTTAGTTATTCTCATAGGGCACTATTATCGAACAGGTAGCTTTTGACTATTTGTGACACTGATAGGGTTAAAGTTGTTGTTTGTTGTATAAGATGAGATGGGGAAACGATAAGAAGGGCAAAACTCCGGACACCTTTCTTACCTCATGGAATCTGGCACGAGCCACTTTTACCTCGATGTTATTTTGCATTTGAACTGTTGTCATGGTTAATAAGGATTATATATGTATGGATCCCGTGCCATTTCAAACCACCCAGATATTTTCTAAGCATCACTAATATCGACGCTTTTGAGATGCGGAATTGGCGAATATTGCTTCGTATACCTTGGATTGTGATGTAAACTAATGTATCGATACTCGAAGAGCCGCACATATCTATTACGTTTCTTTGGACATATTATGCGTTTATTAAAGCATAGTCTGGAGAAGAAAATTATCGTAGGGCAGATGGATGGGAGACGCGCGCAAGGAGTGACACCTACTCAATGAACTGATGCACAGAAGAAGGCAGCGGGCTGCAGCATGTGCCGAGAAGTACACACAGCGCGTGTTCGTATAGGGTGGAAGCAATTATGTGGGCAGGATCGTCATCAGTGAGGTAACGACGAAGAAGATATTTTTTTAATTGAAATAATGATATATTGTTTTGTATATCATTAAAAACTGTTAATCTATATAAGAGATTTCCACCTATATATTGACTCATCACGATATCTCTGGAACCATAAGGCGTAGCGACTTGAAAGGATTATTCCTTTCGCCGAGTAGAGGTCAGCTAAGAACGGATTTTACGAAATTCCACCCACAAGGGGGGTTGCGGGCGTGTTAACAATGGAAAATTCCCATTTAAAAATGGGAATTTTCCATTGTTAACACGCCCGCAACACCTATAGCTGCTATCGACTTAAAATTTGTCGAAGATATTGCAGTATTAACATAGCGGGGCAGCAGTTATTACTTTTGATGCGAAACAGAGTTCGCCGGGTCAGCTAGTACAATATATTGAGATTTATTTATTTATTGTATTTTTTACATTTATTTATTGTATTTATATAAATTTATTGCTTAATTTATGTCTAGATTCTATCTAATTTATGGAACGAAGGTGTTAGTGAAATCAGCCGATCGCCATTCAAATGTAGGTCGTGGTTAATTTGCTCTTCAAATTTGGGTAGTTAGTTGGGACACGTAACTGAATTTGATACAAACGGGGTACAAAATTTGTTGGTCCTTGCTCACGTTTACAATAGCAATATAATTCCGAATGTATTACTTTAAATTTAGCACATAAATTGTGTTTGTTAAAATAAGTAAATAGTTGTAAGATAAGTACGCGTAAGATTTATCAATAGTCGTTTTGAAAGTAATTTAAATTATCAGAATTTTTTTAATCAAATTAAATATTTCTTGACACACAACGAAAAAATATAATCCAGCGTTAGTCATAATTTAATTGTTATATAATATTGATCAAAACCACTTTTAGGATTATATCGCGTTTATTTATTATTTATTTATATTTATTTCCCGACGTTTCGAACTCTCTACAGAGATCATTTTCACGAGCGACGAACAAAAAGACGGCAGCTGTTCAAAAGCTATCTTCATTGATACAGAGAGCACCCATTTTTTGGAAATAAAAATCAAAAGTTGATGTCAAAAATATGATTTTTACTATTGGTAACCCACATCAGACCATGAGAACAAAAGTTAAATACTTATTTATAAGATGCATTCATATATCCTGCTTCTAAAGATCCTTTGTTGTATGATTTAATAAGTAAAAGTTGTTATTATTAAATGATTACAAATTATCTTATTTTCTAAGTTGGTTGAGATTAAAGTAAAAAACGTCGGGAAATTAATATAAACTAGCTGACCCAGCAAACGTTGTCTTGCCGAAAAATAAAATTTAAAAAATAGGGGTTGATCGTAGGGGGTTGAAAATTTAGGGTTGCATGTATTTTTGTATCCCGTTTTATAAAAAAAATAAGAAACAGAAATATGTCGAAAAATTAAAAAAAAAATTGAGGGGTGGGCTACCCTTGTAGACCCCAGTAGACCAAATTGTAAATCTAAACCATTCTCGAATCTCCACGAACACACACAAAAAATTTCATCAAAATCGGTCCAGTCGTTTAGGAGGAGTTCAGTCACATACACACGCACACAAGAAAAATATATATTAAGATAAATAATAAATAAACGTGATATAATCCTAAAAGTTGTTTTGATCAATGAGTGAGATTCGCGAAAATCTTAGAAATAAATATGTTATTTATTAAATGATATTGTCATGCTGCCAACGTTAAGAACAAGCAGCCCTTTTCGTTTTCCTGGGTACCAGAAAACCGACCAAGATACACCAAGGGAACACGCTATCTATTTCTGCGGCCTTTTCCTCGTGGCCAGTCATAAAATCAAAGCATAAGCCAAAACATTTTTGACCCCACTTAGATTTCATGCATAGATGTAATGCATGAAGTAAAGCAAATTATGAACAAATAATGTAACGAAGAAATAACTGATACTGATAACTGTAAAACTTAAGTGGCGATGCCATAGCGTGGTATTACATGGTGTCCATTGTGCAATGCCATTTTTGTTACCAACCATTACGGCCCCAATAACTAGCAGTGAAATTGGCGGTAATATAAATACATACAAACTAACAAATTTTAGTCTCGAAAAATAAAAAATAAATAATAATTAGTTATTTAGATAATTAGTCAGCTTCATAAGTGGCCGCTTATTCATCGTAATAGAAATTAGGAATGATTTGGATTTGATTGTCTTTACCAGATCACTCTATCGCTTACAAAACACTGTCTGATTTAAGGCCAGTCCTGTTATTAATAGCTATTACGTTATTAAAATAGTTATCCGTGCTATTTGATGTGAGGCAGAATTGTAAGTTGCTTATTGCAATACTCTGATTGCATTACCCAGAAATATAGGATTCATTTGGTTTAAAGCTTAATATTATGCTTTTCTCATTTGAAACATAGATACAATAGATAAAATTTTCATTTTATCATTCAATACATAAAATAATTTAACTCAATTATTGCTATGTGTTTAATACGCTCATCTACGCAACTAATTATTATTGACACATTTCGATAACAACACCTAGTTTTTACTATTTTATATTCGTGTCATTAGCTCCTGAAAGGGCGACGGTTAATTTGTCGATATACTATTTGTCCCGCAAAATTGATGAATAGTGGGCAAAAATTTGTTAGTCGTCATATTTATTAGACAATTTATTAATCCATACCTATATTCAAATTTGGAACCTTCTTTTGCAACCATTTGCCGTATTAACAAAGGTCTAAATTATAATCAGTATTGACTGGACATTCGAAATTAAAAAAAAGATAGTGCGACAGTCAATGGTTTAAAAATACAAAGGAAGAAAAACCTTTCCAATGTACATTATGTCCAGTACCTATATTAATTAAATAGACAGCATGAACGTCCTCCATTCATTGACATTCGTAACAGAAGTGGATGAGAAATGTTAATATCAGGCAAGCGAGTATCGTAATGGGTGGCTAAGACGCCATTCTCATCTAGGTTGCGAAGGCAAAAGGTTCTTGTTAATTTTCCGACGTTCTCTTAATGGAAAAGTAACATACAAAGTTTGTTGTTGTTCAAATCAAAGACGACACAATACTGATTAAATCGAAGCAGTCGAGCGTATCATCTGATCCTGTACACACGAGTCTATGTTCTCATGCTTCCTTAATTAAAACGAGTCAAGAATAGCCAGTTTTATTAAGATGTAATCAGGAACATTTAACTTTGGAGGATTAAATTAAGAAACGTGTGATTTTTTCTGTTTTCTTTACAGGCATAGGCAACAGTAATTTACCACTCAGGACTTTTCCGAAAATATTTTCGAATAAGCCATAGTTTACCCAGTTTTCCCGTGTTAATTTATCATGATGAGCTTTTCTAGTTTTAGCGAATTTGACTACATCATCAACGAATAAGAAACATATTTGAATATAATAAGATAGAACCTATTACAAACTTTTATGCCGGTAAGAGGAGAGAGACGTCAAAAAAAGTTTATACGAAACCATTATAGTGAAACCTTAAATAAACAAACGCTTGTCTCACCGCACCATCTTAGATAATTAAGTGTCAACAAAATATAGTACCTAATGTTACAGATAGTGACAATAACATATCACAGCTACGTCGTGCCAGGAAATTCTCTTTGTTTATAACACAGAGTTATGATTGCGCTATTCGGTAATATATGCGTTTTCATTTGGTTAAAAGCAAGCGCTTTTCCCCAATTTTCCGAAACCATTTTAAAAATAGTGACTGTACGCCATCATTGATATTAAGCTGTCACGACCAATAAACTTATCATTAAAACTGAACATCTGTTAATGCGATTAAATGGCGAATGATTTTAAGTTATTAAAAAGGTATTCAAATGTCACTCCTGTTTATTAATATTTAATGAATTATTTAAATTACAATTTCTAAATATTATAGCGTAATTACACTTACAGTCGTATTTTACTTTACGTACTTACTTTTACTTTACTTTACGTATTTTACTTAGAGTCTCAGTGGCGCAGTGGCTAGCACCCCGCTTCTGATTCAAGAAGTAGTAGGTTCAAATCCAGGCACACACCAAAGACTTTTCGAAATATTCGGAAGTTACGTGTGATTAATATCGATGACAACTTTGTGCCGGGTATGGCAATGGGTTCGCCACCTATTCCATTTGGGACGTAAGCATAACGGCGCGACGAGGCTTAACAGCCGCTGCCTACTCCTTCGAGTAGAAAAAAGGCGTGAAGCTATATAGTGTTATTATGTTCTTTATTTGCTGGTGTAATGTAAAGACGAGCGTGAATGATCAGTGTTATGGTATAAAATGCGCGATTAAGAAATCCCGTGTAAAATTCTTTTGATTGAATGGGTAAGAGAGGGCAAACGAGGAATACAGTCTGGTGGTGAGCGACTACAGCTGCTAAAAATCTGTAACAGCGATAGAATTATAGTTTTATTGCCGATCTTCCAGACTAAATTGGAAGGGGGATGCGAAGTGGAAGGGGAAGATAATGGGCTTCCGTATACCTCTTTCCCTGAACGAAACGTGTGACTCTAATACATTATCTTTTAAAATGAAATCTATACTAGTGGCGTACAAATTAGGATTTATTAACAAGATAATGTCGTAGCAAATAGATTTGAGAGAATTCTTTCATATATTTGCAAGGCTTGCTCTTATTGAACGTAATATTAGCAGTCGCATTGAATATAAACTTGGTGCCTTCTAAATAGAAGAAATTTCCGTTTCAAAGTGACTATGGGATAAGTTATATAATTTATTTGTGCAGAGAAATGGATCAGTAAAAACAATGAATGATGCAAAATTGACTAAGCAGATATAAAATGCTCTTTGCATTTCATATTATTATGAATGTAGGAGTCGAGGAATACCACGACACACGTTTTATGAACAGGGGGATAGAGTTCAGGAGGATGTCAGGAGCCTTAAAAATCAACGAGTGTCTATGAGAAGTACTAGGAAAGTTAAAGAAGCGACTGACGCGTAAATTAATCGTGACTTTTGGCACTCTGTTCTTTTTGTATACGCTACAAAAGACTTGGCGACTTGAAGTTATGTATGTACGTAGAAAAGAAAAAATAGAGTGGGCGAGCGCACGGCCTCTGATCCAGAGGTCCGGGGTTCGATTCCAGACACTGGCTCACACCAATGACTTTTCGAAATTGTTTTCGGAAGTTATGTGTGATAGATACCGATGACTGACAAACTTTGTGCCCGGTATGGCAATAGGTTCGCCACCTATTCCATTTGGGACGTAAACATAACGGCGAGACGAGGCTTAACAGCCGCTGCCTACACCTTCGGGTAACAAAAGGCGTGAAGTTATATTATGTATGTTATGTATAAATAAGTTCAAGTTATAAAAGAAAATGTTATTTTTAATATATTGCATGAAATAAGTTACAATGAAAGCAATACACACAGGTTTGTCACTATCTACGAAATCAGTAACAAAACAAAAGAAAAAAAAAGTGGAACGCGGAAAAGATATAACGTCACATCGACGTGACTGTAAAACAGTACGCTAATGTCTGATACCAAAACGCCTCGACGTTCGACTTGAATAAGGAATATATATTTGTGACCTCATTCAATATCCTTTTTCCAAGCGAACAGTTTTATTGTCTTTGTTATTTCCACTCAATGAACACTAACTTCCCATCTCTTTTTCAAGGGAATGATTGTGACACACTAAATCCGAGCTCTAAAATTTTCTGCGACTGTTAAAATATGTCGCCAAAAGTCAAACAAACAATGGTTTATCGCTTTTCAAGTAATCAGAAGTTGCTTTTTCACTGTCAATTCACACTCGATTCGTATATATAATATATTGTTATTTACAGTGGTAGACCTACATAGTTCATTTATCTCTCGGAAATTCGACGTAGAGTGGCTCATGCCGCATTTTTTTCGATAATCCCTATCTCCACCCAACAGCTACTGTGAATCTCTTGGTGTTGCTGATGTCCATGGTTACACTTTGCACTAGGCGACCCGCTTCCTCGTTTGCCCCCGTTTTCCCATATAAAAGTCACTTTTTACTTGCTCCACACAAAATAACTTTTTATTTGATTATGTACATGTTAAAATTACTTTTTTATTTTATTAAGATGTAGATACTTGAATGTCATGTAAGTCACCCATTTTAAATGTTTCATGGGCCTAGGAGTGTTTCCTAACAATTTATTTATTTCTAGGGGGTACAGTAGCAGCTCATCAACTTCTTCTTGCCTTATATCCATTATTTAGGGATATATCTCTTCCACATTTCCGCATCATTATTTTCTTCTAGACTAATACTCTTCTCAATTACATCACACAAATTATCTATGATTTCCTACAGTAATAGTTTCTTTTTGATAACTAATTAGATAAGTACAATATTACAAGTAAGTGACTCCAAGCAAACTACAATTGTACGTTAAGTAAGTGATGTATTTTTTGCAGTCTTGTCTTGGGTTTTCCCGTTTTATCCTACATACCTTCCGAAAACTATTGTTGGTGTTGAGTCAAGATTCAAACTGGAAACTGCTTGATTCAGAAGCAGGACGACTGGAATAGTTTTTATAAATGAATATTTAGATTGTGATAACATCTATTATCGTGTCATTTTTATATTTTTTTGCAGTTAACTAAACTATAATGAGTAATGTTTTTATCCTTTTAAGTTATATCTATATTTTCTTGTTATTGTATCTGATGTAGTACATATAAAAAGTAAGTATATAAAAAAATCAACAACATACAAGATTTCTTCCTATGTAGTACTATTTACCAAATCTCGGTTTCTTGCGATAAATTAGGTTGTTTATAAGTTCACGTCCCTACTTGAGAATATACGCAGGATATGACTTTGGTAAGTTCACAATTTGTAATCTAATGTATTTACTCTTGGCTTTTTTCGCTTTTTTTAATGTCTACTCTGGCTCCTATTTATGGAACCTATGCCTAAACACCTAAAACTATAATTATCTGTGATCTTAGATTAAAAATCAAACTTATAATAAATCTGATGATATATAACGTAACAAGATATAGGAATACCCAAGAAAACGTAGATGGATTGTGTGAAAGATGGTTAGAAATAGCAGGAGGAAGCGCGTGATAGGAAAGTTTAAAAATTAAAACCTGTTGTACCGATCACATACCAGTCGGCAATTCAATGTCCACCAAAGTATAAATATTTATACTTTGGTGGACATTGAATTGCAGACTACCTCTACTAAGCCATTGATAGTTTTACCGTCTCACAACAAGGCTCGTTTTCATCACCATCGTTTTCCTGCCTTGTTCTTATCATATGTGATTGGTACAACAGGTTTTAATTTTTCAAACTTTCCTATCACTCGCTTCCTCCTGCTATTTCCAATATCCTTACTAGTTATACCATCTTTCACACAATCCATCGACGGCTTAGTAGAGGTAGTCGGCAATTCAATGTCCACCAAAGTATAAATATTTATACTTTGGTGGACCGTCTCACCACAAGAGCCGTTAACATATGTACATATGTATTTTGTATTTTTTTGATATTAATTGTCTAGTTTCCATAGCACAATCATTTAGTTTTAGAGCTTAGAAAACTACGTTGGATGCATTATGTCCAAATTCCCTCCGGATTCCTCCTCAACGATCACTAAACACGGCATTTGTCGTTATGACGGTATTCTGTGAGGTTGTGATATAATATTTCCCGAATAAACTAGCCCGTTCAGCTCAACAACGGCGAACTCTGTGGCTCTACCACTAATAAAAATATCCCCAATATATTGCAATAAATTCCACGAAACTATTATAATAGAGACCAGAAACTTATGACTTGTCAGGCACAATATCTGCTGCCTACATCTTCTGGTATAATAAGCTTTTTCAAACTTTATAATTTATACAATTTAAAAATATTATTAAATAAAATCTAGCACAGATTAATCAAAATTGCATTGTTGTACACAAATAGACAGTCCAGGCACGAAAGCCTGTGGTCGGTAACTTCCTCAATTTACAATCGTCCATGGGTTCCAGTTAGTGCGCTGACGTCACGCCTCGTATATTTGACCAACCAATATACACTACATATTTACAATTTATAAAGCCAAAAAAGACGGAACTATGACCGTTTTTTATTCGTTGGTGAAAGTTAGTTTTTTGGAAGAAACGCTTTACCTAACTAGTAGTTTTAAATGCATAATTATAATGTAAATAGAATTTACTTTTATAATATTTATCACTACTTACATACTTCGTTTTACAAACGTTTTAAACGCCAGTTGAAAAGACACCTAATTGCCTCTTCGACACTGTAATAAGCTTACAGTGTCGAAGGGTATTTGAATGACAAATTATAGTTATTTGTAAATGTTGGACGTATTGTATTGTTGTTTTTCCTGTGTTTTTGACCTAAAATCTCTGACTGTATTATATTAATTGTTGATATGACATTGATATTGTATTTTAGTATTTTGTTGGACTATATTTGACATTGTTTTCATTTTTAGATGCCTATATTATTAGTATTATATTGCATGCTCTGTTAAACTTAATCGATATTGTGCGCCTATTAGGCTTGTTACGGTTGTGCCTTCTACATTTATAATAAGACCTGATTAACCTGTAACAGACAATGAATAAATGAATAAATATTACGAATACTTTTCGCGCGGACACAAATTTTTTTTTTTTGTTTCTTGTATACCCAAATACTAAAAGTACTAATTCTAAAATAAAAGATTAATTCCTCGAAAAGTACACGTAAAATATTTTATATTGTAATTTATATTCGTGAAAATTTTCTTTTAATTTTATATTTTTTTCTGAGTCTTTCTCTACGATAAATTGTGAAAATTCATTTATAGTTAGTCGATTACAGACAAATACGACTATGTATAAGACTGGCGTATTTTCTGCTTTCCACATTTTACGACTGCCATTCCAGATTTTATGCCTTATACAATCTGGAAAACACGGAGAATCGCCACGAGATAAAAGTATGACTGTTGAATGAATATTATCGCAGTTGGTACTATTGTTCAACGGAAAACAGCTTATACTGTGAGGCTCTGTTAGCCGTTGAACAAACCGCTAAAAAGTTCACACCTTGATTTTTTTTTAAGTTTGCATAAACTTAGTATCGTTTCATGTAGTTAGTATTTGGATATAATCTATTAATATATAGTTCACATTAAACTGCTTTTATAATATTGAAGTTGCTATTATTATTATTTTTTCATTTAGTATTACTGAAGTCTTATAGCACTTATGGCTGCAAGAAAATTTGATTAAATAATTATTGGCTTCCTAGTTCACACTAATGACTTTTCAAAATTCTTTTCGGTTGTTATGCTTGGATATATTTACAAATTTGATGCCTGTCAAAGTTGTGCTCTATACCTGGCTACAAGTATTAAGAATCTATGAATACTCTACATGGCATATAGCTCAGGTAAATATGCGGCATGTTGTGGCATACCTAATTCGTATGTAACAAGAGTAAAGTTACAACAATTATTATTCTAGAAATAGCAGCAATGTGGAGGCAATTTATTTACGCAACGTTCAAAGTCTTGATAAGAGGCTTCTTATACTAAACTGGGACAAAATAATAACCCCTGTTATGCCAATAAGTGCCCCATTCTGGGCGTGACCCGTAAGGATTATAGCATTTTGTCAAATATTTTGCTAACTCTTACCAAAGAATAATCGATTAAAGATTCAAATTGGTTTAACAAACTTAAATCTTTAAAGAGGTTAGAATTTTTGAAGTGAATAATTTATTTTAATTTAGTTGGGAGGAGTTATGGTGTGCTAAGGGCTTACGTTCAGTTGGTAGTGGACAGATCTGAGCTGATGATGATGATGATAATTTATTTCAATGGCATGAAGTGAGCAAAAGGCCATACATCAGGACCTATTGCCACACATAATCTTACAATAGTTAAATAATGCTCATATCAATTGTTTATAATTAAGTATTAGGTGAGGTGAGGGGCTCATATTAATTGCCAAATGGTATATTTAGTAGACAGCTATGAATTCATCTGGCATAAAGATTTATCGCAAAGAAAGTTCTTTACCCAAATAATGAATTGTATACGATAATTTTATCTGTAATTAATACCTTCGATTGCTGCGTAATAATTAGCTAGTACCACCTGTCATTAACTTAAGAGGGCCGCTTAAAATCCTTATCGAAAAAATTAGATATATTAACAGCTGGAGTAAATTCTATCCACGCCACTGTTCTAATAGCGATTTTTTCATATGTTCCAATCTTAGGTCAATCAAAGTCTAAACAAAGAAAAAGTTTTGGAGTCCAAAGAGGAAATGTACAAAGACGAAAAATTTCTAAAATGTCATTCCGTGTTCACACTTAATCTATACTACATAACTTAACCTACCTTCGCACCTTTTTCTACCCGAAGGTGTATGCAGCGGCTGTTAAGTCTCGTCTCGCAGTTATGTTTACGTCCCAAATAGAATAGGAACCTATTACCAAACCGGACACAAAGTTTAAGTCAATGATATTTATTACACATAACCTACGAAATAAATTTCGAAAAGTCATTGGTGTGAGCCAGAATTGAACCCGCGTCCTCTGAATTCAGAAGCGGGGTGCTCAACCACTGGAACACCGAGAGTATTATACAGTCGGCTCTCGTTAATTCCAACTTGCGATAATTCGAACCTCTCTATAATTCAGAGTCATCACGAGTTCCATACAAAATCTCTTTATATTTCGAACTAATCCAATACATTTTTTTGCACTTGGTAATTCGAACCAAAAGGTCTTTGCTATATAAAAAAAAAACGACGCGTTAATTCGAACACATCGGCGTCCAACACTTGATAATTCAAATTTACAGAGATAGAAAGAAGTGGTAAGATTGTAAAAACATTTCGCAATAAGTTTCAAATGTTTAGTCTAGGTGGTAAAAGGGATCTTGCACCCCGCTTCTGAATCCAGAGGTCGTGGGTTCGAATCCTGGCTCACATCAATGACTTTTCGAAATTAATTTGGAAGGTATGGGTGATGAATATCGATGACTAAAAACTTTGTGCCCGGTATGACAACAGGCTCGCCACCTATTCCATTTGGGTCATAAACATAACGGCGAGTCGAGGCTTAACAGCCACTGCCTACACCTTCGGGTAGAAAAAGGCGTGAAGTTATATTATGTTTTAAATGTTTAACGTACACCATTTGTTTTTGTTCCGATTAGTTTGCCTACTGGACACACACTTCGCACAAATTGCCTTTAGTAAGAAGTAATTGACCAAGTATAGGAGAGTGAAAAGTAAGGTGATGTTGCAAGAGTACTTCTTCAGAATTTTCAGAATACTTTCTCAGCTATAAAAGAGCAAAAGGAGAAAATTAATACTACTGAAACTGCTGGAGGACGGGAAAAACTAACAGTTCTTTCGAAAGATTACTTAGTTCACCTCAAAAGTTCGTCATGTTATAGAATAGCAGTAGCAGCAGTTAACTTATAATGAATTAATCAACATTAAGTAATTCGAGATTGTATTTATTTTCTCGCACGAGTACAAAATCATTTGATAAATCAAACACTCGATAATTCGTAATATTTTAAGAGCCCCTCGAGTTTCGAATTAACGAGAGTCGACTGTATCTTATTTAATTACTATTTAATCTATACGAATGTTATAAAAATTAAGTATATAGTTGGTTGAACGCACTAATCTTATGAACTAGATATGAAATATTCTTTAGGTATTTTGTATCAATGAAGCTATATGACTGTGCAGGACGGGCTTGTATTAATGCACTAATAGTGCAAAAGCTGACATCCTGTTAGGTCGCTGGTTAACTGTAAGATGAAAGTTACGAGGTGTACTGAAATAATAGAAGTCTTCCTGTGTTACCGAGGTTCCGGCGCGGCTCGCAGTTATTACTGCTATTTATTGTTTTACGAGCCGGCGGATACCGTGCCCGTAGTCTATTGTGCCTGCCAGATGGTGCGACTTCTATTGTTCGGCGACCCGTCAAAGACCCGTGTAGGACCGCGGATGGGAACGTCGAAGGACAGAGAGTCGCACGCAAGAGACAGGCCGCTCGGAGAGTTCGTAGAGAAGAGAGAGCTTTTACTGAGATGTTCGACCTTTTATAGACCCTTATTTACCCTTCCGGATGCCGCGCGAGAACCTCTCTTTCTATCGTTTATTGTAATTCTAAAAGGTGGGCGTTTACATTAGCCCACCACTATACTAACATACTACCAACTTAAGAACATTAACGCGTCGGTACAGCAGTACAATATTCTGTTGCACCGAGCGACATCCATATATAATCTTATCATCTATCACTAAAACTATATAATACTAAAAAGTGACATCTATTAACAACTATTTCACTATAACACTATTGCAGTATTTTTTGTCTTTACACTCTACATATTATACTATTTCACTTTAAACACAGACAGACACTTCAAACTATATACCTTTGTCACGAATTGTCACTATTATCACTAATCTATTATGACGAACACGAAATGGGTTTTTATTGGTTCGTCGCGAACATTTCTCCCGCCGTGCAGCAGAGCGTTAAACTGTCGGAGCGATGCTGCAGAAACTACGGTGAGCGCGAACTAGTTACTTCGGTAGTGGAATGAGCTTTTTCACGGGTCTCCGAAGTATGCCCGCTGATGTTTGCACCTCCACGATTCTGACTTGACCGTCTGGACCCGGGTGTACTGCGATTATCCTACCTCGCGGCCATACGTTGCGCGGGAGGTTGCCATCGGCGATGAGAACTATGTCACCGACTTCGAAGCTATGACCGCTACTATGGGGTTCCCGCCGATGTTGGAGTTCAGGTAGATACTCGCGCACCCAACGTCGCCAGAACATGTCTGCAAGGATCTGAGCACGTCGCCAGTGTTTTCGACTATTAATTTCACTATCGCCAAATTCTCCGAGCGGTGGGAGTCGTGCTGACCCTCCGAGTAGAACGTGGTTCGGAGTGATGGCTTCTTCATCTTCCGCATTTACCGATACATGCGTCAGTGGCCGGCTATTCACCGTGTATTCTACTTCACATAGGAGTGTTGACAGAACTTCTTCATGCGGATGTTTTTCGTGAAGAACCGTGTTTAGTGTAGTCTTCACGCATCTAACAAGGCGTTCCCATGCCCCTCCCATGAATGGCGCGGAAGGGGTAATGAAACGCCACACTATACCACGTCGACTTGCTTCGTCCTTCATGGCATCTTTCATTTCTCTATGGGCACCGTGCATGTTGGTGCCGTTGTCGGAGTAAATTTCAGCAGGACAGCCTCGCCGTGCAGCGAGTCTTCGCAGCGCCATAATCGCCGAATCGGCGCTAAGATTGGCAGCAATTTCAAGGTGTACTGCCCTCGAGGTTAAGCATGTGAATAAAGCAACGTACCTCTTCTGGTGTTGTCTCCCCACGGTTACTGATACTGGGCCGAAATAATCGAGTCCCGTATAGGTAAAGGGTCTATTATGGTGTGCAAGTCGAGCTTTCGGTAGGTTGCCTGTAGCCGGTTCCGGAGCTTGTGCCTTTTTTATACGGCACTGTAAGCACCCGTATATAACCTGTTTTGTTATTGGACGTAGACGAATAACCCAATAACGCTGACGTATTTCATTTACTATGAGTTCTGTGCCGCTATGATGTAGGTTTCTATGTGTCCAATCAATATATAACTTTACGATTTTATGGTCGCCGTCTAAGACACGTGGGCTCTTCATTGTTTCTGGAATGTTTTCTGTCGCTAATATTCGGCTACGTAGGCAGATCATGCCCTCCGTGTAGTCGATTGCTAAAGAATTTAAGCGGCTGTCGCGACCGACTTTTCTACCATGCCGGAGATCTTGTAGGTCGGTTTCGAATGAGTCCTCTTGTATTGTTTTCACAAGAAGCTCTTCTGCTCTTCGTATGTATTCTGCCGGTAACGTAACAAATCGCTTTATCTTTCCGGGTTCTTGTAGCAGCGCTATTTTTCCTGGCTTGTTGGTTTTCTTATTTGAACTATTTTTCCAGTCGGAATCCAACTGACGATTCCGTTTTGCTCTTTTATATAACACTTGTTCTTTAGAAGGTCTACACGAGGCTATGAAGTATAAGACCCAAGCTGTACTACGTAACAGCCGTTCCCACTTTGAAAACCTGTTTGGATCTGGGACCACTTCCGATATCTTTTGTGTTTGGCTTTTTGATGTTATTACGTGTACCTTCTCTTCTCCCGTCGTTTCCCGTACTTCCGGTTGTTCCGAGGGCCATAGCGACGGATCAAGATGAAGAAATGACGGGCCGGTATACCATTCATGCTGTGACCCGAAATCTGAAGGTACATCACGTGTGGCCGCGTCTGCTATATTCATTTTGGTGGGTATCCAGTGCCAATCATCTACTTTACTGTTCTCTTCTATAGCGGCGATTCGGTGCGCGACGAATGGCTTATATGATCTTGATCCCTTTTTAATCCATGTTAACACAGTTTTGCTATCCGACCAATATAGTGTCGCATTTGGTTTTACACAATGTTCTTGTATGATTACTGTAGCGATTCTTGTCCCTAATACTGCCGCCTGCAACTCGAGACGCGGAATCGACGTGGTTTTCAGTGGAGCTACTCTTGCCTTTGCCATCACAAGTGATAGCTGTACTTGACCATCCGGACTGTTAGTACGCCAGTACGCTACAGCCGAATACGCCTTTTCACTCGCGTCAACAAATACATGTAGCTGGATCGACGCGGCATTGCTAAACCCAGGATAGCATCTAGGTACTGTTATGGATTTTAATTTCTCCAAATGTCGAAGCCACGATGTCCACTGATCTGCTAAGTCTTCATTGAAACACTGATCCCAGCCCGCACCGATGCGCCATGCTTCTTGTAGTATTTGTTTCGCTCGCACTGTAATAGGCGACGCGAGACCGAGAGGGTCATACAACGACATAACTAATTTTAACGCCTCTCTTTTAGTGGGTGATCTTTTATTTATCAGATCTTGCGGTAGTCTAGCTAGTTTTAAATTAAAACTCAAGTCATCTGTATTCGGATGCCATATAAGGCCGAGTATTCTTTCCTCTTGTCCTTTATTCACAAGAGATACTATGTTCGTTTGCTGCATACTAGGTTCTATTTCTTTAATCACATTATGTGAGTTGGAGACCCATTTTCTAAGTACAAAACGCGCCTTTTTGTGTACATCGCTTACTAGGCGAGAAATACGTACTGCCGTTTCTTCATCTTTAAAACTGTCTAGATAGTCGTCCATATAATGATTATTTACTATGGCGTCAACTACTTCCGGATGTTCATGTGCGTGTTTTCTGGCATTCCAATTTTTAACATATATAGCTGTACTTGGTGAGCTCGCAGCACCGAATATTATGGTTTTCATACGATATTCCTTTGGAGCGCCTTCTCTTCGATCTCCTCTCCACAAGTAACGTAGTGCGTCCCTGTCTTCTGACCTGACTTGTACTTGCATAAACATTTCAGATATGTCTGCGGTGACAGCGACACGATGGCGACGGAATCTCATCATAACCCCTGGCAAAGATTGCAACAAATCTGGCCCTGTAAGTAGAAAGTCATTGAGCGCGACTCCTTTAGATTTCGCGGCCGCATCATGTACAATACGTAGTTTTTCCGGTTTCATTGGATTATGGACATCGAAGTGAGGCAAATACCATGTTTTGCCGGGCGTGCTGTCAATGGGTGCCTCTTCGGCGTATCCCTTTTCTATTAAGGCGTTCATTTGTTGTGTATATCTAGAATTCAACTCTGCGTCACGGTCAAGTTTTTTTTCTATGGACCTTAGTCGTTTAATAGCATTTTCATAACTATCGGGCATTGCGAAATTATCATTTTTCCAGAGCAGCGCTGTTTCGATATGACCGCTCTCCATTTGTCGGGTATTCTTGCTAAGGATATCTTCGGCCTTTTGTTCCGGATCTGAGTTCGGTCGACGCGGGTTTACAATGAGTGACTCTAGAGCAAAGTATTCCTTCAATTTTTCATCTATATCGCCGTCTGCGTTTGTAGTTGTCCCGACGAAATGCACCACATGCCCACCTTGCTTTCGAGCTTGTGCCCCATGCAACACCCATCCCAATGGAGTGAGCGAGGCAACTGGTTGGTTTCTGTTTCCCTGGCGAGTCTTATTGGCCACTAGCAGATGCCAGTTATCTTGCCCAATAAGAATTTTGGGTTCACCTTTCTCGTACACGAGTTGGCTCGCTATGTCTGAGAGGTGAGCGCAACATTCTATATCTTCTCGTTTCACATCCTGTGGCATCAAAGGTAAGCGTGGGACTGTGCGTACACTTAGGGAAGTAACTTTACCGGTCGTTGTTTTCAGTGTCACATTCACGCGTTGAGAATTTTGCATATTCAGTGGTGCTTCTCCTATTGTTTGAACAGTAAATGGTTCCAAATTCCCGTTGGCACCAACTAAATCAGCCATTTCTTTGTCTATAAGCGAAACTGTCGATCCATCGTCGAGTAACGCGAATGTAGACACTTCTCCCGCCGGTCCAATAAGACGTACGGGAACTATTTTCAAAAATGCTCTACTGTTGTTTACTCTAGAACTTGCAACAATCTCTTGTTTATCGTTGCTGCCATCATCTGACTGTTTCTTAAAATAGTGCAGCAGTCGATGGTGTGTGGCAGCGCATCCATCTATTCCGCACTTTCGAGGTTTGCACGAATGTGTCTTGTTTCGAGTATGCAAACAACGAAAGCATAATCCATGTTTCTTCGCTAAGTCCCATTTCTTGTTGGAATCATTTCTATTGAATTCTTCACAATTTGCTGGATGATGTGCCGCTTTTTCACAAATTTTGCAATTATATATGCTACTAGTATTTCGAGAGCTATTAAATGATCGTTCGTTCACGGTATGCGCGCGCTGCTGTTCAATTGCGGTGTGCGCGCGCTGAAAATTACGACGATTGTGCGTCTCACTATTGTCGGCCGAGGCAAATGCACTACAATATTTCGCGTTTTCAGTTACAAATTCGCTGAAGTTACGTAAGTTTGGTACGGAGTTGTATTTTTCTGTATAGATTCGATACCACTGTACGCGCAGGGAGTTCGGTAGTTTCTCTGTGAGAATTCTAAGTAATTCAGCGTTTATTAAATAGTGCTCTTTTTTGAGCGCTTCTAAAGTGACTACGCCGCTTCTTATTTTGCCTGCAAATGTGCAAATCTCCCGAGGCGTTTCTCCACAGCGGGGTAGATTTTTCATTCGGTCTGATTCGGCTTGCGCTATAGAGTCTGGTCTCCCGAATTGAAGTGCCAACTCTTTCTTTTTTTTTTTTTTTTTTTTTTTTTTTTTTATGGGATAGGAGGGCAAACGAGCAGGCGTGTCACCTGATGGTAAGCAACCAACGCCGCCCATGGACACCAGTAACACATATAGTGTTACTGTTGCGTTGCCAACCTTTTAGGGATAGGGGATAGGAAAGGATGGGGAAGGGGGTGGGCCTCCGGGTACCTCTCTCACCGAACGAAACGCGGCATAAGTCACTTTACGTCGGTCTTCTGAGAGGTCGTGGTATTTCACCGGTCGAGCCGGCCCATTCATGCAGCGAATTTCTCTGAAGGACGTGCATGTGCTATAAGTTCCGAGTTCACTGCTTCTAATGCACGTCCTATGAGACTTCTTCTGAGTCTTGCCGTGTTTTCTACATCATTAAAATAATTCTTCGTGGTGTCATATATGGCTTGGAATGACAACCACTCGGTATGTGCGCCGTCGAACGTCGGTAATGTCATAATGACCTTGGAAGCCACTGGATGTGTGGTATCTGGTGTCTTCTTTTCGGCGAGCGCTGCTATGGCTGAAGTAAGACCGGTTAATAACGATCTCATTGAATCACTATCGGATGAACATACCTTATTAGTTTCTTCGGCTATCCTATGCGTTTCTTTTTCTATTCCGAATAATTGAGTTGCTGTGTGCACGTGGTCCTGTTCTATTAGTTCGGAGTCCACATGTGGATTTAGAGCCACATGGTGTTCAGAATACACATGTGGATTTGGGGCCACGTGGTTCGATTTGTCGGCTGCGGCTTCTGTTTGTTCGCGATTTACGGGCGGATTTGGGACTTCCTTCAGCCAGGAACGGACATAACCTGCTTGAGAATTCCCTTCCTCAGCGTAGCTGTCAGATTCTTGACTTTCTTCAGCTTGCTGTAGCGCTATTTCCGCTAACTGTAATTGTATTTTAAGTAGATCTTGGCGTGCCTTCAATGCTTTCCTATTAGAACGATTCCGATTGGACGAAATCGTTCCTGCGGCACGTAGTTCTCTACTCACGTGTTCGTCCGGAGATGCGGTGTGCGCTGAGTCGCTTTCCCTTTGACGGAGTCTTCTGCTATTACGATTTTCTATTGTTGAAGACGTCGATGGCGGCGGCGGCTCAGTGCTTACTATAGGGGCTCCGGACGATAACTGTGACGGTTGCTGTTGGTGAGTGGTGGCGGGATTTATAATTACTTCTTCTATATCCGCCGACCACTCCGGTGCTCGTCCTCTAGAACGCGTAACGGGCATCTTGCGATCTTCTATTTTTCAGTACGGCGAAATCTAGTTGCTGTTGAAGGACCAGAACGGATAACCGTTCAACTATAAATATCTATCAAACTATATCACCTCTGTTTCGGCTGCGTAGGTCCAAAACGATGTGCTCCCGACTCGATGTGACCAAAACGATGTGATCGCGGCTCAAAGGATCAAAACGATGTGATCCGGCTCGAAGGGCCAAAACGATGTGCAGGACGGGCTTGTATTAATGCACTAATAGTGCAAAAGCTGACATCCTGTTAGGTCGCTGGTTAACTGTAAGATGAAAGTTACGAGGTGTACTGAAATAATAGAAGTCTTCCTGTGTTACCGAGGTTCCGGCGCGGCTCGCAGTTATTACTGCTATTTATTGTTTTACGAGCCGGCGGATACCGTGCCCGTAGTCTATTGTGCCTGCCAGATGGTGCGACTTCTATTGTTCGGCGACCCGTCAAAGACCCGTGTAGGACCGCGGATGGGAACGTCGAAGGACAGAGAGTCGCACGCAAGAGACAGGCCGCTCGGAGAGTTCGTAGAGAAGAGAGAGCTTTTACTGAGATGTTCGACCTTTTATAGACCCTTATTTACCCTTCCGGATGCCGCGCGAGAACCTCTCTTTCTATCGTTTATTGTAATTCTAAAAGGTGGGCGTTTACATTAGCCCACCACTATACTAACATACTACCAACTTAAGAACATTAACGCGTCGGTACAGCAGTACAATATTCTGTTGCACCGAGCGACATCTATATATAATCTTATCATCTATCACTAAAACTATATAATACTAAAAAGTGACATCTATTAACAACTATTTCACTATAACACTATTGCAGTATTTTTTGTCTTTACACTCTACATATTATACTATTTCACTTTAAACACAGACAGACACTTCAAACTATATACCTTTGTCACGAATTGTCACTATTATCACTAATCTATTATGACGAACACGAAATGGGTTTTTATTGGTTCGTCGCGAACAATGACATTATGCTTTGACCATTAGTAAATAGATTGTAACACCTTGTTGTATCATAATAAATAGATGTATATTTATTTCTAAGACTTTCGCGAATCTCACTCATTGATTAAAATAACTTTTAGGATTATATCGCGTTTATTTATTACCTATTTCGTTCGTGAGAATGATCTCTGTAAAGAGTTCGAAACGTCGGGAAATAAATATAAATAGGTAATAAATAAACTGCTGCTACTGTGTGGCGCCGGCTTGGAATACCGCCACCCCATTTCTTCCCGTGGGTGTCGTAAAAGGCGACTAAGGGAAAAGCTAGAAGAATGGGCAGCAGCATTCTCTCTCAAGACAATACAGCCTACTGCGATCGCCAACCCGCCTGCCAAGCGTAGCGATTATGGCAAAATCCCCCCATGATTGCGCGGACCGGCAGTTGTGGCGCTCTATGGGGGAGACCTATGTCCAGCAGTGGACCGCAAAAGGGCTTATGATGATGATGATGATGAATAAATAAACGCGATATAATCTTAAAAGTTGTTTTAATCAAATAGATGTATGATAATCCTGTCCTTTAGTTTCTGGTACCTGCTGTATGCTGATACATTTGCGGAAGTAGAATTAAGAGATGCACAGCAGGCTTTTGATCAATTTTCTGCAAGAATTATACGTAACATAAGATAACTTTTTCCCCCTAACTAAACCCTTTTTCTACCCAAAGGTAAGGTTGCTAAGGCTCGACTCATCGTAATGTTTATGTCCCATTAAAGAGGTGGCGAACTTATTGCCAAACATTGGGCACGCGATGGCAATGCAAAAATTTTCAGTCAAGGATTTAAGACAAATAAATTCCGAAAATAATTTTGAGAAGTCATTGGTGTGATATGAACGCCGGCCCGGATGTGAACCCACAATTTTTTTATACAGAAGCAAGATGCTCGACCACTAGACCACCGAGACTAATAATACGTTTACATTATAATCTGAAATAAAACCATTTAACAGCAGACGCAATTAATATTTCATATGTCAAGAACATTTCAAATACGAGAACGTCAAATTATACATTTAGGGAGATTTAATATGTCATAAAATTCTATTTATATGCCGTTTAAGCGCCCGGGGCGATGGAGATTTGACTGCTCCGGATTCTGCCTCGATATCTGTGAGTATTAAAAGCTTAATCTTATCTCAAGTTTATTGTTAGACAAAGATAACAGAAGCCATTCATATGTTTCCGTTAACTAATATTACATACGTGATACAATAATCATAATTAAGTCGCCCTGAATCAAAAAGTTGTGAGATCGATATGGGAGGCACACCAATAGCAACTCGGAATTATCTTCGGAAATTAGTGTGATTGACAATATTGTGTCCTGTTTAGGAATAGGTTCTGCCATTCGGGATTTAACAATTCGGCGAGCCGAGGCTCAACCGATGCTGCCAACACTTCATGTAAAAAAGGCGAGAAATTATCAAAACAATTATTATTTCCAACACGCCAGATACTGTTCTGCCAATATTATGAATTTTATAAAAAAAAATGGACTAAACTTTATCTGCAGACCATATTGATGTCCATAGTGTCAGTGTCATCAGGGTACGATAGCCATTTAGTGAAATTGAATACATAATATGCTTTACAATTTACAAGCAATTTTGTTTGAAATATTTCATCAAATTTTTTTGTATCGGGTATACGGAAGCTTGTTATGTATTTTGTTTATCAACTGTATGTTCTAGCTAGCGGTTTCGAAAGCCAACTTCAGATTTATAGGAGAATGAGTTCAAATCTGAAGCTGTAGGTAGCAGCAATTATTCCTCGACGTGGTGTCTTAAAGTAATTTATTTAATTGTCTCATAATACACATATTCTTTACTGGTATAATACTTTGTTAAGCAAATGAATAACTTTGGACTACTTCTTGTCAAAATAAATAGAATCTACCTGTATTACCTTCGAGATAAATCATAACAAAAATATTTATGATGTATATGAATAGAACGAAATATGATTATACGTTCCATTTCCTATTATATTTGGAACGAAAACTTTTGGCGAGACGAGGCTTATCAGCCACTGCCTACACCTTCGAGTAAGAAAAAGCATGAAGTTATAAGAAATACATACTATTTTCATCACGATTTCTGTTACAACTAATGATATACGTGGTTCATACATACATACATAACTTCACGCCAAATCCCTTGCGGGGTAGGCAGAGAGAACAGAGCGCCATAGGGCACGATTCTTACACACCTCACTCGCTTCGTTGACTTTCATAACTCTTTTCATGCACGCGCGTCGGTTTTTGAGGCTCTTAACATCACCTTCCTCCAGAACACGTTCTATTTGGTCTTGGAATGTGTGTCTTGGCCGTCCTCGACTCCTACATCCGTCCGCTTTTGCATTGTATATCTGCTTAGTCAGTCTTGCGTCAACCATTCTTTCTACATGTCCGAACCATCGGAGCATGCCCTTTCTTACTTTTACACCGACACTCTCTTTCAAACCAACTTCCTTCCTTACAACCTTGTTTTCTACGCGGTCAGCGAGAGTCACTCCGCAGATTTTGCGTAGAGCCCTCATTTCTACCGCGTTTATTCTACTTTCATGCACACTCTGCCATACCCAGCTCTCGCTTCCATAAGTTAGTGTTGGGATCAGGACTGCATTGTGGATTGCTAACTGGGCCTTTCTGCTAATATTTTTTGCGCCCAGGAATCTGCCCAACACTCCGTTTACGCTATTTCCTATCGCCACTCGTCTTTCTACATCCGCGGTGTACCTTCCATCTCTGCTAAAAGCGCATCCAAGATATACAATTTCATTCACCTGCTCCAGCACTACATCATCAACCATTATCCTTGCATCTGTTCTGGATTCCTCCCTTTCAAACACCATTACTTTCGTTTTCGTCGCATTCAACTGCAAGCCTTTAATCATGCAATCATCTTTCATAGTAGTGACTAGTGTTTGCAGGTCCGACGGCGATTCGGCTAGAAGCACGGCGTCATCTGCGTAAAGCAGGCAGCTCACAACTAGGTCACCCATTCGCATCCCTACATCCATCGATCTCATTCTCTGGAGACAACTGTCCAGGTACAGGATGAACAGTCGAGCGGACAGCACGCAACCCTGTCTGACGCCGATATTGACGTCAAACCAGGGGGACAAGCCGCCGTCAACACGCACACACGCTGTGCAGCCCTCATAGGTGGACTGCACAGCGCGCAGCAGTGCTCCGCTCACCCCGTAGCCCGTAGCCCCGTATCCCACAGATCCTTTCGTAACACTCTGTCAAACGCTTTTTCCAGATCCACAAAACCGCAGAAAACCTTCCGGTTAACAGCCAGTTGTTTCTCCACGATGTTGCGGAGAGAAAAAATCTGATCCATGCACCCTCGTCCGCTTCTGAAACCACCCTGAGCCTCCCACAACACTCCATCAGATATCACCCTCATTCTCCTTTCAATAATTTTCCCATACACTTTTGCTGCTAAACTGATCAAACTGATGGCCCTGTAACTGGCGCACTGCATACGTGATCCCTTACCTTTATACAAGGGCACGATGACAGCGCGCCTCCAGTCCATGGGAACCTTACCCGACCTCCAGCACAGATTGCTCAAGGTCAGGAAAGCGTCCCGGACACAGGTTCCACCGTGTTTGATCATTTCAGCAGACATCATATCAATTCCAGCTGCCTTACCATTTTTCATACTTCTTATCGACCATTCAATCTCTTCCATAGTAATGTCCTCATCAGATGTTGGCGCAGCGGTGTCAGCCGTAGGCTCACTCGCGGCGCCCACATCCGGAACATACTCGTACATTTCCCCAAAATACTCACTCCACCTGCCCAATACATCGCTTGGGTTTACATACGTGGTTCCTTCTATACAATAGAAATATGTTAAAAGAAAAGGACTTTCTGTGAGCAATTAGATACTAATTAATTAATTGAGCGATCAATATGATAGTAATTAATCAATGAAATGAGCAATACGTTAATAGTTGATTAATTAGTTTTAACTAATTAATTATATCCAATGAGATTTAGCATACTATAGAATCTGTACAACCACCTTTTATTCTTCTGTTATGTGTTATGCGGTAGTACACGAGCATGCGGGTCAGCTGATGGCAATCAACTGGCACCGCCCTTGGACAGTTGCTGACCTTTACGTGACTCCACTTTTATTGTATTTCAAGTCTTCCGTATTTAATTAACAAAAATCGAAGCTTAGTTACTTGGAAACCAAGTTTATCCAAATACAAAGCTGACATTTTTCGAAGTGAAACAAAAGGTTCGATAACAGGAAAGTGAGTAAATAAATGTCTCTACCCTCTGTAAGATTTACTTTGTGCAGAGACCACTATGTTTCCACCTTGTGATTGTTCCTGCATCACTTTTATAAAAGCTTAATTACTTAACATAACATAACTTTACACCTTTTTCTACCTGAAGGTGTAGGCAGTGGCTGTTAAGCCCCAACTCGCCGTTATGTTAACGTCCGAAATGCAATAGGTGGCGACCCTATTGCCATACCGGGCACAAAGTTTTCAGTCATCGATATTTATCACACTTAACTTCCGAAAACAATTGCAAAAAGTCGAACCCGGATAGTAGGTATACAAATTAGTAAATTACCTTATTTATCGCTTTTTGGTTAAATAGAGATACTGTTGTCATATACTTAAAGATTTTGTGGTTTACGTTTCTAGAAGATTTCAAGATTCATCAGATCCTGACCTGGTGAAAATGGGACCATCTCGGAAGTATACACTATCCAACGAGAAAAAAATATTTGAAATCCGTCCATAATTGACGAAAATAGCGGTGAACAAACACAAAAGAAATATATATACATACAGACGAATTGAGAACCTCCTCCTTTTTTAGAAGTCGGTTAAACAGTGACCTTAATATATTATATATGAGTTTGTCTTTTAAATTTAAAATTGTTACCAGTTAACGGTTCAAGGATAAATTAATGGCCTCGCAGTTCTCGAAGCTTTTATAGGTCAATTGAAATACCAGCAAACTATAAAGATATCGTTCTATTAATATACAAATCAATGTTTAACTATAGAAATTGCTCTTTTAGATTAAATAGTTAATAATGTATGAGTCTGTACGCTATCTCTAGCACCTTCCTTGAATGGTCATCCGTACTTAAAAATTAGATATAACTTAAACCGGTTTTTAGGACATCCATTCTCAAAATGACAAACAGCATTCCCTAAATTTCACTGGGATTGTTTTTCTCTTATGATTAAAATAAATAAACTTTATCAATTGTGACTATATTTATTTTAAACTACTTTCAGTTTAGACCACATTTATAAACAAACAAATATATTAAAAACTTTTAGGCTTTCGCGTTGCATATTACTCAGTGATAACGATGAACGGGAATTAACGCGACACTTTTTAGGTTAACAAATATATGGACGCAAGGTCTGCTTGTGACCACGGCCAGTGCAACCTGGCCGAAACGTCAAGCTAATCAAGGTAAATATTTGTTTACCTAAAAAAGTGTCGCGCTAATTCCCGTTCATCATTATCACTGAGAAACAAATATATTGGTAATAATGTAATGTAGGGTATTAACGTTAGATTGAGCAAGTACATACATCACGCCTTTTTTACAAAAAAGTATAGGCAGTGGCTGTTAAGCCTAGATTTGCCAAATCGTAACGTCACAAATGCAAATGGTATCTATACTTATTTCCATAGATCGGGCACATAATTAGCAGTCATCGACATTTATCAGAAAATGAAATCGATCCCATGACTTCTAAATCATAAACGGAGAACTCAAGTATCGGACCACCGAGAAGAATCTGATCACCATGATATGAGAAAATATCTTAAATATCTTGGACACAATATACACCCAGCGCCCTCTAGTTCCAAGCTAAGCAACTAAATGCTTGTGTTATGGATACTAGATAACGGATATTAATACATATATACTTTTCTTTTGTAAATACATTCTTATAATACATAGAAAAACACCCAGACACCACACAAATATCCATGTTTGTCACAAATATTTGTGCTCGGGTGGGAATCGAACCCCCGACCTCATTGCTGCAACCGGTAGTTTTACCAATACGCCACGAGGCCCGTCAAATCTGATAAATTATAAGTTTAAAGTAAAGATTATCAATAATATATATCACATAAACTTAACTTCACGCCTTTTGATACCCAAAGGTGTAGGCAGCGGCTGTTAAGCCTCGTCTCGCCGTTATGTTTGCGTGCCAAATGGAATAGGTGGCAAACCTATTGCCATACCGGGAACAAAGTTTTCAGTCATCGATATTTATCACACATTTACACATAACTTTCGAAAAACAATATCGAAAAGTCATTGGTGTGAGCCAGTGTCAGGAATCGAACCCGTGTGCTCGACCACTGCGCCACCTAAACTTATTCAAGGATTTTGAACAAAAATTTTTTTTTCTAAACTGTCGCTTTTTATTACCCGAAATGCCTGTGATATGGTTCGTCTTGGTGAATTTTTCGTCCTAAATAAAATAGCTAGTGAGACCTCTTGTTATATATCGGGCATAATGATTATTTTTCACACATAACTCAAAATAGGTTTTAATTTTCGGTTAGAAATTAAATTCTAAAATAGTTTGGTTATAAAACTGCTTTGGGAATGTAAAATTCCTCACGCATACTAATTTTAGAAGTATACCTTCTGTGTACTAAGTATCGGGAATTTGTCAATAAAACAAAAAATACAAATTATTCATCTAAATTTATTTTATCGCCTTCAAAGTAGGCCCCATCGCTTGCAATACAACATCTCCACCGCTTCACCCAGTCTTCCATACATTTTTCATAGGCTATTTGCGGTATGGCCTTTATCTCATTCAGCGAATTTTCTTTTATGGCTTCTATTGACTCAAAACGTTTTCCTCGAAGTGGTAATTTTAACTTGGGAAATAAAAAAAAGTCAGACGGAGTCATATCAGGTGAATAGGGTGCTTGGTCGAGAACGTTTGTTGAATTTTTCGCTAAAAACTCTTTCACTATAATGGCTGTGTGTGATGGTGCATTATCATGGTGCAGCATCCATGAGTTGTGTCGCCACAAATCTGGACGTTTTCGGCGGATACTCTCACGCAAACGCTTCATGACGCCTAAATAATATTCTTTATTTACTGTTTCTCCCTCTGGAAGGAATTCGGAGTGAACCACACCACGGTAGTAAAAAAAAACTGTCAGCATCACCTTGATTTTGGTGCGACTTTGCCGCGGTTTTTTGGGTTTCGGCTCGTTTTCGAGACGCCATTCTGAAGACTGTTGGCTTGTTTGCATGTCATACTCATAAACCCATGTCTCGTCGCCAGTTATTATACGTTTCATAAAGGTCGGATCCGTAGAAGCTCGGGAAACCATGTCTTCAGCGACATGTCTTCAGCGACTTCGCTGCCCTTTTTGAACAAAATTGAGCTCTTTTGGAACTAGTCGAGCCGCGACGCGTTTCATGCCTAAAATATCATTGAGAATATTGTGGACGGACTTAAAAGATATGTTCACCTCACTAGCTAACTCTCTCAGACTCATACGTCGATTTTCGAGCACTAGCTTCTTGATTCTGTCGATGTTTTCTTTGGTAGTAGCGGTTGAAGGTCTACCAGAACGAGGCAAGTCTACTACTACTTCTCGGCCTTCTTTAAAAGCCTTATACCATATATACATATATACCATTCATAAGCCCTTGTTTTCGATATACATGATTCGCCGTAGGTATTTCGCAACATTTTTAGTGATTCACCACATGAAATATCATTCGAAACACAAAATCTAAGGCACACTCTTTGTTCAACAATATTTTTCATTGTAAAAATCGCCGAGAACTCAAAACTATGACCAACAAAAAGTTTAGTTTAAATCAAATTAAATGACAGATCGCGTTCAAATTTTGCGCGCTAAATCAGTACAGTGCCACCAACATGCAGTAAAAAAATTAGAACGACCTCTTTTACGCGGGTCTCTTTATTGACATACCTATACCCGATACTTTTTACACAGAGTAGTATTTAATAATTAATTTCCGGAAGTGAATATATATTTAAATAAAACTTTTAATATAAAGGCTTTGCGAAAACCCGAGTAGTAAATTTTGTGCTCATTTTCTTGAGCTTATAAAATATTTATTTTAAGACTGTTTACTTCATAAGGAATGTATAATTTATTTTGTACCGTTGTAGTTGAACCTGTAAATATTTTTTTATGATAAATCATGCAAACATAGACTTGGCTTAGTTTATATAACTCCATTTGCAATTCTGATCTAATGAAACTTGTATACTATTATTAAGAGTTTCATTAAAACATAAATATTATTTCAAACATTTATTAAAAGATACTTCTGTTACCGATCGAGATTCGTTATGAGCCACTTTACGTCAGCTTCCTAAGTAATCGTGGTATTTCAACGTTCGGTACTATACATCTTAAGAGATTTGGAACTCTACTGAATATTTCTTATACCTTTACACTTTTAATACGCAAACGTGTAAGCAACTTTACCTAGAATAAATTATTTACTCTATTGATAAAGTGCCATATACCCCGCTGAATTTGTTCAGTCATCAACATATACGGCCCAGTACTACGCAACCCCCTTATCGTCCGTGGGCGGTGTAAAAGGTCGATGGGGGATTTGATCTGATACCGAAAATCTTTCTTATAATAGGTTAGTGAATTATAGTCAATTACTTAACATTGAGACAGTTTATCGGATAAATTACCTAGTAGTTTACCACTGAGACTTCTGATTGAGTAGTCCTGATTGTAATCAAACCTGAAGTTGAAAGAAATAAGAAAAGAGAAGCCATTAGTTGTTGCTATATTATGTATACACACATACATAACTTCACGAAAAATCCTCTGCGGGTAGTCAGAGACAACAGAGAGCCATAAGAAACGAGTTTTACACGCCTCACTCACTTCCTTGACTGTCATATCTCTTTTCATGCACGCACGTCTTTTTTGAGGCTCCTAACATCACTGTCTTCAAAAACTCGTTCTGTTTGGTCTTGGAAAGTGTATCGTGGCCGTACTATACTTCCTTGTATTGTATCCTTTTGTATTGTATATTGACTTCTAATCTTGCATCGTCAATACTTTTTACATTTCCGAAACATCGGAGCATGCCCTTTCTTACTTTTACACCGACACTCTCTTTAAATCCAACTTTCTTTCTCACAGTCTTGTTTTCGACGCGGTCAGTAAGAGTCAATCCGCAGATCTTGCACAGTTGTTTTCATTTTGACCACGTTTATCCTAATTTCGTGCTCACTCTGCCATACCCAACTCTCGCTTGTATAAGCTAGCATTGGTATCAGTACCGCATTGTGGATTGCTAGCTAGGCTTTTCTGCTGAAATTATTTGCGTCCAGGAATCTGCCTAACGCTCTATATACTCTGATTCTTAACGCCATTTTTCTTTCAACATCCGCGATATACCTACAATTCCTGTAAAAAGCGCATCCAAGGTATAAAATTTCATCCACCTGCTTCAGCTCATATTCAATTGTAAAAATGGAATTTTATAATTAAAAAATATATTTGTATTTATATTATAACATGTAATATCACTGATGAAGAGAAGAAGTATAGAATATCTGAAGTGCTGATACTCCTTAGGTTTGCTTTTATGCAGACTATATCTCGCTCCCGATTTCTTGTTCAGGCATCCTGAATTCAAATTCTGGTCCAATCACTTACCCGAAGCTTTACTTGTACTGTATATATTTCTGTTACGAATAATATTGCTTCTAGTAATATCATTATGTATTATGGCACTATCTGAACAACATACTCCATGTCAAAGAAATGTTTTCCTTATTGTCAGATTTGATATAAGATTATCGTGTGTCAGTTTCCCTTTCATCGCGAGAACACTATGTCTTATTTCCGCTTATTTAGTTTATTTGCTTTATTTGCTGACGTGAATAACAATACTTAATTAGTATCTTGTTATATCAGATACATGTGTAATAATACTGATACTATCATAGTACCAGTATCGGTGTTATAGTATTTATTATTAGGTTTGTGACAATAATTATAATCAATATTAAGTTAAGTCTAAATTTTGTTCGCGTTTCCGGCTATCCATCGGGGCTTAACAGCCGCTGCCTACACCTTCGGGTAGAAAAAGGCGTGCAGTTATTAAAAAAAAGTTATTTGAGGACTTCTTTTAAATGTTAATTAATTTATTATGTATTTGTTTCATCAACCAAATATATTTAATTGATGAAACCAACTGATGCTTCATTCACTTTCGGATATTAACGACCTAAATAAACTATTTAAGAAAAGATTTTTATCATTTTAGTCATAGCGTAATTTCTTGTTATATTTCAAAAGTTCAAGGTTCAAAAGCAATAACTTTGTGTAAATAAAACTATTTACCGAAAGGTTTCTTGCCGCGGTACCAATATAATTTATGGGACTCCAAACAAAGTGTAAATTCAACATGTTGATTTTATTTCTATTAAAATATAGTTTCTGTTAGAATACAAAAAAAAACTAGAACAAAAGGCACCTATTTTTTGGCAGATGTATATTTTTTTGTGATAATCAAGCAGCAAAATGATATTTCAAATATTTTTAACGTAATTATTTTTCTATCAAGTGCAAACGTTTAAGTGTTTGACGCATGAAATGAAAAACGGCGGATATTAATTACCTAATCATTATTTAATTTTTGTTTGTGTAATTTGATATCTATTTATTTGGTATATAATTTTAAAAAGGAATAAAAAAAATAAATTTGAGTTACAATTTCAAACATGACAATAAAAGATAAAATTATAATTTCACGCGTGGAGGCCCGGTTTCATCAAAACATAGTATAAAACAAAGTCGCTTTCTGCTCTTTTATATGTTTATATCTTTAAAACTACGCTATGGTTTTTGGTGTGACATTTTTCAGTCACAGGGTGGTATCTATAATTTATGCATAAAGTTGACCCAGTGAACGAAAATGGTAATTGAGGGTTATCCCTAAGAAATAGACATATGAATTGCGGACTTTTTTATAGCCTTTTTAAAGGTGTATAATAATGTAGTACATTATTTTGATTTATCGCTTAGGGTTCAGCCAGCGTTTGCAATTAAAGTTTTAAATCTTTAAAATTATCACTTTTTTTAATATCTTATACTTCAATTATAATTACAAACCACCCTGTTGACACCCTCAATCTATTAAAAACCGCATCAAAATCCGTTTAGTAGTTTCAAAGGTATAAGCATGGGGACAGTATATGATAATTTTCGAGGTTTAAATACAAATGCTGGCTAAACTTTACGTGGTAGATCAAAATAATGTACTAAATTAGTATTGGTTCTGAGGCAAAACAAAGTTCGTCGCGTCAACTAGTATAATATATTTAAAATTGATATTCCCTGCTAACAAATTATAATTTAATCGATACAGTGGATCAGAATATTGTAAAGCAAAAGTTTGTTTATACGTACACGTTCCTATTTACGTACACCCATAGGAGATGACTTGGAGCAAATCTACGTTTTATAATCCTGCCTCTGTTTATTTCGTCGCTCGGGTTATCCACAGACATATGCCGGGCTATTTTATTTTCAGGCAAATTCGACGGCTCCCATCACGACCGGAATTGATGAGTCAGAAGAAACGAACTCTTGTCGTATGTTCGGACTTACGACTACCATTTCCTTCAAAGAATATTGTCAACCAACGTTGCTGTTTTGCCAAATCCACAATATAAAAATTAAAATTGCTACAAGTTAAAAATTAGTCTTTCAGCGATCGTGTGACTTTCCTGATTTAGTACGCAATGTACTTAATTATAATAAGCCTATTTACATCTATATTAATATTCTATAGTTTAGTTAAATAGTTTTTCATTATTGTATTGTATTGATCTGCAAACACTAGTCACTATTATGAAAGATGATTGTTTGATGAAACGCTTACAATTGAATGTGATGAAAACGAAAGCTATGGTGTTTGAAAGGGAGGAATCTAGAACGGATGCAAGGATAATGGTTGACGATGTAGTGCTGGAACAGGTGAATGAAATTGTATATCTTGGATGCGCTTTAGCAGGGATGGAAGGTACACAGCTGATGTAGAAAGAAGAATAGCGTTAGGAAATAAAGTAAATGTAGCGTTGGGCAGATTCCTGGGCGCAAAAGATATTAGCAGAAAAGCCCAGCTAGCAATTCACTATGCAATACTGATCCCAACGCTAACTTATGGAAGCGAGAGCTGGGTATGGCAGAGCGTGCATGAAAGTAGGATAAACGCTTTTAACAGTGGTAGAGCCAAGCAGTTCGCTGCATGAATGGGCCGGCTCGACCGGTGAAATACCACGGCCTCTCAGAATTTCGACGTGAAGTGGCTTATACCGCGTTTCGTTCAGTGAGAGAGGTATCCGGAGGCCCATCCCCTTCACCCTCCCCTTAATGGCAGCGAAATTAAAAGATCATTTACCCCAGGGGGGTACCAGCTGCCACAGCACTGGAGAATCCCCCCTTGAGCGTCCACGGTTTGGTATTCACCAAGGCGTGGACGCTCAAGCTGCCCCTCGTAGTCTGGGGAGGGCACAATCTCGCTCCTCACTAAAAACTGTCCGGGGCAAACGTAAGGGCATCGCGACTCCCCCTGCCATGCTAAACGTGGACTTTTGCAATATCAGGGGCATCCACTCAAATCTACTTGCCATTCACCACCACCTGGAAACGGCATAACCTGCTTTGCTATTCCTTACAGAGACACAGATATCTTCTCCGGCAGACACCTCATATCTCCTATACCCCGGATACAATCTGGAATACACCTTTGTACCGCGGGCCGGAGTTTGTGTGTTTGTCCGGGAGGATATCTGTGCTCGACGCCTCGGCAGTCTTGAAGGAAGGGACCTATCGACCCACTGGATGCGTGTTGATAGCGACGACCACCCTCGCATCTACGCATGTCTTTATAGGTCCCATAGCGGTAATACCGAAACAGACCGACTCATGGACAACGTTCAAACGGCTGCAACAGGTCCCATCTGCGGAAATCGTTATCCTCGGCGATTTCAATGCCCACCACGTCGATTGGCTTGGATCTCGCACCACCGACAACGCGGGTAGATCTGTTCATGACTTTGCTCTAGCATATGATCTAACACAACTGGTTACCGCACCCACGCGAATCCCAGATGTTGATAATCATATACCTTCCCTGTTGGATCTTCTGCTGACCTCCCATCCGGACGGATATGTGGTTCCTGTAGACGCCCCTTTGGGTTCTTCGGACCACTGTCTGATAAGGAGTACGGTGCCACTCACGTGCCCACTTTAACCGCACCTTGCGAGCCGCCGCCGTGTGTGGCACTATAGGTCAGCAGACTGGGATGGGATGCAAAATTTCTTCGCATTTTACCCATGGAGGCAAGTTTGCTTCTCGCCGGATGATCCTGACGTCGTTGCCGACTCGGTTGCTGATGTGGTGCTGCAGGGAATGGAGCTCTTTGTTCCATCCTCAGTGGTGCCAATCGGCGGCTGATCCCAGCCCTGGTTTGATCGCTCATCCAAAACGGCATTACGCTTTAAGTATGAGTGCTATCAAGCCTGGGCCAAAGCAGTGGCGTCCCAGGACTCTGACACCGGCTCTCTTAAGAAGAGGTACAACCTTGCTTCCAGGTCCTTCAAAAGAGTTATAGCCGTAGCAAAGTCTACATAGGCAAAATTGGCGAGAAACTAGTTCGCCTTCCCTCGGGAACCCGTGCGTTGTGGTCGCTCGCCAATTCTGTTCTTGGGAATTTTTGTAAGCCGTCTTTTCCACCGTTGCACCGGGAGGACCAGTCACTAGCCCACGACGCAAAAGAGAAAGCTGACCTTCTTGGCACTCTTTTTGCGTCCAACTCGACTTTGGACGATAGGGGTAACATCGCACCGACAATTCCATAATGCGGTCACGCCATGCCGGAGATTCGTTTCCGGCAAAGTACTGTGCGACGCATACTGTTATCCCTGGATGTCCACGGTCCGGCCTGACGGAATCCCAGCAATAGTGCTGAAGACGTGTGTTTCAGAGTTGGCATCGGTTCCAACGCATCTTTTCCGGTACTCCTACTCTCTCGGCGCTGTACCAGCATCATGGAAGGTTGCTTTAGTCCACCCAATCCCTAAAAAAGGTGACCGCTCAGATCCGTCCAACTACTGACCTATCGCCATCACCTCCCTATTCTCCAAAATAATGGAAACACTCATCAACCGCCAGCTCCTTAAGTACCTAGAAGAGCACCAGTTGATAAGTGACCGTCAGCACGGATTCCGTCAAGGTCGGTCAGCTGGTGATCTTTTAGCGTACTTAACCCATCGGTGGGCGGAGGCGGTTGAGAGTAAAGGAGAGGCGCTGGCCGTTAGTTTGGACGTAGCGAAGGCCTTTGATCGGGTTTGGCACAAAGCACTTTTTTCGAAGCTTCCATGTTATGGGCTTCGCGAGAAATTATGCGATTGGGTTTCCAGCTTTCTCACGGCTCGGAGCATTAAAGTTGTTGTCGACGGGTCATGCTCCGACTTAAAACCTGTGAATGCTGGAGTCCCCCAGGGCTGTGTGCTATCCCCTACTCTGTTTCTTCTGCATAGCAATGACATGCTGCTTAGCAGCAATCTTCATTGTTATGCAGATGACAGTACCGGGGATGCCTTATATACCAGCCACCCGCGTATTTCTCGGGAAAACGTCGACGAGCCAACCAACCAAAGCCAACCAAACTTGTGTCTGAAATCGAAACTCTGCTTAGTCAGGTTTCGGACTGGGGCCCACTAAACTTAGTCCAATTCAACCCTAAGAAGACACAGGTTTGCGCGTTTACCGCTAAAACCCCATTGTCGTAGCTCCCTGTTTTGAGAGCACTCCCTTACCCGCCTCAGCTGCTATCGGAATTCTTGGTGTCGACTTGTCGAGTGACGTCCAGTTCCGCGGTCATCTGGAGGGCAAGGCCAAATTGGCCTCCAAAAAGCTTGGTGTGCTCAATAGAGCGGGACAGTATTTCACGTCAGGTCATCGCCAGCAACTTTACAAGGCGCAGGTCTGCCCTCACGTGGTATACTGTTCACATCTTTGGGCGGGGGCACCCCAGTACCAACTTACTCCATTTGACCGCATCCAACGACGCGTGGTTCGGCTTGTCGACAACCAAGCTCTTACCGACCGGCTTCATCCTCTGGCGTTGCAGAGAAAGGTGGCATCTCTATGCATCCTCTACCGCATATATCACGGGAAGTGCTCTGAGGAATTGTTCGGATTAATACCGCCAGCTGATTTCCGCCACCGCACGACGCGCCAACGCTACCATCCGCATTGGCTGAATGGTTGGCGATCGACAACTGTGCGTTTCAACAGGCACTTCTTGCCACGCACTGTTCCTTCATGGAACCAGTTGCCGGCGCGGGATTTTCGGACCGCTACGATCTAGGAACCTTCAAGAAACGAGCCTATTCTCATCTGAAAGGCCGGCAACGCTGATGTGATGCCCCTGGTATTGCAGACGCCATGGGCGGCGGTGATTGCTTTCCATCAGGTGAACCACAAGCTCGTTTGCCCCTTCTCTCATGAACAAAATAACGCGGTCGAAGTGAGGGCATTGCGCAAAATCTGCGGAGTGACCCTCGCTGACCGCGTGGAAAACGAGGTTATAAGGAAGGAAGTCGGATTGAAAGAGAGCGTCGGTGTAAAAGTAAGAAAGGACATGCTCCGATGGTTCGGGCATGTAGAAAGGATGGATGATGCAATATTGACTAAGCAGATATACAATGCAAAAGCGGATGGATGTAGGAGTCGAAGACGGCCTAGACACACATTCCATGACCAAATAGAACGTGTTCTGGAGGAAGGTGATGTTAGGAGCCTCAAAAATCGACGTGCGTGCATGAAAAGAGTTATGGAAGGCAACGAAGCGAGTGAGGTGTGTAAGAATCGTGCCTTATGGCGCTCCGTTCTCTCTGCCTACCCCGCAAGGGATTTGGCGTGAAGTTATGTATGTATGTATATTATATGCGTTTGGCAACAACTAATTTGGCAATTAAATAATATTACAATATGTGTAATTAAAAAAAACTGGATGAAACAATAAATGATGAAATGAATTATGCAATTTGATACACAGAGAGATTACGTTTCAATGATTTCTACAAACAATGAAAATCATTACTGCAATATATATTTAATTATATAGTTATTTGATTTGTTTCAACTTGCAAATAGTTTTTGTTTGTCGAAATATAACCCGTAACTGCCGGATACTTATGAAAATGAGAGATATCAGGATTTCAAAGTGAAAATTGCTCTTGGAAAGCTGTTTTTGACACCTAAGCTGATTTTTTTTGTATTTTATCAGAATTTCATTATTACTGCGTACTTTTGCTGCGTACAATTGGATGTAAACAAACGTTCTCATTGAAATGTCTAAGACAATATGCTCCCCATATTGTGGGGGACAAATTCAATTTATATTCAGTTCGGCACGAAATAGAACAGTAGGTAGTTGGGTTGCATCTCGCTATATTATTTGTAGCTGCCTATTATTACATATTTAGAAAATAATAATATCGATAGTGTTTTTCCTGTTAAATTCCTCACATGATTCATACAAAGACTTTTTAAAACTTACTTATTATTTTTATCTAAAACTAATAATATTGTTAAAAAAAATAATAATATGAAAAAAATATTGTTATTATATCAACAATATGTTTTTAAAAGGTTAAATTGGAATTTTATTAACATTACCTTATTGCTATACCTGTATTTAATATAATCAATTAAAGGTCGGTCGGTGGTCCAGCGTTCATGCACTGCACTTCTGAATCAAAAAGTCGGGGCTTTGAGTCCATTCGAAATTAATTTTTGAAAGTTATGTGTGACAAATATTTATGACAGAAAACTTTGTGCGAAGGTAATAGGTTCCTCAACCAACTCCGTTTGAGACTTTAAAATTAGGCGTGTCGTGGCTTAATAGCTGATACTGACACCTACGGTAAGAGAAACACATGAAGCTATATATAAAACAACGATTCCACTCCTTCTATCATTACACTAAGGAAACCAATTTCAAAGCCCCCCTCTCTCTCTCTCTCTCTTTCTCTCTCTTAAAATCTAATGGTGAAATTTTCATTTACGATGTTAGAAAATAGGATTTTGTTACACGCTTCGGAGAAAAGTGCCAATTACATTATACAGTTTTCATATGCTAAGTGAGAGAAGACTGCGGCTGATAGCTCTTTAATAAGATTTTAAATTGCTCAAACGCATATGGATATGTGATTTATTTGAAGATAACACCTTTTTATGGTTAATATAAGGCGTATGTTTTTTGTAAGTATCTCGTGATACATGTACTGTCTGTAAGTCGCGTATTTAAGAAACGAGTCTATAGCATTTGCTATTTAAAGGTTTTTTATTTTTATTCAAGCAATACCCTAACAGCCTAAGTGGCTTTTAGTGGTTTAATACTCCGTAAGAAATATAGTTTTTGGGAAGTACTGCAAAGCAGACATTTGCAATACTTGTCACGCTTTTTATTCTACATTTCAACAACTCGATAAATGGATAGGAGTATATATCGATTCTAGACAACCAATACTGTATCAAGTAAAGGTCCCTATTATACTAACTAAAATCAGGGAATCGAAGCCTAGCACGAACATTTTATAAGACCTTTCTGAAAGTTATATGTGAAGAATATCGATTTTTTTTTATTGGATAGGAGAGCAAACGAGCAGGCGTGTCACCTGATGGTAAGCAACCAACGCCGCCCATGAACACCAGCAACACATATAGTGTTACTCTTGCGTTGCCGACCTTTAAGGGATAAGGAATAGGAAACGATGGGGAAGGGGGGTGGGCCTCCGGGTACCTCTCTCACCGAACGAAACGCGGCATGAGCCACTTTACGTCGGTCTTCTGAGAGGTCGTGGTATTTCACCGGTCGATTCATGCAGCGAACTGCTTGGCTCTACCACTGTTGAAATAATAAATGACAACATTGTGCCTGTATTCCAATAGGTTGCGCCACCTATTCAATTTAGAATTTCATTAGAGTTACAAAATTATATATTTATCTCTAGCAGTTTTCATTAATGTCTATATTATGCTCTTATACTTTTAAGCATATGAAGTTAAAATATACATACATCATATAATATAGCTTAAGTTACAAATTTTCTTCCCTCAATTTATGAATATCTTATATTTTCACGTCATTTGGTTTCGGGTCTGAGGTAATATTTTCACCGCACCGTGCTAAATGGTTCGGATAAACTCCCGTTGCGCCATCTGTGATAATATTAGGCTTTATATTTGCTATTGTCAAGTATTTTTCCTTGTCATTTAGCTCGAACGCGTAGGTGACTATTTCAGGAATAGTTTCACCAATATTTTATACGTATGAGTAATTCATTTTTTTAAATCAACACATTATTAAGGTAATAATGAAAATCTGGTCACTGTATCTTAAAATAATTTTTGGGGACATATTAATAAAGTGAATTATGAACATAAATCTACACATTGAATTGAATATAAAATTAAGTGGATTTTGATAACATGAAAAGTTTTGACCTTTTTATGTATAGATTTTATAGTCTGTCGAAATAAAATATTTAGACGATATTTTTTTTTATATTTTAATGGAAAAATCAAAGACTAGTAATATTTCTAAGCATTTATACATTATATTATTATAATCTTGGGTATTCACGATGATGGTCTCGAAGCATCTCAGTCCTGTAACAAAGATGTCATCAATTATCCTCATATCTTTCAGCGCCCCTCTCATGTTCAGGTTGAGATATTGCGTAAAAAAAAATCATAAAATTTGCTTACAAGTTCAAATATCGCGTGCGTCATTTGCATATTATGAGGTCGCATGTTTGAGTCCTGACATACATCAATCACTTTTCGGAAGTCATATGCAACAAACACAGGTTACGAACAAATTTGTTCCCGATTTTTAATTAAAAAGTAACGGGATCGAAACTTGACTCGCACCAATTAATTTTCGGAATATACTTATATATTTTTTTTTATTATTTGGAAATTATTTAGTGCTGAAAATCCATTTGGTTCTAAACATTAACACCACAACACCACTGCCGACAACTTCGGTTACAGAGAGGCATGAAATTACAAAAACATCTGCTCGAGGCCTCTCGCGACCAGAGGTCTGGTCCATTCTATGCATAAAGAGTTAGCATCGGCATTCAGCGTTACAATGCAGCTAGTCTTCTGGGCACGCTTCCCGTAGATAGTGTTGCCCAGAAAGTTAATTTCAGCTATTTAAGAGTCTCGGTGGACGAGTGGTCGAGCACACGCCTTCTGATCCAGAGATCGAGGTTCGTATCCTGACACTGGCTCACACCAATGACTTTTCGAAATTGTTTTTGGAAGTTATGTGTGATAAATATCGATGACTGAAAACTGCCCTGTGCCCTGTATGGCAATAGGTTCGCTACCTATTCCATTTGGGACGTAAACATAACAGCGAGACGAAGCTTAACAGCCGCTGCGCACCTTCGGGTAACAAAGGCATAAAGTTATGTTACGTTATTGTAATTAAATTAATATCAAACAACTATTCACTTTATCGATGTTATAAATAACTCGAGTTCAAAAGTGACGGTATTGATATTCAATCAATATACTCCCGATCATAACGTCACAGACGTCAATCATAGCACATATGCGGGTGATACGCAAGAGAAATATTGTCATTCATACAATGAATATATATTGTGATATATTTGAATATTAAAATAACTACTAAATGGTGACATTTTTTATGGGATAGGAGAAACGAGCAAGCAGGTCATTTGGTGGTCAGCGAACGAAACGGCATGAACCACTTGATATTCTGAGATGCTGTGTTATTTCATCGGTCGTCTCGCACCATTCATACAGCAAACCACTGGTATATAATTTTTTTTTATTTGTAAAATTTACTCTGTCATTATTCATAAATATATAAAAAAGATTATTTGATAAATTAGAATATTCATACTTGTCACAAATTTTTGTACTCGGGTGGTGATCGAAACCGCCAACTCTCATTTGAGAGTCTGTAGCTTTACCAATGCACCACGAGGCTCGTCAAAAAAGGTGAAAGCCAAATAATTAGAAAATAATAATAATAATAACACCCACAAATAGGGATGTGATAAAGTTTAAATTATTCAAAACCTAAATATTGTTTTGTATATTACTTACCCTTATTTTATGGCGGCATATTTTTTTTGTGGAATCTATTGTCCTTCGTTATTTGATAAATAAAATTGCGTTTGTAGTCTTTACATAATGAAATTCAACAAAACATCGTAATCACATCAATCAAGCTGATGTATTTGTGTAGAAAAGACTCTTTTCTCACAATCAGCCAGAGTATAAGCACAGGTTTATTTTTTATAAAATTTCATAATAACATCAAGGTTTTCAAATATTCTTTGAATTATAACATAGAAACAACTTTTTATGCATTATATCGCGTTTATTTGGAACTTATTTTTTATTTATTTCCCGACGTTTCGAACTCTTTACAGAGATCATTTTTACGAGTAATGAACCTTTTAATTGGCGAATTTGGTCTGCGGTTTTCAGTCCGTACTGTTTTACATATTTATTTCTTAGATTTTCGCGAATTACGTTCATAACATTGAGACAACCTTTTATGGATTATATCGCGTTTATTTGGAACTTATTTTTTATTTATTCCCCGACGTGTAGTTGTTTCAATTTTATGAATGTGATTCGCGAAAATCTAAGAAATAAATTCTTTTAATTATTATATTTGAATCTATGTTAATTATCTATCAATATCACGATTAGAACATTTTGATGGTTTTGGGGATAGTTGTAAAGGGTTCACCTGATGGTAAAAATCTAACACTTACGGCAGATAGTATAATGAAGGGAATAAGATGAAACTTACCGAAAAAAAAACAACGTGCTATGAGTCACATAACGTCGGCATTCAAATAGGGCGTGATATTTCAGCTTACACATTCATGTAGTGAACTGTGTGGCTAAATTTATTTTAAACTTATGAATCTATCATAGATCCTCAATTTGTACTATATCTTGTTTAAAAAAAAAACGTAACTTTACGCCATTTTCTACCCGAAGGTGTAGGTAGAGGTTTAAGAACCTTAGCCAAGACTCGCCGTATATGTGGTGAACTATTTGCTCAACACCAAATACTAAGTCATCGATAATTATGACACAAGACATCCGAAAAAAATCCGAGAAATATTTTTTTACAAGTTTTTTAACTGTATTATTGTCGCTCTAGAAAGCGGTGTTAACCCATAATATTCGCTTCGTGCGTATCTCAAGAAGTGATTTGACCTGGTTTTGATCTGACTTACTAGATAATCATTCAGAATTCAAACTATAGATGTCCCGAATGAAATTTCTGTATAGATTTTCGTAATAAGTTATGTGCTTCGTCTGCTAAATGAAAAGTACAAGCAAATTAATTAAAACAATATTTCAAAACTGAACATTTAAGATTATATTATTGGTATGTTGAAGCATATCGGCTACTGTCTACAACTTTTGATAATAAGCGCGTGAAGTCCTATATGTAAACATCAAAGCATACAGGTATTTGGAATCTTGTTACGTAACACTTCACATGGAAACGTAGGATAGAAATTCCTTGTATTTCAGTCTACATTTAGTTTCTTGTTTCAGACATTAATAAAGGAGTACGTTTTGATCTTATAAATTCCCCTTTGTATTGATATCGAGATGTGTGATTATAATACAAGCTAGCCGGCAACCCACTTACTATACAAACATACAGTAATAACATTTCTCAACAAACATCAAATATAACAAAACCATGTGTACGTAATCTAATTTGTTAGTTACGGTTTGATATGATAAATGTAAGTTATATATAATTGGTGTAAATAATTCATGTTCAAATGTTCACATATTATATTTCATTAAGGCTTGTTTTATTTAGTTGAAATCCGCTATATTATCTTATCTTCGCCAGAGAGCCATGGAAAACTTTGTAGGAGGCCTATATCATCGGAAAAGCTGTAACAGAAAACGATCCGATCATCGATATCTATGTTAAGTAGCAATAAGATAAATGCAATACATTATTAAAACATACTGTATAGTGAAAAAAAAATTATAGCAATAAAGGCTTGTTTTAGTTCTATTTATTTTTATTTTACACCGCTAAAACTAACACAAACCATTAACACTTTTTTCAATTTGAGTCAGTAGTTCCTAAGATTTGCGCAATCAAACAAACAAAGCTTTATAACATTAACAAATATTCGCTAAGAGTAGGTATTTACTAATTACTTTTCCAAGGCATTGTATTAGATCATTTAATTTTTATTTAGAACTAGTTGACCCGGCGAACTGTGTCACGCATCAAAATAGTAACTTTTGGATTTATCCCTTTTTTACTATATCTTACATGAATTATAGATATAAACCACACCGTTGACACCCTCTATCTATTAAAAAAAACGCATCAAAATCCGTTCGGTATTTTTAAAGATATAAGCATATTAGCAAAGACAGACAGCGGAAAGCGATTTTATTTTATACTCTGTAATAACTAGCTCACCCAGGGAACTTTGTTTCGCAAAGTATATCGAGATTCACTCTATTCACGAAACGAAAGCAGAAATATAAAATATTTCTTGTAAGTTCCGTTTGGATTACACGAATAAGGTTTATTTTCTTGATTCCATTGCGTAGGTTACATACCGATATTAAACTCGGCAACTAAACATAAATAGCTCAGTAAGCGTAACAAAAACACATTGTATAATATAATCACGTAAGCCATACATTAATTCTCCATTACGAGAAGGGAAAAAAATATATGACTGTCGTAATTTCTGCTCGGCGCGCTTCGGTTTTCTTTGACATATAAATTATTATACACGTTTTCTGGAAATAGATATTCTAGGTCAATATAATGTATGTCGATAATTTTTTTTATGTACAACAATTTATATTCATTATTACGACAAATAAGAAATGGTTAAATTTTAAGGAAAGAGATTTTTACTTCTGGGTTCGAATTAACTTAAGTACCTTAAGGTAGGTAACATCACCCCAAAATATTTAGTCATATGAGATGGGTTGTCAGCCTGTTGCAGAGTTATAATATATCATAATCATGTCGGTCATTAAATAATATAGCAAATAACTTTCGAAATGGCTGTGGCGTCACACAAATTCTCTGAAAATATTCCAAAAAAAATTGCTTTTTTAAAAACAAAAATTCATATTCTCTACCAATTAGACAAAATGACAAAGACGTTATCATCATGTTAATGTGTGGACTTGATGGATTTTACCTTGAAAGTTATCTTTAGATTCGTTTTACGTTTCGTTTTAGAGTGAATAGTTAAAACAAACATAAGATTACACAACTTCACGGCTTTTTCCACCCGTTACGTCTCAATTCAAACAGGTGACAGAACCTACTGCCATAAACTGAACACAAAGTTGTCTTTCATCAATATTTATTGTTATTGGTCGAGCCCACGACATCTGAATCATAACTGGCTCGACCGCTGGATCATCGGGGCTGTAATTACATCTTCTATATATTATGATCTGATGATGTTAATGATAATGTCCATCTATATAGATGAAAATTAGATGAATATAACATGATGTATACACGCCTTAACTTAAGAACGGCTGGACCGATGTCACTATTTTTTTTTTATTGCAGAAAAAAAAATCCGTGAATATGTCTAAAAACAATAGTTATTTCTACTCCCTTACAAAAATTTACTTCTTACAATTTAGAAAACACTGCCGAAAACTTTAACTAACTTGAAGTAACCAGAAATACAGATAGTTCAATGCATTACCCAAATCAAACGGGCGCAAGGTGCTACTATTGTTGATATAAGGGTTCATCCATTAATCACGCGATCCTTGGCAACCTTTTAACCCCTTTCATACTCATGATGATGCGTGGTAAGTTTTTAGACTACTCCCTTTTCCCCTCTCTGAAATCACATATAGTTAGTAGATATTGTATTGAATTTTTTTAAGGTATTAGTGCAAGTAACGTGATTTATGTCATTGTAAATATCCAAAGTATATTTCCGCTTAAAATACCAGTACCAAGTTTAGCGTTGAGTGCGATGCTTGTTTGCCCTCCTATCCCTTAAAAAAGGAATCAAAGCTCCTTTTTTATGGGATAGGAGGGCAAACGAGCATGCGTGTCACCTGATGGTAAGTGACCAACGCCGCCCATGGACACCTGCAACACATCCAGTGTTACAGTTGCGTTGCTGACCTTTAAGAAAGTAGGGTGCGAAAGGATGGGGAAGGGAGGTGGGCATCCGGATACCTCTCTCACTGTACGAAACGCGGAATGAGTCACCTAATGTCGACCTTCTGAGAGGTCTTGGTATTTCACCGTTCGAGCGAGCCCATTCATGCAGCGAACTGCTTGGCTCTACCATTGTAAAATTATGGTGACGCATCGCCTTTTGTTATTACATTAACTTTACTTATACATTAACTCATATTTTTTTCCATATTTTTTTATAGTGATAAATTCATATACGAGCTCTTTTATTTACAAAGAAAAAAATATTGAATATTATAAAAATCGGGCCTCTTCACGTACAAAGAATGTATTTCATCGAAACATATTACGTCACGTATTTATTCGAAAGCACGAAAAGGATCTTAGATTTATATAAATAAATATCATTCACAGCTTTCAGATACACGAGTAACCTTTCGATTTTGCAAACAGTGCTTTTTCTATATTGACATTACGTGATACGTTTTACGGCACCAATAGCAAATAACTTAGAATCTAGCTTAATTAATCAATAATTAGAAGAACAATGTAAATTTTGCTATACTTTTTATGAATATAGAAAAAAAAAATCACCAAATTAAATCTGGATCAGGTGCTAGAGTGGCGACCACGGAATGGAGTACGAACCGTAAGGAGTTGTTAGATGCTATCGGCACGGGACTGGGAGTTATGGTGTGATAAGGGGAAGGCCTGCATTCAGTAGTGGACAGATCTGGGCTGATGATGTTGATGATGAAATCTGGACCAACTACTGTCTCTGTGGTTCAGTGGTCGAACACCCCTCCTAAATCAAGAGGTCGCGATTTGAATTTTGATCCACACGAGGGTCGAAAGTTAACAGCCACTGCCTGCTCCTGGTAGAAAAGGGCGTGAAGTTATGTTATGTTATTTCATTTAATTAAACTTTGAACCAAGTAGAGCTAAAGTTTTTTATTATTATTATTTATGTAATATGAGGGCAATAAGCAAGGGGTTCACCTGATGGATAGTAAGTAGTGCCGCTCATAAACACCTACATCACAATTCAAGGATGATGGGAAATAAAGGGGTGGTCCTGCAAACAACACTCTCACTTAACAAAACGCGGCATGAGCTACTTTACTTTAATTTTTGTAGTATTCACCAATTAAACAAGCCCAATGATGAGGCCAACCTCGTGCCTGTACATATAATATAATAAACGTTAAATAATAAGGTTAATTAGTCTTTAGGAAAAATCTCAAAATTCTAAAGTATTTCCCAACCATTTGGAAAGTTTTCCTATCTAAAAGTTGGATCAAGTGGGCTTAGGGAATTCCAAAGTGACATAATTCTAATTAATTGTAAGGTAACAGAAAATTGAGTTTGACTTTTGTTATTTTTTATATTGTTTACGGTTTGAAAGGTAAATTAAATTATCTTGCAAATTTTCATTTCATATACCGGCAGAAACTATCGCCATACACTAGGCACTATTTTGTCTTGACTTTTAAGTATATGAAAACAGTACCACTATTACTAAAAAGCGATAAATAACGTAATTTACTAATTCGTATACTTAATACAATATACAAAACTCATATTTAACAATTAAAATATTTACAAATGTCACTTATTTTTGGAGTCGGTGCCAGCCTAGGTAACGTACTCTATTGTGTTGGGTTTGAGGAGTTGTACTAACTTTTCATGAGTTTTGTGGCTTCTTCATCAGCACAGCAGCATCAGATTCACCATAAAAGATATCCCTAAGACATCACTATTACGTAACAAAAACACCATACTCGCATACAATTTTTGGTGGATGCCCTCTATTTCTCCTGGTTTCTATCACCAGATTCTGACCTGGTGAAAATGGGACCATCCGGAAGTAAACACTATACAACGAAAAAAAAAATTTTGTAATCCGTCCATAATTGACGAAAATATCGGTGAATATATAGTACATAAAAAAATATTATGCATATAGAAGAATTGAGAACCTCCTCCTTGTTTCGAAGTTCGTTAAAAAGACTTAGGTACAATCGTCTCAGCGGAATTAATTGTGTCAATTATTGGTGTCAATGGTTACGTTTCTTTACTACGTTTTTTAACTGTTTTTAATTAAGTTAAAACATTTAGTTAGTGTATTACACATTATAGATTACATTGCATTGACATGAAGAATTTTATAAAGATCATAATATTACAAAAGAAATTTAGTTGCATCTGATTTTACGCTGAATTATATTTCAAAATGAGAGCACTAATTAAAAAATAACGGTAACGTTTCAAGAAGTAGAATCCAATACTAGAACATAGTTCATGTCCTGTTACAGTGGGCGTGTTCTCGCTGGTCACCATCACACACGGGCGGAATTCGTAGCAAACTTATAATCAATTCGACGGTTCAACTATCTTTGTTTTATGATTTGAAAAAAGAAGATGTTTTTTGATCAGTATAATATGATCTAATTATCTAGTGTTTAGTGTTAGGACATTTTATTTTGAAGGTTCAGGGCTCATCTATCAAATCCGGGTGTATCTAAGAGCTTTCCGAATTTATCTGTGGAATTTATCTTATAGTTAGAATATTGAGACAGCGTATTTTATTTCGTGATGTTAGGACACGCTGGCTACATTTTTTTTGGTATTATAGTAACTAGTTGATACCTCTTTGGTAAACTATTTTATTCTTATAAATACATAATTATAGTAGGATGTTGTCAATTCGCTAATTACAAAATAATAACTTAGAATCATCTTGGATCTAATTTTCTTCTATCTTAGAATCAATAATCATTTAACTGTGGCGCACATTGGGAAAGCCCTATGTCCAGCAGTGGACTACAGTAGTCTGATGATGGTCTAGGTTGGGCAAGGCAAATTTCACAGTAATGAGTTTTACAAATTATTTTGATACGCAATATCTCAATATACCTGAGGTTTATGCCGAGGCTTTGATTTTAGAATGCGTAAAGTTACAAAACAATAAAATGTTGCCAATCGTCTATGACAATGTATACTTCACAAATTAATGTCGGTGGGCAAAATTCCAGCGAACCTGCAGTCCACGTCGCGCAATTCATTGTAGTTTAAAATGGGGTTACTCCATTTTCGCTGACTGCGCGGGGCTCCATGACAACCGCCTCCGCTGCCCGCCGGGTCTGTTTTACTGCAAATATATCGACGCGATTTCACAAAAATTTTGTTGGCAAATACATCCTGTGGGGAATATACTTCGTGCCATGTAATCTGGTCTTGTTTTGTACCGGATCTACTCCACTTTATTGCTACGTTGTTACTGGCAAATCTTGACATTTAGCGCAAAGTCAAAGTACACACACTTATTGTCCGTTTGATTTACTTCTAAGATATGATTTCATAAAAATAGCGTCTTTGTTGTAAATTTTATGAAATTAAAGACTCTGCATTAATTGATTTTTTTTCACTGCTTAATTGTAATTTATTTTCTATGAAAAATGACTTTTGTAGTTTGTTATATCGATTATGAATATGCAAGAATGTATGTTCGCAAATAATTCTAACCACAGATTCTAGACTCCAACCAAATCTCTCTCATTCAAAGAGAAGAGCCTATAACGATGCAGCAAGAGAGAGATTTCATACACCTACATTCTAAACATGCGACCAATTAGTGCCATAAATACGACTGTGTACAGAATCTAACACAGACAAACGACATTTGCAACGTTCAGTAAAATGTCCATGCAAATATTCAGCGCACGACACGACGAACCAATCCCCACGTGCCACCAAAAATAGTCACACATTCAAAGTTTTACAAGTTAAATTAATATTTGTTTATTTATTTCTTAGATTTTCGCGCATCACACTCATAACATTAAAACAACTTTTTAGGATTATATCGCGTTTATTTAGAACTTATTTTTATTTATTTCCCGACGTTTTGAACTCTTTACAGATATCATTTTCACGAGTGATGAACAAAAAGATGAAGTCGTCTAAACTTTTTTTTTCATGGTCTGATGTGAGTTACCAATACTAAAAATCATGTTTTAACATAAACTTTTTGATTTTTATTTCCAAAAAGAAATTTCCAAAAAAAAATATTTTCCTCTCTGTATCAATGAAAATAGCTTTTGAACGACTATCTCTTTTTGTTCATCACTCGTAAAAAAGGATCTCTGTAAAAAGTTCGAAACGTCGGGAAATAAATAAAAATAAGTTCTAAATAAACGCGATATAATCCTAAAAAGTTGTTTTAATGTTAATATTTATTTAATTTGAATACTGGCACGAAAAACCAAATTTAAAAGAAAAAACATACAAATGGCGTGAATCACATAAAGTTTTCTTAAATAAATAATCAATTTCTAATTATCCAATCCAAACGTTGCCAAACTAACTTATTATTTAGCTAATTCTAACGAAGACATGTTGGTTTTGAAAAAGAGAACTAAGAAAAAACTAAAATAAGACTGGCATCAATTACAGAAAGTTTTCTCTCAGTGACAACGCCGAGTTGAATTGTTCGTAACGGAAGACAAAAAATAAACTTTAGTTCTTTAGTTAGATTTAAACGTCTCTGGAGTTCAGAAGAACAGTGGAACTCTCGAGTCTTTGTGAAACATTGCAGTAAGAAAATATTTACTTGTAAAATACCAACTGTAAACATAAAATACTTGATTAAAATATTTAAGTCTCGGTGGATTCGAATCCTGACTCAAACTAACGATTTTTCGAAATTTATGTGTGATAAGTAGTCTCGGTGGCCCAGTGGTCGAGCACACGGCTTCTGATCCAGAGGTCCGGGTTCGATTCCTGACACTGGCTCACACCAATGACTTTTCGAAATTGTTTTCGGAAGATATGTGTGATAAATATCGATGACTGAAAACTTTGTGCCCGGTATGGCAATAGGTTCGCCACCTATTCCATTTGGGACGTAAACATAACGGCGAGACGAGGCTTAACAGCCGCTGCCTACACCTTCGGGTAACAAAAGGCGTGAAGTTATGTTATGTTATGTGTGATAAATATCGATGACTAAAACTTTGTGCCCGGTATGGAAATAGGTTCGCCACCTATTCCAATTGGGACGTAAACATAACGGCGAAGCGAGGCTTAGCAGCCACTGCCTACAGGTTAGGTAGAAAAAGTCGTGAAGTTATGTTATGTACGCGTTATGTAAAATATTTTAAAACATTTGAATCTACTAAACTGATTTGTGTTTTTCTATAGATTACTATAGATTAAGTTTACAGCTACTTCAATAAACATCTATCCGTTATATATAAAACTTAGCTGGCCCGGCTAACTTTACTTGCCTCAGAAACAATAAATAAAAGGTTTTTCTAAAAACAGTTGTCTTAGTTACTCCTTAGAGTACCCGGACTAAACAGACTGACAGACAAAAATTGTAATGTTATTTTGGTGTACCTAGCATACACTGGTGAATGTACCGTATTTATATGTTCACATAATGATAGTAGAAAGCAGTTATTTCAATACTATAAACATATACTTCAATTTTATTCATATGTATAAGCATTATTCGAGATTGTTTGTGCAACGGTCAGCTGTAGAAATAATTTTTTGTTTTTGTGTTGTGTAGTGTACATACCACCAAAATGCAGTTATAATACTTATTTGCAATTATTCCAAATGTTAGAGAATGTGTGTGCAAAATATAAAACAGTTATAGTAATTGGTGATTTTAACATGTACTCGGCAACCTCGCCGGTTGAAGTACAAAATTACATGGAATATTTCACTGCATTCTGTGGATTTCGGCAGGTAAACAATATAACTAATATTAATAATCGTACTTTAGATCTTGTAATGACTACGTTATTGGAGAGTGACATACAAGTTAAAACTTCGGATGAGCCGTTTGTATGTATTGACACTCAGCACCCACCGTTAGATATTACAATAACATCTACTTGTACCGTCGGGCGGAGGTATGTGAACAATATAGAAATTGATAGTGGTTATAATAGTACTTGGAATTTTTATAAATGTAATTTTTCAATGTTATATGAGAGTATAAGCATGTTAGATTGGAACGATTTATACGCCATCGAAAACTCTGAGGAAGCGTTAACGTATATTTATGATGTGTTTAATGAGGTAATTAAAGATCATACGCCAATAAAAAATGGTATCAATACGACAAATACGGGTAGGTATAAATATCCTGAATGGTACACGTCTGATTTAATACACGACATAAAAGAAAAATCTAGATATCACAAGCTGTTTAAAATAAAACGATCTCAATGTGATTACGAAACTTTTTCTAGATACCGTTCATTAGTAAAACGTAAAATTGTTTTAGCGTACGAAGCTCATCAGCACCATTTACAATCTAACATTAAAAATGAACCGAAATCTTTTTGGAATTTTATAAAAAATAAACAATTAAAACGTAACACGAATGTAATTAAAAAAGACGGTATTATATTAAGTAAAGCCGAATGTGCACAGACTTTTGCTTCATATTTTCATTCTGTGTATAACGATAAGCGGCCATTGTTGGACCCGGACGAGGCTGAGCGCTCGGCGGGCGCTGAAGCCGGCGCGGCCCGGGTGCATGTGGGTCTGCTCACTGAAACTGAGCTGCGCTCAGCGCTTGATCGCCTTAAGCCTAAGCGCTCAGTGGGACCTGATGGTATACCTCCATTCATCCTGAAAGATTGCCGAGTGTCGTTATGTAAACCCTTGTTGCACCTCTTTAACCTGTGCTTAAGGGAGGGCCATTACCCAGATCGCTGGAAAGTTACTAGGGTTATACCGGTTCCCAAGGGTAGTGGAAAGGATGACGTCAGTAGTTATAGGCCGATTGCAGTGCTGTCTGCGTTCGCTAAATTATTTGAATCAGCGTTACATGCATGTATTTACCCGCAAATCAAGTGTCGATTGACCGACGCGCAACACGGTTTCCGGCCGGGACGAAGTACTGCTAGTAATTTATTATCGTTCATGACATATTTAACACCAGTCATAGACGCAGGCGGGCAGGTCGATTGCGCATACTTCGACTTCCGGAAAGCTTTCGATGTTGTGGATAACGATGTACTGTTATCGAAGATGGCAGCGCTAGGTTTTACGTCACATTTGTTAAAATTTTTTGCGAGCTATCTTGGTGATCGCAGACAGTACGTGGAGTACGCGGGATATAGATCTGATGAGTATTTCACTTTTTCGGGCGTAAGTCAGGGCTCAAATCTGGGTCCTCTGGAATTCATTATGATAGTTAATGACCTACCTTCGGTCATTCAGCATGCCAGCTGTCTTCTGTTTGCAGATGACCTAAAGGTATACTTATCGATAGCTGATGCCTCCGGTGCCGAAAAACTACAGGAAGATTTAGATCGCGTAGTGCAGTGGAGCAATGAAAATAAGCTCAGTTTCAATGTAGCCAAGTGCGGTATAATGAGCTATTCGAGGGCCAAAACACCACTGCGCTATGAATATAATATGAATGACACATCGATTTCCCGTATTAATTGCACGCGTGACTTAGGTGTGGAAATGGTTCCTGAGCTGACGTTCCGTAAGCACATCATTAATATCTGTGGCAAAGCCTTTAGAAATCTAGGTTTCATTTTAAGAAATTGCAAAGATTTTGATGGGACGCTGGTCGTTAGATTGCTTTATAATGCGTTAGTACGAAGTCATTTAGAATCGACGGCCATTGTGTGGAACCCTCACGAGGCTAAGTATAACCTTATGGTGGAAAAGATACAGAATAAATTTACAAGGTTTTTATATCTAAAAGAATATGGAGTGTACCCGTTATACCCCTTAATGTACCCCAGTTTGTTCGTCCTCGGTATGGTCGGGTATGTGCGGCTGAGCGTGCGGCGTGACGTCGCGCTAGCGTGCTACGTGTGGCGCGTACTGCGTGGTCAGCTGCACCACCCGGCCGTGCTTGAGTATCTGCAGTTGTGTGCCCCAAACGGGTACGTAGGCGCGCGTCGTCGACCTAACACGCTCCTAGTGCCTAACGCTAGAACCAATTTATTAAAGTTTGCCCCACTATCTCGCGCCATTCGTTTAATTAATACTATTTCATTAGAAATAGATATTTATAATTGTAGCCTGTCGAGGTTCGCAGAAGCAGCGCAAAGCTGCATTACACTAGGTTAGGTTAATAAATAATTGTAATTTAAATTTAACTTTATAAATAATTGTATTTATTGTAATTTTAATTTTATGTTAATAATTAATTGAATTGAATTGAATTATGTTTGAATATATTTTGTCTTACAATATTGATTTAGGAATACCTGTAATGATATTGTAAATGTTTTTAGTAAATAAATAAATTTGATGTAAGTCTCGAGACACAATTTTCACTGTCTGTAACTTCAAGTATTAAAAGGCGTAAAGTTACCGAGTTAGTTATATTTTCACTGTAAAACTTTTGTATATTTCCTTTGTACCGCTCAACTTTTGTGTGTACTACGATGATATTATCTTCTTTGTCCATAATAAATGTTTTCAATAAGAAATTGCTTTTGCTTGTCAGTACTTTGAACATAATATAATACTTTATATAATTTGACAACCCAACAACAAAAAAAAACTATTCGGTTTGGGGATATGAATTGGTCATGGAATGTTACTTGTGCCAGATCAGAAGCTTTAGTACTTGAAAAGAATGGACTAGAAGAGGTAACGCTGTCTACCTTTTAGTAACGGAGGCACGAAGAAGCATAAGATTTAAAAGGAAATATCTTATCAATTCTTAAAAAGAAAATGTATCAGCATATCGTGGTATTATTTCATTTGCCTATACTTTCTAGCATTAAAAGAGTTAAGTTACTCAACAATACTTAAATCTGTAGAACCGACGATATCGAAAGAATTAAATGAATTATTCAGCAGTAAAAGTCACTTCACTCCTTTGGCTCATTCATGGCGGTTTTCCTACAAAGCGCACCTACCTAAAATACGCATAATACTATTTGCTTCTTATTTAACAGAAAATAAATAGTAATTTTAAAGAAGATGCAATATAGAATTGAGGATTAATTCCGGCCGAGAGAGAGCTGTGAGATTGACCTGAAACCGACTAACATCCGATTTTACTACGGATTTTCGAATTATTCAATAGCATTAGAATAGGAACGTATGTTTTTGCATCTAATAGTTTTTTCTTAATTTTTTTTTTAGGGAATAGGATAGAAAACCAGGAAGCGTGTCAGCTACTTTCCTATGTATATCTACAACACAGCGATGAAGACCTTTAAGAAAATGGGATTGGAAAGGTGGCGACAGGGGATGGCGTGGGATGGGGGTATCCCCTCTCACGGAACGAGACGCGGCAAGAACCACTTTACGTTGATATTCTGAAAAGTTAATATTCATTCATGCAGCGAGATGCGTGGTTCTACCGCTGTTTGTTCATCGTTGATTTTTGGTGTATCATTTTGCACCACTGTCTATGTGCACCAAACTGCTGCAATCACTAGCAAAAAAGTTTTGAAAAGTTTAAGTACATAATCATAAAACAGAATAATTTAATAGTCTATATAATATTAAAAAGAGGAAAGATTTGTATTTTTGTATGTTACGAATAAACACAAAAAGTACTGGGCCGATTTTAATATTTCTTTTTTCTTTAGAAAGCTACATTATCACTGAGTAACATAGGCTATGTGTAATCATCGTCGTCATCGACATTTTGTTTGTACGCGAGTAACACCGTGAGGCGGGAAGTTATATACAATATAACGGTACGAAGTTCGCGCGGTCTGCTAGTGTATTATAAAACAGTTGATCCGGCGAACATTCTTTCACCTCAAAAGCAATAAATGAATAAACTTTACTACATTGGGTTGGTGCACGTCGGCCGGGTAAAGAAATAAATACGCTAATTGTGGATTATAAAGAGATAGACATACAACACGGCTACAACTATTTTGTAGAACTTTTTAAGATGTTTAATAATGTACCACATTATTTTGATCTATTATTTAGGGTTCAGCCAGCGTTTGCAATAAAGCGCGTAACTTCGAAAGTCATATTGTGATGCATGGATTATAAATAAAAAAACACCCCGTACCTTCTATAAAAAAAATCATCAAAATGTAGTTTCTAAGATTGCATATATGGGTATGCATATGTGGGAAAGCGACTGTTTTATACTATGCAGTAATAATATAATAAATAGTACACTTCCTTAGTCTGTTTGTTGAACAGCAAATGAATATCAAAATTCACCCTAGTTTCTTGGCTACAAAGATGAAGATCTCGCCTCTTACTGGGTAAATTGGATGACTATAATCTCATAAACGCACACGATGTCGTCGTGAGTTGTTCAGAGAACTTTATCAACAAATTGAGCTAAGTTGTAAGTAAGAGCGTTTGTCTGGGTATGTAGCGAATGTATTTTTGCATTTTAGTTTATTCATCTCGATTCTACTATAGGAATGTCACATTTTTACTAACATTACTATGTATTATTGGTACGCTCGCATTGCAGTGGTAGAACCATGCAGTAAGTACACTACATGGCGTGGTTAGACCGGTGAAATAATAATAATATCTTGGACAGAATAAAAACAGCGCCCTCTAGTTCTAAGCAACTAAATGCTTGTGTTACGGATAGTGGATAAAGGATATGAATACATACTTAGCCCCGTGTTCACGAAGATATGATTAAATCTTATTCAAGCGATTACGCCGTAAACGGGTCTTTAACAATATTTTGCTGTTCACCAAGCACTTAACATTGATTAAGTGCTGTAATCGACCGATTATCCTAATATACCTCAAAGACCTCGTTTAACCGGCGATTATTGTAAGCAAATGTGACATTTCATAAATAAAGTAAGGTGAAGGATCTAATAATGGACACTTGTACTACAGTGTACATCAAAGCAATACATGCAATTAGAACAAAACACAGACCAAGAGACATTAGTAAAATATCATATCAATATTCTCAAGAATGCGTAGTAGAATTTATTACAGATACTTGAAGTTATGTATGTAATTATTAATATATTGTTATGAATACCTGAATAATTTTCTGGGAAATTAATTGTATATTGAAGGGGGTAAACTCGCAAGAGGGTAACCTGCTGGTAAGTGACAAACGCGGCCCATACACACATAGATAGTATTCTAGTCGTCTTACAAGGCTTTCAGTTAAGATAGTGAGTGGAATGGTATGGGAGAGGGAAAGGGTGTGGGTATACCTCTCTTACCAAACGAAATGCGGCATGAGTCACATTACTTCGATATTCTGAGAACCCGTGGTATTTCGAGAATGCATAGTAGAAGTATCTGTAGTAAATTCTTAGAAATTTGAGAAGGTATAGGAAAATCTAAAATCACAATTGATAGACATTTAGGAGCCAGTGGAGCCAGAGGAATAGACATTCCCAGCATTAGATATCCAGTCGTTGACATTGTTTTTTAGCGTGTCATATCCATAATTATGGCAAAGTTAAACAGTATTTAGGAGACGAATAAATGAAATCCCGTTTAATTAAATTTATTTAAAACTTAACTATTTTAACAATATAACCATTCCTTATTCAGTTAATAACTTCAGAACCATCGAAAAACTACGAGTATGTTTTCTTTGAAAAAATATCCATCGCTGGTTTTATAGTCCATTATTGGAACCTCTACCCTATTGATATGACTACCTATATAAAATGACCGTATTTATGCTTAAAGCTCTAAGGAAGCTTCCCAATTAGTTGACAGAGTGCAACGTGGGCATTATCCGACTTCAGTGATGGTTTGGTGGGGTGTTAGCTACGAGTGACGCTACGAGAGTGACTGAGCCATATTTTTGTAAAAAAGGTATCAAAACATCGGCACATAACATAACATAACATAACTTCACGCCTTTTGTTACCCGAAGGTGTAGGCAGCGGCTGTTAAGCCTCGTCTCGCCGTTATGTTTACGTCCCAAATGGAATAGGTGGCGAACCTATTGCCATACCGGGCACAAAGTTTGTCAGTCATCGATATTTATCACACATAACTTCCGAAAACAATTTCGAAAATCATTGGTGTGAGCCAGTGTCTGGAATCGAACCCCGGACCTCTGGATCAGAGGCCGTGCGCTCGCCCACTGCGCCACCGAGACTATTACCACTTTTAAAAAAATTATTGATTACGAACCTGTGATCTTTGCCATACTTCTAAAATCGTGTTCTAAAAAAGTCTCGTGTTATCATTCGCTTATTATGCCTATAAAACTTACTATTAAATAATTATCAACAAAAACAGCCGCCGTAAATTAAATGATAAAAACGAGAAATGAATCAAATTAACAGCACTTTTGCTGTTTTAAGGTTAATAAATAATTATTCCAACATCTAACTAATACACCGCGAATAGTGAGCTAATTTATTATATTACTTTGAGAGAAAACAAAAGCCTAGTACAGTTGATAGTTAATGATGATTGATCCATAGAGAAGGTTACGACGGGATGTACCTTCAAAAACCAACACAAATACAAACATACTTAATAAATTAAATTTTCACGGCGGTTTAGTGGTTTAGTACTAAGCTACTGAATCGGAAGTTTGAATTTTGCCATGAATTTTGGCAAACTGTGTGTGATAAATATCGACAGTTGACAAAATTCAGCCAAGAGTAACAACGGCAATCATATTTTTATAATTTTACACTTTTCTATACGAATTTCTAGACAGAGGATGATAAGCCTTGACTCACCGAAGTTTTACATCTAGATTAGAAAATGTGTGGAACTAATTGTCGTACACATGGCACAAAATTGTAAGTCATCGATATTTATAACACATAACTTTCAAAAAGAATACCAAATAATTATTGGTCGAATCAGCCCGGATTTGATCTTACAAGATCTTGAATCAGAGGCGAGGAGCGCGACCTCCACCGGCAAGTCGATAAACAAAGTCATATTAACAGTAAAAGTAATAGTTTTATATATTTAAAAATAAATACAAAAAAAAAGTTTAAAATTAAAACTGACTTGTTTTCATTTCAACCATTCGCGTAACGAGTTATATCGCCAGCTCAGTTAATGGAATCTCTCGTCGCCGGCCCGCTGTAAATCTATTGTCGACGATAACCAAATCAAGCGCACTCAGAGACACCCTACCTACCTCACTCCACTTATCCTTTCCATTGAATGCTTCCATAACAAAATATAAATACAGAAGATCGACTCCAATTTAAAATGGCAATTATTTTAAACACATGCATGTTTAGATAGTTTGATTCTGATGTCAATAAAGTACTAAATCAAAACTTAGCGACTAGTAAATAGTAGACATTCATACTTTATTACCATTAATTTGCTACCAGACAGCGTTTAGTCTGTCATGTCACTTGAATAATAGACTTTAATGCAATGTCATATAGTTCGTTTATACTAATCAAATAAATTTAATTAATATGTTGTCTGGTAAATGTCGTGAACTCAATAAAATTCATATTGGGTCATTCTGTTCGCGATTTAAATCATTTTTGTCAACTCTTAATTCTTAATCTATACTAGGATGGTAGACAAAAGCCATTTAATAAGATCTATACTATAGATCTGTAGATGTAGATCCTATAGATTATATAGGATATAGAGGGGTAAACGAGCCGGCGTACACCTGGTCGTGAGTAACAAACACTGCCCATGGGCAACTGAACACATATAGTATTACTGTAACATTGCCGGCCTTTACAATGGGATCTGGAAGGAGGAGAAAGTGGGATGGGAAGGGGAGGAGGGAAAGGGTTGAGCCTCAGGATACCACTCTCACCGAGCGAAACGCGAAACCACAATACGTCCACATTCTGAGAAGTCGTGGTAATTCACTTGTTGAGCCGGCCCATTCATGCTGCAAACTTCGTGGCTCTGACATTGTGAAACTATTTTTTTCTGATCTATACATTATATTATTGTTACATAACTATTTCTCATTTACAAGTTAATAATACAGTTTGTGGCCTTTTAAATAAGTTTACTTATTTTTTTGAGAAAAAGAGGTGCAGGTGGCATTTCTTTCTATTTTATTCCCAAATAGAATAACTGGCATAATTTCACACATCCGACACAAAGTTGTCAGTCATCGATATTTAACACACATAACTTTCGAAAAGTCATTGGTGTGAGCGCGGCTTCGATTCCACGACTTTTTGATTCAACAGCGGGGTGGTCGACCTCCGGCCCACCAAGACTAAAATAATTCCTTTTCATTTTTTTTTCTTCACGCCGATAATCTGCAGAGCCAATTGGTTGGCACAAGCAATTTTACTGTTTGCTATTAATCTTTAAAGCGAAAGAAAATTTGATTAACCTAACCATCCGTGGCTTTTGTATACAAAACTTCCAATATCTGAGGGATTTTTTTTTGCCTACAGCTTCACCTTTGATGTTCTTTTCCTTGGGGATAGTTAAAATACGAGGGTCTACGAGCTATCGTAACGTCACTTTGGATAAACGTTGAAGGATATACTACCCCTTACGGTATAAGCTATAAATGGGCACTCGTAATCTACCTTACTTTGTAAATAAGCTGAACTTGAGTGGGTTTTTTGTTTCAACAATATTGGCTAGAAATATATTTACTTGATCTGCTTATTATTTTATTTGTATGGCGTAATATTGTACGGATGTGTGATATTTTTTTAAGTTATATAAAATTTTGTGTATGTTTTATATTAAGGCGAAAAACGATGGAAATTTTATTCTACTTTCTTTGTAAATGATAGCTAATACTGGCGAATACTAAATCTTTTTTTATTTTAAGAGTATAATTGTAGTTTCCTTATTAACACGGTGTAATTTAGAAAAAATATTTAATACATTTTTAGTTGTGCGTTCGTCTTGTCGAAAAAAATATAGTTTGAAACTAAAGAATTGAAAATTGGGGTTTGTACTTATTTTTGTTCGCTGTTTCATAAAAAAAAATACAGTTAAATCTTAAAAAAATATAGGATGGCATTAAAACACCTTTTTATGAATCATATCAAGTTTATTTAGAACTTATTTTTATTTATTTCCCGACGTTTCGAACTCTTTACAGAGATCATTTTCACGAGTGATGAACAAAAAGATGGTAGTCGTTCAGAAGCTATTTTCATTGATACAGAGACACTTTTTGGAAATAAATGTCAAAAAGTTGATGTTAAAAATATAATATTTACTATTGGTAACCCACATCAAACCATGAAACAAAAATTAAATATTTATTTATAAAATATATTTACTAAAGAAAAAATTTGTTTGTAAAGATTCTTTGTTGGATGATTTAATAGATAACAAGTGTTATTTTTAATTATTAGATAATTATCTTATTAAAAGTTAAAAGCTTTTATTTAACTTGCACTGTACGTATGTATGTATGTATGTATATATGTAAGTATGTATGTTCGGTGGAATCTTGCAACTCAATTTTGAAGTAGATATCCTTAACCGATTGAGCTGAAATTTTGTATACGAGTTTGCTTTGGATGACAATGCATGATATGATGTGTGACATTATTCTATATCCAATATGGCGGACCACCCAAGATGGAGGAATGGATATTTTGAATGCATTTCTGCAATATGGGTATCAAATGAAAGGGCTTATTGAATGTAACTCAAAAAATAATATGACGTCATTCTAAATCTAATATGGTGGAATATCCATGATGGAAGAAAACATATTTTAAGCTTCTGTACAAAATGGTATCAAATGAAAGGGCTCATCGAGAGTAACTGAAAAAATAATGTGACGTCATTCTAAATCCAATATGGCGGATCATCCAAAATAGAGGAACAGTTTTTTTTAATGCATTTCTACAATATGGGTGTCAAATGAAAGGTCTTGTTAATAATAACTCCAAAAAAAAAATGACGTCATTCCAAAACCAATATGGCGGGATAAATATTTTCATTTCAACAATATGGGTATCAAATGAAAGGACTTGTTGAAATTAACTCAAAAAATAATATGACGTCATTCTAGATCCAATATGGCGAATATTCCACCAAATTAGCATTTCTACAATATGGGTATCAAACGAAAGGGCTTTTTGAGAATAACTCGAAAAATAATGTGACGTTATTCTAAATACAATACGGTGGACCATCCAAGATGACGGCATACATATTTTTGATGCATTCTACAATATGGCAATGAATTAAAAATCATCATTGCGATTAAATGGAAAAGAAAGCTCCAAGCTGAAATTGAACTAGATGATCTCCTTATTGAAGAGCTGGACTGTTTGAAATTAAGCGGTAGACTAACTTGCATTAATGATGCGTTGAATGAAATGACACTAACCTAGCCAGCTATAACTAAAAATTAAAAAATAAAATAAAGCAAAAACCCTTTTTAAAGAAGCTTTTATTTAAGCGCTCTAAAAATAAGAACATAATATTTCCTTAAAAATTTCAAGTATCAACTTAGAGCCTCAGTATGTACAATTTATATAATAATAAAAGCTTGTCGCGAGATTTGACTCCCAATCAGCAGGTAATTCAATTGCAATAGATAATATAGTAAAGTTAGTAGAATAATTTACATGAGTGTTTTGCCCATTTCTTCTCATGACAACCTTAAACTCAGAATTGTCCGTGCGGTTTTGTTCCAAGGAGGCAATTCAATTTCTCAAGCGCCCGTGTTTTAATATGTTATGCTTTAAATATAATAATAAGTTAAATATTTGTATCTACGGACTATATTTAACTGCGTGTGAAGACCCATGAAAATAAAGCTATTTTGATTTGATTTGACATTATAAAATTAGTACAGTTTACTTACAACTCGCGCGACAAGCTTTTATTATTATATAAATTGTACATACTGAGGCTCTAAGTTGATACTTGAAATTTTTAAGGTAATATTATTTTCTTATTTTTAGAGCGCTTAAATAAAAGCTTCTTTAAAAAGGGTTTTTGCTTTATTTTATTTTTGTAAATTAGTTGAAATCAGAGTATAACTAATATTAAATAAATGAATGCGATATAATCTATAAAAAGTTGTTTTGATGTTATGAATGTGATTCGCGAATATTGAATATAATTAATAATTTGTGTATATTTATAAGAAATAAATATGGGGTGGACTAACTAGCCTTAACATTTAGGGGGATGAAAAATAGAAGTTGTCCGATTCGCAGATACAAATTTCATGAGAATCGGGCATACCATTTCGGATGAGTATATTAACTAACACTTTGACACGTGAATTTTATATATGTTAATTTTAATTAATTTACATAATTTAGGGGATCATGTCAAGAACGTGCACGTCGCGATCCCTGCCGTCCCAGAGGGACGAAATCGGGACCGAATCGAACACAGCGGCAATGGCTGCTAGGGCGTGCCCCGACAGCGATGTGCACCGATTAGCTCCCGTCGGTGAGGCTGTACATGCATGCGCATGCGGCGAAGGGGGCCGCCACCCTTCACGCAGCGCCAAATTTGGCGAGACGAGGAGTGGAGAGTGCCGTATACGTGCACGTGGAATGTAAGAAGAAGTATGACAAGAAAGATGAATGAGATGATGGATGTAATAAATGAGAGATGCCCGGATGCTTTATGTTTGACGGAGACAAAGCGGAGGGGGAGTGAGACCGAGGACCTCTCCGGTGGCATGGTAGCCCTATGGTCCAGAGTGGACCCGGACGTACGTGCCAGTGGGGGTGTTGGAGTCGTTCTCTCCTCCCGCTTTGCTTCCGTAGAAAGATTATGAGTTGGTAGAGCCGAGACATATTTGGGTTCGAATAAAACAGGGGATTACGCGAGTCTTCCTGGTCGCAGCTTATGCTCCCGTCAGCTCCGCCGATCCCCGCGAACTCGAGGAGTTTTGGAAAACTGTTAGGGATATTCTGGATTTGGTTGAGGGAAATGAAAGGATAATTTTGTGTGGTGATCTTAATGGATGGGTCAAAGCCAAGAGGGATGGCCTGGAGGCTGTCCTTGGTCCGAATGGTAACAAGAGAGTGAATGATGCTGGTAAACCGATCTTGGACGTATGCCTGAATCGGAACCTCCTTCCGTCTTATTACAAATCGATGTACTAAAACAGCTAGTTAGGCTGGTTTATCGGATCGTGGGCTGATTCGATACCAAATGGTTAGTGCTCCTCCTCATTACAAATCGCAAACTATACCGAGTCTTGATTGTACTAAGATTGGCATCTCCCCTCACAGAGTAGAGTACACAATGATTCATTGATTTGAATGTAATTCGGTCTTATCGTTCAGTTTTGAAAGGTATAACCTGGCGGTGGTCCAGTGGTCCCAACTTTGCCAATAACGAAAGAAGCCTTGATAAAGCAATTTATTGTCCCGGAATGTAAATAACAATTGTAATATATTTGTAAAATGATGCGATAAGTGTGTGAACTGGACGCCACGCAAGCATTCAGTATCTTTGACTACTTCTTGTCATTAGGTCGTTTTAGATTCATGGATATAGCTTTTATATTTTAAAATGGATCAATAAAAGATACAAAGTGGTAAAACTGGAGTCCTGAAATATATCTGGACAGGAAATATAACGCCAGCTGATTTCCGAGTCGAAACATATAGTAGAATATAAATTCTTACATACACATACATACATAACTTCACGCCAAATCCCTTGCGGGGTAGGCAAAGAGAACAGAGCGCCAGAGGGCACGATTCTTACACGCCTCACTCGCTTCGTTGACATTCATAACTCTTTTCATGCACGCGCGTCGGTTTTTGAGGCTTTTAACATCACCTTCCTCCAGAACACGTTCTATTTGGTCATGGAATGTGTGTCTAGGCCGTCCTCGACTCCTACATCCATCCGCTTTTGCATTGTATATCTGCTTAGTCAGTCTTGCATCAACCATTCTTTCTACATATCCGAACCATCGGAGCATGCCCTTTCTTACTTTTACACCGACACTCTCTTTCAAACCAACTTCCTTCCGTACAAACTTGTTTTCTACGCGGTCAGCGAGAGTCACTCCGCAGATTTTGCGTAGTGCCCTCATTTCCACCGCGTTTATTCTACTTTCATGCACACTCTGCCATACCCAGCTCTCACTTCCATAAGTTAGCGTTGGGATCAGGACTGTATTGTGGATTGCTAGCTGGGCTTTTCTGCTAATGTTTTTTGCGCCCAGGAATCTGCCCAACGCTCCATTTACGCTATTTCCTATCGTCTTTCTACTATATAAAATACTATATAAATTCTTAATCTCTAATAAAGCTTTGAAGAAACAAAAAGAATGAGAGTATTTTAAATAAGTAAGTACAATTTGCTGCCTATAATTTGCACTAATTAAGCAATTTTATATGATGTTAAATTTCTAGATTATACATACTAACAGGGAACACAAGTTAAGAAAGTGAACTTAAATTGGCTTGGAAAAGGCGAAAATCTTTTAGCAACTACAGATTCAGAGAGCTGGTAGTGAAAACCCACCATCAGTTTCACAGGACCAAGCAGTAATTAAAATCTGTCCTCGTGATTATGGTATTGTGGCGTTAACTTTGACAGTGATGCAGTGCAGGCAATGATTTAAGTTCTTCGGGTTATGTATTCTTTTATTATAGTAAAGCATGTACTTAATATTATTTTGCTATAGATTTATAATGGTCCAGATGTTGATGTCAGTGAACCGAGCTGTATGTAGTTCAGAAACACCCGTTAACATAGAAAATAACCAAGAATTGAGAAAAAAGGTTAGTGATAAAAACAATATTCTAATTTATTTAATATTGTCATATTATTTTTAATTTTATTGGTGCAACAGGATAAAAAATGTCTTATAAAATGTATTTTCAATTTAATAAAATATTCCATATTTTACAAATGATTACTTCAGCACAGTGAAACAAAACTAAATTCTTTTCTTAATAATGCAGAATATCAGTAGTACTTCTATTCACAAAAATATGTATATAAAATATTCTTATACTTAATACATGTGGTCTATTATGATGTTTATATATAAATATTGTATTTTATTACTAAAAGTATTTTTTATTTAAATTTACAGGAAAGATACTAAAAGATATTCCGTTAAAGAGGTTTTCTTTTAGTATTCAATATTGCTATCTAATAGTTGTAGTTATTGAAAGTTGAACACTCATATAATATTAAAATAGTCAATATAAATTAAAAATTAAGATTTGCTACATAGACAATAAGATAAATTTAATTATAGAAAAAAGGTCAACTAAACAATACATATGTGTTAATAATTAAAATGTTCTTTTTACCTTTATTTTTTTATCCTATCACCATCAAAGGATAATAATAATTACTAACAGGTTTTGCTTACAGATTTCCACTGCTTTCTAGTTATCCATTAATATTAAATGAGTTATTATAATTAATGATACCATTTTAAGACATATTAAAAGTAATTTGGAATTGGTTGTTTTTTTTTTTTAATATTTCCATGTACAGTATTGGTTACAATGGGTGGTATTCTTTCAAGACCACTAGATTTGGCCACCAACATTGTCATCTTCTGCTGGAAACAAGCCTTCCTTCTTATCAATGGAAATGTTATGAACCTATAAAAATAAATTCACTAGTTATTGTAAGAATATATAGTCTTGGTGGTCCAGTGGTCGAGCACATGGTTTCTGAATCCAGAGGGTGCGGGTTCCATTCCTGGCTCACACCAATGATTTTTCGAAATTAATTAATTTCGAATGTTATGCGTGATAAATATCGATGACTTAAAACTTTGTGCTAGATATGGCAATTGGTTTGCCACCTATTGGGACGTATCCCACATATTTGGGACGTAAACATAAGACTACTAAAAGATTAGTGCCCCCGGGACTTATAAATTAATTTGATGGCAACATAAATAAAATTAATATCATGGCCTTATTAAAATAAGAGCTACTAATGTAACGCTCCCCAAATCTACACAAATTTATTGAATAAATGAGAAGGGCACAGATGCCATAGCCATATCTCTACAGACGACATTGGGGATTTAAATGACGAAGTCATTAACATTGAGTGTTCCCTTTTACATATGAAATCCTGTACATTTCTGGTTCCAGATGTTTATGGACACTAAAAAAACAATTCTAAGATTGATGTTCTTGATCAAAAGCATCATGACTCAAACGTACAAGGTATGGTACATCAAAAGTAAAAAAAAACGATTGTATGAGTCATGTAGCACGCTGCATGCAAGGGCTGGCTCGACCGGTGAAATACCACGACCTCTCATAATATCGACCCTTCCCTACCCAACCCAGGCCCGGGTCCCAACCAGACCGGCAATGCAACTGTAACATCTAGGTAGCTGGTTGCTTACCGTCAGGTGACCCGCTTTCCTCCTATGTTATAAAATCAAGATAGGTCAGTCGATATTACTGTAAAGTAAAGAAACAAATGATAGTAGATACAAAACTTCACGATAGATGTCCTGGGGAGTGGACAGAAAAAAATGTGTGCTATAAAAAATGCATTGGATTTCTTTACTTTATTAACTGGGTAAATTGTTATTTTCTGTTAGGATCTTTAGATGAAAAGAGTTCCCATTTTTATCTTCTTCACTAATTAAGTGATTAATTTTATCCACAAATAGTCATACACGCTCAGCTTAGTGAATTTTATATCAGCTTCTATTTAAGTCAAATTTTAAACTAGGTCTTGACCTATTTATCGCTTGAATGTGGTACGGTTAAATCGAATGACTGTTCAAGAGAACCGATTGAAATCAGGACTGGCATGTTATGAGTGTGGTTGGAAGTTGTCAGAGCAGAGCAGTGTGGGATCCTTAGCTTATTCATAGATATTATATTATATATTACTAGTAAACGATTGAGGAACTTCGCATTGCTTTAAAATCATTAACCTTTAGTCAAGTTGGGGACGCTTTACTCCTTAAAAAAATTTATACAATATTGTTTATTTACATAAATGCTACCCTCCAATAATGTTCAACAGCCAAAATTTCACATTTGGAATTTTTTTAAACCAAATTAGAAGTCGATATCGTGCCATGCCATGATTGTTACAAAATTTGTTGAATTATTACAAAAAATTAAAAATCCTGTTGTTTTTTAAAAATATATACTGTCATAAGTCATCTCGGTGGAGTCGTGGTCGAGATCCAGCTCCAACAACCCAAAAGTCGTGGGATGAAATCCTAGCCCACACCAATAACTACGCCGACTTTTTTCGGAATATATGTGTGATAGATAGCGATAAGTTGCACAATTGTGCCTATACATTAAGATATACAAAGGCGTGAAACTGCAAGAGCATGTGATGCTGATGAATCAGCGACCGATAAGTTCTACATATAGGTCATGCTGCCTCTACGTAGCAATTGCCTATACTTTCTTACTCATATCCGTTTATATTTGTTTATTTTTATTGAATTGTCAAATCATAGCATTTATACGCGAATAAAATCCGCACCAGAATCAGAAAATGCTCAGTAAAATTTTATCGCTTTTGGAATGTTCAGTTATGAGTAATCAATAAAAATCCAATACATATTTATATCGATAGCTGAGTGGTTTAGGACTTAGAATTCTGTTTAATGTATATATTGTACGTCTATTATTGTATTTATTATATAAATATCGCGTCTATTGTTTATTGTATGACTAATTCATAGAATTGTCGGCGTCATTATTCGAGTCAATACATAATTTCCGCTGCCTATATATTCCGATATAAAAAGCGTGAAGTTATAAAAAAACGTGCAAACAGATTGAGATCTGATATAAGATATTTTTTTATTTAAAAATAAAATCCCATAAACAATGTCTCTGCAAGCAATAAATACTCAAATAATTTATCGCAATGGTATTTTTTAATAAAAATAGCGCCAGCCATTTTAATTAAAAACATGACTGCCTTATCGTGGCGTATTTAAATTAAATATGAAACATTTTATATCCTGACATCATCAGCTTGACCTACATTTTTATGAAGCTGCGTTATGTTTTTTACACAAGGTTTGATGGAGCAGACAGTAGGAAATCAAATAGTATATTACAACTAAACATTTTTATGAATGCGTCTTAAGATATTGTGATCCAATTTTAAGTAATCATATTATGTGCTGTATTGGTAAAACTATCGACTGCGGAATCAAAGTTGGCGGGTTCGATTGACACCCGAGTACAAATATTTATGACAATCATGAATGTTTGTATGGCGTTTGAGTGTTTTTTATGTATAATAAGTATGTAATTATAACAAATAATGACTAAATGTATTAAAATCCGATATCTAGTTTTTATAACACAAGCATTTACTTGATTTAGCTCGGAACTAGAGGTCGCTGTGTCGCTGTGTGGATACAATATCCAAGATATTATTGATTTATATCATCCTTAGAGTTCTGAATTATAGAATCTTACTTTTGACGATAATTTTCACTAATATTTATACGTAGCTCAAGTGTATGAGTTATTGTTGACTGTTAAAATCTCGTCATTATCATTATGTAGCTACCTGATTTACAGTAGCATTTATCATATTAAAGGAAGCTCTATCTACTCTCGGGGTATTAGAAGCGTAAGTAAAAAACAAAAAACGAATTTTTTCAATTTATACGTAGTACCATACTTTATACGTAGTGCCATGAAGACTAACTTAACAAGCTAAAGTTTCTGTTATGGAACTAAATAACGAGAAATCACCAGAATAACATACATACATAACTTCACGCCTTTTTCAACCCGAAGATGTAGGCAGCGACTGCGAATATCATGTTACGCTCCCAAATAAAACAGGTGGCGAAACTACTGCCATACACCGGGCACAAAGTTATCAGTCATCGATAATGAGACTAAATTACGAAAATAATTTCAAGAAATCATTGGTGTTAGCCCGGAATCTTCCCCACGACTTCTGAATCAGCAGCTGCGAGGTGGACCACTGGACCACTTTTTGAAAAACGCCCATCAATCTTATATATTATTATACAATTCTTGTCCTCCGAAACTGCTTAAGCGATTCTTATGAAATTTTGTATGCGTATCGGGTAGGTCTGAGAATCGGACATCATCTATTTTTCATCCCCCTAATTTTTACGATCAACCCCTATTTAAAAAAAAATATTTTTCGACAAGACAACGTTTGCCGGGTCAGCTAGTTCCCACTATAATATATTTGTTCTCTGATTGAGAACGAACCTTCAGACCTTCACCTTAGAATCAATTATTTTTCCATTGCACTATTGAGTTCGTGACAATCTATTCCCCATCAAATATACATATTATTTGAGATATTTTTTTAAATACTACTAAGAATATCTCAATATCACTATAGCGTAGTAAATTCATATATCAGCGAGTTTATTTACTTGTTCCAGTAGCCGACCTCAACAAACAACGAAAAGTCGATTTACTCCTAGCCTGCCACCACAAAGCTGCTACTGTTTGAAAATCCTGCTACATCTTAGCTGCTTTTACTTTTGTTACTGGTACCTATACATTTAAAAGAAATAGGGCTATTTGTTTGTAATATTGAAATAAGTGCCTTTTATACTACATGTATATAAATAATATTTATGGCACATAAAATAACATAACATATCTTCACGCCTTTTGTTACCCGAAGGTGTAGGCAGCGACTGTTAAGCCTCGTCTCGCCGTTATGTTTTCGTCCCAAATGGAATAGGTGGCGAACCTATTGGCATATCGGGCACAAAGTTTTCAGTCATCGATACTTATCACACATAACTTCCGAAAATAATTTCTAAAAGTCATTGGTGTGAGCCAGTGTCAGGTATCGAACCCGGACCTCTGGATCAGAATCCGTGTGCTCGACCACTGCGCCACCAATTTTTTATATCTCGCTAGTGTATCATTCCCCTCCGTAAAACTTCAACGACTTTTCTCAGTTGTTGGTGGAGCAATAAATAAAAATCTCGATATACATATGTCGTGAGTCCTAATATTTTATTAAAAAAAAAAATGTGAGAAAGCCACTGCCAACACACCGTCGGGACAACTTAAGGCGTAGTGTGTCTACAGAAAAAATATTGCGTTCGAAATAGCAAACAATTTACTTCGTAAAAACCAGTTGAGGATGTTTTACTTTGGCACACGCCACGAGTGCTTTGCGGTGCTTTTAAGAGAAGCTAATGGATGCTGGACAGACGAGCAACTTAAAGAGCTAGTGGAAGGAACTTGACAGATGTTTTTTATTTAACTAAAAGTAGTAAAATAATACCTCGACTTTTTAAAATTCTATTCTTGTACATCGGCGTTCTGGACTGGCTGGCGCTTTTATCGTAAAAATATTAAGAATTTGTATCTACCGAATATCCTTGTTTTATTTTTACCTTTTTTTCCACCTGGGTCAAACTAAGTTTTATGGTATATTTTTATCGTTGAGTAAAAGAAGAATAGTTTAAATAAACTAAGTAAATAAACTAAAATATCCACCATCCTCTTGAATTCTCTCATCTGTTTGCTTCTAGGTATAAGCCTCCTTAATTCTTTGCCAATCTCATGGTCTTATGCCGTCAACAATCAGTGACGTCCGGAAATATTTTCTAAATCGTCGTTTCACCTAGTGGAGGGGATACGATCACTGCTCAACTAATAGCAGAGCTATTTGGGGACTATTGGGGATTAGTCGCCACACCTGGCCAAAAGAATGTTGCTGCTGCCCATTATACTAGATTTTCTCTTTGTCGTCTCTTATGACAGTCATCTGAAGATGAAGACTATTCTAAGTCAATCCCACATGGCTTTATTTAATAGCTTAAAATAAATAATTTTGTGGAACAATATCTAATCTGTTATAGTTTAAGCCTAAAACCAGCAATTAAACGAGTTGAGACGTTTGTTAGGTCGTTCGATTGTTGCTTAAATATTATGAAACTTGGATACTTTTGAAGAAGCAAAACGCGGCATGAGCCACTTTACTTCGGTATTCTGAGAAGTTGTGGTATTTCGCCGGTCGAGCCGGCCCATTCATGCAGCGAACTGAGTGGCTCTACCAATTAGAACACTATGTGACTGACCAAACTGTGGCCGATTTATGGCTCAAAAGTTTAACCAATTTTGCATTTTTAATCTGAAAATTGATTAGTAGACGTGTAAAATGAGAAGTGTAAAATAATAGGTCGGGGAAAAAGTCTTTTCGCATAACGTAGGTATAAACTTATTATAAAATTTCTTTGACTGTACTATTTGTGTCTGGCTGGTTTTGGTAACATTAAAAAGGTAACATTAAAGAAAAGAAAAAAATAAAAAAAAGTTGTTTCCCGCTATTTTTCATTTGTTTTTCTCTCCGTAAAAATGAGTGAATCTAATGAAGAAATTCGATACATTTTAAAATTTTATTATAAAAAAGGCAAAAATGCAACTCAAGCAGTGAAAAAAATTTGTGATGTTTATGGACCTGATGCAGTGTCAGTAAGAGTAGCACAAATTTGGTTCAAACGTTTTCAGTCCGGAAATTTTGATGTTAAAGATGCACCTCGCTCTGGTCGCCCTGTTACGAATAAAATGGACGCCATTTTTGAAAGAGTGGAGCAAGATCGGCATATTAGTAGTTACGATGTAGCTGAAGAACTGGGAATTGACCACAAAACAGTTTTGACCCATTTGAAGAAAGCTGGTTATACAAAAAAGCTCGATATTTGGGTGCCACACGAGCTCACTCAAAGAAACTTAATGAACCGTGTACTCATTTGCGATTCATTATTGAGACGTAATGAAACCGAGCCGTTTTTGAAGAGATTGATAACTGGCGATGAAAAGTGGATCACGTACGACAAGAACGTGCGAAAAAGGTCGTGGTCGAAAGTTGGCCAGGCTTCACAGACTGTGGCCAAACCTGGCCTAACACGAAATAAGGTGATGCTGTGTGTATGGTGGGATTGGAAGGGCATTGTTCATTATGAGCTTTTACCGTCCGGCAAAACCATCGATTCTGATCTTTACTGCCAGCAACTGATGAGATTAAAGGAAGCAGTCGAGAGAAAACGGCCGGAATTAATCAACAGGAAGGGTGTGGTCTTTCATCACGATAACGCTAGACCACACACATCTTTAGCCACTCAGCAAAAATTAAGAGAGTTCGACTGGAAGGTCCTAGTGCATCCACCATATAGCCCTGACCTTGCGCCTTCAGATTTTCACCTGTTTCGGTCTCTTCAGAATTCTTTAGGTTCTGTAAGGTTGACCTCAAGAGAGGACTGCCAAAACTATTTGTCCCGTTTTTTTGATCAGAAGTCCCAAAGTTATTTCAGTAACGGGATAATGTCTCTGCCCACAAAATGGCAGAAAGTTATTCAACAAAACGGTACACATATATTGTAAATAAATGTAAATAAACTTTGAAAAAAATGTCTTGACTTTTCATACAAAAATACGAAAATACTTTTTCCCCAACCTATTAAGATACTGCATTCAGAGAGCAGCTCAAAGACTAAATAAACCGATAAAAAACATTATATTACGATGTTTTTTTTCTTGGTCTTGTATTCTATATACTTAACCTCACGCCTTTTGTAACCTGAAGGTGTAGGCAGCGGCTGTTAAGCCTTGTCTCGCCGTTATGTTTACGTCCCAAATGGAATAGGTGGCGAACCTATTGCCATACCGGGCACAAAGTTTTCAGTCATCGATATTTACCACGCTTAACTTCTTAAGACTTTTCTATATACTTTTTTCAGATAAACTGCATGGCCATGTGATGAATTTCTTTAACTTTTTACTTACTAAATTGCCTTGTGCTGGTAATGTGGTCATGTGTTCGGATTAGTGAGTCGGATTAGTTCGGTTTAGCCTTGGATTTAATTTTAGCATTGTCTTATTGTGCTAAGAAAAATTACAGGCCAACATCATTGGATTTTCCTCTTGGTGAAGACCAAACCACCAACAAAAAGATTACCCCTGCCCTAGCAGGGTTATGCGAGCTTTCCCAAGAAAGTGTTCGTGTCGTTCATACACTTCAGGCCAAAATGGATAGTTCGAAAGGATAACACGTCGTGCCCACCTCACTTCCATTGGAATAAGAGGAGAAAATGATAAAAATGATTTTCGCATCATCTACGAAAATACTTTCTGTGTTACTTAATATTTGTTATCTTTAGTTGATAATTAGTGTTTTTTTTTATATTAAACGAACCAGTGTTGTCAAACACAAAAACATGGTAGTAAGTGTTACTGAGGTAAGCTATAGGTGCGTTGCATTATTCGACGATAAAGAGGGAACATAGGTACTTCCGTTTATGCTTAAGGTTCTCCAGACTTAAATCGACTTGCTACGATAAAGTTTTAGGCAACGGTTACACACATAACGATATGATGTCAAAAATATCCAAAGGCTACTGTCAAAGTAAAAATTTACTTTCAATGAATAAATGAACAGGTAAATGAGTTTGTATTTATTTTTTTTAAGAAGTTTTATTATGAATTCTACAATCTTAAAACTACTTTTAAATGTAATGCCATGTGTTTAAAACAGATGCCAAACTAAATTTAATTTTGAATACTTATATTACGATTTTTTATTACAATGTCTTGAATGATTGTGATTAATATAATTATTATAGTCTATAGTACAATTTTCTTTTATATTTTATTTAAACAGCATTGTATGTACTGCAAAATTCTAAGTTTTTTTAAAATTTTTCATTATTTACACCATACTTTAAAAGTAATTCTATTACTTAGACTACTGTACTTAAATCTATGATAATCACAATAGAAATTTTTAGTAAAATTTCAGCGAACGCAACGTTTAACGTTTTGACAAATTAAAATTTATTATAGTACAAAGTTTTTATTTTAGATTTCAAATTCAAAAAGTTAAAAAAAAAATCTGTCCATAAAAATGTTAGCGATTTATATTATGTGCTATAATTTATAGTTACAAAGAAAATAATATAAATTATATTCAAAGAGTTATATCTTAAAAGTTTTTCTATTAACATTAGTTATGTGTTATTGATAGTTTCTTTCCAACTCCATCTTGATAATAATTAATATGTCTGTCAAATAAATATATCTTACTTTTGAAGCCGTCACAGAATAACAAGTTAGTTTATCTTATCTTTGGCATTGAATTCATAAACTTAAAATAAAATAAAATATTTTGATATTGGAACAAATTATGTTATTCCAACACGAAATAGTAACTTAGATACAAACCAACTCATATATTGCAGGACAAGGAATTTGAAATGGTTACTTGGATGCAACTTAACACATATATCCCAATTGTAAATAACCAATTTTCAAGCTCCCTTACATTGTGGCTTAGTTTTATTTATAATAGTGTTTATCTCCATATCAGAATTTTGAACTTCTGCATTCGGTGTATTAAAATTGTCATACGATATATACTGTGGTGCTTGTTGCACTTCTGCTTTTACTATTACCTGGCGTTTTTTAGTTTTGATATAACCTAAAGCTGATACAAGTACAATGAATACAATAAATCCGATACAACATCCTACAACCAAGCTAAGTCTTCTTGTCAATATCTCTGTAAAGTCCATGTAGGTGTTTGAAAATGGACTGTCAACTGAGGCACCGAAAATTTCTATAGTACTGACGCTAGTACATTTGCTACTCAAAGAATCATTCATATATTGTCGAAGATGATTGAGAACTTGCTCGTCTCCGTATACGTTCAAGTGCACGTTTTCTGGTAAAAGTGCTATTCGAGCATTTGGTACTGAAGATTCTAGAGGTGTCAATGTACCAAAGTTTCCAACAGCTATTACACAAACCGTATAACGAGAACCTGGCATTAAATGGTTCAATCTCGTTACTCTGGATGTAGCATTCACAATTTTACCTCGAATCTGTGAAAAACAATAATACTAAATATACTATAATATATATATATAAAATAGTATATATAAATATACTATTTTATAATTGATAGTAAGTCTGTTCACCTACGATTTTAGTGTTGGAAACCAATGTGTTGAAGTATTCATGTATACTATGGATAGTAGATTAGAAAAAAACGAAAATTCAACAAAACCGAACTTTCACAGTTGAAGAACATAAATATTTTTTATGGTCCATTGAAGTGATACACAGCCTTTGTATTCAAATGTTTGTTGTAACCGTTGCTATTCACGTTGTTTTGAATGTTTCTAAAAAAATTAAGCTTAAAGTTTCACATGGTAAATATTTTGGTATACTTTTTGGAAACTATAGAAATATTTTAAATATCTTTAGTTAATTTGATAAACATAACTTACCGTACTTGGATTATCTTCCCTGAAATAAGCCACTTGATATGCATTTAAACCAGTTTGGTTGCGACTCTGCCAAGACACGACGATAGAGTATGTTTGGATATCCTGTATAGCAACTCTAATAACTATAGGTTTATCACAAAGTTTAGGTGAAGTTAACTCTAAGAAATTATGACCGCGAAGATCTTCTGGTTGTTCACACTTCAGGTGACGACTGCCCTTAATGATTATTTTGTAGTGATCCTTCATCCATCGCCATACATCTTGGGCTTCACAGTTGCAAAACAATGGATTATCTGAAAACATACACAAAGTTAGGTATTTAATTTTAAAGTAAGAAGATTAACGAAAACCTATAAATGACATGCTTATCTTGTCTCTTACCATTAAAAAATATATTCTTAACTTGTGTTTCTAAAGCTGTGAGTAGTTTCATTTGAACAATTTCAAAGTAATTTCGGCTTAAGTCAATAAATGTAATCTTATTCAAATTTCGGAATGCGTCTGCAGATATTGCTGATAGCCAATTTCCACTTAAATATAACTCTGTGAGACTTGGGAGTCCTTGAAACACGTCTCTAGTTATTTTAGTTATGTGATTGTAGGAGATATCTAACTTTTGAAGACTTTGTAAGTCTGATGTGAAATCTTCCAATTCTCTTAGAATGTTCCGAGATATATTCAGTATATGCGTAGAATACAATCCTTGAAGTCTTTCTCTTGGTATATTTTCTAATTTATTTTCTGTTAAATCAAGTTTTTCCAAGTTGTGTAGTTTTGAAAAAGCGCCAGGTGAAAGACGAATAATTGCATTTTGAGCCAAATGTAAATGTTTTAGTGTGGGGAAATTTTCAAAATCTTTACTAGTAATAATTGTTAAGTTTGTATTTGAAACAATTAAAGTATCTAACGAGGGAAATACTTTAGAAGGATATGTTTGTAACAATTGCACTAAAGGATTTGAGGACATGTTTAATGTTCTCAAAGCTGGTAAAATCGATTCTGATAAACCATTACTAGGCACATTTTTGAAGAGATTATAAGACAGATCAATTTCTTTTAAACCTACAGAGTGTTGAAAGAAATTTGGTGGTAAGACGGTTAATTTATTATTACTCAAATTTAGCGTGACTAAATTTTTCAATGATGGAAAATTGAAGCCGTTTAGCATTGAGATGCGATTATTGCATAAATTAAGAGTTCTTAAATTTTGTAACCCAATAAATTTAAAAAAGTCAATACTATGCAATTGATTTCCACACAAATCTAATATTTCTAGAGAGGTAACATTGAACAGCGCATGATGCGGGAAATCTGTGAAGTTATTTACTCTTAAGTTAAGTTCCTGTAATATTGTGGTGTACGCAAATACATCCTTGTCTAAATCTCGCAAGTTGTTATACGATAAGTTTATACGCAACAAATTTTGGTTTTTAATGAATATAGTTGGTGGTAATTGGGATATGTTACATAATTCCAAAGATAAAGTTTGTAATGATGGTAAATGTGCAAACGCCTTGTTCTGCAACAGCGTGAAATTATTGTCTGATATAATTAATGACTTTAACCCTGGTATTTGTATTTGAATAATGTCTTCCCAAGTTAAATCGTTATTATTCATATCTAGCTCACTTAGATTTGGTAGTGTTTTGAAGGAATCTACTTCGATTATAGCTATAGAGTTCTCACTAAGCTTTAATTGCTTAATAGGCAGTGAGGAAATATCGAAATTAAAAATAACGATATCATTTTGTGATAAATCTAAAATTTTTAAATTTACTAGTTGTGTAAATGTGTCTGTTGCAACTTGACTAATATGGTTATTTTGCAGATATAATTCTTCTAAAGTTACAAGTTTATAAAACGTTTCATTATTAAGCTTAACGAGTTTGTTATTGCTTAATTCTAAAAATTTTATTTTCTTCAAATGGATGAAGGTCAGATTTTCTATATGTACAATACTGTTATTTTTTAAATATAACCTTTGAATATTCAATAAATCGTTGAAAAGATTAGATGTTAATATTTTAATATTATTTTGACTTAACCACATTATTTGCACACTTATCTGTCCTCTCAGCGAGCTATTTTTTAGTAAAGATAAGTAATTTACGCTAAGTTGTATGGAAACCAATGATGAATTTCTATTAGGAAATACATCACCGATAGTCGACAGTCGGTTACCTTGCAAATTAATATGCTGTAAATTTTTAAGCGTAATAAATGCATGTGAATCTATGGTTTGAACCAAATTATTTTGTAAATGTAATTCCAAAAGACCGGGTAGGGGGCTAAATACGTTTCTTTTAATGTGAGTTAATTTATTGTTTTGCAGACGTATTTCTTTCAAGTCGTCTAATTGTTCAAATACTAACTCATCTAATTCGTTAATTTCATTATTATCTAAACTTAGTGTTATTAGTTTACGATTCTTTTCAAATATTTTACGAGGAAGTTTCCGTAAAAAGTTTGTTCCCATGTGAAGTTGAGTTAAATTTTGCAACGATGCAAAACAGTCTGTGTGTAGTATTTGAATAGCATTATGTTCTAAATTAAGTACAGTTAATCCATAATCATTATCGAACGCGTCTGATGAAATCTCCAGCACATTATTCTCTGACAAAAATATTTCCGATAACTTATGAAGATTTGAAAAAACACCATTGATGTGGTGTAAATGGTTATGACTTAAGTCTATTGTGCGAATATTGCGATTCTTTTGAAATATATGTTTTGCAAGTGTTGTTATTTTATTGCGACTCAAGTCTACCGTTTCTAATCCTTCTAAGTAATAAAATGCTTCTTCGTCTATTTCTCTAATTCTATTACTAAAAAATGATAAAATTCTTATATTACGCATACAGCTAAACCAATTTTTTGCTATTTTTGTAAAATAGTTGGAGTTTAAATCTAAAGTTATCAATGCTGGTACTGTTGCATTTATATCGTCTGGTATCAAATTTATTTTATTCCACGCCAGTCTCAAATTACCAAGCTTATTTAACTTTCCTAAAGATTTTAATGGGAACAGATTCAGGAAATTTTCACTTATATCTAACTCTGTCAAGGATTCTTCTAAACTAAGAAATGCATCTTCAGAGATATCAACTATTTTGTTGCCTTTTAAATTAATTTTCTTTAACTTTAGACTTTTGAAGGCGCCTGCTTGAATATGTTTGATATCATTGAGCTGTAAATCTAGTGATTCAATATTTTCTAGTTCCAAAAATGATTCATGTGGAATATTATTTAATTTACTGGAAACTATACTCAAAGAAGTTAACGAGTCCTGCAATGATGTGAATGCGCTTGGATGTATTTTATTTATTCCTGATTGCGATATTTGTAAATTGATTACTTTGATTCTGGATGGAAACATGTCAGATTTAAGTTCATTTGTTGAACTTTCTAGATCATATATTGATAATGACTGGATAGTTCCTCTTATCTTGGATAATACATTTTTAACAACGACGGTGGTAGCGCTGGGACATTCCAAGAATAATCCTGTAAAATAAATGTTATGAGCATTACTTTATTTTTGTTTCATCATTACATAGTACAAAACAAAGTCGCTTTCCGCTGTCTGTCCCCTTATATGCTTAGATCTTTAAAACTGCGCAACGGATTTTGATGCGGCTTTTTAAATAGATAGAGAATAATTCATGTATAATTTAGTAAAGAAAAAATTTAAAAAAAATACTGTACGCTATAAAATTACTTTCGATGCGGAACAAAGTTCGCAGGGCTAGTAACAATAAGAACTGAAATTATAAATAAACTCACCTTCTTTGAAATTATAACATGGACAAATTGGGTTTTCTGTTAAACTTGGACAGTGTGGTTGTTCTTCTCCTTGTAGAATGGGAATATGTGTAACGATGATAATTGCATAAACGCTGTACTTCAGGCGATACAAAGGTGTTATTGTGCCCATGTTGTGACGTCATTTCCGTAGCATTGTGCATTCGTAGTTGAGTTTATGCGCTTTCTGGTTCTAAAAAAGATTATATTTAAATACTCTTTTTGCAAGCTCATAATTATTTTATCACAGCGGATTCATATAAAAAACATTATAAATATATCAATTTTGTGTTAAAGTCTAAATTCCTTAATCTACCACCAATGGGAGGATTAATATTAAATCTATATATGTTTGTACAAAAGGTCTCTTTAAAATAGAGATTATCTGAGTTGATCCCCTTCTTATAGCTTTCATAAGTAGCGGTTGTTTCTCACCCTTGATGGTTTAGTCAATGGGTTCATGTTTAGAAGATACCGGGTAGAAGACCCTAGTAAATATATATAGTTTCTAAAATAAATAAATAAATGACGTCAGTCGTCAAATGTGCTAAATCTATGAAATTTATTATAAATAAAAATCTGTTTAATAGCCTTGTTTTTTCTATCAATGCTATTAAGGTGGTCGTGGTCGTGTAAAATTTTATTATATCTAGAATATAGATAAACACAATCTTTTTGCAACAAGAATTTTGCTTGCAGGTATTTGAGATACCTGCAAGCAAAATTCTAGTTAGAAAAATAAAAACCTCATTTTACCTTTATTTTACAATAGTACGTACTCACAATACAATGTCTCTATATACGAGATTTAACTGACTATGTTTGGCTGGCTGTCTGACTAACAGTTTCGAAAAAGATTGTGTTTATCTATATTTTAGATATAATAAAATTTTACACGACCACGACCACCTTAATAGCATTGATAGAAAAAAAAACACAATTGAAGCACATTTGAAGAACTGAAGCACAATTGACGCTGTCTGCACCTTTGAGTATTAAATCTCGTGTTTGTGCTGGGTATATCGTATAGGCCAAAGACCAGGTACCGCAATGCTTGTAGTTCCATTATATGTGTCGCCTAAGGCGAGAAATTATTAAAATTTACATAGAAAATAACTAAGAGTAGTTGGAATTAATTAATCTGATGGTGATCATTCAGGTTAGTCAAGTCTTGATGGACCAGTGGTGAAGCACCCCACATCTGAATCGAGAGATCGCGGCTTCGAATCCTGGCTCACAATTGGTGTTTGGTGTTCAAATTAATTTCGAAAGTTATGTGTGATAAATAACGATGACTGATAACTTTATGCCTGGTATGGCAATAGGTTCGCCACCTATTCCATATGGGACGTAAACATAACGGTGAGTCGAGGCTTATCAGCAACTGCCTACTCCTTTGGGTAGAAAAAGGCGTGATGTTATGTGTTGTTACTCTGATGGATAGAATTATAATAGATCATCCATAATTCTTAATGTTTTCTAATTAAATTTTAATGCTTTTCATATTATATTTGACGGAATATCGGTATTCTTAATAAGTAAATTAATCACAAGAAGCCAGTGCTTGAACAAATCGAAGCTATTGTTATACGATTTCTTGCTGACAGCAATTTAATATCGCCGAATATTGACTTGGTTCTTGCGGTGCCAATAACTAAATGGAAATCCTTCGGTTATCTAATATTTATTTTATCTCGTAAAAGAAAACGAGATATGCTCTTTATTTATTACTCGGAAAGTTTTTATACTAGCAAATTAATGATTAATTTCACTTAAAATGAAACTTTACAATTAAGAAAAAAAATTCAAGTAGGCTTTAATTTATTGGTGCGAAGTTCCAATAGAACACAAGGCATCTAAGTCTAGTCTACTAAAGTAATTGTACATATTTTTTCGTGCCAGTTATGCCTCAACTCGTATTTATTTTTCGTTACTTAAGTGAGCGAATTGGTGAAATATGGCGGAATGTGTTGCCATATTTAAGACACGAATTTCTCACACATCAATATTTATCACACATGACGATAGAATACGATCGTTTTGATCTTAAGGCCACGGAAACAGAGCTTAGAAAAACATATATAAAGTACCTTTCAGGATAGGCAGAGAGAACGGAGCACGGGTATGAGCCTTACTCGTTGCTTTGACTTTTATAACAATACATTACGCGTTCCGCAAGGACAATTTGATCATGAATAGTTTTTTACTCTATATCTGCTTAGTTAAAATGGAGCTTTTAGCTTAGCTATTGCCTCATCAAAGTTTTCTGCATTGCGGGATCATCGAAGCATTACTTATTTTGACACCGACACTCTCTTTAACGTTTCGAGTTTTATAGCCTTCATTCTTAGGTTCAAATTGAGAATTGAATCCGTTTCTAAGTAAGTCAAGTATAAGTCTCTGAGTTAACAAGAAAATTTATTCTTTGAAAATTAACAATTCTTTAATGTTGATTTTCATTATCAATTAGAGATAAAATTACTTATTGCTGTAAATCCACTTAACTACACTTGATTGCAATAAGCCGAGCTATGACATACGTGATTGGAAGGCGACTTACTGTAACAATATAGTATAGAATATAGTTTGCCTCGATAATGCGCTTACGTGGTACGCCTGTCATGTCAAAACTGCCATTACAAATTTCTTTGTTGTTAATGTTATTCAAGTATTTCTTCTGTAGTAAATACACTAACTTTTATTTTTAGCAAAGATTCATTTAACTAAATATTTTTAAGTCAGTTTAGGCCACTTTTAAATCGAGATAGCGAAGTGATGTATTTTGATTATATTTATTTCGGCAAGACCGTCTCGGTCGTTCAGTGGTTGAGCTCCCCGCTTCTAATTCAAAGGCGTGGGAGTGATTTCGTGATCACGGAAGTAACGTGAAATAAATATTGATGACGTGAAAATTTGTGCCTGGTGTACAGCAATGGGTTGTGCCACCTATTCCATTTGTGGCGTAAAGATTCGACTAGTCCAGGATTAACAGATTTTGCCTACACAAAACATAACATAACTTCACGCCTTTTGTTACCCGAAGGTGTAGGCAGCGGCTGTTAAGCCTCGTCTCGCCGTTATGTTTACGTCCCAAATGGAATAGGTGGCGAACCTATTGCCATACCGGGCACAAAGTTTGTCAGTCATCGATATTTATCACACATAACTTCCGAAAACAATTTCGAAAAGTCATTGGTGTGAGCCAGTGTCTGGAATCGAACCCCGGACCTCTGGATCAGAGGCCGTGCGCTCGCCCACTGCGCCACCGAGACTGTAAAGAAACGCTATGCCAGATGTATGACAATTGGTTCGCCAACTATTCCATATGGGACGATACATAGCGGTGATGAGAGGCTTAACAGCCACACCTTTGGGTAGAAAAGAGGCGTGAAGTTATGTTAAATTTTAAAATATTTTATACTGATGTTTAAAAATTTAATAAATGTCATTTAATTCAATAAGACTACATTGTAAATACATTAAAAACTTTTATCTTCTCACATTACAACTCTTGTCGTAAAAGTCTCCCACTTTTTATTTCAGCACAAAATTATAATTCGAAAAGTCTTTTTACTCACGGATAAGGCAAATTATGAAATGTAAAGATATTTTTCCTCTGTAGGTACTTATCCGTTTCCTAACCTTTTTAATTTTTATAACTGGTCATAAATTATACGATATTTTTCTACTGCCCTTTGACCTTAATAAAAAGGTAATGAATGACTCGCGAAGACATTTTATATGTGTTTTAACTTATTTACCGACCAACCCATTTTCCCAGAGACAGTGGGACGACCCGCTCTGCGCCATCTTAAAAGAATCACTTATTAGTGGTTCTGTAGGAGATGCTGAGCGCGCTCGTTTACGGGCTGTGGGAGAGTGGGAGTCCGGTGTTTGGCTTAAGGCACTGCCATCGCCCAATATAGGAACATTATTAGATAATACGACTTTCCGTATCGCAACTTGTCTTCGTTTAGGTGCTCCCTGTGTTTCTTCGCATTTATGTCGCTGCGGAGAGGTTGTCGACAGCAAGGGACATCATGGCCTCTCATGCGCCAGGAGCGCCGGCCGCATTTCCCGTCACGCCAACATCAACGACATTATCCGTCGTGCTCTTGCCACCGCCGGTGTACCGGCCGTTCTGGAACCGAACGGTTTGGTGCGCGATGATGGCAAGAGACCGGAAGGGATGTCTCTTTTGCCTTGGAGGATGGGTAGGCCTTTGGTGTGGGACGCTACTTGCGTCGACACCCTTGCGCCATCGCATCTTCCAAGCACGGTGGAGGTGGCCGGTGCTGCTGCTGCTTCGGCAGAAAATCTCAAGCGGCACAAATACAGAAACCTTGTAGGTGACTATGTGTTTGAGCCGTTTGGGGTTGAGACTTTGGGGACATGGGGTCCGAGTGCTCGTGCACTTTACAAAGATCTTGCAAAGAGGCTGATCGAAGCCTCTCGCGACCAGAGGGCTGGTCTATTCTTCGCACAGAGGATTAGCATTGCCATTCAGCGTGGCAATGCGGCCAGTCTTCTGGGCACGCTGCCAGTAGACCGAGATGCGGAGAAATTTGATTTCATGTAGTTTTTTAATTGTATATATTGTAAATAATGTAATTTATTTATTTGTAAATAATGTAATTAATTTACTTAATCCACCTGAATCACGGTGAGGTGTGACTATCATAAATTATAAGCTGAACCATCGACTTTATCTGCGTGTGACTTGTGAAAATTGTTGAATATATGAATATCTAATAAATAAAAGAACAACAAAACCACTTCGCACAAAGTTTCTTGGATGCCAGGCAAATATTGTTAAGTGAATTTCTGATTTGAGGAGTAATAAGTTTAAATTGTATAATATAGTATTTTTTTATTATTTATTTGAAAGTGTATGCTGTTGCTGGTGTTACGCATTGACTAGCCTATCTGAAATGATGCCTGAAACTATTGTCATTCACCAAGCTCGAAGCTGTCGGTCATCGATATTTATCACTTAATATTTCCAAAAATAATTTCAAAAACTCATTGATGTGAGGAGTATATGCCACGACTTCCTGATTTAGAAGCAGGATTTTCGAAGACCAGACCAACCGAGATTCTATCACCATTAGAAATGTAATCTTCTGATCCGAACCGATATCTTTTATCGAAATTAAACTTAATGTACAGGTTTTTAAAATGGGTTTCTTATCTTTATACAAAGTAAAAAAAATAACTTAACTTCATATTTTTAAATAAATACGACTATAACGCAAAAGTGTTGATTAAAAAAGTGTCTATGAAAGGAAGATTAATACCCCTATTGGTGGCTTCCATGAGGACTTAGCTCGACTATCTACAAGCGACTATGGTCCAATTATATACTTGTCCCTTTTAATAATGTCCGTATCATAGCTCACTTATTATATATCATTTAATGGGCTTCCCAAATTGCTTCTATTGTTCTTTTCTTAACAAATAATTTTCCCTTTTTGCTGGCGAACTCTTTGGTCTGGACTCAGCATCTAATTTCAAATATATTGATTTGAATAACTTAGATAGCTTTGTTGTATAAATCGTAACTTTTTTAGCTAGAAAATTGCGTGTACTTTTTGAAAGGAGATCGGTGTCGTGTGACATTGATTAATCATTGTTTATATTATGCTATTCCCGAATTTTTTAGCAGAATTATATCTGCTTTTAATAAAAATCAGTATATTATTGAAAAAATCTTGTAAGTTATCTTTTAAAAAACTATAGGAATTATAATTTTCCATTTTAATAAGCGATGATAAAAGATGATATGATTAGAAAGTGTGTGGACGTGGAAGAAAAGAAAACTTGTTCTGTAGACCTCAAATAGGGCAGAATCAAAAGGATGATGTTAATTTTTTGAAAGGCAGTTCAGTACTTTATCAATTTAATATGTGATGCTAAAATAACGTGAACGTCTAAAAAAGTAAAGGCACCATACAGTGCACACGTTTCTGAGTTCATGCATATTTCATAGCACGAGATCACATCTTATAAAATTATCTTGAGATGTTGGAATTAGATATATTTATGCTTGTTATTGTCTACCTTTTCATATATTTTATATTATATGTAAGGAAATTATTAAGAGATATGTTTATTTTTCTGACGTTGCAAATGATTTACCCAAAGAAAAAAACTGAGATAAAGTTTCTATATCTTTGTACAGGCACAAAATTAATAATTGTTTTTATAGTTTGCAATATAACATATCTTGCTTACTTAACATAAATTAACAATAAATTACCACCAAGTTTTAGTGAGATTTACAATATCAGATTCAAAGATCTAGCAGCACGAAAAAACTTGGAATTGACCTGTAGATATGTCAGAATTCTTGTCGTGGTATTATTTTTTTTTATTAGATGTTGTTTATCAAATTGAATGTAAAAATTACGTATTTGTGCTTGAATTAGAGCACGTATTTAAGTACAATTGTCATTCAGCTATGTATTAGGAAAAATAATTAATCAGACTTGGCAAGATTAAAGTTACTTGGCTACAATTTACTTTCGCGTGTTATTACATTACATATGAAGCGAAAGTTAAGATTAGTCACTTAATAGAATGCATTTGTTTAATACCCCATGTCAGGGCATTTAGTTGAAAATATCTTTGTTTAAAATTTATAAGTAATAAAATTAAGTAATTTTATATTCTTTTTATACTTTAAAAAGTATATAAAAATATTTTTTTTATTAGTTTTATTGTAAATAGATAAATATAGTTTTAAGAAAATTGGATTAAAAAGTCCTCAGTTGGTTCACGCACACACTGATTAATTTTGGATATTTATTTTTATTTTGGGTAATATTTCCGAATAAATGTTTTTTTTTTATGGGATAGGAGGGAAAACGAGCAGGCGTGTCACCTGATGGTAAGCAACCAACGCCGCCCATAGACACCAGCAACACATATAGTGTTACTGTTGCGTTGCCGACCTTTAAGGGATAGGAAAGGATGGGGAAGGGGAGTGGGCCTCCGGGTACCTCTCTCACCGAACGAAACGCGGCAAAAGCCACTTTACGTCGGTCTTCTGAGAGGTCGTGGTATTTCACCGGTCGAGCCGACCCATTCATGCAGCGAACTGCTTGGCTCTACCACTGTCAAACGGTTTTCGGTATATTAACTATCTGTGATATTTATTGATACTTAAAACAAGTACAATGTAGCGATAGTTTCCACAACCTATCTTTATATGACTCTACCTAAACCGTCGAGTATTAATGTCGCGAAATACTCAAATACGACTCATTTAAGGTAAATATTATATTCGTATACATGCCGTCTATCAATATTGTTTTCCAACATAATAATTATACATAAACTATATGTGCTTCTGTTTGCTTGTCATTTTAGCATTGTTGTTTATTGCACAGAAGTAAAGACAGCTGATAAATGAATTAAGAATTCGATCCCTATCCTAAAACATCATCTGCACGTAAAGATTTTATTTATACCTAATTTAAGCATCAGTTGCTTAACTTGAAAACTAGATGGCAATGTTTGTTTCGTGAAAAACATTATTACTATTGTAGCAATTGTATGCTATTAAAGCTTTGATTATTTTATAACAAATACAAATGTTTTAAATGACAAAATTTAATATGAAACAAAATGCTTGCATTTAAAAATGTATTATTTTTCAATTATTTTGGTATCAATAGCTGATAAACTAAAATTAAGAACATGAAACAGTTACTTAAAACTGAACGTGAACTGATTTTGAGTTATTATCATTTTTACAATAAACAGTCTAGATAATATGCTTATCTCAAGACTTCACTAAGGACTAGCGCCAGGCTGGTGGACGCTAGATTATGATACTATTGCCAAAACCTATGCAGAATTATTATGGTCAAGACAAAACATAATGCATTGGCCCTAAACAATAGAAAAATAAAGGAACGGCAAGATATAGTTACAAATTATAAAGTTTTGGTGTAACTAAATTTTAAACTCAACAATCAGTTTGCCCTTGTTATTATCGACGCTTTCTTGATTGGAGTGTTAAATTAAGTAAAGTAATATGTTTGAAATGGAAGGTGCTTTAAAAAACGTTTATCCGTAATAATTGTTTCAGCGAGTTTGTCACTGAATTGCCCGTCTCGAAACAGCTTAGTAACTTTCAGACTAGATTGATTACTGTTTTGGCTGACCACAGCGAGATAGTCTAGCTGAATAGGTAGTTACGTTAGTTTACTTCGGCCCCGATACGCTCGGCAAATCCCTTGTCTGAATTAGTTAAGGCGTCTCTCAAAGCCCGCAATTGGTAATCCATTTGACACCCGGTTACTGGTACGTTTATATGAAAAGACTTCTATATTCAAAATGTTTCAATCCATTCACTCATTCATTCTTATAAACATATGACTAATTGTATAACATATGATAGATAAATAGAAAGAAAAAAAAACACTCAAAATTAATAATTGAATGTGGCCGAGCGTCAGAATGCTTCTATAACAATATGAATTAATTTCCGCAATAGGAGGCACGTTTTGGTGAGATTTTTCACCGTTACCAGCGCGAACCCTCGCTGTTCGGTTAACAAATGGTGCTTATCTGTCACTCTCGAGATACGACCGCCGACGAGTTTCGGGTGTCAAAGCTTGTCATTCGACTGTGTGAGTATGGAGTACGTATATTAAACATATCGCTTTCATCAGCAGATGCTCTTTACAGGTTTCAAAGTTACGATTGTGTTTTATTTTTATGTTTTCTTTTTATTATTGTGGAAACGGGTACGTGTCTTTACATATGTATGGGTTCGTATTGTTATACCGAAAATGTCATAGCATTTCTGTCATATTGATCGATTTTATTTTATTTAAATTTTGAATTACTGTGAAATGAAAAATAAGAAATAATAATCGATGATTTTATTAACAAAATATCTAATTTCTATCAGTTGATATGTTATAAATACTTTTTTCTGGGCATAAAAAAAAACATAATTTTACACTTATTTTTATAAAGGACTAATGTTATATTTTTGAGACAATATTAAATGCTATCCTAATGTTAATAAATATGTCAGAACAGTTAATAATATTGGAACAATACCAATTTTATAGTCCAATTCGAACGACACTTTTCACGGATCATATTAAAATGAATGTCTTACGTATATCGATTACGAAAAACTTCACCTGGTGGATAAAAAAGTTTCCTTTTGCCGTACCTACACTGAATGGAATGGACCGAAGATTCATTACAGTTCACAAACAGTTAAGAAACTTTGAAAGTATGATTAAAATTTACTCCATCATTATCCGATTCAATTCCTCTAATTCCGCTATCAATTTAACATCTAGTTGTAATAACAATCAATCAAATAACTTAACAGTACTTACGTTTTATTTTTTTATTGAAAGTTTCAAGTTATTTCAATATCCATATTTCCATAAAAGAACACAAAAAATCCTCGGTTCTTGCGATACGATCAACCAGCAAACTTATGTATAAATATAGAACTTTAATTATTAAACACACTGCTGATCAAATAGGCCGTGAAGCGCGAGATGAGCTTGAGTTTCTATCGTGGACAGTATGTCTGTGTGGATTATTCGGGAGCGACCACTGCGTCCCTACTCTCATAGCCGACTGGAGCAGGGATCACATCGGAGTCTGCGTAATAGAACTCTATCAGTACAGATTGCTTGTATGAGAATAAATGCTAATAAATAAGGAAAGTCGTTTACGCGTACACGAACGCCAATGTTCTTGATTAGTTTGATTTTACCTGCTCTTTTTATTTTATAAATGTATTGAAATAGTATCTCTTAATATGGTCTGCATTTTTGATAAGATGCTCATATGAAAACTTCAAGCTATTTATATATTATTTTCCAGTCGCAAATGTGATAGTTAACGGAACTAATTGCCTACCAGCGAGCATATTTGTTTATTTTAACTTCCAGCTTATTGGTAAATTAATCTTTATAAATATTTGAATATTAAACAAAATTATTTTCTTTTAGAACTTATTAATAGATAATATCATAAAACTTTTGTTGATCAATGTGTTTTTCTTTGTAATTTGAATTACACACGGGAATTATCAGATACGGTAACGAATTCGTAACATTTTTCACAATTGTAACCGCAAAATGTTCAAACAAATGATCTCGCAAAACATTCATCATTAGCCTATTGGAGTCCACTGCTGGACATAGGCCTCTCCCAATTTTTTTTCCTCTTAAAACATTATACTATCAAAAGTATATTTTTAATAAATATCCTACGTTATTAAACTATAATAAATATCATGAATCTATTTATCGAACACAAATTGGGGTTGGAACAAATATAAAGGAAAATTTGTCATGTATACATATATTTCGGGTCCAATTCAAAACTATTGTTGGTCAAGTGTATTGAACTTACTACAGCGTTAATTAGAAAGCAGAGTATAAATGTTAGTGAATGTATGAGATGGCATTTTGAACGAGCATTCTGGTTCACGCTTTGTTTTATCTATTCTATTTTCATAATGCAAAACGGGTTATTTGCGTAGCTCTTCCGGCCGGTCTGCAAAGTCGGTTACGTTTAAACAAGAAGTTTCTTTTACCGAGTTTCATTTGCCGACGCCTCGGCAAAGGTACGTGTACTCAAAGTATGAATAGTTTGTGCCGTGAATGGTCTCTTTGACTGGCCATTAGCTTCTTTATGATAGGTTATACAATGTTTATAAAGAAACCAGCTAAACTAATGGATAATTTTCGCTTTTAATATTTGTCGGCTTAGAATTTTCAACGGCAGTTGTTTGCTTTTGAATGTATGGTGATGATTAGTTTAAAAATATCTCAAGCTTTTTGTTGGAAAATGTTATTGTAAATTATTTTTACTTCGAAACATAAATAATAATTCTTTACTACCCTGCACGTATGCTAGGAATTTGTCAAATAATTAACTAAATTGAACCATTTACTTACATCATATAGATATAAATAAATAGTTCATAATAATAAGTAGTAACATCATTCATGTGATGAATGATGTTGATATAGTTGATTGATAAGTGAATTATTTTATTGGGAAAAATGTGAATTCATCGAAATACAAGTAATTGGTGAATTGTAAGATTTAATTAAAAGGGATTTTTTTTTAATATTTTCATCAGACTAGGTATATTAAAATATGAAAATGGAAAATCTAAAATGTTTTCAACTTTTTCTCATTTATTTTTATGTGATTAAGTTTGACCATTATTATTACTGCATGTTAAATTAATTTAAGGCTGTGTTAAAAATTGCTATATAACTGGGAACCAGCGTCTCTTAAGCAGCATATATAGTAAATTGTAACAGACATCGATATACACCCCGCTTCGATTTAAAGTTCTCAAATAAGACTCTATAGAATATATTATGTTATATAACTGACAAATTATCTCTTTTATATGGTAATAAGCTATATATTTAATCACCTATTATAGAAAATAAAATTCTAAATTAGGTGTGTTAAAGTAGAATTTCCTTTGCATATGTCTTCTGGAATTTAGAATGTAATGTAAATTGTGAAGTGTAAAGTAAAATACCAATTCCAATTTTTATAATAGTTCGCATTTCGCGAACCAAAATAAATATAGTTTGGGTAACAAGGAAGACACGACTCTATTAACCCTTACCCCGGCCGAGATGAACGAGCTTCGAAAGGGTTAAGAACGTTAGCGAAGAATGCCGCCTATAAATTGAAGACGAAATTATTACGTCGATAGAATCGTTTTTTTTTTTTTCGTTTTAACCAGAAAAGAAAGGTAATGGATGGGATAATGATTTTTTAGGGGAGATCTGTGACACAATTGAAAACTTTTGTAATTGAACATGAATTAATTGTTTATTAGTCTCGGTGGCGCAGTGGCTAGCACCCCGCTTCTGATTCTAGAAGTAGTGGGTTCAAATCCTGGCACACACCAATGACTTTTCGACATTTTCGGAAGTTACGTGTGATAAATATTGATGACTGACAACTTTGTGCCCGGTATGGCAATACGAGTAGACGCAAACATAACGGCGAGACGACGCTTAACAGCCGCTGCCTACACCTTCGGGTAACAATGGCGTGAAGTTATATGTTTAATTGTTTAATTTTCTGCTCTTAAACACATTATAAATGACTTCTCGAAACTATTTTCGTAGCTAAGTGTGATAAATATCAATGACTGAAAACTTTGTGCCCGATATATGGCAATAGGTTCGCCACTTATTCCATTTGGGACGCAAACATAACGGCGAGCCGTGGCTTAACAGCCGCTGCCTACGCTTTCGGGTAGATAAAGGCGAGAAGCTATGTTATGTTATAAAGTAAAATTAAACTGGTAATGTTTTCTTACTAGCTAGAAATGCAAAATAAATATATACAATTTTCAATTTTAAATACATAATGTACTTCGCAAGCACTGTTCACTTTTGAGGTTCTTTTGGTTTTTAGTTTTTACTAACGATTGTTTTAATGTTTTAATCATGAAGTGATAGACCCTATTTAAAAATTATATTATAATGCGAAATATTCTAGGGTTTTTGGTCTTAGTAAATATTTATTTGTATTCTATATATATTCTATTATGGATTCCATAATTTTGTGTGCAATAAAATGGGAGAAATAAATAATTTAAATATTCAGTAATATTTTTGTTGTTAGGTAAGTGAACCCGTTTCTTAATCAAGGCTTCGAATCTTGGTGCATACTTCCGACTTTTTACAAGTTATCTGTCATAAATACACAGTAAAAATTGCCCTATTTTTTCGGAAAAAGTGCGAATGGTGGCATAGTTGCAGGTGTTGACTCGCAGATATAAAAGAAAGGAGTTATGTTTGAATAAATTCACCGCACTCATCAAAAATACATAGAATGTAGTTTTTGCGTACTATGTCTATATCGGTTGAAACTTATGTCGTCAATAAGTTGACTCATCTCAAGGGAAATAAGCAAAAGCAGGAAATACGCCTGAGAACTCGTACAAAATGTATCTTCGTCTTTTATTATTCATGACATTTTCTCTTGAAAATTTAATTTATATCATTTATATATCTAAATATATAAAAAGAACAATTTTATTCTTTAACAGATATCTACGGCGGCTATTTTTGTTAATATAGAAATATACAGTGTTTTTTTTTACAGGAAAAGCGAATTTCTACAAGAATGATTTCTTGAGTTGTAAATGCCTTTTTAAAATGATAATAAAAACGCAAACATAACATTTGTAATAAATAAACCTAAACAAAATAATCGTTCCTGAAACGAGAAATCAATATTAAAAGCTATCGCTTCATCCTTTTTTCCTGAAATATAACAATACACCGTCTAAGGTTAGGGTATCGACGATCCGAGGCTTAAGCTGTTCGTTGATCTGTTAGTAAAATATGCATAGCAAAGTATGTTATGTGCATATACGATTTTGTATATCGTAATATTTTAGGAATGGAATATCGGATGACATTAAAACAACTTTTAGGATTATATCGCGTTTATTTATTACTAATTTTATTTATTTCCCGACGTTTCGAACTTGTGAAAATGATCTCTGTGAAGAGTTCGTGATGTTCGAGATGAACGTGATTCGCGAAAGTCTTAGAGATAAATATGGAATATCGGATTTCATTATTTTAAAAAATAATCATCAGGTACTGAAGCAGTTATACTTAAGCAGTATTTTCATAAAAAATAATACAGAGATAAGATATAATGAACTGACTTTGACTGGTACTTGAACTAATTTTTAAAGTATGAAAAGTATTTACTGTATGACTACAATGGTTTGGCCATATGGTCTCGCGAATATTTTTGTAGATATTTTTGTATGGTCTATATTTTTTTTTCTATCACCCATAATTTTCGCAGCATCCGCGATGAAAGACATTTTATGTCTTATTTTAACACACGTAACATAACTTCACGCCTTTGTTACCCGAAGGTGTAGGCAGTGGCTGTTAAGCCCCAACTCGCCGTTATGTTAATGTCCCAAATGGAATAGGTGGCGAACCTATTGCCATACCGGGCACAAAGTTTTCAGTCATCGATATTTATCACATTTAATTTCCCAACACAATTTCGAAAAGTCATTGGTGTGAACCAGTGTCAGGATTCAAACCCGGACCTCCTCTGGATCAAAAGCCGTGTGCACGACCACTGGACCACCGAGACTACTAAATGACTAATTTTCTTGATATCTATCGCCATATTTTGAACGATACATATAGTATCTTTATAAAATGAAGCCTGTGTGTTTTTCTGTTTAAAGGCTATATTTTTGGAAAGTTTCAACAAAATAAATTTAGTTCTTTTTACGTGAAAGAGTAACAAACATACATTCTCAGTTACAAACTTCCACATTCATAATATTAAATAAGACTAACATTCGCCAGGCATACTAAATCATTGCACAAATGTCTATTAATCTGGTAAACAATCGAATCTACCCACTTGTACGTAACCGTCATCTCCCATTAGCTGAAAATGTAAAAACGAGTGTTGCATCTGAAAAATACTTAAACGTGAAAAATTTTCTTGTTCAGCAAACTCCTGTAATTGAGCGTCACTGTGCTTGCTTATGTAGCTTTGCAGGAGTTTTTATCAGCGTCGATTGGCTCGCCGGTGTCGCTAACTACACTTTATGTTCATGGTCTAAATTACCTACATTAAAGTTCTGCAAGAACTTTGTAAAAAGCTTCTCCGCAACCACGGTGCTTGTGAATGATTTCTTCTGCATATATTACGACGATACTTTTCTTTTTTTTTTAGGTGGAATAAATTTTGTAATCAAGTACTTTCATGTTTGTGTATGTGGTGTGTATAGTAAATTTTTAAAAAGATTGGATATTTTCGAAGTCAGAATTAATAACAGTTTCTTTTTCTGTTCATTACTCGTTGTCCCTTTAGTTGTCTATACAACACGATATATTCAATATATCTTTATTTTTATTAAGTCAAATCCTACTTATTATATACTAGCTTTTACCCGCGACTTCGTCCGCATAAGTTTTTTTGTTTTCTCCCGGCTGAAGTTCCCCTGCAACAATGTCCCACTATCGTATGAAAGAGCAAAACTCCCAACAAAACGACTAAAAATCACTAACTCAATTTAGTTATCTGCCTATTGCCTACCCCCTAAGAACGATGGAGTGATTATTTATTGCCTATGACCATTTCTAGGTAATCATCTATCACCATACCAAATTTCATCAAAATCCGTTCAGCCGTTTAGGCGTGAAAGAGTAACAGACAGACAGACAGACAGAGTTACTTTCGCATTTATAATATTAGTATACTCGGGTAGGAATTCAAACTTGTCGAACTCTACTTATCAGTCTGTTGTTTTAACACAAAATAACGACCTTTAATTGGTGTGTGTGTTTGTTTGTGCATTGTTTTGTATTAATTTCTGTAACTCAGGACTGAATATTACATTTCTAATTAATTATATAACATAACATAAATTCACGTCTATTTCTACCCGCAGGTGTAGGTAGCGGCTGTTAAGCCTTGTCTCGTCGTTATGTTTACGTCCCAATTGGAATAGGTGACGAACCTATTGCCATACCGGGCACAAAGTTTTTGGTCATCGACATTTATCACTCATAACTTCCGAAAATAATTTCGAAAAGTTATTGGTGTGAGCCAACGTGAGGATTCGATCCCGTCACCTCTGGATTCAGAAGTGGGGTGCTCGAACACTGTACCATCGAGACTTCTAATATAACTTTTTATTTTTTTTATACTATTAAATTATATCTACTTTCGATAATTATTCTATTAGTTCTAGTTATTAGAAGTTAGTGTCATTCACCGTTAACCAAAGGATGTAAGCAATTCCGCACACAATTGAATAATTCTCAGTTTATTTAATTTATTCTGCTCAATAAATACTGGTGCTCGAAATTTATTAGTACTAGTATATTGAGTCTCGGTGGTCCAGTGGTCGAGTACTCCGCATCTGAATCAAAAGATCGCGGGTCTGAATCCTGACACTGGCTCACACCAATGACTTTTCGAAATTGTTTTCGGAAGTTATGTGTGATAAATATTGATGACTGTAAATATTTGTGCCCGGTATTGCAATAGGTTGGCCACATTTTTCATTTGGGACGTAAAAATAACGGCGCAACGAGGCTTAACAGCCACTGCCTAGCTTTCGGGTAACAACAGCGTGAATTTATGTTATGTTAAGTAGTATATAGTGGTTAATTTTGTTTTGATTAAAAATTATCTTATAGCTAACATTTAAATAATTATTTCGATTAAAAACAGCACTTCAATTAATTTATTACACTCTAGCTTACACCCGCAGCTTCTCCCACGCAGGTTGTTATTAAAACATAATGTTGTACCGTAACAGATATTTTTTATTTTGATCTGTTTAATCCCAAGATACATTAACTCTGTGTAACTCCAACAGTTTAGGCAGCGCTTGCCGGAATGGCTCTCAGAGGGCACATTTTTTCGACTTATTTGTATCAAATAAGTCGAAAAAATGTGCCCTTATCGTTATATTATAGCAAAATTATGTATTTTTTTTTAAATTATAACCTACATATTATTCTAAAATAAAACCTATATTACTGTACAGTTTCATCGAAATCCATTCAGTGGTATATGAGTGAAAGAGTACTATACATCGATCAATCAATCCAATATCGGAATCTTTCACATTTATAATATTAGTATGATACGAAAGACAAATTATTTATTTAAGCAATAATTGAAATCTATTTTATTTTATATATATATATATATACATACAACATAATATAACTTCACGCCTTTGTTACCCGAAGGTGTAGGCAGCGGCTGCTAAGCCTCATCTCGCAGTTATGTTTACGTCCCAAATGGAATAGGTGGCAAACTTATTGCCATACCGGGCACAAAGTTGTCAGTCATCGATATTGATCACATTTAACTTCCGAAAACAATATCGAAAAATCATTGGTGTGCGCCAGTGTCAGGATTCGAACCTGCACCTCTGGATCAGAAGCCTTGTGCTCGACCAATGGACCACTGAGACTGATAGCACTAATTATATTTATATATATATATAAATTTAATTAGGAGGCAGTATTATTTAAGAGATGTACGAGTTTGAGAAAACAGAAAAGTTATTTGTCGGAAAGCCCCCAATTAGGGGCAAAGCTTTCTGGACGTAATCCAATAAAGCTACTCATTTAGTGAACGGAATGAAAGGTAAATAATTTTAGGGAAGAGCGGCCGCGGCTTGTGTGACAGACATCGTTTGTTTCCCTAAAACTAAGGGTTGAGAAATATCTCTATGAGTGCCGTCCAATATTGATTGCGAAACGTGCCGCCGGTGTAGTATTCAATTTGTTTTGTTGAACGATTGAGTCACGCAGTTCACTCTACTGATGGGTCGGCTCGAAAGTATTTTTAAAATAAGTACGTGAAGTGGCTCATGACGAGTACAATTTGATCGAGAGAAGATTTTTTTTTTTTGAATTATTCAGAAATTTATTATTATTACTTTTTTGCTACAGACCCAAGAGCTGAACAAATTGTGTTTTTTATGGGATAGGAGGGCAAAAGAGCAGGCGTGTCACCTGATGGTAAGCAACCAACGCCACCCATGGACACCAGCAACACATATAGTGTTACTGTTGCGTTGCCGACCTTTAAGGGATAGGGGATAGGAAAGGACGGGGAAGGGGGATGGGCCTCTGGGTACCTCTCTCACCGAACGAAACGCGGCATGAGCCACTTTACGTCGGTCTTCTGAGAGGTCGTGGTATTTCACCGGTCGAGCCGGCCCATTCATGCAGCGAACTGCTTGGCTCTACCACTGTTTAATGAGAAAATGGCCGATTAGAGCCATTGATATCTGTACCACCAGTGGTTCACATCTACGACATTCTATCAAAACGTTCAACATGCTGATTCTAACCATCAGAATTATAGTACAGATATAGTAAACTCGCACCATATTTCTACAATAATAACAATACTACAATACTAACAAGTCCATTATACAAAGCATTGTTCTGATCAGAATTGAATCACACGAACTAGATTATATAACGTACATGACAAATCCCATTTAAGATATTCATGATACCTGCGTTTATACACACGGATACATATAAAATTATACACACACATACTTACCCACACATCCATAATATAATATATGTAGGTTAGTAATACTTGTAGCAGCGACATTAATTGAGTTTTCACCTTCGCCGAGATAGGCACATAACGTTTCCGCGACGTGCATGTAAGTTGGTTGTAATCCTTTTGAAAGTATCACTAATAACAATGTCTGGCTTGATTATATGACTATGTGAGATTCTTATTTTAAATATTTTATGACGTTGTTTTATAACTGGACGCCTTTTTAAACCGAAAGTGTTGGCAGCGGTTGTGACGCCACAGCTCGCCACATTATTACGTTCCAAATTGAATAGGCACTGGAACTGGAACTTATTGCGTATATCGGTAACAATTTTATAAATCATCGATATTTGCCACTCACGTGCCCACTTCGATCGCACATTGCGAGCCGCCGCCGTGTGTGGCACTATAGGTCAGCAGACTGGGATGGGATGCGAAATTTCTTCGCATCCTACCCATGGGGGCAAGTTTGCTTCTCGCCGGATGATCCTGACGTCGTTGCCGACCTAGGAACCTTCAAGAAACGAGCCTATTCTCATCTGAAAGGCCGGCAACGTTGATGTGATGCCCCTGGAATTGCAGACGCCATGGGCGGCGGTGATTGCTTTCCATCAGGTGACCCGCAAGCGCGTTTGCCCCTTCTCTCATAAAAAAAAATATTTCTGAAAAGTCGTTAGTGCGATTCAAACCTGCGATTTCTTGATTCAGAAGCATATCGTAACATTATCGTCTGATTTAATATTAACATTGGATACATCAGCTGGAGAAGAATGCTTCTCCGTCATATGGAGTAATTGCAAGATCGACTGCCACACGTCGAGTACGATTAGTCCCTAATTGGCAATTACTACTTGAAATAAAAAAAAAACAAATATAATGTTATATATTCCATTTTTGTTCTATATACTATCTTATTTGGTACTATATATTTATGATTTTAATTTCAACCTTGAATATTTCATAAAAATATAATATTCTAATATTTTAAATAATAATGGACCCAAGTTAAACCCTGAAACTGAATTTATTATAATATCATCAAAAGCTAAGTTCGTAGATCAAATTATGATAATTAATTAGAAACTTGAATTGAAATTAATTAAAATTGAACATAATATATAACAAAATAAGTCTTCATCAGTGCGCCCACGTAAAAAGCCCCGAAAATGTTCTACACAACATTAATCCACAAAACATTAAAACAAATGGACCGGTTGCGTACTTCCATTTGTATATTTGAATAATTCATACTCACAATCTATAAACCAGACAACTGAGAGCATTTTACAGAACAAACAAACAAATTTTATTGATCTCACAGGCGTTGTTGTTTGTGCCTCAACAATAAAATATTTACATTTTACTTCGCAACACCTGGCCGTTGTAGACGACGCCCATCGCGGGCTTTCACATAATAACGTATGTGTTAGTATACTAGCCCAATCTAGACATACATATATGAATTAGAAAAAAGTAGACGTATATTTTATTAAAAAATAAATAACATAAATAAATCAGCATAATAAAATAATCTTCTAATATATAAAATTCTCGTGTCACGGGGTGCGTAATTGAACTCCTCCGAAACGGCTCGACCGATTCTCAGGAAATTTTGTGTGCATATCGGGTAGGTGTGAGAATAGGACAACATCTATTTTTCATCCCCCTAAATCACAAGGGTAGCCCACCCCTCAATATTTTTTTTTAATTTTTCCATATATTTCGGTTTTTTATTTTTTTTATAAAACGGGATACAAAAATACATACAACCCTAAATTTTCAACCCCCTACGATCAACCACTATTTTTTAAATTTTATTTTTTGGCAAGACAACGTTTGCTGGGTCAGCTAGTCATAATATAATGTAGAATCGTCGATTTTTCACCTCCAAACCACGGAGATGACGAAACTATTTATTTTACTTAAGTATTTTTTTCTATTACGGTGGTTGTAGTAGTTTAGCAGTCCACTTTTGATTCAGAAGGGTCTTTTTTAATCTTGACTCAGACCGATAACTTTTGCAGAATTTATGCGTGATAAGAAACAAGAAACCAAAACTAATTTAGTGTGATGAGTCCTTATTGCTGTTGCATGCCGTTGCATGCGCCATGAGTATAAAAATTGTATGCAAAAAGACACAAATAAGTCCATAACATTAAAACAACCCTTCAGGATTATATAGCGTTTATTTATTACTTATTTTTATTTATTTCCCTTACAGAAATCATTTTCACGAGTGAAAATTATCTCTGTAAAGAGTTCAAAACGTCGGGAAATAAATAAAAATAAGTAATAAATAAATAAATCCTTAATAATAATAGAATACTTCAGATTTATTTTTGAATACCACTAAGTTATATAACTGACTATCGAATTCACCAGAAATTTGTTCAGTTTAGGAACGTGAAAGTTTTAACAACACTGATTTTCTGATTTCCAGTTGCTGAATGCACGAAAATCTAGATTTTTCCGGTGTGCGTTTTTCAATTTTCATATTCTACACAGCGTTTTAAGTGGTTTAACTTTTATATATTCCAATATCGCTGTAAAATATATAGAATATTTACCAAATATACGGTTATAATGCTAGCTGGCGCGATAAGGGTAATTATAATAATTAATATCTTGGACACAATATACACAGCTCCCTCTAGTTCCAAGCTAAGCAATTAAATGCTTGTGTTATGGATTCTAGATAACGGATATAAATACTTATATACTTTTTTTTTGTAAATACATACTTATAATACATAGAAAAACACCCAGACGCCACACAAATATTCATGTTTGTCACAAATATTTGTGCTCGGGTTGGAATCGAACCCCCGACCTCATTGCTTCAGCCGGTAGTTTTACCAATGCGCCACGAGGCCCGTTGAAAATATTCCAGTTATGGTTATCATCATTATTTATTTGACGGGCCTCGTGGCGCATTGGTAAAAGTATCGCCTGCAGCACTGAGGTCGGGGGTTCGATTCTCACCCGAGCACAAATATTTGTGACAAACATGAATATTTGTCCGCCGTCTGGGTGTTTTTCTATGTATTATAAGTATGTATTTACAAAAGAAAAGTATATATGTATTAGTATCCGTTATTTAGTATCCATAGCACAAGCATTTAGTTGCTTAGTTTGGAACTAGAGGGCGCTGTGTGATTTGTGTCCAAGATATTATTATTTATCATTATCATTACATAGTATAAAACCAAATCGCTTTCTGTTGTCTGACCCCTTCTATGCTTATGTCTTTAAAACGACACAACGGATTTTGATGAGGTTTTTTTTTTAATAGAAGTTTTAATGTATAATGTAGCAAAAAAGTGATAATTTTCGAGATTTAGCAATTTAATTTCAAACGCTTGCTGAACTCTAAGTAATAAATTAAAACAATGTATTAAGTACCATCAAGTAGTAGTCTCGGTGGCGCAGTGGGCGAGCAAACGGCCTCTGATCCAGAGTCCAGAGGTCCGGGGTTCGATTCCAGACACTGGCTCACACCAATGACTTTTCGAAATTGTTTTCGGAAGTTATGTGTGATAAATATCGATGACTGACAAACTTTGTTCCCGGTATGGCAATAGGTTCGCCACCTATTCCATTTGGGACGTAAACATAACGGCGAGACGAGGCTTAACAGCCGCTGCCTACACCTTCGGGTAACAAAAGGCGTGAAGTTATGTTATGTTATGTAAGTACCATCAAAAGGTCTACAAGAAATTACGCGATGGTGTATGTCTATCTCTTAGAGATGACCCACAATGATCATTTTTATTTCTTCTGAGGCGAAACTAAGTTTGCTGGGTCAACTAGTATTTAATAACAAGAAATGAGCCAAAAAATGTAAGGAAATATTGGGTAAATAAAATAAATAAAAAATATCAACCAATTCTTGAAGTACCAAATATGTTATTTTTTTTTTAGTAAAATCGAGTGTTCACTCATTCAATTTCGGAAAAGCTTGGCAATAAACATTGTGACACGAGATTTTTTTATTTGTACCTATCAGTTTTTGATGGGAAGTAGGGGAAGTTTTAAATTGGTTTCCTTTATGATTTTGTTGGTATTAAATTTTATATGGATTTTTTTTTTAAATTTTGCTCCCCGATGAAGCTTTCGGATCAAATCGTGGCTAACGCTTATGACTTTTCGAATTTTTTCCTCAAATTAATGGATTTGGAGATCTATATGGATATGGAGAACTGACAACATTGTATACGATGCATGGAAATAAAATTTGCCAGTTATTTCATCCTGGGACATTATAATTCGGAAAATGAAAGTGCAATAGTCGCTGCTTATACCTAGAAAAAAGCGCGAATTTACAAAAAATATTGATGCATGTAGCGGTAGAGCTATGCACTTCTCCGCTAAAAAAAACGACCTCTCAGAATATCGACGTAAAGTGGATCATTCCGCATCGCCATCTGTGAGAGAGAGCTATCTGGAGGCCCAACCCCTTTGCGCCCTTCCGGTATCCCTTAAAAAAATAACCGTTAGAAATATGTGGATAAAGACATCCCTCGCCTGACTGCAGCAACTTTACGTCTATAAATTCGGTGCTGAACAGAACTAAGAGCTCAGATTATTTCACACCATTTACCCTTTTCACCTACAGCCTTCATAATACACCGACTCAATAAAAAGAAAAATTTTTTTCGTTGGCACGTTTGAAATATTCCCATCCTTTAATCGGGCTTAATCGAATTCTGGCTGATTTTCTTTTTTTCTCTTTTTTTCAATGGAAAAAAGTGTTAAAAAACTTTTTATGCCTTTGTAAAATAATTGTTTTTGAAATTTGTTATTACACGTAGCAACACGCTTCAAAAGAACCAAATCCTTTTAATTTTTTAGAGTTTACTGACATGTAGTTATAACTCGTTTGTCCAGTCTCTAAATCCTTAGTTATTCCAGTTGGAAATAACGCAAATAATCAGCATAAGGATAAGACAAAACAAATAGTGATCGATACAATGACTGAAGGAAAATTTCATAAGCGTATACCAAACTCATGTGGTCTGATACTGTTGGTTTTTACGGTCCAATCAATTCAGTATGAAAACGAACTGAATGGTATGTCAATTCGTAGTGGATTTGAAGCATTTTAGTCCAAAAAAATTTAGTTGTTTAAAGATATGATAGAGTATCAACTGATGAAATTGTAAAACAATTTTATCAGTTGATACTCTATCATAGCTCATATGATTGACAAAAACATTTTGTCCGATTCTTCTCATGATAGCACCTACAATTAGATTCGAGTTGTTTGTGCCGAACGATCGTTTCTTTTTTATTTCATGAAGAGTATAGGTAAGTATCATTAGCAATATATATATAAATTATATAGTACCTATCGTTCGGTTCTTCTCATGGTGGCCTCTACATTTGGCATCGTATTGGTCGTGGCGATTGCTTCTTTGTTCGTTCTACTAAAGTATTTCTGCCAAGTGTTAGCTTAGAGCGTTGAATGAATTGTGCCTGAAACATGATAACTATATTCTTATAGAATATTAATATTACTTGATAAATTAACAATTGTACTATATTGTAATAAAGTTATTAAGATAACTTCTTATATAGCATGAAACTGACCAGGACCGGCAGTAGTCTCATGTTTGAACTTAGTTCTTGCGGGAAAATATTTAGGTAAATGTATTTCAGCTATCTGTATCATATTGCTAAATTATATATGCTGTATATATAATCAAAACGTTAAAACGGTACAAGTTCTATAATACATGCATCCAGACAATTATTATTACATTAAATTTTTTGATTATCACATGAGGGTAGGTATAGACTACCTACTTTCTATTTGCTATGATCCTGATATAAACACTCATCAGCTATGGACACTGTTTGATTTGGTGATGGTAGGTTCGCCTAGGTCATATAGTTCTCCTTTCAGACTTGTCTTATTGTACTGCACGATTTGTTTTTGTTTGCCTACCTAAGTAAGGATTACATAATACAGTAGGTAACTTACGCAAGAGGAAATAAAATATACCACGTTGCGTTTCGTTCAGTGAGTGAGGTATCCGGAAGCCTACCCCCTTTCCCTTTTCTTCCAATCCCGCTCCTTTAAAGGCCGGCAACGCTACTTTAATACTATGCATGTTGCAGGTATCCACGGGTGGCGGTAGTTGTTTACTATTAGGGTACCAGCTTAAAAATGTGTGGTGGTTGGTCTTGTGACCTTTTTAAAAAAATAGCAATTCGTTAAATTAAGCCATAATAGCAGCTGCTTCCTTTATAAAGATCGTGAAGCCCATGGTAAGGCACTACTGTGACCCTTCTTCTGACTCTTTAATTAATAATTTTCTCCCAATATGCGATTATTATGGTTTTAATTGTAAGTAAATACTTATAATTAATATAAGGTACAAGTTTTGGTACAAGATATAACTTTCTATGTGATCACATATAAAAGAAATCATTACTCCATTATTTATTGCAGGTAAAATGTCATACTTAAATCTTTTATAAGCGAATACAAGCTATCTTTACAAAAGATGTAACAGTTTTCAAGAAAATGAAGGCAATTTGAATGTCAAGATTCTCATTCATCTTCCCTGCATAAGTTGTTGACATCTCTTTTATACCGGATAAATTGTCAGGAAAAGATATACAAAAGATACGACGAATCCTTATTTCCTGTATTATTTTAAACTAGACAAATATGATACTTAGTTGAAAATGCCAATGAAAAGAAAAGAAGCATTATATTTCAAATAGTTCTTATTTGTTAAAATTACTTTAAAAAAAGTTAAACCGACTTCTAGGAACGTAAACCACAAAATCTTTAAGTATCTGAAAACAGTACTTCTATAACTAAAAAGCGATAAGTAACGTAATTTACTAATTTGTATACTTATTATTACAATATACTAAACGTGAGACTTTAATAAAGTCATCTTTAAGTATTAAAATACTTACAATTGTCACTCATTATTGAAGTCGGTGCAAAACAATAGAATACGTTACCTGGGCTTGTGCACCGACTCCAAATATAAGTGACATTTGTATATAATACAATAGTTAAAGATGACTTTATTAAAGTATTACGTTTTGTATATTGTAATAAGTGTACAAATTAGTAAATTACGTTATTTATCGCCTTTTAGTTATAGAGGTACTGTTTTCATATACTTAAAGATTTTGTGGTTTATGTTTCTAGAAGTCGGTTTAACTTTTTTTTAAAGTTTTTTTTTTCACGAGTTTTAGTGATATTAATGAGTTGTGAACTTCAATAGAAGTTAGTTCATTTACATGGCTTTCAGTTTAACATACAGAGTACGGTAACGTTACCTAGGCTGGCATCGACTCCAAAAATAAGTGACATTTGTAAATATTTTAATAGTCTGAATTGTGTCCTAACTCCTAACCGTATAAGAGTTCTGTAGCTTCATCATCAGCGCAGCAGTATTAGACGTTGATTGAAGCATACCTCCCAAGCAACACGTTAGTCCTATATACTACTAAACAGTTTCCATCGACTAATTGCAGTACTGTTTCCCAACTCTCAACCGTTAAGGAGTTCTGTGGCTTCTTCATCAGCATAGCAGCATCAGGTGTATATTCAAGCACACCTCACAAGCAAAACGCTAGCCCAACATACTACCGAGTAGCTTCTATCGACCAATTAAAGTGCAGTCTTCAAACTCCTTACCTTTGAGGAGTTTTGTAGCTTCTTCAACAGCACAGCAGCATCAAATGTTGTTACCATAAAGGATATCCCCTATACATCACTATTACGTAACAAAAACACCATACTCGCATACAATTTTTGATGGATGCCTTCGATTTCTCCAGGTTTCCATCATCAGATCCTGACCTGGTGAAAATGGGACCATCTCGAAAGTGAACTACACAACTATACAACAAAAAAAAATTTGAAATCCGTCCAGAATTGACGATAATATCGGTGAACAGACATAAAAATATATATATATATACAGACGAATTGAGAACCTCCTCCTTTTTTCGAAGTCGGTTAAAAACGTATTACTTTCATGATTGTAATTATCAAATGTATATATATATATATATATGTCTGAACTACTAGAATCACCAATAATTTACCTTGAGTACATGCCACAGATGGTTAGTAAGAAGTACATTTTAAAATAAAAAAATGCGGCTTAATAACAAATTACTAAACAAAATCTATTACTATAAAAGTTATTATAGTACTATACGTACTGTTACGAAGCACCTTATTATTTAGTTAAGGTACAGAGAAAATAATTAAAACTCAAATCGTGATGTAACAAGATAGTTGGTAAACTGATTCCATCACAATTTTATCTTTTAACTAAGTGAATTTAACTAAAAGGGGAAAGCTAAGAAAAAAAACTGAGTTTATTACTAAAACATTTTAAGTTTTATTCCTTTCTGTAATTGGAAGCAAAGTACTGACTGGTAGAAGGACATCTTCGAATTTCTTCATTAACTTTTGTAATAGGATAATAAGAATTGTCTTGCGAGGAAATGTAATGGATTTGTTCAAGTATTATTTATTTGTGCGTCTTTGAAATTTGAGAACTATATAATGTCCTAAGTTAAATAATATTATTAAATTATATATTATTATTATTAGTTCGCTGCATGAATGGACCAGCTGGACCGGTGAAATACCACGACCTCTCAAAATAAAATATCGGCGTGTGGCTCGTACCGCGTTTCGTTCGGTGAGAGAGGCATTCGGAGGCCCATCCTATTCCCCTTCCTTTCCCCTGCTACTCCTTTAAAGGACGGCAATGCACCACGGTGTTCATGAGTGGTGAGAAGTTACTTACCACCAGGTGACCCACTTGGTCGTTTCCCCTCTTATCCCATAAAAAAAAAAAATAGAGAATTACTTGTCTTGAAACTCTTTTCAGTTTTAGGGACCTTTTTCTTCAATTCAGTTCTCTTCTTTGTGTTGATGTTTAAAAACTATAAATATTACATTACTTACATAAAAAGTCCATTATTTTAACAGTGGTAGAGCCAAGCAGTTCGCTGCATGAATGGGCCGGCTCGACCGGTGAAATACCACGACCTCTCAGAAGACCGACGTAAAGTGGCTCATGCCGTGTTTCGTTCCGTGAGAGAGGTACCCGGAGGCCCACCCCCCTTCCCCGTCCTTTCCTATCCCCTATCCCTTAAAGGTCGGCAACGCAACAGTAACACTATATGTTTGTGTTGCTGGTGTCCATGGGCGGCGTTGGTTGCTTACCATCAGGTGACACGCCTGCTCGTTTGCCCTCCTATCCCATAAAAAAAAAATGAAAATTGAATTTTTAAAAATATTATGCAGATGTTTTTTAGTTTTACATGAGAACAGTCGAATAGTCGGGTCGAAAGTATTTTTACCTAGTATCCAAACAAAGTATTATGAAAGTTTGGCGCACAAAGCGGAAATTGTCACAGATTGGCTGAAGTTTTGATTGCCAGAGCAAACTGAAAATTGCACTTTTCCAGACATCGATTGAAATCGATAATGATATTGGTTGAGTATAGGAAAAACTTTAGAAAAATTCCAATATGTAGAACAAGGGAATGGGTAATATGTTATGATATAATGTCGTCATGTAAAGTTGCATAGTTTATGTGAAAAGTTTTAGAGACACGACGTTGGAACTCTTAGTGCTTTGGAGACTCGAAGACAAGTGCTGGAGACGTGACGCTTCCCCATTTAGTGACTTGGAATTTCACCTAGACAAATATACTTCACGCTCAGCAGGAGACGGATTTCCTTGTTTATTATACGAATAGCTTTTGCTGTACTGAAATATATATAAATTTGTTTTAACTGCAAGTCTATGGACTTGTTGAGTAAATACTTCTTAGCTATGAAGTGCTCTCTACTGATGCTAATATTAACTCTGTGGATTATTAAAAACTTTTTGTTTAGTTTAAAAGACTTTCATTTCGAGCTGTTCATTTGTATTATCGTAATATTTTTTTGAATCTGTCACGGATATATCTCCATTCATATCAGTTTATGTTTAAAATCTCAATATCTCAATCTCAATTAAAATTATAATGTCTGTTTGAAAGCTCCTAGATTTTAATTTTGGCAATACATTAATGAATTTTGGAAAAAACTTTTCCTGAAATTTTCATCTATTTGCTGAATATTTATATGCGATAGAAAAAACTGCAGCGTACCCCTACTCATAAAAAGAGTTTCAATGTATAGTAAAACTTCATTTATTACAATCGAACCATTTTATATTAACATATGTCTACGGTGGTTGAGCAATTAATAAAGTCGATATGTTATATAGAAAACTTTTACACGTTTATCAATGTTTAACAATTCCGTTGCGTACCCCCACAACCACTATCTGTGTAAAGGGACGGAAAACAAATGTAAAATCAACCCTTAAAGTTCTTGTTATTTTATTGAGTTGTCGTTTGTGAATCAGAAACGTACGAATTGATACGAGTTTTGGGCAAAATCTGTTCCTGTTATGCTTTTCTAGGAATAATTAAAATTATTTGCCTACATTATTTGAATATATTTATATCTATATAATTTAAAACCTTTATGTTATGGGAAAAAAGGGCAAACGAGCATGTGTGTCACCTGATGATAAATGTCTAGTGTCGTTCTTGCATTTTGGAACACCGAGAGGGTCACAAATGGAATAAGATTTAGGATGGAAAGAGTAACAGAGAAGTAATGGGAAAGGTGTGGACCTTTTGATATTGTTATCACCGAATGTAAGTAAGTGTAATAAGACAATTAACGTCGATATTCTGAAAGGCAGTATTATTTCATCGGTCGAACCAGCCCATTCATGCAGCGAACTCCGTGGCTTCGTGGCACCACTGTTCGTTTATACCAGCTACTGCTATTAGATTATTTTAATCGGAGATAAGGACCCACTCAGAGTAATATCATATAAATCGTTACTCTTGTCATACTTTAGAAACTTACTTTTTTTTCTTATCGTTTTATTTCTCTTTCGAAAGGATCAGTCTAATCAATCGAGACATTGTCGATTTTTTTCGCTTGGTTAGTCATTTTTATTGAAATACCAATAAATAATTTACGAACGTCTTAGATAAATTAAGTTTAACTCAAAAATAACTGATGAATTGAAATAAGATTAAGTTAAGTATTGGAATTAATATCATTTTTGTCAGTTTAACATTTTATTTTATACAACTCAATACATATAATATTTGATAACACATAAAAAGATAGTTAATGTGCAAAGACCTGTTTTCAAGCTTTTTAATAATTATTTGTAATTATGAATATTAGCTAAATCAGAAAATATATCACCATTTGAAATATTAAATTAAATTTGAATAATTCAAACACTTTTTTTTTTCTTTAGCGCCTATCCACTATAGATAACTTATTCTTAGGAATCTGAATGCTATAATGATAGCGTCTTATTGAGCAAACGTGATCATATATTCAAACGCAAAATTACAAACATCTGTTGGACGGTTTTGACGCAATAAAAGCATCTTTGTTCGCTGTTCTCAATATGCACCTTCCGCGTTCAGCGCGTCTAACGTTCTGGGTTGCGGAATCAACTTTTGAGTACTTACCACATGTTGGAGAATATTGAACTGTAATAATATAGCTATTGTTTGTTATTACCATTATATAAGTATAGTATAAAATAAAGCGGCTTTTCGCTGTCTGTCCCCTTATAAGCTTATATCATTGAATCTACTCAGCGGATTCAGATGCGATTTTTTTTAATAGTTAGAGGGCGTCAACGGAGTGGTTTTTATCTATAATTCATGTGTGATTTAGAAAATGTAATAATATCGAAATTTACTCATTTATTACTTTTGATGCGGAACGAAGTTAGCCGGGTTTTAAAATAAACAGCTAGTTTAAAATAAACTAGAAATAAATATTGATGAATTGCTTGTAGACAACAGCCATGAGTTTTAGTTATCATTTTAAATCTGAGACGTGAGACGAAGTCAACTTATTTCCATTAGTCAAGTGAATCAATTTGAAATATCAATACGCCTATTTTATCACTACATAGTATAAAACAAAGTCGCTTTTTCTGTCCCTATGTCCCTTTGTATGCTTAAATCTTTGAAACTACGCAACGGATTTTGATGCGGTTTTTTTTAATAGTTAGAGGGTGTCAACGGGGTGGTTTTGATCTATAATTCATGAATAGTGTAGTGAAAAAAAATGATAATTTTCAAGATTTAAAACTTTAATCGAAAACGCTGCCTGAACCCTAAGTGATAAATCAAAACAATGTACTACATTATTATACACCTTTAAAAGGTCTATAAAAAAGTCCGCAAGGGCATATGTCTATGTCTTAGGGATAACCCACAATGACCATTATTATTTTTTTACTTTTTACGAGAAATAATGACTTATTTACGAAGCAATTTTAAACATTACAGCATTAATTTTCATCCAGTTAAGTGTCTTAAATAGATTGTGCTTTTAATATAGATTAATATAGCCATTTACAGCATGTAATTTAATCTAATATTTACGAAGATATTACAGTATTAACATAGAGGTACATAGCAGTTGCGTTTGCGCGCCAAAACGCGTGCCGATAAATAGCACAAATTTAACTTTTTAAGATCCAAATATTACTAATTTATTTCTTTTGATGCGGAACGAAGTTCGCCGGGTCAACTAGTAACAATATAAACTTAATTTTACCCTAAAGTTAAACTGAGGGTATATTTCATATGTAGTTGCATATTTCATAAGGAGGTTTCAATAAAAAAAAAACTTATCAATTCTGATAAGCCAACCTTTACTCTGAAATGCTAGAGTCAAAACTAATTATAGCCAAAATCGAGTCGACAAAAATGGTAAAAATCTCTCTTATCTATATACATAGCTTATCTATCTTCTCTATATACATGAGTTTCTTGCCCGATTCTTCTCATGATAGCCCCTACACTCGGAATTGGGCCGCTCGTGGCGATTGCGTCCGTGTCTTTTTTGTTCCACGGAGGCACTTTCCACAAGCGCTCGTGTTTGTTTTTGTTTGTTTTTTTTTATTTAATTTTAAATCATAATGTTATCTGTACTTGTTGACTATTTTTAAGTGTCTGTGAAGACCTATAAAAATAAAGTTATTTTGACTTTGACTTTGACTTAGCAAAATTTTACTGTTAAGTTTCTTATTAATTTAAAATAACAAATTTTGCAAATAACTATTTTTCATTCATACAATTGAACAATCGTCTTATCTACACAATCTAAATTAATATTGAGTGATAAGAAAACAGCTTTACACAGATACTTACATACAGATTATGAAAACAGCGAACAGCGGTACATGTTTTATACGTGCGGTGTAAATCAGGAACTAGTTGGCTTGATGTGTCCGTATCCAAAAATATTTTTTCAATACAGGAATACATTTATGATCGTACGCGATGTGTTAAACGATAAATTGTACATGTATGTATATGTTTAATGGCCGAGTTTATATTTGGACATACACGGCTACACGCTCAACGTATTCTAAATAACTCCTTAGGGGCCATCCACTAATCACGTGAGGTTAGAAAGGGGGGGGAGGGTTCTAACAAAAATCACTATATATCACGAGGGGGGAGGGCGGTGTAGTAAGATATCACGTGTATTTATTTTATCCATCTTATTATTAGAATAAAATAGATTGGTGTGAGCCAAGATTCGATCCCACGACTTTCTGATTCAGAAGCAGGCCGCACGAGTACTCGACCAGCGAGGTTGATGATGAATTAAAAATAATACACTAAAAATTTTAAGATTCTTTGTATGTATTAAAAATACACGTGATGTTGGATAGGGGGGTGGGGGGGGGTTAGTTTAAATGTCACCACGAATCACCATGGGGGAAAATGATGAAAAAAACATCACGTGTTTAATGGACGGCCCCTTACACCGTTTGTAATATAGGGATAGTTTAAAAATAACTTTGTGTTGATTCCCCTTGTAAGAATATGCCTATTGTTTTATTTTTTATATTCCTGTCAAGGATTCAGCGAATACTGTTGTCATTATCAATACTTTTTAATGGAACATTTACTATGTATTATGTCATTGTAACGGTAGGTTGTTACAGGTTACTATACTGGTGGCTGGGTGTTATATTGTGAGCTGGTTCTTCGGTGATGGTGGATGAGTGGTCGATTAATGAAAGATGTTATTACGATCTTGTCATCTTTATTTGTGTCAGCGACAACTGTGTGTCGCTGCACAACGACCACTACAGCATACTGTGCGTACCGTGGTTATATACTATTGATGGCACGTACATGTACGTGCCATGAGGTGTAGTATCCCTTACATCATTAAAAAAGTTAAATAGGTTGCAGAACTTTTTGCCATAACCTGGGCACAACGTAGTCAGTGTTCGATAATTCTCGCATATTAATTCGAAAAGAAATTCTTAAAAGTTATTGTTGTGATCTAGGATTTGGTGTCCCGACTACTTGATTCAGAAGCGAGTTGCTAGAACTCTACGCTACCAAGACATAGAAAAAAGTAAAAAAAAGAAAATAAAAATTGATGATATATTTATGCTATAATAAAATATTAATACTATTTCTAGAATAATACATGGACGTAACTTATCATTAAGTGTCATTGGCTAGACAGTATTCAAATACATTGTAGACTAGCTGTTGCTCGCAACTTTGTCTGCGTGGAAAGCAAAAATACTAAGCCTGTGCTGCTTAATTGCTAACCCCCAACTTGTGATATCGTGATAATATTTAGCCTATGTGTTGACCCGACCTCTTGGTTATATCTATGCAAAGTTCGACATAAAAACATGCAGTACATTTAGAGTTTATCCGTAGCAAACATACAGACAAACAAACAAAAATTCTAATAAACATATTTTTTGGCTTGATATCGATTGTAGATCATATCCCAAGTATTTAAAAAACAATCCATGTACAATTTCAACTTTCCTACGAATTTATTTTAATTAATGTACATAGTATATTATCTTATATCTTTAAACGAGCAATTCTTGTATATATATATATAATTGGAATCTCGGAATCGGCTCCAACGATTTTCATGAAATTTAGTATATAGGGGGTTTCGGGGGCGATAAATCGATCTAGCTAGGAATCATTTTTAGAAAATGTCATTTTATCGTGTTTTATCGATAATCAACATAAAAATAAAATAAAATATTGTATATATATCTTTTCTGTCAGTACGATCGAAAAATATTATTCCTATTTCATCATTTTATTAGTATGTAATTCGTACTTATATATAATTTCAAAAAACAAAACATACCGAGCAAAGCTCGGTCATCTATACTTTATTTTACAAAATCAAACTACACCAAATACCTATACCAGCTGGGATTCAATTATAACCTAGTAACTAAATAATTTAGTTTATAATTTTGTTATCGTGAAAATACATATTTATGAACTAATGAATCAAATCAGTTCTGTTAATTACACAAAGCATTTGATGATAACATAGTTAATAATCTGTCTGTTAGATTTAATATTATTGTTTGCAACATAATTATTATCATTATCATCAATATACATACATAACTTCACGCCAAATCCTTTGCGGGGAAGGTAGAGAGTAAACAACAGAATAGGAAACCTATATCTGCTCACTGCTTATTATATTTTCACAAAAAAAATATTCTGATTTATATATAGATGTACTCATTAAAAACAATTCTATTTGTCTTGTCATATTTTTTTCATTATCTTGATATTTACTATCATGGGATGTTTTATTTGATAAGTACATTATTTTATTAGGTTAAACTATTCGGATGGTCCCCCGAGCGCGACGGGTGGCAGGCGCGTTGCACCGCCTGTGGCCTTGTACGGGGCCCCCGTTTGGTCGTCGGAGGCGCCGCCGGACGCGCGCCTCTTTACAGCGCACGGTCGGTCGGAGCTGTTTCGCCTGTGGGAGCCTCGCCGAGGCTCCCCGAGGATGAGCACCCCTCGTGACAGAGGGGAGGCGACGGCGGGGTGGACCAGAGGGGTTATCCGCATCCAGGACCACCCCAACGCCGGAAGAAGGCCACCGCGAGGTTTTAGTGGGTAACTCTAGGATCGGATTGCAGTTTACTGTTTTGGGAGTCCCACATTACCCCCTGCTGTACCAGGCAGTGGGTGTGCATAAAGCATTTCCTCGCGTTAAAAAAAAATAAGGTTAAACTATTCTACACTACATCATCGATCTTTCAGTCTTATGGCCTAAGATGGCCCAGGTCCAAACCTTGATATTAGGTCTTTACCTATGAAGTTGCCGTTTTGTATTAAAAAAATATGTTTTATGATGACTACAATATATAGTAGAGTACATTTCTTACTAGGTATGTCATGAGTGATAAGAATTAGTGATAACAAATAGAATAAAAAATCAAACATCAGCTGACATCAATAACGTCAAATTTCAGAAACTGATGGTTTTTTAATTTGGATCAAATATTTAAACGTTTTGTCCCGTTTCACCGCGCAACGCAAAAACAAATATAAATTTAAAATAATTCTTGTCAATAAATGATATATTTACATATCTCCCGTGCCAATAATAAACTCAATGTACAATAAAAGTTAATGTTACGTTAGTTACTTTCATGGAAATTATCAATAAATTTTATTTCAATTTATTTTACATATTCAGTATTTATTTTCAAAAGAGCCAAAGTAAATGATTTTGTCTCTGCTGTTGTATGCAAAATTAAATTTGATCTTGTTTAAACATTGAATCGAACATTTATATGAATAATTGGTATTGCATTATGTATTACCTGCGGTACATGTTGGAGGTCCGCTGTTCCATGTTAATAGCCGGTTAAGACCTTCTACATACAAATTAATTCTACTAGAACTATCGTGTCACAACTGATAGGATTGATAGATGGATTATTGGAACCATTTCTTACTGGAAATATATAATCAATAATCGCATTGGTATAGGGTAACACATTCGTGTTTTTACATTATCTGAAATCCAATTGTTAAATTTATAAGGCGCTTAAAAGACTGCGGTGGAGCCACGACAGAGTATTCTCAGGAAATCGTACACATGTCATGTTTGTTCGGTAAAAAAAATATTCAGAGGCCAATCTCTCCACTTCTATGCCACTTCAGACCTCTATTTTACTAGAGTAATGTCACCGGTCTTTATGTTAGAACATAAAGATCGGCAACGCAACTGTAACACTATTTGTGTTGCAGGTGTCCATAACTGGCGTTAGTGGTTCATATTAGATGACCCGCTTGCTCTGTTCCGACTATCCTATAAAAATTTAATACAAGTTAACGCTTTTTATTTACGCCTGAAGAGATAGGCAGCGACTATTATCCCTCGACTCGCCGAATCGCTATGTTATACCCAAAATAGGAGTGGTGGCGAGCTTGCCATCTTTATTTATGTCGTCGATAAAATTGTGTCGTCGATCATGTACACATATTTATCACATCACATCATTGGTCTGGAGCACGGAGTCGAACCCACGACTTAAGAAACAGACGCGGGGAGCTCGACCACTGGACCACCGAGATGTTAAACACATACCGACATTAGAAAACAACAACTTTTTTATTTTTTTATTTTATGGGATAGGAGGGCAAACGAGCAGGCGTGTCACCTGATGGTAAGCAATCAACGCCGCCCATGGACACCAGCAACACATATAGTGTTACTGTTGCGTTGCCGATCTTTAAGGGATAGGGGATAGGAAAGGACGGGGAAGGGGGGTGGGTCTCCGGGTACCTCTCTCACCGAACGAAACGCGGCATAAGCCACTTTACGTCGGTCTTCTGAGAGGTCGTGGTATTTGACCGGTCGAGCCGGCCCATTCATGCAGCGAACTGCTTGGCTCTACCACTGTTAAAATAGCACTGTTACCATCAAATAGCGGATGTTGTTCCACTGTTAGTTAACAGAAGTGAATATTACTATCCCAAAGTGTTCGGAGAATTAATTTTATCTAAACTAATGTTTATTGTATGAATCCCAAACAAACATAACAAACTTTATAACCTATCACGAACTACTCTCCGCATATAATCCTTCTGAAAGTAACATACTTCGTAACACCTGTACCCACTCTCATGCGCCTATCCTTTACATTAATTACTTATGTAAACGTAGTTTTACAAAATGATAATCACGGAAATGTAAATAGACAAATATATTATTTTAAATAAAAATACAGTATTAGAGCCAAGCAGTTTGCTGCATGAATGGGCTGTCTCGACTGGTCAAATACCATCACCTCTCGGAAGATTATCGACTAATCAACGTAAAGTAGATCATAGCGCGTTTTTTTCGGGGAGAGAGGTACCAGGAAGCCCACCACCTTTCCCCATCCCTTCTTATCCTACTCCCTTAAAGGTCGGCAACGCAACTGTAAAACTATATGCATTGCAGGTATCCATGGGCGGCGCTGATCGCTTACCATCAGGTGACACATTTGCTCGTTTGCCGTTAGATATGATTCTCACCAAGCTATAACTTAAGCTATTATGGCTCGACCAGTTATATACCACGACCTCACAGAATATTCATGTAAAGTGGAATTTCGTTCGATGAGATAAATTCGGTCATTTTCCCACAACGTTTCTTTACCAGCCACTTAAAAGCCGGTAGCGCAACTGTATTTGTGTTGCTGATGTCCAGGCCGTGCATGTGAAGGGTGACCGCTTGGTCGTATGCCTCCATCGCGCACAAAACATTCTGTATTGCGATATTAGACTTTGAGGACGTTTTTACATGAGGTAAATTGTAAATTTCCAATACTACCACATTTAAGAACGAAAGAACTGCCCACCCTACCCTGTATAAAAGACGTGAGGTTACAACAATCTGTAGCAGACAATAATATCGCTCCTAAAAGCCAGTGCAATTAAAATTTAGCAACTTGAGGAGTTCTGTTAACACAATCGTTTAATTGAACTGTCAAGATGAGAATTCAGATGGAACACAAGCTTTAGCAAAATATTTGATATTGCTCAAATATTAACAGTAAAGTTGGGTTGTTGGGCTTATTTCAACTCATAATGGAAAATTTTCAAACTCACCTCAATTGAATTCTACAAGACTGTAAAACATTTTAGTTCCGTTAAAATATAATAAATTATCTGATAATTATACAATATCTTTAGGCGCAATACACAGAGCGCCTTCTAGTACTAAATTTAGAAACCAGTTGCTTGTGCTAAGGTTACTAGACATTGAATAATAATATATATATATATATATATATATACTTTTTTGTATATTCATGCGTATAGTATATAAAAACACTGGCGTTAAATTTTGTTGTTCGTTATTACGCTTTTACGCCTGAATATTCATTCGGTGATACCGAATAGGACGTAAAATAATTTTGATCTCGCTACGATTGTTGGGGCGCAACAAACATAAAAAATTACAAAATGTACCAATAATAGCAGGAAGCTATAAGGTCGAAGTCGAGTCTTGCAGTTCGCTGCATGAATGGGCCGGCTCGACCGGTGAAATACCACGACTTCTCGGAATACAGGTGTAACGGATGACGTTACTGGTGATTATTCCACTGGATGACGGTATATCGTGAGTGGTGCTTCTTCCATGATGGTGGTTGAGCGGCCGGTAAATGAAAGACGTAATTAGAATCTTGTCATGTTTATTCGTGTCAGCGACAACTGCCTGTCGCTGCACGCCGACCACTACAGCATACTGTGCGTACCGTGGTTATATACTATTGATGGCACGTACATGAACGTGCCACGAGGTGTAGTATCCCTTACACAGGCGTGAAGTGCCTGTTGCCGCGTTTCGCTCGGTGATAGAGGTATCCGGAGGCCTGATCCCCTTTCCCCAACCTTTTTCCGGTTACTCCCTCAAAGGACGGCAACGCATCATGGTGTGCATGGGTGGTGAGATGTTACTTACCATCGCTTGCCATCGTTGGTAAAGGTGTTCAGGTGTTCGTTAGCCATCCTAACCCATAAAAAAGAACAATTAAATAACGCTATCAAATTTAACAAATAACACCTTTTTGTGTAAGCTTGCAATGTTCCTTAATCTAACTGGTAAATTGTTACACTAGTAATAAAATACTGATAAAAGAGTAAAATTATGATATAGTTCTTGCAACTTTAGTGCATAAAAATTCGACATCGTCTAACAACAGAACTGTTTCATTAGTTTCCTCCACAACGAACCGGCAAATGACTCTGATTGTTGAATTTATTCCGCCCGTAACTTCTTTTCATGAGTTCCTTTGGAAAGTGTCCAACTATATTTTTTGCTGTGTTTTGAGTTAATAGCCTTCACAAAAATTGCATGGCACGGCTGCATTTAACAAACTAACAATTTGTTATCCTTTTGCTACTTGTGATTTGTCTACAATATGAACTTGGAAACTTGTGAGGGTTGTGCTGTTAATTTTCAATTTACTCATAAGGTTTGAGTAAAAGGGCCTTAATATATTTGGCTAAAATCTGTATTTAAGGGTCTGCTGAATCGTGTATATGTATATAAATTAATTTTTCAAAGATAATTATTGACTAGGACATCGAGAGGTGACATCACAACATCAAGTTTTAATGAAATGTCAAAATTTGTCCAACAAAAATAAAAACTCTAAATTATTCGCAGAATTTATATGCAACTATATTATATGCTTCCAGTCTAGCAAAAGTAACTTACATGATCACAGCTGGTTCTCTTGATATAAGCCGATTTGTGCCTCAACGGCTTAACAATACTGAGAAACTGTATATTGTGTTAGTTCGAGTTGATATATTTATTACTAGCAGACCGCGCGAACTTCGTACCGCTATATTTTATACATTTACCACTAAAGCCTTCCTCGATAAATATCTTTTAACTATTTATCTTTTTTCATGGGATAGGAAGGTAAACGAGGAAGGTGGTAGAGCTAAGCAGTTCGCTGCATTAATGGGCCGGCTCAATCGGTGAAATACCCCGTTGCGTTCGGTGAGAGAGGTACCCGGTGGCCTACTGCCTTCCCCATCCCCTATCCGTTATAGGAGCAACGCAACAGTAACACTGTAAGTGTTGCTGGTGTCTATGGGCGGCGTAGGTTGCTTACCATCAGGTGACACGTCTGCTCGTTTGTAACATGATGGAAAGTAACTTCTCACTACCCATGAACACTGAGGTGTATTGCCGTCCTTTAAGGGAGTAATTTTTTATTATATAAAGATTTTGAGGTAAATATACTATTTTTTATAGAATTTAGAATTTCTGTACCCGATTGACGGTCCTCGTGGCGCATTGGTAAAACCATCAGCTGCAGCAACGAGGTCGGGGGTTCGATTCCCACCCGAGCACAAATATTTGTGACAAACATGAATATTTGTGTGGCGTCTGGGTGTTTCTATGTATTATAAGTATGTATTTACGAAAGAAAACTATACATGTATTAATATCCGTTATCTAGAATCAATAACACAAGCATTTAGTTGCTTAGCTGCGAACTAGAGGGCGCTGTGTGTATTGTGTCAAAAAATAATAATAACAATTTAAGAGGCTACTAATTTGAACCATGTAATAACCTTTATTGGGATTTTGGCACTTTCTATGAATATTGATAATACCTTATCTCCAATGCAAATTTTAGCTATTGATCGTATTTTTACGGCGGCGAATGATATTATCGCGGATAAATTTACTGTAATCTTGCTGTCTATATGTCATTGAACAGATCGGGTGCATGGCTCATGCGGCGGTCACCCACCGACTATCTCCTGGAAGGATGGTCAATAATTATTATCCCTAAGATGTCTATCCCAAACGATTATCATACTTTGTCACATACACAAATCGACTTATAATGGGCACATCACCTTTATATCATTATTAAATTACATCAACTTATACTTTTTAGAAGGTAATCACATTTTTCAAAGATTTGAATGGACCTATGTAATACATTGTTTATTATACTTGCTTGTTACAGTCAGTACTATTTATTGCACAACTTCAGTAAAGGTTTTCCAAAATTACTTTTACACTATGACATGGAAATTTCTAAATATTGATCCTTACTTTTATCGAGGAAACTGTGCTATTTATAAAAATAAGTGCCACATTAAACCACTGTGAATAAAATAATACTAGCTGAATTTTGTACCGGCATTTTAAATGCGTTAGACTATTAAAAAAAATGTCGCTTCACTTCTATTGATCGAAGCGAAGTGTTCATTGATCAATGACCTATTTAACACTGAATAAAAATGATGATGATGATGATGAATGATGATTATTGTGTCAACCAAACCATCTAAAATAATGAAAATTCACTTTCAACTTAATGATTCATTTGCTGTTATTTTTACGTTGATTCTTACAAATATTACAAGAAAGCGTGCACAAATTCCATATGGGGGCCGTCCATTAATCAAGTGATGTTTTTTTCATCATTTTTTGCCCCCCTCCCCCATGGTGATTCGTGGTGATATTTAAACTAAACCCCCCTCCCTATCCAACATCACGTGTATTTTTAGTACACACAAAGAATCTTAAAATTTTTAGAATATTATTTTTAATTCATCATCAATCTCGCTGGTCGAGTACTCGAGCGCCCTGCTTCTGAATCAGAAAGTCGTGGGATCGAATCTTTGCTCACACCAATCTATTTTATTCCAATAATAAGGTAGAAAAAATAAATACACGTGATATCTTACTACATCCCCTTCCCCCCTCGTGATATATCGTGATTTTTGTTAGACCCCTCCCCCCCTTTCTAACTTCACGTGATTAATGGATGGCCCCATGCCTTTATATGTATGTATTAGTGTTTATATTTTTATATTACTTAAATGTATTTAAAAAAAAATCTTTGTGGAGAACGTCAATTTAATAACGAAGAAAGTGCTATTAGACATCAAAAGATTAAGTAGAAATATAACGACGTATGTTGCCGTTCACATATTAATATGTTAGATGTTTTGAAATGTAAATAAGTACAATTACATAATAAATGGTATCTGGACGGCTCAGTGGTTCACCATCCTGTTGACGATTGAGAAGTCTCGAATTCGTATAAAAATATATTCTTTTTGAAAGTTATATATAGGCAATGGTTTCTTGATAAAATTGTGCTCAGTATGAAAATACTCGCAAGATTCGCCACTTAATATAATGGAGCCAAAAATTTGGCACAGATAAGCATAAATAGCCTGCATTCAGTTAATAAGAGCATATAGTTACAACAAGAAAAAATACTATAGAATAAATTATTAAGCATTATAGGATCAGGTTAATTCAGGTTAGTCAAAATTTAACCTGTTTTATAGATGATATAGACCTTTTCCTATATAGGTCTTAACATAATTTTAACCACTTAAATAACAGTGTTGCAATACAGCAATAATTATTATTGGTACCAACACAAAATATAATATATAAGACCGATTAAAATTAACCCAATTTTAGGGACATAAAAAGCATAATATGAAATAGAAATTAAAATATTTGTGATTTATCGTAAAAGATCACGAAATCTGTATATTCAACTAAACTTACTATCAAACTGTAAGCACTTAAGTAGTACACAGGTACATGTGCCAGTTTTGCTTACACATCCTTTTGAAAAGATGAGAAATAGTCCCTAGACGAGGTCTCAGCAAGGTCTCGCCATTAATCATTTATTTTCTGTAGTAGCATTGGATTTGACCTGTTTGAACTTTGTGTCGTCTTAGACTGCCAATTTTGGATTATATTTCCATTACTTCCAATAAAATTGGAACGGTAAGTATTATGTCTGTAACGTAACTTCTAGCCTTTTTCTTACCGAAGGTGTAGGCAGATGCTGTTAAAGCCTCAAATTACTGAATTGTTACATTACGTCACAAATAAAACAAGTGGGGAACCTACTACCATTACACCGTTAAATAATTCTAATCGTAATCGGAGTCGTTTGGTGTCACACTCAAGAATCGAACCCACGGCTTCTGAATCAAAAGCAGTCATCTTTACCACTTAACCACAGAGACTTTACTTTTTTACTTTTTTTATGGGAGAAGACGGCAAACGGGCAAGCGTGTCACCTGATGGTAAGCAACCTGCGTCACCCATGGACACCAGCAACACATATATTGTTACCGTTACGTTGCCGACCCTTAAGTGGGTAGGATAGGAAAGGATGGGGAAGGGAGGTGGGCCTCCGGGTATCTCTCACCGAACGAAACGCGGCATGAGCCACTTTACGTCGATCTTCTGAGAGGTCGTGGTATTTCACTGGTCGAGCCAGCCCATTCATGCAGCGAACTGCTTGGCTCTACTAAAACTACTATACTACTAAAACTAGTTATACCAGTTTAGTGTTGGTAAGGTGCCTAGAAGATTCACTATTCAGACCTGAATGTCAAAGTTATTCCTGTCTGCTGTCAAAACCAGCTCTCTGATTACTATACGTATCGTTCAATTGTTAAGTATTTTATTTATGAGACATTTCCTTTGTTACCTGGTCGTCCATGCTGGATTTATTTGAAGATATTTTACAAAATTGAAACTGCCAGTCGCGGATAAAGATGAAATTTGACAAAGAAACCCAAGATACTGGCTAACTGCCAACATCAGTGCCAGCGATCTATACTTATAATAAATTAAATAGGATGATATTTGTACATTAGAGACATCAAAAGCAAAAACAACAATTCTTTTTTCTTTTAGTATAAATATTTAAAAATATTTTGGTCTAGAAAACTAGAGGGCATGTGCGTATTGTACACAAGTGTCCTTCAGTTTTCCAAGTTCACCAAAAATAAAAAACAAAACTTTTTGTTAAGTGGCTCATGCCGAGTCTTGCTCGGTGAGAGAGGTATCCGGAGGAACAACTCCTTCCTCCATGCCTCCTCAGCCCAATTCTGACCCCTAAAAGCCGGCAAAGCAACTGTGACATATTTCTTTGTTGCAGGTATCATTTAACAATATAATTTGCTCTCACTGGAAATAATGTGATTCCTTAAAATAATTTAAACGAATATTAAAATTTAACATCATCCCCGCAAGGGATGATTTGGCGTGAACTTATGTATGTATGTATGTATATAACATAACTTCACGCCTTTTTCTACCTGAAGGTGTACGTCCCAAATGGAATAAGGTGGCGAATCTATTGCCATACCGGGCTCAAAGTATTCATTCATCGATATTTATCACACATCATCATCATCATCATCATCATCATTAGCCTATTGCAGTCCACTGCTGGACATAGGCCTCTCCTAGTTTGCGCCACAACATCCGATTATCTGCCTTATCACACATAACTTCTGAAAACAAATTCGAAACGTCATTGGTGTGAGCCAGTATCAGGATTCGAACGCGCGACTTCCTGATTCAGAAGCGATATGCTCGAATACTGGACCATCAAGACACTAAGATGAAAATTTATAAAATAAAACTTATTAATGACAAGAAATTTAATGTAAGATGCTATTAACCTAATTTTAATTATTGCCTTCGCGTATTATTTCTTTGTTAATAATTGCGTAAAATTTTACAAATATAATATATATATCTAAACATATATATTTTACTTTTCATCTTTGAAAATATTCTATTATATTAGATAAATATAACGAAGTTCCTCGAGGCTCCGTTGCAAAAAAGTTAAATCTCTTTGTCGCTTTCTTTTGTATTAGCGTCAATCCGAAAGGGCTTTTGAATTGTAATAAAGCGTTTTTTACTTTTTTATAACTTGATTCACAATTAAATTTGTTGAAAATTTTACTAAAAATCAAAATACATATATAGTAATATATCAAACGTACTTTTGGTAAAAAAATAAAATCTAAGAGACAGTAAGCTAGGCTGGTAGAGCTAGGCCGCGTGAAAGAAAGAGGTATAGAGAGGCCCAATCCCTTCCTTTCTTCCCTTCCCAACCCATTTTCTTATTCCATTTTAAAAGGCGGAAACACAACTGTAACACCTGTAACACTGTCAATATTGTAGAACTTGCAGACAACCATGGGTGGCGTTCATTGCTTACTATCAAGTGACACGCCAGCTCGTTTGCCCCTGCCATAAAAAAAAAAATGAAACTCACAGTTGGCTAAACATATCGAAAATCTAAGGTTCCATTTTGACGATTTTAGTCACGAAACCCTAAAAATGAGATATACAAACCACAATCACAATGTTAAGCATAGATTTGACATATATAACATACATATGATGTTATCGCATGCGAGAACATAAATCATAAGACAGAAGTGTATTATGAGGTTTTCTTGGAGAAAATACATTGTCATTTATCAGGCACAATTGCAGATTGTGGATTTCATGAATCATAACTTCTCATTTTTTTTTGCGCAGTCGGAAATGGCATCTGACACCTAATGGCTATTAATATATCAACGTTACGTACACAACAATTTTATATTCAGCCTAAAAACGGTCCATATCACTATATTTCAGTTGTAGATTATAATTTTCTAAATTTAGTCCCTTTCTTACTGTATTTTAATAATAAATAAGTCAGCCTATGCCGTTGCGTTTAAAATGCGTGAAATAACAAAATACTTTTCTTCAGATACGTTTATCTTAATTTTATAAATGTCTTTGACTTGGACGCTTTGAAGTCTCCATTAGTAAGATCATCAAAAATTTACTCAAATAAAATAATAACTTGAATTCCTAACAAACAATCGACAAAGGCCAATAAACTATTCGATTTTTAATAACTTAACAACTTTTTATACCCCAGGGTGTTGGCAGCTCGTATAAAGTCTTGACTTTCAGAATTATCACGTCACAAATGGAATACATTGGCGGAACCATAAACCGGACACACATAATTTCCGAAAATAATTCCGAGAAGTTATTGGCATGAGCCCGGATTCGACCCCACCACTTTATGGTTCAGAAGCAAGATGCTCGATACTCAGTCAACCGCTGCGACTTTAATCAATTATTTATTATTCTAAATTATTTGAATAGGTCTCGGTGGTCCAGTGGTAGAGCACAGAGCTTCTGATTCAGAGGTCCGGGTTCGAATCCTGACACTGGCTCACACCAATAACTTTTTGAAATAGTTTTCGGAAGTTAAGTATGAGAAATACCGATTGACTGAAACATACATAAACATTTGGGACGTAAATATAACGGCGAGACGAGGCTTAACAGCCGCTGCCTACACCTTCAGGTAACAAAGGCGTGAAGTTATGTCTAAATTATTTGATTAATTACAATTGTTTGGTTTGAAGGAAAAAAATCTTATAAAAATGACTTTCGACAGTAGGTAATATAATGTTATTATGTAAGTCCTTAACAGTTTGGTAGGTAGTATCCGAAAATCGGATGGGGGGGAAGACCGAGAGTTCGACGACACTGAGTGACACACTCGGTCTCAAGGGGAACACAATCCATCACAGAACGGATCTGTGAGCCCTTCGGTAGCGATTTTTTATTTTGTTACGTTTCTATTCAATTTGACTTGTTTGGACCACTTATCATTATTTATTTTTGTGACTTGTTTTTTACAGAAATATTGGAGGATATTTTTATTTAGAAATGTTTTACATATTGTATAACGCGTTATCATGTCACCGCCACCTACGGAAAAGGGCTCATACCACAAGCAAGAGCATCCCACTTCCCTCCCTGTCCCAATTTAAAAACCGCTAACACGATAATGGCCTTATCAGTGCTGCAAGCGCCATGAGTAATCCTTGCTTGAAACCACCTGACCCCGTAGCTCGTTTGCCGCATTTCCCTTAAGAAGAGTAAGTATATCTTCCATCCGACAATGAGCACAGAGTGGTTCATCCCGTATTTATTTCAGTGAGAGAGTTATCCGGTAGCTCATCCCTTTCTTCCGATAATAAGAATTTTATAAATTTTCAACCCGAGTTACTAACATATTATTATGTGTTATAGCAAAAAATTTAACTTTTTATGATTTCACAGTGACATAGTTCCACTAATAATGAAAATATCTGCTTCATAAATTGAGGAGAATTAGCACTTGCTCTTTGATAACAGTTATATAAATAAAACATAGATGCTAACATCAAAATTTGAGATATAACGATTCGACTTGATGTATCGGATGAAAATAAAACATTATGTCGCCATCTAGAACGAACATTGGGTGGAGAAATCGATTTAACACGATTTATTTTATAACTACATACTAAAGTTCTTGTAGAGCGGATTCTTCATTGCAATACGCGATCAACTGCTCATAAAATGTTTATATATCAAAACAAATTCTCCGTCAGATCGTAAATAGAAAAGCGTAAAAGTGTAGGCGTGATGTCCCATCCCACCGATATAGGAAAGTTGATGAGAGCGATTATCTTTATGGGTCACGAACTCTCCCTCAGCACGCTGGTCTGGGTCCCTAAATATCGAGATTTCTCACTCAAGTATGCTAATATATCATTTTTATGGGCTTAGCCAAAGTGAATATGTAAGCTGAGATTACTTGAACGTAATAGTCGTTTACATGTAATGTGGATAACCACAATTTAGGTACAAACACATTCTCGAAAAATTAACCTTTCATAATGCAATAAATTTTATCCTTAACAAAATTTTGTTAGTAATTGGATTTAGATTAGCCTTATACTGACGGTACTGGCGCACAAATAATTATTTTTAATGATGTACATTACTGCATCAATTTGTTTCAACTTTCCCGCCTTACTTCACCTTCATTTTTTAAAAAGAAAAAGAGGCAAACGAGCGTACAGGTCATCTGATAGAAAGTGACCACCGCCGCTCATAGAGATCCGCGACACCAGGGGTGTCGAATTAGCGTTGTCGGCCATTTTGGTGCTCATTTCTTGAAGAAAAAATATTAACCATTATTCAATATAATAATATTGGATATAGCACCGTAATTGTAACTTGTTCGGTATTTCTAATATTTCTAAAGAGATTATTATTTCCCATAGAAACAAACATTATTCTCAATCAATGTCTGTAGAGTCTAAAAAATTCGTGCCACATTCTATCGCATTATTTTTTTTTATTGAAGCCGGGGTGATATATAGTGGGTGTTATCTAATTATTTATTAATAATTATTACCGATGACTTTCAAAAAAGTTCAATTCTTTAACCATCCCGACAGAAAAAAACCTCTGAAAAGTCTCTGATATTATTGTGAATCAAGATACATAATTTTTATTTTTAATCCAACGAATATAATATTAAAAATAAAATATAGAAATAAAAATTATAAGGAACATTCTACCAATTCCCGTGTACGGATTTATGTAACAGGATAAATTTTCTTCCGAGCTGAAGTTTCAAATAACATCCTCTTAATTAAAGTTAATCTGGAATGGTGTTGCTCCCGACGACACGATTCCATTAGCAGGCTACATTGAACAGGCTTTCGCTGACTTAATATAGGTCGTCTTGTAGCACCAGTCACTATCCGTTTATAATAATTACAAAATCACTTAATTAATATTGTAAATAAGATTAATTTTGATTCTGATTTGATCCCAGTCAAATTATTCGGAAAAATTGTTGCATATTCAAGTAAAGCTTTTGAAATAAGAAATGATTAGAAAACAAAAAGGAATTTAATAATAGATTTTAAAATTAAATTATATACATAAAATGCCAACGATAGCTTATGGAAGCGACAGTTAAGTATGGCCGAGTGTGAAATGAGGGCACTGCGCGAATTTGCGAAGGAACTTTCGCTTTCCGACTTTTAAAAAAATGAAAGACGCAAGATTGACTAAGCAGATGCAAAAGCAGATGGTTGTAAGAGTTGGAGACAAATTTTTCATGATCAAATCGAACAAATTTTGGAGGAAGGTGATGTCAAGAGCCTTAAAAATCGGTGCGCGGTTATGACAAGAGTTATAACAGCCAAAGCAGCGAGTGAGGCGTGTAAGAATCGTGCCTTATGGCGCGCCGTTCTCTCTGTCTACTCCGCAAGAGATTTGGCGTGAAATTATTGTATGTGTGTATGCACATAAAATGTTCTTATTCCAGTTTATACTTTGCTTTTTGGTTTTTTTAAAGCAAATTTAAGTGACACAAACAATCTATTAACGCAGCTTTTATTTAAAATAAAAGGAATATGTTTCATTAATAGCAATAATAACTCATATAAGATTTCGTACCTTATTTTGATAGACGGGACTAACCTAACCTAACCTAACATGGGAACTTTTAATCAAAATGTCCCTGGTTCCAATCACTGCAAAGCGCTACTCACTTAATACGTAAAAGAGTAATAAAGACTGCATATATATTATATTATATTGCATATTTCGGTCGCGTTCCATTGCGGAAATTAATTACATAATCATAATTTTATATCAACATAACCTTAAATGTATACCGTATATACTCATTAGTATATATATACTATAAGTATATACTTATAAGTCTACAAGCTACCCGGCAAACAATGTTCTGCTTCAATAGTATTTTTTACAACGATTACAATCAAAGTGCTATATCTCGAATATTATCACTTTTTCATAACATTATATTAGAAATTATACATGCAACCCGTCCTGCTGTCTTAACACCTTTTATCTATAAAGAAAAAACTGCATCAACACCCATTGTGTTATTTCATAGATCTGAACATCTGAGTGGACAGACAGCGGAAAACGACTTTATTTTTTACTATGTAATGATAAATACTGCAGTAAATATACTGCGACATTTACAAAACATTCTTATTTATTTTTCAACATCAATATTTATTTACTTCAAATGTATATAACATAGAAAAAGAATCGCATTACACTGTCACTTGAAAACGTTCAATTCACGACAGAAGATCCGAGGAATAACAAATGAGTTTCTTGTATTCACCTCGTTTGTTCTCCGTACTACTATGATAGCATAGAACTACCTTGATGTATTTGAAACAAACTAACAATTTGTCCGTGCCCTTACTTACAACGCTTACATTTGTGTAGTGGAATAATAAATGAACTGTGTGACCTTTGTAATCAATATTTCGACAGTGGCTTTGTCTGCGGTGAATTCAGATATCGACAAGTGTGTTATAAATAAAGATTTTTTCTATTGGCAAAGGGGTTATATGGTGTTCAACGAGTAAGACCGCCCACCGAACGAAACGCGGCATGAGCCAAGTAACGTCAATTTTCTGATTTCTTATGTTTATTTCTTATAGTAAAAATGACAATTCATAGATATGAAGTTAAGCTGGAGTCTGACTTGGACTTTATCAGTAAACTTAGATGTCCCAATCTTATCTTCAGCCCTTTGTCTTCAACCGTTGAGAAGAAATCGGGAATCGCTTCTGAGACAGAACTGACACTATATATTTTTAACACATAAAAAAAGTTAGACAAAATACTTGTTTTTTTTTCAGATTTTAATATATTTACATACAAAAGAGCAAGTTTATAAGTAAGGACCTAATATTTTGCAGTAAATAGCTTTTTTCTGCGATCGAAATAGTGCCTCGTCAGTAAATTTGTGATCACAAGTACGTTTTTATGTAACAAACTTCAATCACTTGGCAGCCATATTTGCTATGATATTTTGAACTGTAATGAAAAAATAAAGGCATATAATATTCAAGGCAATTACAATAAAAAATAAGTACAATTGTACAATAAGTACACACATTTTTTTATTGTATCTGTCAAAATTTCATAAGTCATCTATTGTTATCACTAATAATGTATTGAAAGATTATCCAAAAAATCTTTAATATTCACTAATATTCCAACTCGAGACTGACTGATTCTAAAGCGTGGCGTTGAGCCACTAGGCAACTGAGGCTTCAACTGGAGTTGTTATCATGGAAAAACTTTTTGGCCTCGAGAATATATTCTCCTTATCCTATAAGTGAGCTTACACAGTTGTTAAGTTTTATTTCACGATTTGTTTATCATCCTTTAAACGTAACGCGATTTAATTTTTTCAAAATTTGTATTTGTAACGTTGTTTATTTTATCAAAAAAATTATAAATTAGTACTTACAGTTTTAAGTCCCAAATGAAACAGATAGCGAAATTATTGCCATAAACCGGGAAAAAAGTTTTCAGTCATCGATATTTATCTCACATAACTTCTGAAAATAATTTTGTGGGAACATTGGTGTGAGCCTGGAATAGATTTTACGACATTAAAAACAGAAGCGGAGAGCTTGACCATTAGACGACCGAGAGTGGTATTTGATATTAAATCAACTTTTTCAAATTGTAAAACTTCTTTTTACTACACAAGATTTTTTTCATTCTTAAAATGAGTCATAAATATTACAGAAACCGACAAAATAACGTTAAATCAGGCCTACACATCGCCCAGACTGAATTTGATATGATGTAATTATTATCTGCTGAAATGTGCTCTCCCTTACCTACCTTTTTTTTCAGTCGGAATATACTTAAATGAAATGTCATTTTCACACGACGAGGGTTCTCAGAAAGATGGGGTAATCTAAACTGATAATAATAACGGAATTTGCACATGGATTTTGTAGATTTTAAGGTACATTTATGTAAATTATTATAATGTTTTATTAAAATTTCTATGAAATAACTAACCTTTTTTGAGTGTTCAAATATCAAAGCACTGTTTGACTTGTTTGTTTACAGAAAAGTTTTTTGTATCCTCATTTTGAAAGTTATTTTTCACCCCTTTCGGTACATACAAGAATTTTATAATCATCATCACATTAGACAGTGGTAGAGCCAAGCAGTTCGCAGCATGAATGGGCCGGCTCGACGTGAAATACCAGTGAAATGCCACGACCTCTCAGAAAATCGACGTAAAGTGACTCATGGCGCGTTTCGTTCAGTGAGAGAGGTACCCGGAGGCCCATCCTTGCCTATCCTACTCCCTTAAAAGTCGGCAACGCAACTGTAACACTATATGTGTTGCAAGTGCCCATGGGCGGCGCTGGTCACTTACCATCAGGTGACGCGCCTGCTCGTTTGCCCTCTTATGTCATAAATAAAATCATACTCCTTCTCTTATCCCACATAGTAGGATAATTTGAAAGGATGACATGTTCGGGTCAGTCGAGACAGGGTCGGCAGAACATGTCATCCTTTCGGTAGTTATAGGAGATTAATATCGAACGATATAATATAGCATATCATAATATGGTCCGATAAAAAAAACTTTAAATAAAGGCTAAAATATTGTAAAACCTCTATTGTATTGTTATTGAATACAACAACTGTAAAATAAAATAAAATAATTTCGACGTTAATTGAAAATGCAAAGAAACATTTTTTCCTCAATATAATTAAAAAAGGTCTGCGAATGTCGGACGAAGAGTTTAATCAAAGGCTCTCCGATAAATACCTATTAATTAATTTTATTTTTTTATTTTGCTCTAATTAAAAAATTCTTTTACGGGTTCAAAGAAATTTACTCTCTTCCGATACGATAGAGAGAGAAAGACTTTTTCAAAACACGCTAATGGTCATCTTATTAGCCATAAGTAACCGATTCAATTAACGGGATTTACATTTTCAAAAATTTTAACTATCGGGTACAAGACAGAAGGGCAACCGAGCAAGCGGCTGACCTGAGGGGTGAGAAAGAAGGGGATAGAGGTTAAATCTCTGAATACATCTCTCACCGAACTAAGCGCAGCATAAGCTACTTTACGTCGATATTTTGAGAGGCCGTGGTCTTTTACCGGTCGAGCTGACCCATTAACTTTACGAACTGTGTGGCTCCACCACTGTATATGTACCAGAACATATCGTTTGAATGGAGCAGTGGTTAAGTTCACCAAGTTGTGATTAAATTAAAACAAAAGAAAAGTATAGTAATATATATAGGTACATATATATATACATAAACATAGCATAACTTGACGCCTTTTGTTACCTGAAGGTGTAGGCAGCGGCTTTTAAGCCTCGTCTCGCCGTTATGTTTACGTCCCAAATGGAATGGTCGTGAACCTATTGCCGTACCAGGCACAAAGTTTGTCAGTCATCGATATTTATCACACATAACTTCCGAAAACAATTTGGAAAAGTCATTGGTGTGAGCCAGTGTCTGGAATCGAACCCGGACTTCTGGATCAGAAGCCGTGTGCTCGACCACTGCGCCACCGAGACTAAATATGTTCATAAATTTGAGTGTCTAAATTCTATTGCCAGTGTATTCACCATTGAATTTTTAAGAGTGAGTGACTAGTGTAGATTTGAATGAATGAATTGAATGATGATTGAAATGAACGATTGATTTGAATGATCCATTTTAATGAAGACTGAAAACTTTGTGCCCGGTATGCCTATTGGTTCGCACCTATTCCATTTAGGACGTAAAGATAACGGCGTGTCGAGGCTTAACAGCCACTGTCTACACTTTTGGGTAGAAAAAGGCGTGACGTTATGATATTATGTTGTTATCCATTTTAATGTAAAACTACGCACATTGCAACTAGGCCAAAACGTCAAGCTACTCAAGACAAATCATATTTAAGTAAAACGTCTCGCGTTCATTCCCGTTTATTATATTTGTGTAATATGCAACGCGAAAACATGCTCTCAATTTAAATAGGGATTTAATAAAGTTTTTATAACAAATACTAATATATTAATACTATTTCATAGACAATAGTGTGAAAGAATAATGAGAAAAGAGACAAGAAGACTGTAAGTCTGAAAGAAAATCTTGTGGCGGTACCTTTTTGGACCTTTTTTATTCACGAGAGAAATTAATAAGGACTCTTCAAATATAAAAAATTGAAATCTTAGCAGATTTTTATATATTTTGTGTCGTCCTTGAAAAGTTATTAAAATATTTTAATTAGTTTAAAGTGGTAGAGCCAAGCAGTACGCTGCATGAATGGGCCGGCTCGACCGGTGAAATACCACGACCTCTCAGAAGACCGACGAAAAGTGGCTCAAGCCGCGTTTCGTTCAGTGAGAGAGGTACCGGGAGGCCCACCTTCCTTCCCTATCCTTTCCTATCCCCTATACCTTAAAGGTCGGCAACGCAACAGTAACACTATATAGTATGTGTTGCTGGTGTCCAAGGGCGGCGTTGGTTGCATACCATCAGGTGACACAACTGCTGGTTTGCCCTCCAATCCCATAAAAAAAAAGTTATGTACGTAAGTTTTTTCATTACCATCTGACGCCAGCGAAAAGAAATCATTAGAAGAATGACTACGGAGCTCTGGGCAAGAACTGGTATTTTATAAGATAATATTATAATATAAGTGATAATAATTTATTAAAGTCGACAAGAGTATTTCAATAAAATTAAAATTTAGTAACTATAATATATTATCCAAAGAATGGGAGTTCTGGCAAATCTTGACAAATGACCATAAATATCAGTGCTACGACATGGGTTAGGTACCTACTCGCGATACCGGGAAACCGTTCATATCCGGCTTTTAGATATCCTTCTTGTTACGATATAAAAGATTTTTATTGAATAAAAACTAATTTGTGTGTCAAAGTACCTACTTCGAAGGCTATCTATAGATAATGTTTATCTCAGGAGTTTCTTACCAGATTTAAATCGTTCTTTAACCGTTTAATATTCAATTAATCGCCAATTTATCACAACAAGCCATAAGAAATAAATAGCAAATAAAAATAAGGGTGGATCGTAGAGGAGTGAAAGTATTGAGTTATAAACGGAATAAAATAATGAAAACAAAAAAATCTACAAAATATAATACTAACATTAACATTAACTATTTAATAACATTTAGGAGGGTGCAAAAAAAACATGCACACAACATGTCGCGAAAATTAGTCGAGCCATTTCGAAGGAATTTCTTTATAAACATCAAGACACTAATGTTTTTTCATATTCTCTGAACAGGTTTTAAGATTCAACCTTAAAAAAATAATATATTTCTTTTTACTTTGTTACTTGTCATTGAAATATCAAAAAGCAAAATTTGGATTGTCCTAAGCGAAATAGTAACAAGAATGCACCTAGTTTGATTTGATTTATACATCTTATACCCTAGCTAATGCTGTAAGCTATTTTCCACTTAGTTTCCGTGAATAAAATGTATGGTGCCTTCAGCCATTGAGCATGGGCGTCATACGAACATCCATCTTCATTATGTAAATTATTTTTACGCGGATGGCGACTGTATCCGGTGACCAATATAAATTTATTACGCTTGTTATTCATTTTTACGTACACCGTATAGCCTCAACGAACTGTTATATCTCCAGAATGTATAGAGATATGCTACATAACGCTGTGTCAGCAAGAGGCCTCTGAAAGAAGCCTCTGATGCACAATGTACTAGATCTTAAGCAATTAGTAGTTAGTTCGGGTGCAACCTCTGACATGATCAGTCAAGTTTAAAATCTTCTAATTCCTTTTGTCTTTGTTCTATATCATATTGTGTAAACTGTATTTTCTTCCGTGCAAATAAAATTAATATTTTTTAAAAAGACTTTCTTATTCCGGAAGCTAACAGTTTTGGTGGCAGCGGTGGGATACCGACGGTTAAAGTATCCCCGAATACGTCTCCATCCGATTATACCAAAATCTGTTCGAGAGTGTTTAACATTCATTTTTTATATTACAACAAAATCAAACCAATGCAAACCGAAGTGAAAATTCCAAAATTCCAAGTGATCAGTGTTTTCTAAAGTGAAAGTGATCAATAAATTCAGTGCTCTATCCATCACAATTAATAAAAATCTCCGTGCTCAGTTCTGCTTATGCTGTGTCCTGTATGACGACCATGTACCGGCATATATTCTACGTCCTACTGTAAGTGCTTCTTATATTCAAAATAAATTTCGTGAAAGTGCAATTCAATTTGTTTTCAATAGAAAGTGAAGTTATTGTGTGCTTAGAAACTCTATATAATATAATATAAGTTATTCTTAATTCATTTGTACAAACACGAATCCATTGCAACATTGTAACGCTTATCTCTGTAACCTTTCTTAGAATACGGCTTGCAGCCAGACGTTTATATTATCACATTACACTTTGTATCTTTATCAGCTTCAGTAACCATCTATTGTACCAAAGCGTTTCTCAACATTTATTTTAATTAATATTTTATTAAATACATATATATAAATAAAATAAAAAAAATGTCAGTCAAAGATTCAACTATTAAATCCGAAAAGGTAGACACAATTCCTATTGCAGTTCTACTAAAGTTTATAAAGCCATTTGATGGCACCAGAGAAAAACTAAATTCGTTCATTTCCAACTGTGACAATGCGCTGGAATTAGCGACCGAAACTCAAAAAAATATATTAATTAAATACATTATAGCACAACTCGAGGGCAAGGCGGAAATAGCTTGCTCTATTAAGGAATTCGATTCCTGGGACCAACTTAGCAATTTCTTACAGACACAGTTTGGTGAAAGGAAGCACTATGCACATTTATTAACAGATTTACAGGAATGCCGACAGTTACAAAATGAACAAGTTAGCCATTTCGGTTTGCGCTTAGAAACCTGCCTTTCAAAATTGCTAACTGAAGTGACTCTTTCAAATAAAAAGAAATCAGAGCTGGCTGGACGTACCGCAGCTATGGAAGAGTTAGCGCTGCACACGTTCTTGCTTGGCCTTAAACCCGACATTTCCAACCTTGTTCGAGGAAAATATCCCTCTAATCTGAACGATGCTATTAATCTTGCGATTTCAGAAGAAAAAATTCTAAATCTTTTTGCTAAACGTAGCCAACACACTTTTCATTCACAACGCCAATCACTAAAACCACACAACACTTTCAATACACCTCCTAAGCCACAGATGCCGCGACAATTTGAGCAAAATACGCAGAATCTCTTCTGCAGATACTGTAAAAATATAGGACACACAATACAAAATTGCCGCAAACGCGAATACAATAATAACATCAAAAAGCTCAATCAAAACCAAAGCACACAAAACTCAAAGCCTAATCAAAATCCGAACACTCCTCAAAGTTGGCAACCAATACATTCTATGAACTCATCCGGCTTTGAGAACACTGATTCTAATAATTGTGATTTAAACGAACAAGCCTCCCCGTTCAGTGTCGTGCGGGAACATTAGAAGGAAAAATCGATACTAATTCCACTGTTTCTTCTAATTCACCACCGAATAATTTGAATCAATCAATTTATCGTTCAATTTCGTCACTGTATCATTCTATTTCAACACCGAATCATTCAATTTCGTCACTGTATCATTCTATTTCAACACTGTATCATACCAAATCGTCACATGACTATACTAAACAATCACTGTCTCCTACTATACCAATAACAAAACCAATGGAAACTCCTGAAAAATCTATGAAAACTGAAACTAATCTAGACCTAATATATGAAATAATGATCAAAGATAGATACTTACCACATATTAAAATACAGACCTCTGCTAATCAAAACCCGCTCATTTTCTTGATAGACTCTGGTGCATCTGTATGTGTATTAAAAAACAAAAGTATTACTAGTCCAATTCAACTGCAAAATAAACAAATCAATGTTAGAGGCATAGACGCTAATAAAGATACTATAAAAAGTCAGGGTTGTCTGGAGATCCAATTATATTTTAATGATAATTTCAAAATATCCCATACTTTCCATGCTTTTAATAACTTAGAACTACCTTACGATGGCATAATAGGCAATGACCTATTTAATCAGCACCAATGCCAAATAAACTACAAATCTGGTTTCCTAGAAATTCAAAATCATAATATCAAATTATGCTTCGATAACCCGTCATATATACTTCAACCTCGCACAGAAACTATAATAGAATGTTCAGTAAAAAATCCCGAATTAAAAGAAGGACTTATACTGGACCAACATATTTCTGATTCTCTTCTAGTTTCAAATTGCCTTGTAAAAGTAAAAAATAATAATAGAATTAATTTAACTGTGCTTAATGTATCAGACGAACAAATTCATTTAGATGCAAATTTAATGCTTACACTTAGCCCAATAGATACTACTGAGGATATCATGAATAATAACACTAGTTCACATAGCAGCATTGAAAGGTCGGAACAACTCTCTAAACTCTTACGCACATCTCACTTAAATCACGAAGAATTTTACTATCTCAAAGAAGTTTGCTATCAATACTCCGATATATTTCATCTCCCTGGTGACCAATTAACATGTACAGATGTGATTAAACATGAAATTAAAACAAGCTCGCAGACGCCTATCAACGTCAAATCATATAGATTCCCTGAAATACACAAAGAAGAAGTTAAATCTCAAATGAATAAAATGTTAGAACAAAATATTATTTCCCCATCGAGGTCTCCGTGGTCATCACCAATCTGGATCGTACCGAAAAAGGACGATGCTAGTGGAAAGAAGAAATGGAGGATAGTAATAGATTACAGGAAACTGAATGATATAACAATCGGAGAAAATTATCCCATTCCTCAAATTAATGAAATTCTAGATCAATTAGGCAAATGTAAATATTTTTCGACTCTAGACCTTGCTTCTGGCTTTCATCAGATCCAGATGGCGCCAGAAGACGCCCCGAAAACTGCATTTACTGTTCCTGAAGGGCATTTTCAGTTCAATCGAATGCCGTTTGGTTTAAAAAATGCCCCAGCCACTTTTCAAAGAACTATGAACACTGTTCTGTCGGGACTACAAGGTGTTCACTGCTTTGTTTATCTTGATGACGTTGTAGTTTACTCCCATGATCTTCCTTCTCATATAGAAAAACTTAAATTGATCTTCGAAAAACTTAGAAAGTTCCAACTAAAACTCCAGCCTGATAAATGCGAATTTCTGAGAAAAGAAGTAGCATATTTAGGCCATATTATTAGCAACGAGGGCGTCCGACCCAATCCAGAAAAAATCAAAGCAGTTGTAAAATTTCCAGAGCCCAAATGTGCCAAAGATATTAAATCATTTCTAGGTCTTTCTTCATATTATCGCCGATTCATTCCCGATTTCTCTAAATATGCTAAATCTCTTACTACTCTCCTTAAAAAGGATGTTCCTTTCATTTGGACTAATACGCAACAACTGTCATTCGAACAACTAAAAAATAAATTAGTAAATTCACCAGTGCTCATCTATCCAGATTTTACCAAACCGTTTATTTTAACTTGTGATGCGTCAAATTATGCCATTTCTGCTATTTTATCACAGGGTGCTATTGGAAAAGATCAACCAATAGCATTTGCTTCTAGAACTCTTAACAAAGCGGAATGTAACTATAGTGTAACTGAAAAAGAGTGCTTAGCAATCGTTTTCGGTACTAAAACATTCCGCCCATATCTCTTTGGTCGCCGTTTCATTATCCTGACAGACCATAAACCTTTGAATTGGCTCTTTAATTGTAAAGATCCCGGTTCTCGATTAATCCGTTGGAGGCTGAAATTAGAGGAATACGATTATGAAATTCAATATAAAAAAGGAAAAACAAATACAAATGCAGATGCCTTGTCTCGATATCCAGTAAATCCCCTACACCAGGAACCCGAAGAAAATTTATCAGAAAATCTCCATCTGGAAATCGACCCATTACAATTCCTGAAAATAATAACCTACCTCAATCTCCAGATGATTTGTTTATTCCTGAAAATCTGGAGCTACCCGATGACCTAGAGTTACCAGATTCTTTAAGCTTACCCGAAGACTTTAATATTCCTACTCCACCTTCCAACGAAACCAGTGACGATGAAGATACATATACAAAATGCCTCAAAGCAGTTAATAATAAATCTAATGTTTTTGATACTAAAATATTCGAATATAATGACAATCTTCTGAAAACGAAACTTAAACATATTGTGATTCCTACCTCAATTGATATGGACGAATCAAATCGTTACGTTCAAGAAATACTTGCTAATATGACTGAATCTGAGTCTCAAGATTTCATGGTTCTAGAAAGAACCCTTCACTCATTTTTAACCTTTGAAAAAGATAATATTAAATACTATTTCTTATTCATTAAAGTTTACTATTTCGACAAGGTCACATACGAAGATATTTTTAAAAGCATAAAAAATTTAAAAACCTATTTTATATCAGCACGAATAACAGAATTTAGTATAAGTGACTTTCGTAACCCATTTGATAGTCATGCTTTTATTAAAATTCATAATATAATAAGTTACTTATTTAATAATAATAATACTAATGTCCATATCTACAAAAATATAATAATGTATCCTTCCATGAGCGAAATAAGCAAAATACTTAGGGAAAACCACGACACTCCGGTTGCTGGTCATCTCGGCGCTAACAGAATGTTAAATAGAATAAAAGAAAAGTACTATTGGCGTAATATGCGAAAAGATATTGAAAATTATGTTCGTAACTGTAGTTCCTGTCAGATAAATAAAGCGCTACGACAAAGCAATCGTGCACCTATGCAAATTACTTCAACGTCTACTCAACCTTTTGAACGAATTGCCTTAGATATCGTAGGTCCACTGCCAGAAGTTGGCAATGCTAGATTAAAATTTATTTTAACCCTACAGGATGATTTGACAAAATACTCTGCAGCCTACCCTATGCCTAACGCCACTGCAGAAGAAACTTCCGAATGTCTCGTTCACTTCATCGCCCAATTTGGCATTCCTAAACTCATTCTAACAGATCAAGGAAGCAATTTCACTTCCGAACTCTTTAAACAAACTTGCAACTTTTTAAAGATAAAGCAGCTTTGGTCTACCCCGTATCATCCCCAAACGCAAGGAGCTCTAGAAAGAAGTCACTCCACACTAAAAGAGTATTTAAAATCCTTTGTAGATGAAAATCAGACAAACTGGCCGCGATACGTGTATACTGCAATGTTAAGCTATAACACAACTATTCATTCAACGACAAATTTTACCCCATATGAATTAGTATTCGGTCATAAACCTATATTACCTTCTTCAATCTACGAGTCGACACTGGACTCAACTTATAATAGTTATGTTCGAATCCTACAGCAACGCCTGCGTTTAACTAGAGAAAAAGCCATAGAAAATATTAATAAATCTAAAACCATTTCTAAAACTTATTATGATAAACGGTCTCGTCCTATAAAGTATAAAGCTGGCGATTATGTATACCTAAGAAATCACCTACGTTTACGCAAGGCACTTTCGCCGATTTGGAAAGGACCTTATAAAATTGTTAAAGTTCATGGTAATAATACACTTTCATTACTAATCAACAGGCGGCATGTAAAACATCACTTTGATCAAGTAAAACCAGCTCATGAAACACATTCGTAAATATTAAATCAATTTATTATTTCCTTTATATACATTTTACATATTTTATTTATCATTGATATTATTATAGTAAGTACCACTTGCCCTTCCAGAATCACTGCCGTCGCCCTTGCAGTCAGCGACAGGCAAAATATTCAATATATCAACGAAAGCCCAGGTATATTCTTTGATCCCATCGGTACATTGCGTATAGTCAACGATCAATTTCATATAGTTATTCCAGTGGATATACATCCGATCCAAGATCACTTAGAAAATACTTATGAAATACTAAAGTTAACTCGGTCTCAGTGTCATGAAAGCTCCGAAATAGATCATTCACAATGTGAAATTGTACTAGAACCATTAGAAGCTCTTTATAAAGATATCCATAGGGACTTTGAGTCAATTTCTCACATACTATCTAATAATCCAATCAAAAGGTCTGCCTGGTTTTCAGGTATTGGCTCAATATTTAAACACGTTTTCGGTACATTAGATGAGGATGATGCTGAAAATTATAGTAAGGCTCTTCAAGCATTATATAATAATGATAAGCTACTAGCGAATTCAATTAAAAAAGGAATTATAGTATCTAAATCTGCTATTTCTAATGTAAATAAAAGTTTACATGAATTAGACGAAAATCAAAGGAAATTAAATAATGAAATCCAACTACTATCATCAAATGTTGTGAATGTAACCAATAGTTTAAATGTACTTAGTTTTAATACAAAATTAGCAAATGTTCTACATGTAATGTTATCAAACTTACTTACCATTTCCTTCAAAGTTGAAGATTTAATAAATTCTATTTTATTTGTAAAAAGTAACACAATTCATCCATCTTTATTAACTCCAACTCAAATCTATAATGACATAATAGAAAATCTTAAAGTCATCCCTAAATATAAGGATTTCCCTGTAAACCTTGATTTAAATAATATACATAGCCTTATAAATGTCGCTGATCTAGTTTGTTATTATTTAGACTCTAAGCTCATGTTTATAATTAAGCTACCTTTAGTTGATTTACTAGAATATAACATTTATAGAAACATACCCTTACCAACTCCACATTTACACGATAAGCCAAATTCTTTTGCTATGATAATTCCTTCAGAAAAATTGTTAGTTTTAAGTAAAGATAAATCGAGTTACACTTACTTAAAGGACCTCAATAATTGTAAGAAAATTCAAACTCAAACTTACCTTTGTGAAATTACTGATATATACACTGGTCTTAATAACCCATCTTGTGAAATAGAATTAATTACTAAAACTTTGTCGTCAATTCCTGAAATATGTCCATATAAGATCATATTCGGTAATCTAGACATTTGGCATAAACTTAATAATAATAAATGGATCTTTGTACAGACCAAGCCTACTAAGATGTCTATAGAATGCAATAACACTGTCTCTGAATATACATTAAAGGGTACAGGTGTACTTAATGTACCACCCCAATGTATTGGTTTCTATAAAAATCTGAAACTTGTATCGAAAACCTATCCAAATTTAAATATTCTTCCCATATCTTCCGACTTCAATATAATTAATGATAGTTGCTGTAATTTAAATATGTTTCATAAAATAAAATCAAATGTTCAATTCTCTAAAATAAAAACTTTAAACTTAGATAAGTTAAAATCTATCGAATTACAAACCGATGACATATTACAAAATATTGGAACAATGGAAAATGTAAACCCTTTTATTAATCATGTTAGCTTCCCAATCATATCCATAATATTGTCAATTCTATTCCTATTATTTCTGATTTATTTTATATATGTAAAATTTAACAAATTCCGTTACTATTTCAAAGGGTCTCCTCCTAGAACAAAGGAACCTGAAGAAATCTCTGTCTCTAGTATAGACTAAGTTTATTAATTATTGTTGTATAATCTTTCTAATTTTAAGTCCTAGTTTCATAAGATTTTATATTTTGTTTTATTTTAGGAAACTCATATTATATAAAATGAGTTCCCTCTTATAGGGGGGAGGTGTTATATCTCCAGAATGTATAGAGATATGCTACATAACGCTGTGTCAGCAAGAGGCCTCTGAAAGAAGCCTCTGATGCACAATGTACTAGATCTTAAGCAATTAGTAGTTAGTTCGGGTGCAACCTCTGACATGATCAGTCAAGTTTAAAATCTTCTAATTCCTTTTGTCTTTGTTCTATATCATATTGTGTAAACTGTATTTTCTTCCGTGCAAATAAAATTAATATTTTTTAAAAAGACTTTCTTATTCCGGAAGCTAACAGAACGTCATATATTCTCTGCGAAAAAAAAGCAAGGGATTTTCACAACTTGTAAATAAGTACATATATCGTTCCTTTATTTACTTTGTAAGGCTTCGTTCCTCGGAATGCATAATGGGAGGCCCTACGAAAAAATTTGATACGAAAAGCTTTTGTGCGTAGTCAGAAAAAAAGGCCAAGCCATACAATATTTCGGATGTGTAGCGACTGTGTTATCATAAAACAAAATAACTTTGGTATACCTATTGAAAAAAAAAAACAGCCCAAATGTTCCAGGTGGGAATTGAACAACACGACGATGTTACAGAGTAAACGAATATCTTACAGAAGTGTTCGTGTTAAAACAAAGTAGGGAGGCAATTAGCGTATTTTTGTCCCAAAATATATTTATAATCTACAATAGGCGAAATGGCCATTACGATGTACCCGGTCCACATTCTGTTCAATCATTTAGGTGCTACTGAAATTAAACCCAATTCTAGGTATTCGAACCCAGAATCTGGCAAATACTTATACCAGATACTGGCCTTAGCCCTTAGTATTTAAATTGCATCAATTTATTTTCATATAAAACTATCAATTAATCACATGATAATTATGAAACAATTAACAATATTACTAATATAATGATACCGGATATATGACACCAATTGATACTAAGTGGCTCTTAACAGTGGTGGAGCCGTGATCCATTCATGCAGCAAACTCCGTCGAGTTCTATATCCACGAGCGTCGTCGGTTACTTTCCATCAGGTAAAACTCCTAGTCGTCTACTATTACTACTATTTAAAAAAAACAGGAAACAGCTGATTTTCCATGTTATCAACTATTTAATTCGTCACATTGAAGAAAGATGGATATACTATCGGTGGTCCACTGGTCGAACACCTCGCTTCTGAATCAAGACGGTTCGAATCCTGGCTCACACCAATGACTTTTTAAAATTATTTTCGGGAGTTATATGTGATAAATGTGTGATAATAATATCGATTACTGAAAACTTTGTGCCCGGTATGGCAATAGGTTCGCCACCTATTCCATTTGAGACGTAAACACAAAGCGAGACGAGGCTTAACAGCCGCTGCCTACACCTTTGGGCGAAGAGAGGGGTGAAGTTATTTTATATTATCTTGTGCAAAAAAACCTTTGGCTATTAAGACAGAAAAAGAACCTCAGCCAGTATTTCAGTTCTGCAGAGAATCAGTTAACAATCGAATAATTGGCAGAATGACCGAACTGGATAGAATGGCAATCTCGAATACAAAGGCCAATAAAACTAGCCCGAGTGTTGTACGTAACCAACATTGTGTGAATCTCTATTGGAATCGAATAGAATCGTCCTTGTTCCTACCCTACAATCGAGTCTGTGCCGTGTAGAAAATATTGATCGACCAAACTCATTAATATAGCGTAAAACAAGCACTCCAATTAACGTCCGCAAAAGCGTGTGCCAGAAGTTAAGCGATCAATAAACTTTATTCCCCGCGCTATATTTGAGGCAAAATTTAATGGCATACGTATGCCATAATTTGTAGAGCAATCTGATAATTTAGTTTCGTTATTTTTATCTCGTGTAAAGTTTCAATTTGGAATCCTAATATTCATGGCTTTTTTGGCGAGGTGGATGTATGTGGGAAAGGGGGTTAGCTTCCAGATACCTTTTCAACTTTCTATCTCAGCACGTTCACATTTCATGTTGAGCTAGCCCAGTAATGCATTGAACTGCGTATCTCTACCACTGTTAAAAAAATTGTGCGTACGTTATCTATTTTCTTGGCTTTCTATGGAAGTCCGTATTTTTACGGCCTTCATACCGGAAGTGTGGCCAAAATGTGTCAGGATATGTCAATTAAATAAAAGGGTCTCATAGAATATGTGGCGGAACCTGCTGTCAAATATCGGACGAAATTTTGTCATTCATAAATATATAACACAGAAAACTTTCGTAAATATCTGTTTCGCTGACCTCGAGGATAGTAACCCCGATTCTGAATCAAAAGTATCGTTATTCATTTTGAGAAGTTATGTGTGATAAATACCGATGAGACGAGAGAGAGATCAGAATTACGCCTTCTAATTATTTGGAAAAAAATGCGCTGTCCACAACTTCGAATGAAACTGAAGCCGCGACTTCTTATTTTGAATATGCTGAAAATTAAAGACACAGTAAAACTATTTCAAAGGTTTTCCAAAACAAATCTGGACAATCGTAAATATATTTGGTTTGCGGTAACAAGTTATTACTCATGCCAACACGTATATGACGACAGACACATCCTGTATTCCAGCTCAGTTCTGTTTGTCAATGTAACGGTGATTTATTAGGCAGTGGTCGGTGCCAACAGCGCACATATGTTTACCTTTAGGACAGTTTACGATACACTTTTAACATCACGCACGAACGCTTGCAGTGGGGCCATACCTCATGTGCTGTGCTGAACGATTGGCGTTTACGATCGCCTTTAAAAAGTTTCTCTTTACAGTTTAGTATTGGTCTTTAGTAATTTTACGCTTTTTTCTTTTCTATCTAATAGTATAGGTAGCACCAGTATCAGTATCAGTATCAGTGTATCGACTCGCCAAATTTTTAAGCGTTTTGAGCGTCAAATGGGATAAGTTTAGTGTCGATAAGTTCCACACAACAGTCCCAATATTGTAGGTAATCTTAATATATTGCTATAAAACAGCGGTGTGAGTTGATTTTCCACTTCACGATTTCTTGATTTAGAAGTTGGGTTGGCTGAACCTTCACAATACCGGGGCATAACGATATTATTTTGTCCTATGCGCATGTGGTATAGTTATAGAGCAAACCACTATGCTTCGTCCCATAAATTATATAGAACCATATATTTCATTTAAGGTCTAGCCTTACTGTCTATACGTTTAAATTTAAATAAAATGAAGTTACTACAAAAAATAAAGTTACTAATTACTATTACCTAAAGTAATTTCCAAAGTGACTAATTAACGAAGTATAATATGAGATAATTTATTCTAATGCTTACTTTACCTAACATAAAAGTATTTACTGATTTGATCTATATAACATAGGGGAGGTAGGGGAGGGACGGGCACTTTTTCACTATTTGTTGCATAATAAAACATATTTTATAGATAATCAACTTTTGCTGTAAATTTTTATTGCAACACACATTTGGCTAGATATAATTGAAGAGCTTTCTTAACAATTACAATCAGTCTCAACATTACGAGATATTTTATGAACTAAGTCAAAAGTGCCCAATGCTCCCTATGGTAGGGAGGCTTGGCCACGGCTTATAAATCAGTTTATATCCATATTGGAACTCAAAAATTTGTTATCTAATTGACTATTATTAAATTATAACAATATCAGAACCCAAAAATAAAAGTTAACAATTAAAAAACATCGACAGTGTCAGATTTCATATTTATCAGTTGTTGTTTTTATTTTAGACCTTTTTGATACCTCTTCTATGGCTCGTTATAATAATTTTTTGACTCTTCGTATTTAGGCTTGGATTTCAGTTTAATTTATAGATTAGTAAATATACAACTGATAAATAAAAAATACCCATACCTTTAATTAGTCTTCTTTTTCTTACGATCCGAAACCACAACAAAATATTTACTTTTACTAGCCCATAATCTTTAAAAGTGTTTGTGTTTGACAACTTATAGAAATTACATATACCCTATGGATTAAGTGTGATACAGTGTTTCCAGTCGGTAAATAAAACTAACAAATAAAAAAAAACTAAAATCTGATCAAATTAGAATAAAAGGGGGGTGCCCATGTCTCCCAACTGCCCTTCCCTCCCCTACCTCCCATAATATTATGTGTAAACTATCTTGATTATCGTCTAAACGATTTTTATCGATGCATAAATAACAGCAATACTTCATAGTATTTACGAACAGAGAGCCTACTCCAATATTTATTAAGAATTTTTTTTCAAGGCTTATTAGGGCAAACGGGCAAGCACGTTCCCATGGATACGTTTACGTTGCTCGTAGCTATGGGCATGCCATATGGCGTGCATTACTCACCTTGTAATGCCCGCCTAAGGATACGTGCAACACAAATAGTGTAATAGTTGCGTTGCTGGCCTTTGATGTTACGGGAAACGAGGAACAGGACCCTCTGCCTCCAGATCCCTCTTCCACAGAACAAAAGACGGTATGAGTCACCAACTGTCAATATTCAGAGAGCCCGTGATATTTCTCCGGTCGAGCCGGCCCTACACTACCACTTTAGAAATAATAATACCAGAGTAAGTCAAAAAATATACGAACGATTCGTCTGTTATAGGTACTTAAAATGTCATAAAGCCATTTGCTTCAATAAATTTTAGCAGTTATAATATAATCTTTATATATCTATATGTAGTAACATTCCATTGGTGGATTTTCTTTGGAAATTCCATTTGAAGGCGTTCGAGCGTCGTCGACTCAATGATCGAACTTAGCTCATATTTCTTCTCTGGGCGCAATTCAAGTTTGTTAATGAAAAACCTTTGTAACTTTAGGCCTTTTAAAGCTAGAATTTCAAACAGAAACAATTTTACAACGTCTTGTCAATTTTACAAGGAAATAATTGTTGATTGAGCTCATTTATTTTAGACGACGGACTATGTGTTTTATTAATAAACTTCGGACAACAAATGCCCATGTACAAATATTCAAGATGAGCATGGCCCCTGAATATTTTTGGATTAGATAGATTTTGGATGTTCCTAGGTATTTTAAATAAATTATTATATTGGTAAAAAAGTACATATTTCATGTCATTCGTTAGCATATGTGCCAGCTGCATAGGTAGAGCCACCATCTTTTCCTTAGGACAAGCTTCATTCAACCGATGATGAAAAAAATCAGTTAATAAAAAAATATTTTACTAGCTTTTTTGTAAATGTAAATTCGTACAGTCTCGGTGGCGCAGTAGCTAGCACCCCTCTTCTGATTCAAGAAGTAGCGGGTTCAAATCCTGACCAATGACTTTTCGAAACTTTCGGAAATTACGTGTGATAAATATCGATGACTGACAACTTTGTGCCCGTTATGGAAATAGGTTTGCTACCTATTCCATTTGGGACGTAAACATAACGGCGAGACGAGGCTTAACAGCCGCTGCCTACACCTTCGGGTAGAAAAAGGCGTGAAGCTATGTTATGTTATATATTAATGAAAAATAATATAGCCCTATAGTCTCTCGCGAATCTAATTATGTTTGAAGAAGGCTGTTTGGAGGTCATATTCTCTATTCCGAAAAGTAGGAGTACTTCATAGATAATTATTAATTACTTATAAAAAATATCTTCTTTCATTTTCTTTTAAAGTATAAAATAACAGTGTTCTAGAACAACTACCTAGAAGTAATGAAATGAGTTGTAAACTCTTGTATTTATTACTCTCTCGAGACTGAGCTTTTAGTGGAAAAGATAACAGAAGGGTTTTAATACCTTTTTTGCGGCAAATCAACAAACAACATTTCTAATTCAATTTGTGGAGACATAATGAAAAGAAGATTTAATAAATTAGATACCAACGTTCTACGATACTTTTTCGATAAGTAATATAACTCAATATACTTTTTTTACTCTTTGAACTTGATTTTTTTATTGGAAATTTTATTTATAAAACATCTCGGAGCGGATATATCTTGAAGGTTTCTTAAATTTTCGTTGTTATATTTACAAAATACAAATAATATATAATAAATCGATATTATTTTGGGATGTACCAGGCGGTCATAAATACTAATAATTTTACACAGCGCCATCTATTTCCAAGTTAAAGAACTAAGGACTGTTTTATGAAGATAGACTACCATAGTATTAGGTTTATTTTTATTAGTTTTTAAGAATAACTTGAAAATTCAGGATCTCAACACGGGCTCTCTGAAGTATAATTCAGTATTCTGGTACTGGGTGAATTTTTCAAAAGTAATTAGCATAGATATTAATTAATGTTTTTCAAATTCAAAAGTTTCAGTCTTTTGAATGGAAGCCTAAACATAAAAACAGTAACGTTATCCACAGTCACAACATAGTTAACCATGAACTAAAAATCGTGGATTTAGTATCTTTGATATTGAAAATTGTTCTCTATATCCAAAATTCTCTCGAAAAATTCGATACGCGGTTATAAAGTAAATGGAAATATATCACACACTTTTGCGAATCAAACAGCCGACGATAAAAATGAGGGAGGTGTGAATAAATGTGCTCACGGTACAAGTAGGTACCAACGAGATTTACATAAGTGAATCGGAAACAGGGAAACATATTCCTAAAAAGATTTGGTATATAACTCTCAATACATATCTATTTATATAAATTTACTGTTTTTATGTTATGTTCTTTTAAAAACATTTATTAATTTATTATATACATAGATAACTTCACATCAAATCCCTTGCTGTGTAGGCAGAGAGAATAGAGCGCATAATTCTTACACACCTCCCTCACCTCGTTGATTTTCATAACTCTTTTAATGCACGCGCGTCAATTTTGAGCCTCCTAACATTAGCTTCCTCCAGAACAGTTCTAATTGGTTATGGAATGTGTATCTCAAGGCCGTCTTCGACTCCTACCTCCATCAGCTTTTGCATTGTATATCTGCTAAGTCAATCTTGCATCATCCATTCTTTCTACGTGTACAAAGGCTAGCATTTATTACAAAGATACTTAACTACCTTTCTTTGCGGATTGTGATGTCAGGAGCCTCAAAAACCAACTAAAATTTATGATTAGAGTCATAAAAGTTCAAACAGCGAGTGAGGTATGTTAAAGTCGTACCTTGAGGGGGTCTGTTCTCTCTGCTTAACTTGCAGGAAACTTGGTGTAAAATTATGTTTGTAAATATTAGTTAACAAAACTTTTTCATTGTTAATTTAAGCATATGTAGATGATCCCTTAATAAATTTTAAACGTATTTCTAATTTAAATACAACATTCAATGTATACGATCGTACAAAATATATGGTTGGCATGTAATTTACATTTCCTTTTTGGGGTAACATAAGCCTTAATTAAACCCAACCTGGCGGTCTATTTAATCGCGCTTGTCATTTCTAATTTACCGTACTTAGATCGGATTCCAAAATTTGCGTGTAGAAGGTCACAAAACAATATTAGAATAGAAAACATGTATTTTTTAAAACTTGTAATTAAATTTAGCTGTTGATAATTTTAGAATACTATTGTTAATTTATCAAAAGTATAGATATATATTTCATTACTCAAAACAAAATTGCAAGAAATATTAATGCTTTATTAAGTAGACAAAGACGCACTTAAGTTAGAATATAATTTACTAGAACACAATTTACACAGAGCTCTCGTCTCGACTCAACCAAGTAAATATCGGTCGTATTACAGAATTAAATTACAGATATTAATTTGTAATATCTTTAAATGTATTTTAATTATTAATATATTGAAATTCATTTAAAGGTTTTATAAATTTATATCTTACTAGCTGACCCAGCAAACGTTGTCTTGCCGAAAAATAAAATTTAAAAAATAGGGGTTGATCGTAGGGGGTTGAAAATTTAGAGTTGCATGTATTTTTGTATCCCGTTTTATAAAAAAAATAAGAAACAGAAATATGTCGAAAAATTAAAAAAAAAATTCAGGGGTGGGCTACCCTTGTAGACCCCAGTAGACCAAATTGTAAATTTAAACCATTCTCGAATCTCCACGAACACACACAAAAAATTTCATCAAAATCGGTCCAGTCGTTTAGGAGGAGTTCAGTCACATACACACGCACACAAGACATATATATATATTAAGATTAACAAACCTAACTATTTATGAACAAAACTTAATTGTTCGACAAATTAGTTGCAGATTTATGGTATTTTTTTTCTTTTTATAGGCTAGACCAGCAAGCGGATGCCGTGGTGGAGAGTCACTAGCGCCACACATGAACACCTGCAATAAATACAGTGTTACTGTTGCGTTGCCTTCCTTTCTAATATCTATCCAACTCCCGGATAGGAAAAGATGAGGTACGGGTGTGGGTCTCCGGTTTACTTACTCACCGAACTAAACGAGTCACGAGCTACTTTTAGTATTTCACTAGTCGAGCCAATACCACAATAGGCTAACACTGAGGCACCATACACACATCAGCAAATCCCGCCATCTTCAACAAAATCTTTGCTCACCTGCATCACTATCATTCCAAATGTTAAAATTCGAATCCAAGGGCATGACTTCAATTTTCAATGACTTGTTTCTTAATTATTTCTTTTATGAAACCTATAGGATTTGTTCTACTAAATTAACGTATTTTCTTAATGGCATAGTCAGCCCCATCAGCCCATAATAGTTAAAGGGGTTTAACAGCGTGGTTTTGATTTATAATTCATATAAGATTTTTTAAAGAAAAAATGATAATTTTCGAGATTTAGCATTTTAATTGCAAATGCTGACTGAACCCTAAGAGATAGTTTAAAATAATATTCTACAGTATTAAACACCTTCAGAAGGTCTACAAAAAGTCCGCAAGGGCATATGTCTATCTCTTCGGGATAACCCACACTGACCATTTTTATTTTTTTACTTTGTACGATAAATAATGGCTTATTTACGAAGTGATTTTTTTTTTATGAGATAGGAGGGCAAACGAGCAGGCGTGTCACCTGATGGTAAGCAACTAACGCCGCCCATGGACACCAGCAGCATATATAGTGTTACTGTTGCGTTGCCGACCTTTAAGGGAAGGGGATAGGAAAGGATGGGGAAGGGGGTGGGCCTCCGGGTACCTCTCTCACCGAACGAAACGTGGCATGGGCCACTTTACGTCGGTCTTCTGAGAGGTCGTGGTATTTCACCGGTCGAGCCGGCCCATTTATGCAGTAAACTGCTTGGCTCTACCACTGTTGAATTTTTTTTTTAAAATAATATAGCATTATATAATATAGCATATAGCAATATATGCTATATTGCTATATGCTATATTATATAATGCTTTTTAAACAATATAGCATTAATTTTCATCCAATTAAGTTTCTTTAATAGATTGTGTATGTAATATAGATGATCCTGGCCCTTGACAGCATGTAATTTAAAAGAATTTTTACGAAGATATTACAGTATTAACATAGCAGGACATAGCAGTTGCGTTGCGCACCAAAACGCGTGCATATAGCACAAATTGAACTTTATAAAATCCAAATTTTACTCATTTTGATGCGGAACAAAGTTCGCCGAGTCAGCTAGTCAATTTACAATTTTCTTTCATGTCATTGTCATTTTCATGAGCTTTCATTTTGTATTTTATGATCTTTTTTTGGGGAGTTTATAATTTTGGAACTACCGTTCCCAATTCCTTTTCAATTTTAAAATGATATGACGATTTAATTTATGAACTAGAAAAAACAATACACGATCAAATTATTTAATAATAATCCCCAAGTGTTACCCCTAATCAAGTTTCTCAAATATAACTTTTAAAAACTTATTGGTGTGAGTCAGGTGTTATCTAAAGACATTTTTATACAGAATTGAAATGCTCGATCTCCAAACTATCAAGATGATGTTTTTATATTACTGTATTTATTTATTAACTGATTTTTTATTATTTTTATTAATATTATTATTAGCTTTATTAAATAACGTAGATATTAGATTCCATCTCCTATGTAGAACATAATAATATAGATACTAATGCAGATTTCATCCGACTATCCACAGTGGGACTTTAATTAAAATAGTAACAAGACTGTAGTGGTTAGGTTACCGTACGAATAGTTGAGGTCCTCCCAAACGCCAGTTGGTTACAATTAATAATAAAGGTCTGTAAGTTGAATGGCACATGTTGTAGCATGGTATCCTTCCACTGGTGCTTGCATGTTGAATACAGATGAGCTTACTTATGTAAATTTCCGTCGACATCGCGCCACAGTATGACGCCCCAGTTGGACTAATCCCAACCGTAGCATGTGATTGATGGCCAAGTCGTTGACGTTTTGCTTTATCGCACATAAATTTGATAATATTTATTAAAAAATATATATCATATACTCATAGATTTCGATGGGTAAAATGTGTCTTATAGATTATATGTGAAGATTCATTGTTTTATAAAACTACTTGTTCAGTGACGCGTTTTTTTTTTTCATTTATATATTCGTTATATTCTATGCAATGTAAACTTCTTGGTATTTTTAGGTCTAATCACTTTTGGAAAAATATTATAGGTATTGATATCTAACAAATTTCATTTAAAAGTATGATAAAACGGCTTGGAAGCTTGGAAGCTTGGAAAAACATAGAGTTCTCAATTACTAGGCCATTTTAACTTATGGCACAAGGTAGGGTCTTCATCACATTATCAAATCCCTGAGTGTCATTTACGTCTAAGGACAGAAAAATAGGTAAATAGATACGAATTATGTTATAGAGAGTGCTTTTGAAACACGGCTTTGAAACTTATCAAAACAATTAATTTCATACTTTTAGAACATCAAACGAACGGCATCTATTGTATTGTAAAATGAAGATTACTTTTTTCGGAGATAATAGCCGGTCCACCGTTTCATATATTAATGTTCTGAAAGTATCAATAAAGTTTAAGTAAGAGTAGATGAAAGACTTGTAAGTATTCCATATATCCTAGAACTCTGACAGGCTTTTTTCCTATTTCACCCATGAGCGACACAAATATGTGGGATTTGCCTTCCAACGTTATCCTACCATTATTTACGTGTGGTGTGGGTGAATTATTACGAAGAAGTGCACTATATTATGTGCTTACCCCAATTTATAGAACATTCAACTAACGCCAAGCACAATAATGTTTTGTTTAAGTTTCACAAATTTCGTACCTTTAAGTAGTATATAGAGGTTTTGTTGCAATTACTTAACATAATATGTTAAATGTTAAATTTACGTTAAGAAAAGCTGAACTTCGTGCCGCCGTTGTAGTTACATTATTGGATATTTATATTATATTTCTGGGTAGTAGTGAAATTTTCCTTTTGTTTTAATAAATAAGTCTTGTACGGAAAACTTGCTTCTATATTTATTTCTAAGACTTTCGTGAATCACACTCATAGATTAAAAAAACTTTTAGGATTATATCGCGTTTATTTATTACTTATTTATATTTATTTCCCGACGTTTCGAACTCTTTACAGAGATCATTTTCACGCGTGAAAATGATCTCTGTAAAGAGTTCGAAACTTACTTCTGTTTATTTGGGATAGGATGCAAATGAGGGAACTGGTCATATAGTAAGTGACTAACCCTGCTCACGGAATGCATCGCAGATAGTGTTTCATTTACGTTGTCAGCCTTTAAGATAACATAGGCAGTGGGATGAGAAGGAATGGTGAACGGAGGTGAAAGAGGTCTGAGAGTTGAGTTAAGAGCTCTTCAAATAAATTCTTAGAAATAACTTTTATTTTGTGAAGTTTGTTATTTATTTTATTTTTTTATGGCATAAGAGGGCAAAAATTAGAGAGGGTAAATTTATATTAAACAAGTAAGGAATTTTATGTGATTTTTTTTAAAATTTAGGGCTTAAGAAGGCAAACGAGCAACCGTGTCACCTGACAGTAATCGATCAGTGCCGCCCATAGACACCTGCAACACATATAGTGTTACAGTTTTGTTGCTGACCTTTCTTGGTGCAGAATGAGGGGTGGGACTCCGGATATCTCTCTCTCCCAACGAAACGATTTGATATTATGAGAGGTCGTGGTATTTCAATGGTCGAGCCGGCCCATTTATGCAGCGAACTGCGTGGCTATAACACTTAGAAGTGCCAAGTGGTAGATAAAATCAATCCTCTATCACGTACAGATCGTTCAGTAAATAATGAAGTTTTAATACACTATCACTAGTCAGAATGGAGCGAGCTTTCCAATTAGTGTTGAATTCTCATTAAGAAATAACATCTTGGCTCTTGAGTTTATTATTAGAGGTACGTGATCAAGATCTACAGCGTTTTCTTTGAATCTATTAAAAGTATTACAAAAATATTGTAAAAAGAAGATATATTTGATCTAAATCTAGTTTCAAGACTTGTTTTTCTACAAATGCCTTAAAATACATTCCTAAAATATTGTTCAAAAATTTAGAATCATTACACATTATCTTTTTATTATATATTTTGAAAATAAGTAATTATAATAAATTAATTAATACTCACTTAGACCACGAATCGGTGGTGCGATGACTAACGTAGAGTGATAGACAGGGCCTGGAAAAGAAGTGGTGAGTATTGGGAGAGTCCTTTGTCCAGCAATGGATTGATGTGGTCTTATGATGATGACGATTACTTTTTAGCGTAAACGCTAACTGCGGGGTACCAGTAGTTGTTAGCCGTAGAAAGTTAGACAACAATATGCATTATTAATATATCAAATAATAGATTTCATAAATTTTAGGTTATTTACTTAATAAAATATTTAGTTGATCGAATTTTTAAGTATATTAATTTTAATATACAAAACATCATCCAATCAATTTATAATGTTTTAGTATTTATGTTAGTAGTTAAGAATGACATAAAGAATTGCGAAAAGTTCTCGTAATTTGTTTTTTTATATAACATTTTAAATTATATTGAAAATAGAAATAATTCGAACTTTTTTTAAAAACAGTCAGTAAGTGTTGACATTTTATTTTTTATTTGTAGCAAAAGGCTGCGTTAGTTCTGGGTAGGAAGCGAGATGGCCTCGTCCACGCTCATGAATAACGTAAGAGCATCGCCTCCTTCGTCGTGTTTATGTTTTATTAAGAAAAAAATCTTATTTACAGGTCTCTTGATTTGGACGTTTGTATTTCTCAACACTGTGGTACATTGATAAAATGATCTTCTGTTGAGTAGGTGTTGGCGGTTGTTCATCCCCACTCAAATACAATTACATACAATTACATACAAATTATTAAAGAGGCGACGACCCTGAGCACTGAGGACAAAAGATTGAACGAGAAAGAAAATAATAAGTGTATTGAATTACTTTTGAAAATTCTTTTCGGGAGTCCTATTTGATAAATATAGATAACTGTTGTGCCATTGCGTGTGGTTCTCATATTTTAAGTCTAGTTAAGGCACGATTACTGTTGTTGTGAAATTACTTGCTACAGTTTAATTATTACAGTATTATACTTCTGGAATTTCATGTTAATTAAAGCAAACTTTCAGCTAGAGAACATCAATAACCCTGATTTCATATTTCATTAGTATGATAGAATGAAATAAAATCTTGTTTTTTATTTAACTTTCATATTAGAATATGGTAAGAAGACGACAAATTGTCATCGCTTCACGGCGACACCAGGTGCTTTCATTGTGAACATGGAAAAAGTTCGAAGCTAAGTATATTTTCACAAGAAGAATATATCATGAATGCAAAATGAGAATTGCTGAATATGTATGGATATAACAAATATTGAACATATTATTATATATCTCTTTAGAGTATTGTTTTGTGTTTAAAAATTAAATAGACTTAATTTTTTAATGGCAAACGAGCAGGCATGTCATCCGACCTGAGCTCAGATAGTGATACATTTGCGTTGCCCTGTCTTACAATGGGATGTGAAAGTGGTCAGAAATCGGAAGGGAAGAGGAGAGGGGAATAGGTTGAGCTTTCAGATACCTCTCTCACAGCACGAAACGCTACAAGAGTCACGTCGACATTCTGAGAGGCCGTGATATTTGACAGGTCGAGCCGGCCCACTCTAAAGTAAAAAAAACTTTAAAGGTATAAATCCCAATTGCCTCGTTGACACAAAATTATATCGTCACAACTATAGGTATGTTTCAATATTTGTTACCAACTCTAGATAGTGAAAATTAAAATAAATATGGCATATGTCTTTACTTCTGTGTAAAGACGCTTTATAAATTTGAAAGAATAGAAAAGGAAATTTTACTGACATACATAAACATAACTTTACGCTTTTGTTACCCGAACGTGTAGGCAGCGGCTGTTAAGCCTCGTTTCGCCGTTATGTTTACATCCCAAATGAAATAGATGGCGAACCTATTGCCATTTCGGGCACAAAGTTTTCAATCATCGATATTTATCACAGTTAAGTTCCGAAAACAATTTCGAAAAGTCATTGGTGTATACGCAATATAATCCTAAAGGTTGTTTTAATCTATTGCTGTATATATTTTTAAAACCGAACTTTCTATCAGAATCGAGATAAAAACCTGCTCCCTACCAGTATAAAATATACTCGACATTGACTTTTCTCTAATTAGCTCAGTTAAGGAATAATGGTAAGCATTTGAAGTCACGTGTCAATAATTGGATGGTTCCCAATCAGATCACGTTCAACCCGTAGACTTGGCAACATTAATCAGGTGACATTTTGAAGACTAGTAAATTTTGTTCAGTCTCAGTAATACACATATATATATATATTATAAAAAGTCTCGGTGGCGCAGTGGGCGAGCACACGGCTTCTGATAAAGAGGTCCGGGTTCGATTCCTGACACTGGCTCACACCAATGACTTTTCGAAATTGTTTTCGGAAGTTATGTGTGATAAATATCGATGACTGAAAAACTTTGTGCCCGGTATGGCAATGGGTTCGCCACCTATTCCATTTGGGACGTAAACATAACGGCGAGACGAGGCTTAACAGCCGCTGCCTACACCTTCGGGTAACAAAAGGCGTGAAGTTATGTTATGTTGTAAAAATAGCCAGTGTAATCGAATGGCAATTTAATTTAATGCCCATTTTTTCAAATAATCACTTTTTTACATCTATAACTGATAAAATTAGTACACATACATAACTTCAAGCTAAATCCATTGCGGGGTAGGCACAGAGAACAGGAGCACAATTCTTATACGCCTCAATCGCTTCTTTAACTTTCAAGACTTGTATTATTTACGCCCGTTGATTCTTAAGACTCCTAACCCTAACATCACCTTCCTCCAGAAATCTTTCAGTCTTGTGTTCTTTCTGGTCGTGTATGATCTTTTTTAATATTAATTTTCATATTTCTTGCAAATAACATTTGCGAAAGTCTTATACCAACTAGATAAAGGCGTTAGAAGATATGTTTTCTTATTATTTGTGTACTGAATATCCAAGATATTTTGTAAAGAAATCAATAATCTAAACTACAATATTCATTATTTGGAGTTTAGATTATGTACTTGATAAGAAATAAAACAACGAAATAATATATTTTTAAAAATTGTTTCACAACTCTGTGTACCTGGCGACTACAGATCACAATAAACTATGTTTAAATTCACACAATGCAATAAAATAATAATAATAATATCTTGGACACAATACACACAGCGCCCTCTAGCTCCAAACTAAGCAACTAAATGTCTGTCCTATGGATACCATATAACGGATATTAATACATATATATACTTTTTATATAAATACATACTTATAATAACATAGTAATACACCCAGACGGACAAACATTCAAGCTTGTCACAAATATTTGTAGGTACTCGGGTGGCACTCTAACCAGAAATTATCAGTTATTTTGACAGTGGTAGAGCCAAGCAGTTCGCTGCATGAATGGGCCTGATCGACCGGTGAAATACCACGACCTCTCAGAAGATCGACGTAAAGTGCCTCATGGCGCGTTTCGTTAGGTGAGAGAGGTACCCGGAGGCCCATCCCTCTTTCCCCATCCTTTCTTTTCCTCTATCCCTTAAAGGTCGGCAACGCAACAGTAACACTATATGTGTTGCTGGTGTCCATGGGCGGCGTTTGTTGCTTACCATCAGGTGACACGCCTGCTCGTTTGCCTTCCTATCCCATAAAAAAAAATCAAATCGAAATTATAATACTGCTCAATTTAGCATATTTTAATGTATAATTACAACTGTCTATTAAGTTCTGATCCCGCAAATACATTCTATAATTCTGTCTGTAACGCCGCTAATTCATATAGACACGTAAAATTGGAATTAACCCTCTAGTATTAATTACATTCTCGCATGCTTCACTTTCGTTTAAAAGGGATCCCTTTTGTACACAGTATGCCCCTTCTGCCCCATCCTATATCATTCACAGCCTCAGCTTTCATTCAAATTTTGACTGAATTTTAATGGTTTGCTTATTTTAACAGAGTATATGTTTTTAGGACACTGTAAAAGGTTAGATAATGTTATAATGTGGAATGTATTATTGTTACTCAGGTGTAATAAAAGTGTTAGCACAGGCATATTTATATTGGATTAAATTACTGAATTGATATATAAATTTTAAAACTATTTTTATCTAATATTTTATGATTATATTCTAAATTAAAAAATGCAGTCTCGGTGGCGCAGTGGTCGAGCACACGGCTTCTGATCCAGAGGTCCGGGTTCGATTCCAGACACTGGCTCACACCAATGACTTTTCGAAATTGTTTTCGGAAGTTATGTGTGATAAATAAATATCGATGTCTGATAAAAACTTTGTGCCCGGTATGGCAATAGGTTCGCCACCTATTCCATTTGGGACGTAAACATAACGGCGAGACGAGGCTTAACAGCCGCTGCCTAGACCTTCGGGTAACAAAAGGCGTGAAGCTATGTTATGTTATGTGTTAAAAAATGCACTGGTCAATGTTTTAATGAATTTCTTCAGTTCTTGTTCTGTTATAAACGATGTTCTTGTATTATATATTATTTTTTATAACTCTATGGCCATTTCTACCCGAATGTAATGGCTGTTATGCTTCGAATTGATAAACTTTTACATTCCAGATGGAATGGATGACAGAACCTACTATCTTACCGGGCACAATGTTGTCAGCAATCGATATTTATCACACATGACAGCCAAAAAATAATCCAAAAAGTATTTGGTATAAGCTCTGATTTATCTCTCTTAGACTCTCTGTTAGACTCTTTGATTCAGAAGTGGGATGCTCGACTACGAGTTAATTTAATTTATATTTACTTTGCATTAGTAATATTTATTCGAGTTCGCATGCAGGTGAAAATTTACTTGAAAGTAGCGAATTATTAATATTATTCCTTCCCAAGTAATAACTTACTTTTGATGTTTAATTTTATGTATTTTGAAGTCAAATTGGAAGAGCACTGCAAAGATAACCAACTATTGGACAAACATCACTTTTGCTGTATCCAGAGCTCCTGGTGGAGTATAAACCATGAACGAATACATTCCCAGGGAGGGTTGAAGTTAGGTAGGCTGCGGGTCATAAAACCACAGCCTAAACTTTTGATACCAGGCTAGTGCAGAAAGTTTACATGTTTTTCCAACCCCATTTAGAGTGGGGCAGGAAAGTAATGATTCTGAAGTAATATTAGCAATATTTTCTTACATATTAATAGTTATATTGATTAGATCTTCTGAGAGGTATTCCATGTTGATTGTTGTTGTCTAATTTTATTAACATAATGATTTTGTTTATTTGCTAGAAAAACTCGATGGCGCTGAGGTATTGTGTTCACGAACGCTTGATTGATATCTGAATTTAAAAAATTGTAAAATTGATGTTTAGTAAGTAAAAAATAAAACTGTCCATTAACATGCCGTGGTGGCTTGTAATTAAAACAACACTTAGCATGTACTTGTTTATCATGTATGTAATCAATGTATTAGTGTATGTTTTGTAAGTTGTCCTAAATAAATAAATAAAATAAAAATAAAGAACATGATAAACCTCAAATAACTGCGTAGAGACATTATAAATGACAAAATAAATTTAAATTCCAATTACGCAAGATTGACTAAGCAGATATATAATGCAAAATCGGAAGGATTTACGAGTCGAAGACGGCGACGACAAAACCTGTTTGTTTGACAAGTGTGTTGAAATTCAAAGCAACGAGTGAAGTGTGTAAAAATCGTGCCTATGTTCCCTCTGCTATCCCTGTAAGGGAATGGTCATGAAGTTATGTATTTAAGTATATTTCAAAATTAATCTAATGCTGTTATTTCCAACAGCCTAGATACATGTTTCAGGGGAGCTTTAAAGAAACCTTACATTCACGTACGCCTAAGTAATTCACCACCCACTTATTCTTTCTAGTAAGTTCCTTACAACATGTACCTGCTGAAACTTAGAACGTACACCTTTAATACGCCTGAAGTATTACTTTGATGAAACAAGCGTAATTCTCATTAACATCCTGAAATTTGTAACTTATTAACTTAATTTGGCTTCTAAAGTGAAGTTAATTTATAATTTCATCGCGTTATAAAGGTGAAGGACATGGCTTATAAAAATATCATTACATAACAACATGACATAACTTCACGCATTTTTCTACCCAAAGGTGTAGGCAGTGGCTATTAAGTCTCGACTCGCCGTTATGTTTACGTCTCAATTGGATTAGGTGGCGAACGGGGCGCAAAGTTTTTAGTCACCGATATTTATCAAACGTAACTTTGGAAATTAATTTGGAATCGTCAATGGTGTGAGCCAGGATTGGAACCCGCTACCTCTGGATTCAGAAGTGAGGTGCCAAACCACTGGACCACCGAGACTTTACTTCTTAATATAAATGATGGTTATCTTGATGACGCAATGGTTTAGAATGTTTAGAAGTACAACTTCTAATTGAGAGGTCCCGAGTTTAAATCCGGGCACATGAACATGAATTTCTTCTCCTAGTAGTTCTTTGGATACAAAAAATTACTTTAAAAAAAAAGTTAAACCAACTTCTAGAAATGTAAACTACAAAATCTTTAAGTAAAAGTTTTTTAAAGTAATTTTTTCTGCTGTTTTTTGGTTAATCTGGTTACATGAACATTACATAACTTCACTCTTTTTTTACTCGAACGTGTAGGCAGCTGTTATGCCTTGACTCGTCGATATATTTACGTCCCAAATGGAATAGGAGGCGAACCTATTGCCATACACCGGTCACAAAGTTCTGGTCACATATAGTTTTCGAAAAGAATTATTTAAAAAAAGGCATTGGTGTGAGCCTGGATTTGGATCAGAAGTGGGATGTTTGACCACTCGACCACCGAGACTTATTCCGTATGATCTGATAATTGTCTGGTTCTGGATCGTTATTAAGTATTTCAAGGAAACTAGATAATACGAATATTCCTATTTTTTGGAGATATCTTGAAACTTAATTAAATTAAAGTTCGTTCACTTCGTTATCGTCGATGGGGGGTTGAAAGCTATATGTTTCGCGACTACTCACCGCCCGCATCGTTTAAAGCTTAAATTTATCTATGTCAATAAATAACCCAGCCGAAGGGTGTATCCTGTTAAATAAACACGAAGTTAACACCACATTCTTTTTTATTACGAGACGTCTCAAAGAAGGATAATATATTAGAAAAAAAAAACAAATAAAAGTGTATATTCGTTTACTCTATAAGAAGTGAGCAAAACGTTTGATTTTGTAATCTTGCTAGGATATTAAAACAACTAGAGATCTAATTGATGTGATTTAAAATCGACATTAGGATATTAATGAATTTTAATAGTGTCTATTTATTTATTGTTTATTTATTTTAAAACTTTATGCACAAAATCGTACAATGACGGACTTAATGCCTCAAGGCATTCTCTACCAGTCAACCTTTGGATGGTATAGGAAATACAGAATGGTAGGTGCGCATATGTTTAAGAGCCACAGAAAAAAAAAACAAAAAAATCAGAGTATATAGACATTGAATGAATAGATATATACATAAATATATAAACATATTTATATAAATGCATACACAAACGCTGTGTGGCGCCGGCTTAGAATATCGCCACCCCATGTCTTCCCGTGGGTGTCGTAAAAGGCGACTAAGGGAAAAGCTAGAAGAATGGGCAGCAGCATTCTCTCTCAAGAAAATACAGCCTACTGCGATCACCAACCCGCCAAGCATGGCGATTATGGCAAAAACCCCCCATGATTGAACGGACCGGCAGTTGTGGCGCTCTATGGGGGAGGCCTGTGTCCAGCAGTGGACCACAAAAAGGCTGAAGATGAAGATGAAGATACACAAACGATCCAATACATACACAATACATATGTATAGATGAATACATATACATAAATAAATAAATACACACTAGGTACATATATAAATAAACAAAACACTCGTGGGATCGATTCCAAGCTCACACCAATAGTTTCTCGGAGTTCTTTTCGGAAGTTGTATGTGATAAATATCAATGACTGTATGAGAGTAGATTCTGCGCCCACTGTATGAGAATGGGTTCTGCTACCTATTCCATTTTCCGACTTAACATAACGATTCGGCGATTCGCGGCTTTAACAGACGCTGCTTACACCATCGGGTAGAAAAAGACGTCAAGTTATTTTGTTGTTGAAGTTTTTGTTTCCAAAATTTATGATTATGAATAAAATTATGATAAATAACGACTTTTCAAAATTAACACATAATTTTTTTTGTATTCAGATAGCGATCGAACCTGTCGTCCTTTGCTCTGTAATATGCGTTTTCACCACATAACCTATCTATATATCACTTAGTCACTGAATTTTGTTTCACTAGACCATGAGGCTGAATAAGCCCATGATCTTTTTTATTCTATCGCAATGCCATTAACAGCTAATTGAAGCTGCATTGTCGATAGTAATCTATTTACAAAGTAATTGAGTTTAACGTACAGATAACTGGATTATATTCTATACATGGTTTAAGTTTGAACATTTATAATTAAAAACTGTCCAGAGCATTTGACTTATTAATCAGACATGAGTTTCTCACCTTGTTCTTCTTATGATAGCCCCTATACTTCGAATCGAGCCGCACGTGGCGGTTTCGTCGGTGTTTTCTTGCTTCACAGAGGTACTTTCCTAAAGCGCAAATTTTAAATTGCATGTTATTAATGCAATTTAAAACTTTATTATAAATTTAAACTATTTATAAGTATCTGTCAGCGGTATTGTCTAGATCATTCAGGTGAATCACTACGAAAAACTAAATCTCCATCTCCAGTGAAAGCATATTCTTGTAAATCCTTAATAACTTATTCTTTTTATATTTTGTCATTAACGTCTAATAATTTTTAACGTCTCAGTGGTCCAGTAGTCGAGCACCCCACTTCTAAATCAATAAGTCGCGGGTTCAAAGCCTGGCGCTCACACAAATGACTTTTCAAAATTCTTTTCGAAAGTTATGTGTGATAAATATCGATGACTGAAAACTTTGTGGCTGGTATGCCGTCAACAGGTTCGCCGTCTATTCCATTTGGGACGTAAATTCCACACCCAGTTGAATCTTAACAGCCACTGCCTACATCATCGGGTAGAAAAAAGACGTGAAGCTATATTATTCATAGGTTTAGGCTAATAATTCTACGATAACTAATATATTAGGCTTGATTTTCATCATTACAGTTCTACTCTATAACAAACTATAAATAATATTTTGCGTATTCACAGAATAATCTCCTGCTCTCAACTGTGAACTAATACGAATCGACTGATAAGATAAATATGAAAAGATAAGTAGGTAGAATTACCGTCATTTTGTCTTAAATTTAATATTCGTAAGATCATCATAACGTTAAGTGTGTCGACCTTTAATAATTAATTCATTTCCAGAATTAATTCAGAGTAGGCGTATATAAATATAATGAAAATTTATGGGAAGGTTTATCAATTTGTTATAAGCCTGCCCGTACTTTGCCTTATCGTAAGTCTCATACGCGGGGAAGCTTAGAAGGTTTGCTGTTGAAACAAAAGTTGTATAAAGGAAACTCCGTTGATTGTAGATGAAATGGCCTTATATGCTATTCATTTTATTAAAGTGTAGATATTACATAACATAACATAATAACCTAACTTCACGCCTTTTGTTAGCCGAAGATGTACGCAGCGGCTGTTAAGCCTCGTCTCGCCGTTATGTTTACGTCCCAAATGGAATAGGTGGCGAACCTATTGCCATACAATGTTTTCAGTCATCGATATTCATCACACTTAACTTCCGAAAAGAGCTGTATTTGAACCTAGTGGGTTGTTGCGTGACGATGGAAAGAGGCCAGATGGTATGTCCTTGATGCCTTGGAGGATGGGTAGGTCTTTGGTGTGGGACGCTACCTGTGTCGACACACTGGCGCCTACACATCTTCCTCGGACTATCAATGCTGCCGGCGCTGCTGCTGGATACGCAGAGACCCTCAAGCGTCAAAAATACAATAATCTTGTGGGTTCGTGTTCAAGCCGTTTGGAGTCGAAACACTTGGTCCATGGGGGCCAAGTGCACACAAATTGTATAAAGATCTCGCTAAGCGGCTAGTAGAGGTTACACGTGACCAGAAGGTTGGCTTGTTCTTTGTACAGATAATAAGTGTTGCGATTCAACGTGGCAATGCTGCCAGTCTTCTGGGCACGTTACCCGTTGACAACGATGCAAAAGAATTTTTCGGTGCCTTTTAAAAATTCTTTTGTTTTTATCATTTTTTTTTTATAATCTATATTGTAAATAAATTGTAAATAGTCATATATATTATGGTGGTATAAAACGTCTTTAGTAAATTTTATTAAATAAATCTAACTTTAAATGCAAAAAAAAAAAACTTCCGAAAAACAATTTCGAAAAGTCATTGGTGTGAGCCATTGTCAGAATTCGAACCCGGACCTCTGGATCAGAAGCCGTGTGCTCTCCCACTGGACATATAAGCACTGTAGATATAAGCTTTAAAATTGGGCGTTAGAATCATATATCATAATCATAATTTCTAATCTGAGTACATTTAATCTTGATTTTAATGATCTTCGCTCTCAAGTGTGATATAGAGAAAAATAAATAAAAAGCAAACACAAAAATACCCACGTTTTTCATATAGATTAATTTTGGTCGTTATTTTTGACGTGACAACGTCTTATAAATTGGTTTGCCGGGTGACACTTCAAGAAACTGCGTTACGCTCCGCTCACGTTATGCGCTCACAATGAGAGCGAGTGAGAGGCACGCGTCCCTTCCACTCGGGCATGGTTAGCCCGCCTAAGAGCGAGAGAGACAGAGCGACAAGTTATTGTATGTATATTTGTATATAAATACGTATGTATGTGTAAAGGTAAAAATAAAATTTTGTTAATATGAAATTCAGTGCGAGATTCTTTGTATAAATTAATGTTTTAAATATAATTCTTTGTATAAATAAATGTTTTAAATTGTTACTATTATTTCATCCTTCTTCCTACTATACGAATGAATATTCACATTAAAATTATTTTACCACTCAAAGTCGTTGTCACGTAAAACTTTCGCCCGTATACCGACTTTACAGGCAACCATTTAATTTTTTGACTATCTTTTTAGACTAATCTCCTAACATGTTTTTTGGAAATCCCAGTTCAAGAGCATCACAACTGACGAGCACGTAGTATAAAAGTATTTAGTTGAGATTCATGAGTCAGAATTGTAGCGATTGGCGAGCCTCTCTCTACCTATTCCCCAGATAAAACGACGTAATTATGAGCAGGTAATCACCTTGAGACACAGGTAAATCAGTAAAATATACTTTAGAATATTCAATCGTGCTTTAAGCGTTCATATTTTAATTCATTTTATGATCAAGTAAGTTACTTCCAAGGTATCACTTCAGATCGCAAACTTGTTACACAAATCCTCTCGCTCATCTACTTTACGTAACAACCTAATTACCTGCGTAAAGCTCGTTTCTCAAAGAGTACTTATGAATATTTTAATATTAAAATGAATTTCTGTTTAACGATGATTCAATGAAACCAAAGTGATAGAACCAGGCAGTTTGTATAAATGGACCGGCTCGATCCGTGAAATAATACGACCTATAAAGATATCAGCGCAAAGTGGCTCGTATCACGTGTTGCTCGATGAGAGAGGTATCCGGGTGCCCAACCCCTCTCCCCTCTCTATCCCAATTTCAATTTCTTCTCAATCCGACCAAGAAAAACATGCCCAAGGAGGGTTGATGTCAGGCAGGTAGCTGGTCGGAAAATCACAGCTAATTCTTTAGACATCATAGATAGTTCGAAAGGATGAGAGGTTGTGCCGACCCAAAGTGGGTTACGGGCAGGAAAATCAAGATAATTCAATAAAACAATTAACTGTATATAATAGTAAATTATTATTATTATCGCACTAGGGCAGACATGACAATTATTATTAGGTTGTTTATTTAATATAAATAATGAAACTTCGTTAGTAAAAACCTGTCGACCAAATTTAAATTGGAACACTACCCTCAAGCTAAATTAGTATAGACAGAGCTGATTAGTATAGAGATAGATGATACAGAGAAGTACTTTGGACGGCAAATAATATTTGTTAGGAAAATATCAAGAGTAAGATAGGTATTAAATACATGGATTTTCATAAAGAGGTAAAGAAAACGAGTTTCGGTCTAGTGATCGAGCACCGCTCTCACATGACATTTCGAAATTATTTTCGTAAAGTTAAGTGTAATACATATTTATGACTGAAAACTTTGTGCCCGGCGCATGGCCACCTATTCTATTTGGAACGTAAACATAAGGGTGAGTCGAATTTTAACAGCCGCTGCCTACACCTTCGGCTAGAAAAAGGTGTGTGGATATGTTAAGTAACGATAAAAAAGTCAAAAATAAATTTTGTTACTGAAAATTAAAAATCCATTCTCGCGAGAAAACCTACAGAAACCTGGGAAAATTAATTGATTCATTGAGATGTATACTAATATTATTATAATTTGATAAAAATGAACACTAAGTTATCGTAGTTTTACTTCCAAAAAACGCGTCAAATGGTCAATCTGGAAATGAGTGCAATATTGAAACGGACTATGGCTGGGCTGGATTCTACCACAATCAGTTCTGAATTAGAATGGGATAGCGGGCAAACCAGAAGCGGGTCGCCGTCGTAAGCAACCGACGCCGCTCATGGGCAAATGGAAAACTGATGTTTTATAGTTGTTATGCCAACCAGGTGGGATAGCAACTAAAAACTAAAAAACAGATTCATGCTCCAAGCTGAGTAGCTCTACTAGAGAGAGATATTTAAGGTAGGTCTGTACATGGAAGAAATTTTATAATTTAATATGATGAACATTCTAATAATTGTTTGAGTAAGTGAGTGTAGCTTACATATATGTCCGGGTGAGACTAGCCGTTTCTCATTTTGAATTATGCATGAGACATGGACGTGGTGCAGACTGGATTTCAGAGAGAGAGAGAGAGAGAGAGAGAAATTTCAAAATACATATATCCCGAATTGAAAATTTTTATACCCATATTTTATGGAAATGTAGTATTAACTTAATAGGTTTTTTTTTATAAGATAGGAGGGCAAACTAGCGGGCGTGTCACCTGATGGTAAGAAACCAACGCCGCCTATGGACACCAGCAACACATATAGTGTTACTGTTGCGTTGTCGACCTTTAAGGGATAGGGGGGGGCGCGAACGAAACGTGGCACGAGCCATTTTACGTCGATCTTCTGAGAGGTCGTGGTATTTCACCGGTCGAGCCGGCCCATTCATGCAGCAAACTGCTTGGCTCTACCACTGTTAAAAATTTCTACAAACACACACAAAAAACATGAATTTCTATTGAAATACTGAATGTTTTGCAGTTCTGTTTAATTTGATTGTTTCTAATACCTCATATATATGGAGTTGTAGACCGCGTCACCTGATGTCCGCCGAATAAACTAAAAAAAAAGATCTCACAGAACAGTCGACGGGAGAAGACAATATAGATACATTTTTTAATAATCTAAAACTTTATACCTTACAATATTGACACATTGATTATACACAACAATAATAGGACAACTTCACACCAAGTTCCTTGTAGGAAAGACAGAAGTAATAGAGCCCAATAAAATAGTATTTTCACAGTCTTTGACTGTCTCTTTTCATACACGAATATCGGTTTTTATAGCTCCAAATAATACCAAGACATAAGTTTTAAACTGTGCAATAATATTTTATGTCATTAAGTATAGGTATTGTGGGTCATATGTATGGATTGGGGGTTGACCAAACTGTCTCTGAGTCATGAATTCCGATAAATTATATATGATAAATATTGTTGACCGACAACCTGACAACATGACGTAACGCCCACTGCCTACACCTTTGGACATGAAAAGGTGTGAAATCACAAAATAAATTAATATCATAATATCTCTCTTTGCATTACACCTAAAATCCAGAAAGTAATGTATCAGCACACGTGTCACCTGGCAGTACAAGTTGTGACGCAATTTGAATTATTCATAAGACATATGGAACTAAAGCAGCCTGGATTTCAGGACGGGAATTTTAAAACATCCATACTGCGTTTTAAAATTGTTTTCTAAAGAATAATATTACAGAACAAGAAGCTCTTAAGAAAATGTTTTGCCTGAGGTGAATTTGAAAACAGATACCGCTCTCTTTAGTCTGATATATTTTTGATTGGTTTTATAATGTACTTAGTAGGTTTTATACTATATTTTAGTAGAATTGTCAGTATACATTGATTATTATAAATAAAATAAGGGTTCACCCTGCTTCTGAATCAGGAATCTAGGGTTCCCTTCCGTGTGTTGTGCTTGCTGTACAGAACTAGTATCAATAAAAACTTATTTGATACCAACAAAATTTGAGCAAATCGAGTTATAATTGCCGCTGCCTACAACTTCGGATATAAACAGAAGAAGTGAATGCATAAGAAAGATAATGCGATGAAGGATCCCAACGCTAACTTATGGAAGCGAGAGCTGGGTATGGCAGAGTGTGCATGAAAGTAGAATAAACGCGGTCGAAATGTGGGCACTGCGCAAAATCTGCGGAGTGACCCTCGCTGACCGCGTGGAAAACAAGGTTATAAGGAAGGAAGTTGGTTTGAAAGAGAGTGTCGGTGTAAAAGTAAGAAAGGGCATGCTCCGATGGTTCGGACATGTAGAAAGAATGAATGATGCAAGACTGATTAAGCAGATATACAATGCAAAAACGGACGGATGTAAGAGTCGAGGACGGCCAAGACACACATCCCATGACCAAATAGAAATAGATCCGTGTTCTGGAGTAGCGCCATATTGAATACATTTTCCACTAAAAAGATTATTGTCGCGATTATCTATCGTGTTCACCACGTGTTCTGGAGGAAGGTGATATTAGGAGCCTCAAAACCGACGCGCGTGCATGAAAAGAGTTATGAAAGTCAAGTGAGTGAGGCGTGTAAGAATCGTGCCTTATGGCGCTCTGTTCTCTCTGCCTACCCTGTAAGGGATTTGGCGTGAAATTATGTATGTACGATGAAGGAATCAAACCTCAGTGATATTAAGATAATTGTGACCATTATCCTTGCAAATATGCCTACCCCGCAAGGGATTTGGCGTGAAGTTATATATGTATGTATCCTTACAAATATTATTGATCTCATAGAAAACAGTGTACAATTCTAATATGCTTTGATCACATTTAATAACAGTTGTAGAGCTATGACCTCTCATTGAATCAACGTAAAGTGGCTTATGCACTCCGTTCGATCAGAGAGGTATCTGGTGGCCAAATCCTCTCCACTCTCTCCCTCTGCGACCCTGTTGCTTTCACGTCCTTACCACCAGATGATCCGCTTGCTCAATTGGCCCATAAAATAAAATATGCACGCCTTAATATTAAAATAACTTCTCAAAAAACTTATTTTTATTTATTTCTCGACGTTTCGAACTCTCATGAAAATGATCTCTGTATAGAGTTCCACCTCTCTGATTTTTTAAAAGTTCTTTTAATGTTATTAGTGTTATTCGCGAAAATCTAAGAAATAAATATATGCACGCCTCCTTTTCTAATTAAACAGGTGGTTTCATTTCGAGCATCGGTATTTATAACACATAACTTTAAAAATATATTTATGGGTTAAGCTACTAAGCCTATCTCCCGAGCCCAAGCACTAATAAGTACTACTAAAAGGCTTATCTTGTACTTGGATACGTATGCAACCATTCACTCAGTTACAAACACGGACACGTTTATACACTTACATTACATCAATACATATAACTGTAACTCGTAGTAGTATTATTTGGCTAATTCCATAATACAAGTGTTAGTCGCTCAGTTTCTAATTTAGATAGCATTACATTTGTGGCATTCAGAAAGATTATTCATTATCATCATCATCATTAGCCCTTTTGAGGTCCACTGCTGGACATAGGCCTCCCCCATAGAGCGCCACAACTACCAGTCCGCTCAATCATGGGGGGATTTTGCCATAATCGCCACGCTTGACAGGGCGGGTTGGCGATCGCAGTAGGCTGTATTGTCTTGAGAGAGAATGCTGCTGCCCATTCTTCTAACTTTTCCCTTAGTCGCCTTTTACGACACCCACGGGTAGAGATGGGGTGGCGGTATTCTAAGCCGGCGCCACACAGCCAAAGATTATGAAATTTGTGATAATCTTACTAAAATATAATTCAAAAGTTTGTGATGATATTTATTACTTACGAGTCAGCCGTTGAATAGAATTACATTTGACATGACTAAAAAAAAATTCTTAGTAATGTATTTTCTTGTGATACGATAATTTTATTTTAATAAAACTTAGGTCTAAAGGTTAACTTCTTCCATTATAACCTTATATTAGACAGCTTACGAATGCTCGTTGCTATAACTTTGTTTAAGCGTCATAACCTGAAACTCCGAACAAAAATTAGGCGCAAATACGTAATATTTAATTGACAAAGTCACTAGGGATGTGGTTAGTTGATCGACTTTTATCGACTTTTATCGACTTATGATAAGATAGAAAAACTAACTCTCATTATCCTTGTCTAGAAGATTCCTTTGAATGAAGAGTGTTCTACAAATGAGTGATACATACATACTTAACTTCACGCTAAATTAATTACGGGGCAGACAGAGAGAACGGAGCGCCATAAGGCACGATGCTTACATACCTCACTCACTTCGATGACTTTCATAACTCTTTTCATATACTCGCGTCAATTTTTGAGACTCTTAATATCACCTTCCTCCAGAACACGTAGTGAACACGATAGATGATCGCGGCAATAATCTTTTTAGTGGAAAATGTATACAATATGGCGATACGTATAATATTATATTACATATTAAAATATTAATGTCTTGGTTGTCAGTACCCGCTAATACTTACTAGCTAATCCAGTGAGGCGTATAATAATCGTGCCTTATGGCACTTTGTTCTCTCTCTCTACCCCGGAAGGAATTTGGCGTGAATTTATGTATGTATGTATCAGGAACTACTGGTTTGAATTAAAAAAATATTAGTTTTAGATAGTCCATTTATTGAGGAAAGCTACTTTAAGTTATTAATAAGAAAGGGACAATAGTCTTTTTAGTGATAAATGTATATAATATAGCGGTACAAAGTTCGCGTGGTCTGCTAGTTAAATATATAAATTTAGTTTGCCTTGTTTCGGTAACGAACATGAAATATCAAGTTAGAATTAAATTACAAAGCGCGCTACGAGGTAGCTGTATATGTGGGTATGTATACATAACCCTGCCGACCGATGAAAATTTAACGAATGACCTGAACAGAAGGAAATTGCAGCCGCGGTTGAAGCCTAGAAAGCAGTTAAAGTTTTAATAGAAATAGACAAATACAGAGTTGGAGAGACTACAGCGAACTATCTCTGAGTCAAATATATGATAATAAAAACGATAATAAGAAACATTAAATTAAATACGAAATATACTAATATTTTAAATACGAAAGTTTGTAAAGATCTTTGGATGTACAGCGATGTCAATCACTTGTCAGTTGCTGAACAGAACAAGATAAAAAGTTACATATAGATTAAAAGTTTTCTCGATTAAGATATTAAACTTGTCATCACAGTAACGTATTCCTTTGGTATACCTAATATAATACTTCAACTTTGATGTTATTTTAATAATTCATCTAATATGAAAATGATACTTAAACAAGATGAAAGTGTACGAAGTATGTATGTGTGTAGACCAGTAAAAGACTCAATGACACGAGTCTTTCTGACCTAGGCGTTGAAGAATGCTGGGAAAGAATGAAAGAAATTATAGTGAATAGTGCAAAAGAAGTATGTGGTTGCGCAAAGAGGCATAAGATTCTGAGAGGTGATGCCTGGTGGGACGCGTATGTGAAATCCAGCGTCGAAAGAAAGAAAAAAGCATTTTCGGATTATGTCTCAAGTTTGAATCAGAATGATGACTATATCTATGACAGAGAAAAAGTATGAGAGCTACCGCCGCTGCAGGAATGTTACCAAAGCCATAGTGAAAGAGAAGCGTGAAAGACTAGTTGCGAATGAGGAAGTGAGGTTGACGGAGAACTTCGAGGCGAATAACAAACTCTTCTGAAGGGAAGTTAGAAAGTCTCGGGGTTCTTCGTCAACATCCAGAATGGACAAAATTATGTCTAAGGCTGGTGACATTCTTGCAAACCCAAACGACGTATTAGGTAGGCGGAGTGAGTGTTTTGGGGAAATGTACGAGTATGTTCCAGATGTGGGCGCCGCGAGTGAGTCTACGACTGACGCCGCTGCGCCAACATCTGAAGAGGACATTACTATGGTAGAGATTGAATGGTCGATACGAAGTATGAAAAATGGTAAGGCTGCTGGAATTGATATGATGTCTGCTGAAATGATCAAACACGGTGAAACCTGCGTCCGGGACGTTTTCCTGACCTTGAGCAATCTATGCTGGAGGTCGGGTAAGGCTCCCATCGACTGGAGGCGCGCTGTCATCGTGCCCAGTTACAGGGCCATCAGTTTGATAAGCTTAGCTGCGAAAGTGTATGGGAAAATTATAAAAAGGAGAATGAGGGTGATATCTGATGGAGTGTTGTGGGTGGCTCAGGGTGGTTTTAGAAGCGGACGAGGGTGCATAAATCAGATTTTTTCTCTTCGCAACATCGTGGAGAATCAACTGGCGGTTAACCGGAAGGTTTTCTGCGGTTTTGTGAATCTGGAAAAAGCGTTTGACAGAGTGTTACGAAAGAATCTGTGGGACATACTGCCGGGCTACGGGGTGGGCGAAACACTACTGCGCGCCGTGTAGTCCACGTATGAGGGCTGCACAGCGTGTGTGCGTGTTGACGGCGGCTTGTCCCCCTGGTTTGACGTCAATATCGGCGTCGATGGATGTAGAGATGCGAATGGGTGACCTAGTTGTGAGCTGCCTGCTTTACGCAGATGAAGCCGTGCTTCTAGCCGAATTGCCGTCGGACCTGCAAACACTAGTCACTACTATGAAAGATGGTTGATGAATGATTAAAGGCTTACAGTTAAATGCGAGGAAAACGAAAGTTATGGTGTTTGAAAGGGAGGAATCCAGAGCGGATGCAAGGATAACGGTTGATGATGTAGTGCTGGAACAGGTGAATGAAATTGTATATCTTGGTCGCGCTTTTAACATGGAAGGTACACCGCGGATGTAGAAAGACGAGCGGCGATAGGAAATAGCGTAAATGGAGCGTTGGGCAGATTCCTGGGCACAAAAAAAATTAGCAGAAAAGCCCAGCTAGCAATCCACAATGCAGTCCTGATCCCAACGCTAACTTATGGAAGCGAGAGCTGGGTATGGCAGAGTGTGCATGAAAGTAGAATAAACGCGGTAGAAATGAGGGCACTGTGCAAAATCTGCGGAGTGACTCTCACTGACCGCGTAGAAAACAAGGTTGTAAGTAAGGAAGTCGGATTGAAAGAGAGTGTCGGTTTAAAAGTAAAAAAGGGCATGCTCCGATGGTTCGGACATGTAGAAAGAATGGATGATGCAAGACTGACTAAGCAGATATACAATGCAAAAGCGGATGGATGTGGGAGTCGAGGACGGTCAAGACACACATTCCATGACCAAATAGAACGTGTTCTGGAGTAAGGTGATGTTAGGAGCAACAAAAACAGACGCGCGTGCATGAGAAGAGTTATGAAAGTCAACGAAGCGAGTGAGGCGTGTAAGAATAGTGTCTTATGGCGCTCTGTAGGCGTCTTTGCCTACCCCGCAAGGGATTTGGCTTGAAGTTATGTATACTTAAGCAATATATTGTACGTTAATATTCAGGAATTGTTCTATTTCTAAATTTTTTGATTGATAAATTTTCATTTAAACACATGTCCAGGAGCAAAAATGAGTAATAATTACTAATTAATAACTTTATTATTTCACCTCGACAAATGGTTTCAGTTCTTCCTTCTAATATTTATGTAAACATTATAATTATCATCATCATCATTATCATGTGAAAACTAATCTGTCAGTAATTTTTACACTCTTTAATAAATACCTATACTCGTATATAAACAAAAAAGAAAAAATATAGAGCTAATAATATAAAATTTATAGTATTTGTCTCACTATAAATAACTGGTAGATTTCTTAGTAGTTTTGAAAGAGGTCCGGTCCGGTCGACGAAAACGTCTAACATATTGAGAATGTCAGGTAAATTTATAGAGATAATATGTTGAAAATGCTAAGCTCATTTTTGCAGAAAACTTCTGCGATGATATGAAATAAATAGACAAAAAACGATATAGGAATGTAACTTAAAGGTAAAACAGGTTTTGATATAATATTTGAAAAAAAAAATGTTTGTGTCAGTTGTGCTTGTCTAAAACAGGACTATTAATAGTAATTTGAAGGACATTAATAATTTAGGAATTTAATTTAATTAAGTCTGAATCTTTATTCGATACAGTCATTAAAAATAATGTATTATATTATCAAAGCCGAACATTAAATCAAGAAGAAACCTTACCAAACCACTTTTAAAATAAACACTTCTTTGAAGAAGTAAAACCAACTGATAATAAAAACTTATATGAAAACAAATTCTCTGGCAGCTCGTAAACAGAACGCCATAAAAAAAATTTGAGGAGCGATGTCCCATCGATATGGCAAAGCTGATGAAAGCAATTATCTTTATGGTACATGGAACTCCCTGAAGGCGATGTTTCGAGGTCCCTAAACCTCAAGATTTCGCGCTCAAGTATGGCGATGTATCATTTTTATGGGCTCGGCTATAGTAAATTTGCAGGCCGAGATAACATGTACGTGTTAGTCGTTTACATCTAATGTGGCTCACCGCAATTTAGTTATAAACGCTTTCGTAAAAGATTTTGCTTTCATTATGCCATTAGTTTTATCCCAAGAATAGATTTATTAAATTTATATATACAAACTCCTCGTAGGAAAGTGATGCTATAGGTGAATCAAAAATTAAAGTCTTATCAAATAATATATGAATTTTATAATATAAGTAATGGGAATATTTGTTTCAATAATTGTTATTATGTCGTGTAATATCTTTAAAATTTAATTAACGTAGTTTAGTTAAAATCCACTGAATTATTGGTGTTCTTTTGTTAAAGAATTGGCAATCATTATCGTGAACTATCAGATCCAAAGCCATATTTATGGACAATGCAATTACCATTTCATAGCATAGTGTCAAATAATTCCTTTATTGTTGATGCCTAATCACCTACACTTTCTAAAATTAAAAGCTTCAACGTATTAAAAGAAAACTGATAAATATGTGTAGGCGTTCTATTACGTTCTTCACAAATATGTGGCAAATATTTTATACATTTTTGTGTCACCTACAAACAGAATTTTTAATCCAATTTACGAGGACAGGACAACGGGAAGATATCATAAATTAGATACCAACGAATACTTGAGAGTTTTTAATGCATATAATTTATATACTAAATATACTTTCTTTTTGCCTGTTTGGAGTTTTGGTATCATATATAATTCAAATTGAATTAAATTCAAATGATATTTATTACTCATTTTTTCTTTGCTTTATATCGAAGCCTAATTAATAAAACTTGTAGTGGTAAAACTACGCAGTTCGCTTCGTGAAATACTGTGACCTCTCAGAGTATCGATGTAATGTGGCTCATGCCACGTTTTCATTAGCATTGAGAGGTACCCGGACGGCCAAGCCCCTAATGCTCATTCTCTTTATACAACTTCCCATAACACAACCCTATCGCTTCCCATCAGGTAAACCGCTTGTTCGTTAAGATGCTACATATAAAAAATATATACAAAGCTGCTTCAAGTTGGTGCTTTCAACTCAGGCGACGCTTGGTTGGTGAGAATTTTTTATTTGTAATTAAAATAACTCTCGTTAACTCTGATATCTGTACTTAAGCCTATTTTAAAACTACACCTTTTTATCGTGTATCTTTTGAAGACTAATTTGTTGATAAACACTTGCCTTTGAATATAATATAATCTTCGTCCCGATGTTTCTATGGTGACTAATCGTATCGGAAGTCTCTGGAGGTCCAGTACCTCGCTTCAGAATCGATTGAATTCAATTACCACTGACTACTATAAATTCTTTTTGAAAGGTATCGGTATTAAATAAGATGACTGACAACGTTGTGACCGCTATATGATAATAAGTTCCACTAATTATTCTATTTGAGATCAAATTTGGCGGGTCGAGGTTTAACAGCCGCTGTCTACACCTTCAGAAAGAAAAAGTCATAAAGTAATAGAAAAATACGGTATGCGGCGATGAAATAAATGTAAATATATCACACACTTGAGTGAATCAAACACACGACGATAAAAATGAGGGAGGTGTGAATAAATGTGCCCGCAGTAGGTACAAGTAGGTACCAACGAGATTTACATAAGTGAATCGGAAGAAGCAAAACATATTTGGTATACTATAGCAATGTAATACCAGATCTGTTACTAACTGTCCATATATAGGAGCGAGAACTATAGTTACGCAAACCTTCGAGAATTCCTGAACAACTTTTGGTTTTATAAACGGGTAGTTATTATCCAGTACGCAGAGATTAGTGTGCAGGCGTGCCAATCACGTGAGCTTACAAGTACCTACGACTGAGTTAGCTGACGATTACAAGAGGGAGGGATTTGCAGTATGTGGAGATGCACTTCTGGTCACTGCGGTGAGGTTAACGGACGGCCACACAAGCAGACCCAAGTTCTTCTCACTGGACGTGCATTTGTAGTAAAGTGTTGTCATTGAGACCCCACTGGCATATACTGTCATATTGTACAATAATATTTATGCTGATTGTTTTAGAATTCTATATCAAATAATTTGGAAGCTAGCACTTTTCTCGGTACCTATTCTGAAGACATATTCTTCATTTTTAAGAATTTACAAATTACAATATTTCTTGGATAAATTCCTCGAAAACTCGAAATTCCAAAAAACATCCTCCCCCATGATAAACCTTGAGAGACAACTACAACAAAAAAGAATATGAACGCCTCAGTACCTTGAGTGTATGTCACTAAAATGATACGTACACGCAGGACATAGCTTTATTTTTTACTAAAAATATTATTAAGATGTTAATATAAGATATTAAATATAAATATATTTTTATTTAAGTGATAGGGGGTAAAAGAACAAGCGGATTTCCTGATGATAAACGACTAGTATCGCCCATTGACACTTGCAAGTGTCAATGGGCGAAATAGTAGTAAAGTTCCGTTACCGTCCTTTAATAGTATAGAAAAGGAGCCAGCAATGGGTGGGGAACGAAGTGGGAAGCTGGGTCATCCGATATTCCTCTCACCAAATAAAACGCGGCATGGGTTACATTACGTCAATACTCCGTGGATACTCATAAATCGCATAAAGACTTTGTACCCCCGATTTTTTCTCAACCATATTCTTAATGGCACGAGTATTGGAGCTTCTAGGTCACCTCTTAAAAATATGGAGATTTTTTTGTTCAAGACCAGCTGGTCCTTTGTCTCATCAGCTGCAGACATCCTGTAGAGAGTCCTCCTCCCGAACACCTAACACTTGATCTTGGTTCATATTAGCTGTGGTTTCCAGGGTAGCAAATCGCTTCTCCAGTTTTATCTAGCATTTTTTCATCATAAAGGGCTAAGCTTATTCAAGCTTATAATAAATTATTAGAATAATAAGAATAGCAGTATCATTACTTTTGTATTTTCTATACTCCAAAAGTAAAAATATATTTCATAATAAACCTCTTTGGAACTAGAAAATATATTGTTTAAAAAGGACGGAGTTATTCTAAAAAAAGAAAAACTTAAATTGAGAATCTTCTTGAATTTTTGAAGTCCTTTAATAAAATAGATACGTACCTTTTGACAGTAAGATGCCATTATTTTCGTATATATGTAGGGTTGAGTGATTTTCTTTACAAGTTTTCACGGTTCATCATCGACCATGGACTTATTTCTTAATGAGAATTGAGAGGGCACTTGCTCACTTTGACTCGTCTATACGAAGGTTTAATAAACAATTTGTTGGGAATTTTTCCTCTTGGCAATAATCTGCATAACTTTTCCTCTTAGTCATCTATAATTAAATTCTTGGACGGTTAAGGAATGATGATATTAACTATTGTTCCTGCACCCCTCTACGTGAGGCACTACCTATAATTAATTAATCTTTAATTTCACAGCAACATATTTTACTAACTGCTGTTTTTATGTAAAATATTCACTTATAAAAAAATGGCCGAACGTAAGTCGGACAAGCGGAGGAAGGTCCGTACAATTTATTTTAGTATTTGTTGTACACGTTGCACCAACATTATCAGCCATACAAGTTCAATGGCTGGTGATTCACGACGGTTGGTTTCAGCAGACTTATATACTCAGTTGCCAGGAACTGTATTTTCCGACCGATACGACATTCGAGAAGCGATGGTATTCTTATCTATAAGGACAGTGACGCAGATGTTACCCCTCTGATGTTGCAGACGTCCATGGATGGCATTCGTTGCTTAACATTTAGTGCAGAAATTTATCGTAAGCATTTTATAATCTATTTAAATATAAGTCCACAATTTAAGCTAGCAGACTATCGAGCCATGACGCGATATTTAATACACATATCCGGGATAAAGGCTTTGCGTGAATAGAGTGAAGTCAGAATATGTCCTAATTGTCTTATACGTTCACCCAGGCCGGCCCATTACGTTTCACAAATAGACCATTACGCCCCAATCCCTTTTCTATTTCAAAAGGATGAAGGGTTAATTTACGAACTCAAAATTTAAATCTACGGCCAACTTGTTTAATAGCAGCCTTCGGGGTTAATTCGGCTGTTAAACTATATTATTATAGAGTGCTCTAACATATTTGCTGCCTTGAAACATTTAGACACTATCTGTAATATTAATAATATAATTTTGTAGAATTAAACTTTTACAGGTTTCGACTAGTTATTTTGAAACTTATTAACAACACGTGTCCTTGTTTGAAATGTCAGAAGCTTCAATATATATTTTTGAAAATTTCACTCATAGTCTAGCGTTCATTAAAATTGTAAATTGACAGGTCGGTGTTAGGTTACTAATAACAGAGTCGAATAAAACGCGAAGAGACGGCGAGATGCCACCATTGCGCATCTAACCTGGACTCGGCCCAGCACACGCTGGAGGTCTGCCCGGCCTGTGCGGACGTGCGCCGAGTCCTGGTCGACGGGATCGGGCGAGACTTGTCCCCGCCGGCGTTGGTCGCGGCAATGCTGGCGGGCGAGGAGGAGTGGAAGGCTGTGGTCTCCTTCTGCGAAGCTGTCATGCTCCAGAAGGAGGCGGCCCGGAGCGGGATCGGGAGAGAGCCGATCCCGCTCGCTAAAAAAAGTATATATATATATATATATATAAGAGATTTCCACCTATATATTGACTTATCACGATATCTCTGGAACCATAAGGCGTAGGGACTTGAAATTTGGTAGGATTAATCCTTTCGCCGAGTAGAGGTCAGCTAAGAACGGATTTTACGAAATTCCACCCACAAGGGGGGTTGCGGGGGTGTTAACAATGGAAAATAATATATCGTAACCATAAGGCGTAGCGACTTGAAATTTGGTAGGATTTATTATTAGGATTTATTATTGGTAGGATTTATTGGTAGGATTATTCCTTTCGCCGAGTAGAGGTCAGCTAAGAACGGATTTTACGAAATTCAATTTTTTTTTTCAAATTTCAAATTCAAGGGGGGTTGCAGGGGTGTTAACAATGGAAAATTCCCATTTTTAACCTACAGCTGCTATCGACTTCAAATTTGTCGAAGATATTGCAGTATTAACATAGCGGGGCATCAGTTATTACTTTTGATGCGAAACAGAGTTCGCCGGGTCAGCTAGTAACTAAATAAAATATTTAATCTATGAATAATCTGTTTACATCAAAAGATATATAATAATGATAAGTTATAATAAGTCTCGGTGGCGCAGTGGTCGAGCACACGGCTTCTGATCCAGAGGTCCGGGTTCAATTCCAGACACTGGCTCACACCAATGACTTTTCGAAATTGTTTTCGGAAGTTATGTGTGATAAATATCGATGACTGAAAACTTTGTGCCCGGTATGGCAATAGGTTCGCCATCTATTCCATTTGGGACGTAAACATAACGGCGAGGCGAGGCTTAGCAGCCGCTGCCTACACCTTTGGGTAACAAAAGGCGTGCAGTTATGTTATGTTATAAATATTTGTACTCGGGTAGAACTTAAACCCGCTCACATGGACTCCACAGTCGGTAGGTACCAATGCACCACGAGGCCCATTATATTATATTTTAAAATAATATTATATGAAACAACATCGTCTATATTCAACCACTTTTTTAACTGTAGTTAGTTCAAAGCAAATACACAGTAGGGTAGTTGGACAACTTTTTGGTGGTTCAAGTTAATTTCAGCAAATTCAGTCCGTTTCAGCATTATGATGGTCTTAGTTTTGGATAGCTCCATATGCTGCAATAACTCCTTACTATCTATGAGGATGTTTATAACTTTATAAGTACTTGACGTTATAAGTACTACCACTGAAAGAAAAATAAAACTCCAAACAGGTTTCATGTATGTTAGAAACACGTACTTCACAGTCAGCCCCATTCAATGTGTTTGTACGGAGAAATACTAAATTGCATTTTCTTACTGAGTCCCTGCGCATTCCCATTTTGTTGTGAGACATCTAAATAGATAGCATTTGTTAGAAATTCAAGTAAAAAACTATTTAATTTAATAATATTTTTTTAAATATATATTGTTATTTATAAATAAAGAAATCGCCATCTTGGTGGCCGTATTCGGAAGTCATAGAATTGGTTCCTGGTTCACAGCAATGACTTCTCGAAACTCTTTTAAATTAAATTCATGAGGATTTAAAGAAATCTGTTATACCTAGTGATGGACATAAATTTGGTAAAAATTCAAAGGATTAAAAATTAAAAAAAATTAAAAATTATGCTGGGCTAAATATTTCCACTCAAAAAGATTTTTAAATCTACTAGCAGTGTTTAAAGGAAACCACCCATCCTAATTATGTAATAGATCGTGTGCACTTTTTTACCTTGCATTTTTTTTTTCATTTTGCGAAGTCACGCAGTTTGCTGCATGAACCTCCTAGAAAATCGATCCTAGAGATCCTAGCTCATGCTACATTTCGTTACGTGAGAAAAGTTTTTGGGGGCCCATCTCCTTTCCACCCTCCTACCATGTACCTATCTGGCATCGAAAGTGTGACCCTCTTATTGTCGCAGATGTCCATGGACTGCGCTTACGATGCAAGTTACCCACTCTTCAATAAAAATTAAGTTAATAAATAATACTTCTGTTATTAGTAACTTTTTTTTTTTTTTTTTACGCGAGGAAATGCTTTATGCACAACCCCCGCCTGGGTACGGCAGGGGGTAGTGTGGGACTCCCAAAACAGTGTACTGCAATCCGATCCTAGGGTTACCCACTAAAACCTCGCGGCGGCCTTCCTCCGGCGTTGGGGTGGTCCAGGATTCGGATAAACCCCTCTGGTCCACCCCGCCGTCACCCCCCCTCTGTCACGAGGGGGTGCTCATCGTCGGGGAGCCTCGGCGAGGCTCCCCCGGGCGGGGCGGCTCCGACCACGCGCTGTAAAGAGGCGCGCGGACGGCGGCGCCCCGGACGACCCTCCCCGGCCGCACCGGGGGGTCATCCTTCCCGGGCCGCGACCCGGGCGCACCCGCGGGGTGTGCGCCCTCGCGGTCCGTCGGCGGCGGCGATCACTGAGCTCGCCGCCGTTGCCTTCGAGCTATATATATATATATATATATATATATATATAGATTTAAAAAATAATAACAATAATAATACTAACGAACTACTACAACGAAATTGTAACCAAACTTAATTTTGGAGATTAATTCGTTTCAATCAAATATCCAATGTTTACACTTGGTATGAGAATACATTAATTAAATTCCCATTATAATAATATCATAATCACAATTACACCAATAGTTGTTATGTAAGCTTTCAGCGATCAAATTTACATATAATAATAACGTAGATTACTAATCAAGAATAAATTGGCATACGGAAATAAGCGATATATATATTTTAATTAATTATTGTAAAGACTTTAAGATTGTATTATGTCTCGGTGGTCCAGTGGTCGAGGAAGAAACCGGAAGTCGCGGGTTCGAATCCTCACATTAGCTCACACCAATGACTTTTCGAAATTAATTTCGTAAAAAATTGTAATTGTATTGTTTCAATTAATGGTTAACGCTAACTTGTGGAAGCGAGAGCTGGGTATGGCAGAGCATGCATGAAAGTAGGATAAACGCGGTCGAAACGAGGGCACTGCGCAAAATCTGCGGAGGGACCCTCGATGACCGCGTGGAAAACAAGGTTAAAAGGAAGGAAGTGGGATTGAAAGAGAGTGTCGGTGTAAAAGTAAGAAAGGGCATGCTCCGATGGTTCGGACATGTAGAAAGGATGGATGATGCAAGATTGACTAAGCAGATATACAATGCAAAAGCGGATGGCTGTAGGAGTCGAGGACAGCCAAGACACACATTCCATGACCAAATAAAACGTGTTCTGGAGGAAGGTGATGTTAGGAGCCTCAAAAATCGACCCGCGTGCATGAAAAGAGTTATGAAAGTCAACGAAGCAAGTGTGGCGTGTAATAATCGTGCCTTGTGGCGCTCCGTTCTCTCTGCCTACCCCGCAAGGGATTTGGCGTGAAGTTATGTATGTAATTTCGTAAATCATGTGTGATAATTATCGATAGCTAATAACTTTGTGCCTGGTATGGTAATAGGTTCGCCACCTATTCCATTTGGGACGTAAATATAACGGCGAGGCGGCTGCTATGGATGAATTATGGCACAGTATACAACTCACTGCATGAATGGAACAGCTTTATCGGTTAAAATACCATGGCCTCTCTATATATTGACGTAAAGTGGTTCATGTCAGATTTCGTTAAGCCAAAAAGTTATTTAGAGAATCACTGTCTCCCCATCCCTATTCCACCCTAAAGGACAGCAGCGCAACTGTAATCTTTCAATTCTGCAGCACGCATGCTCGTTTGTCCTCCTATTTCATAAAAAAGCTTTAATAAAATCAAGATAATATAATAATAGTCTCGATAGCCCAGTGGTCGAGCACACGGTTTCTGAATCCCGAGGTCGCGGGTTGAATCCTGGCACACACCCTTAACTTTTCGAAATTAATTAATTTCAATAGTCATGTGTGATAAATATCGATGACTGACAACTTTTTGCCCAATATTTGGTAATAGGTTCGCCACCTATTCCATTTGGTACGTAAACTCAAGGCTCGAGGCTTCTCAGCCATTGCCTACACCTTCGGATAGAAAAAGGCGTGAAGATATGTTATGCTATATTACTTGAGATTATAATGTTAACGGATGTCCAAGTTGTTTCATTCCTGATATAATAAATAAAAGAAAAATCAACACATTCATAAAAGAATATCGCTGAAATCAAGAGATGTGTGTATAAAAGTTTTTTTTTGCTATTACGACATGGCAAAGGCGGCGACGCTCCTGCGTTATTCATGAACGCGGACCGAACACCTTGCCTCCTATCCGGAACTAACGTTGGCCATTTTCTGCAAAGAAAATTTGCCAACACTTTCCAACTCTTGGATAACTTTAATAGAATTGCGGTATACCTTAACATAACTTTGTCTATTTTTTTTTTGTTCCTTTTGAAAATCTCTCAAGTTTGAGATATCCATATTACGGCTATGATATTCTTCAGTTGGTTTGATGGTTGGACATTTAGAATTGTAAATTATAAGAAATTATATTTAAGACTATATTTGTCTACATTTAAATTTAACCCATCTTTTTTTGTTACATTAAGATATGTTTTGAGGAGTAATTAATAGTTTATATTAAATAGACAATACGAATAGTGGTAGAACCACGCAGTTTGGTGCACGAATGGCCAAATTCAATGAACGTAGACTATAGTTTTAAAATCAAGCTGCTTACAAAAGCAAAGTAGCTTATGCTTGTTGATTAGATAGGAACTAGATGTCGCTAGTTATTTCACCCAAAATATTGTTATTGATGTAATTCGTCTTGCAGTTTAATTTTTGACGCTAAAACAAACTTTAACAAGAGCAATTATAAGTATTCATTAATGAAATATGAGAGACGGAGCAGTGTAAAATGTCATTGCCTCTGCTTCGAAGAATAAGTTTATATTTTGGCGAGGGGACGACAAATTTTCATCGCTTCTCGAAGAAAAGCAGGTGCGCTCACCGTGAACAAAGAAAAACTTTGATGGGAGGAATATTTTCCCAACAAAATATATCGTAAGTGCTGAATCAGAATCACCGCTTATGTTCAAAAGTTATGTTTTAATGTATCTTATTATGATATTGTTTTATTTTTGTGTCCTTGTAATTTTCAGAAACAGAAAATTGTTTTTATTTTCTTTGTATTCCGCAGACAATGTTACTGCGACGTAATAAAAACCTTACTTTTTTCAATACATGAACTCAAAAATGCCTCAAGCGATATAGGTTAAATTTGGGTTGGTAAGAATTTTTGTCGGAAACTTGCACATTTGGCAGGGTTCTTTTGTAATTATTTTTAATTTTCCTTTCTGTCAAAAAATTATATCGGATTAAATTAGAATTTTAAGCTTCATTTAAAGTTAATAAAGTAATAGTAACATTTAGGTTTCCAATTGATTATATTATTATTAAAAATAATCTAGCATTATTGCCAAAAGCGGTATCTCTTTACATTAAAATAAAGAACATAAATATTATTTCATAAGGTGGTTGGTGGTCCAATGGATAAACTCTCCGTTTCTGATTCAGAAGTAGTGGGTTTGATTCCGGACTCACACTTATCATTTATTAGAATTATTTTCGGAAGTTATATGTGATAAATATCGATGACTAACAAAGTATTGTCTGGCGTATAGCAATAGGTTCGCCACCTATTCCATTGGAGACGTAACGTAACGATTCGGCGAGTGGAGCCGTTAACAGCCGCTGCATAGACCTGCAGGGTAGAATAAGGCGTGAAGTAACGGATATTATAACTTCACGCCCATACTCGACACATGAAAATGTTATATTTTCCCTTATTGAGCTTACATCAAGTACATTTTTATCAATTATCGATAGCTATAATTATATTACAACCGGAAAGAACGCTATTTTACTTATATTCAAACCCGATACGTATGAATCAGAAGTCTAGCGTTAAACCACTAGGCTATCGAGACTGTTAGGTGCATTAGGAGAGAACATTAACAGCTAAAGTGTCACTAGTTCCCAGCAAACGACGTAGCCAGTGCAGCGTAAAATTTCAAATAGTAAGTAACAGCCAAGTTAAGTTTATTTTTAACAATTTTAAATCCTCTCCCCGTAGACCAGTAGTCAAGTATTAAAAATAGCGTCAATAATAATCAGGGTTATACTCCTGATTCTTAATAAATATATAAATGTCAGAAGCCTTAAAAGTCGACGAGCGTGTATGACAGGAGGCGTATAAGAATCATGCCTTATGGGGCTTTGTTCTCTCTGCTTATCTAGAAACGGACTTGGCATGAAATTATGTATGTGCTTATACCTACGTCTTATCTAGGGATTTTACTGCTACTTTTCAGCTCCTCTAATCAATATTTATTATGCCTTTGACATTGAACTCTGGAAACTACGTTATCAATAATCGTAAGCATTTGCAGTCACGTGTTACTAATTACGCAATTCTCAATTCAGATCACGTAGACTCCGAAACAACTGTAAACAGAGGATTTTTTTTAGTTAGATAGTTATTTTCTTCGTCTGTTGCATACAACTAAAAAAAATTAAGAACTATAGCAGATCAATACAGTGTAGAATAACATATCCTTAGCCTAACTTAGCAAACCAGAGTTAAGATAAAATTAAAACGAATTTAAAAATAAGCAAGGGTATAGAACTTATTTTATATAAACTTACAAGTAATGTGCCCATTTAAATTAGCTTACAGCCAAAATTGATTATAAATTTCACTATGTGTAAAAAAAATATATTAATTAATGTTACAATTTAAAATTAAAATTTAAAAAAAATAGTTTTGGTGGTCCTGTGGTCGAGCATACGGCTTCTTATCTAGAGGTCTGGGTTTGAATCCTAATACTGGCTCACACCAATTCTAAATTGTTTTCGGAAGTTTTGTGTAATAAATATCGATGACTAAAAACTTTGTGCCCGGTATGGCAATAGGTTCGCCACCTATTCCATTTGGGACGTAAACATAAAGGCGAGACGAGGCTTAATAGCCACTGCCTACACCTTCGGGTAACAAAGGCGTGAATCTATGTTAAGTTACAATTTAAAATTTCGATTTTTGTGTTGAAATACCATGGCCTTCTTGGCTCCTAGTCATTTGCAACCAGGACATAAGTTTCCTCAACAGCCCTATTCTCATATAAAAGAGTCAAAAACACCAGAAGCAATGATATTTCAAGATTACTTTTCGTTTTCTCTGATCACGAAATGTCCGAAGCCGACTAAATTGCGGGTCGTAAAAACTCGAAACAATTAGAGCCAAATGTTAAGCAACACCACTGTTCTTTAGTGGGCTATTCGGATGGAACAGAAGGAATTTTAAGCAACAGATTTTTATTTTTAAGTCTCCGTTATAATGTCATTAACGTTTTTATATGGCGCTGATGTTTCTATTTCTATTGTTTCCATAAACAACTTGTTTTTACAAGGCGTTTAAGGATATGATAAAACACAGATTTCTGGTGCCAGAGTTTGATTGCGTTAATGGACCGGCATGACATAACATAACTTCACGCTTTTTCTACGCGAAGGTGTAGGCAGCGGCTGTTAAGTTCAAATCACCGTTATGTTTAAGGCGCAAACGGAATAGCTGGCGAACCTATTGCCATACCGGCCACAAAGTTTTCAGACATCGATATTTATCACACATAACTTTTGAAAAGAGTTTCGAAAAATCATTGGTGTGAGCCAGGATTCGAACCCGCAACTTCTTGATTTAAAAGCGGTGTAGCGGCTAGACCATAGAGACTTCAAATACCACGACTTATCAGAATATTGATGTAAAGTTGCTCATGCCACAAACGTTCGGTAGATTAAAACTAGGTTATCCATATCGATCCAAATGTTTCGATACCCTTCTCCTTCCAATCTTTAAGCTCGGCAACACAACTGTCACACTATCCCCGTTGCAGATGGGCGGTGGTAGTCTCTTACCATCAGGTGACCCACTTGCTTGTTGGCTTCTTGCCTTATAAAAATATAGTAGAAGATTCAATGTACAATAACTTTTGGCATTTTGAATTTAATCTAATATGAGTCTAAATTTGCTGAAGTACTAATTTTCCGCTAAATCTAAAATTATTCCAATAGCATCCATTAAAAGCAATCATTTTCCAGTACATCGCCATTTTGTTTGCAAAAGCCTCAAATTCACTAATACTCTGTACCTACTAATTTTGTACTCAATCATTTTCAAACGCAAACAATTTTGAACGTGTGTTATGTCCAAACTCTTATATTAATATAACATAACTTCACGCCTTTTTATACCCAAAGGTATAGGCAGCCTCGTCTCTCCTTTATGTTAATTGGTATTCAAGTACTCTATGTATTATTATCAGTTATCTAGTATCACACATTAGTATATTATTATCTAGTTAGAAACCACAGGACGCCGTGAGTAAAGTGTCTAAAATATTATTAATAACTCTGATGATTCTCCTTTCAACCATATAGTACATAGCTATATAGTATAGTAATAGGTTTGTTACCCCAAGCATCCTGCTGTATACTAAATTATCAATTTACTGACAACATAGCACCTGCCTAAATTGTTTCGTGCTTGTAAACCGTTAATCAATAACTGCCGAAGACCGTTCAGTAATACAATCTTCATAATAATGTTCACGTGATAGCGTATAGTTTATCATCAAAAAATTGTCTACACGTTAAGTATAGCATAGATAAATTTCATTTTAATTGCTGTTCAGGTGTATTTGTGAACATAAATATTATTATAGTATGTATAAATAGGATATAATAGGTTGTGTGTATGATTTTCTATGTTTGTAACTGACTATTTAAATGGGTAGGGTTATATTTAATAATTTACAGTAACATAACAAACAACTGTCTATATTTTTCCAAGCTAAGCCACTAAATGCTTGTTAGAGAAATTTAAGTTTTGAAAATGCTCATAACTACGCCACAAGCTCATTTATTTTAGTCCTTGATATTTATAACACAGAATTGAAAGTAATTGATGAGAATCAGGACTCAAATTTTGAACTCCTGTACTAAATGTCGAAGTGCTAAACTACTCGGCTAGCGAGACTGATCCAAAAAGTAATTTGTGAGAGTCAGGACTCGTATTTTGTACCTCTCTACTACAAGTCAGTGTTCTGAACTGGACCAAAGAGATTTATGATGAGGAAGTTGATAGCTGTTCTGTTAAATTCCTTTTTAGTCGCCTCTTACAATACCCATAAGAAGAGATGGCACGGTACCATTCTCTTGGGAGGTGATAGACACTATTCATAGCAAGTGATATGTTTGCTACACATCCCTCGAACATGGCGGCTGTGAAAAGCCCGAATTGCCGAATTAAATAATTTACTTTACTGCCCAAATGTATATTATATATAATATCCATTGTATTTGTAAATAATATTATACCTACACGTATAAGAGATAAGCGTATGATATATAAGGTAATAACGCTGTATGTATTTTATGAGGCTGTATTCTAGGCAAGATATTATTACGCTTTTTATGGGATAGGAGGGCAAACGAGCATGCGTGTCACCTGATGGTAAGTAACCAGCGCCGCCCATGGACACCTGCAACACATATAGTGTTACAGTTGCGACGCTGACCTTTAAGGAAGTAGGATGGGTAAGGTTGGGGAAGGGAGTTGGGCCTCCGGGTACCTCTCTCACCGAACGAAACGCGGCATGAGCCACTTTTACGTCAATCTTCTGAGAGGTCATGGTAATTCATCGGTCGACATGCAGCGAACTGCTTAGTTCTACCACTGGTAAAAGTTGGATCAAACTGCTTACGGTGTGTAAATTCGGTGTGTAATTGTGTAAAATCGGTTAAATAGTTTAGGAGTCCGTCACGGACAAACAACATAACACGTGATTTATATTATATTTAAATAAAACAAATAAATCAATAACCTACAAAACGCCTCTGAAAAGTTTAGATAGATAAGTAGATTTATGTATTATGTAGATTTTCAACATAAACTCGTACAGAAAAATGGCATTTTATTTGTACAACTTTGTCGTTAATTTTACGTCGAGGCAATCAGATAAAATAAAAATATATAACCATAAATATTTTGGCGGCCAATATAATCCTAAAATTCGTTACGTGAGCGCTACAGCTCGTTTAGACTTTAAATAAATTAGAGTGACAAATCCCGCGGGAGCGTATTTCCATGTTGAATATGATTAGTATTTTTGTTTCTATAACTGAGATACTTTTAAAGCTTCTGAATATTTCATATCGGCGATGAAATGCATCGTTTTTTTATAGAACTTCAATTTATTTTTATCTACATAGATATATCATAGCAATCATAACAGTTCATCTCACGGTTTCAGTTGTGTTTTTTTACGGGACAGAAGGGCAAAATAGAAGAGCAAGTGGGTCCCCTGATGGTAAACAAATACTCACCGCCCATGAACACCGTGGTGCGTTACGATTCTTCAAGGGAGTAGGAGGGGAAAGGAAGGAGAAATGGGATCGTGCCTCCGGATATCTCTCTCAGCGAACGAAACGCGGAGCGAGCCACATGCCGCTGATATTCCGAGAGTTCGTGGTATTAATCTGATAATCAGGTGTAAAATACTTGCTGCTGGTTGAGAACATATATTCTATTTTTATAGTATGTCATCACCATCATCATCAGCCTACTGCAGTCCACTGCTGGACATATGCCTCTCCCAATATGCACCGCAACATCAGTATTTGCATTCAACTATTTTCTGTGTCTGCCTATTAGAAAAATAATGAACAATTTTTATCCTTTAACAAGTTCTCAATAGACGGTAAAAATAAAATAAGGCGCAGTGCATATAAAGAAACAAATAATCTTAGTATCAATTTAACAACTAACTTTTGATAATACTTCAATACTCCCAGATAATTATATCTAACATTATTCACACAACATAACATTATTCTTGACTTAAAACCACTTGGAATAGTGCTATTCAAATTAGATAGTACGTTTAATAACATAACAAAACTTCATGCCAAATCCCTTGCTGGGTAGGCAGAGAGAACAGAGCGCCATAAGGTACGATTCTTACACGCCTCACTCGCTTCGTTGACTTTCATAACTCTTTTCATGCACGCGCGTCGGTTTTTGAGGCTCCTAACATCACCTTCCTCCAGAACACGTTTTAGCCGAGCATTTAACGGTATATATAATCAAAATTACTCTTTTATAAATGTAACTAAGGACCAGAATAGGATCATTATTATTCGTCTGCCCTTATACCACTCTCAGTGGGATCTGCACAACATATCTTCTTTGATAATGAAGATAATAAACAGATTCTGTGTTTTAATCTAATTGTCGCTTCAATAATGCAGAATTTTTTTTTCGTTCATTTGTGATGATAATCTTAAACTAAAAATTTATTGTTATTTTTCTATTTTGATCCTTTTTTCCAATATCAACAAATGCAAGAGTAAAATTGAAAATTGTTTTATATAGGTTTCTAACCCCACGTAACCCCCCAGTCAGGAGCAACAACCACATAAAAAAGTTAGAAATATACAATATAAAAATGATCCCTGTAATATCTAAACGTACGTAAAACAAAAAACATAAAACTTCATACCTTTTTCTACCCGAAGGCATCAGAGGATATAGCCTCGATTCGCGGAATCGTTACATTACGTCCCGAATGTATTAAGTGGCATCACACATAACAACTCAAAAGAATTCAGAGAAATCCTTGGCGTGGACCCGGAATAGAACCCACGAACGACTCTACTAAGTCAAAAACGGGGAGCTAAACCACTGGACAACTGATGTTATCTAAAAATAAATAATATGCAGGTTTTATTCATATAAGGTGTGTAAGAAAAACAGATGAACAATAAGCCTTTAAAATAATGTTTTCCTGGGATTTTTTGTCAGCAAATGATATCGTATGCTTTATTAAACCACATATTCCCAGTGAAAGAAGGCAACTTATTCATTAGATATAAAAATAACATAACACCTACCGGAGGTGTAGGCAGTGGCTGTTAAGCCTCGGCTCGCCGTTATGTTTACATCCCAAACGGAATAGGTTGCGAACTTATTGCCATACCGGGCACAAAGTTTTTAGTCATCGATATTTATCACACATAACTTTCGAAATTAATTTCGAAAAGTCCTTGGTTCCAGGATTCGAACCCACGACGTCTGGATTCAGAAGCGGGACGCTCGACCACTGAACGACCGAGACTGTCAGATGTAAAAATAAATAATAATTCATGACGCAGCTGACAGAGATTTTTTGACAGAGATAGATTCACATAGTAAGCTCCATAAAAGAGCTAGCTGTGCCGGTGAAATACAACGACCTATAAATGACGTCAAGTGGCTCATGCTATATTTGTTTTGGTCAAAGAGGTATTTGAATGCCCACTTCTTATTCCACTCCCTTCCCATTCCACTTCCGATCGTATCATAACAACTATAACACAATTTACATAGAAGGTGTCCATGGGCAGCATTAATCATGTACCACCAGGTGACCCGCTTGCCTCTTTGTCTCATATCTAATCAAAATACTATTTTTTATTTATCAAAATATTGCCTAAAGAGTTCATAGACTACTTTTTTTATGAAAGACATTCTTGTGACAAGGTACACACAGCCTTACTACCGGATCTGGCCGTTATGAAAGATTGCGATCACAGGCTATAGTACCGTGAAATTCAGGGTAATACAGCTTTTATACACTACACCGGAAGTATTGAACTTCCGTTTTAGCAGGCTGCAATACAATGGCGGTTATGCTTTTCGATTTAATTTAATTGAACAAATACCACCTGAAGAAAGACCGACCGAAAGGGGGCATGAGAGGCACTTTTACGTCGATATTCTGAGAGGTAGTGATATTTCACCGGTTCAGCCGGCCAATCCATCCAGCGTACCTCGTGGCTCTACCAGTATTCGAAATTATTATTAAACATAAACATAAAACATAACTGCAAGCTTTTTCCATCCTAAGGTCCTACACCTTAGAGGCTGTTAAGCCTCGTTTCGCCGTTATGTTTACGTCATACGAAATAGGTGGCGCACTTTTATTCAGTCATATATATGTATCACACATAACTTCCGAAAACAATTTCGAACAATCATTGGTTGTCAAAGTCACCTCTTGATTCAGAAGCGGCGTTCTCGACCACGGGACCAGCGAGACCACCAAAACATTATTTATATACAAAATTATAATGTTGAATATAATATTGTGAGTACATATTGTTAGTTCAAGTTTATAAGTTTTCAACTAACTTACTAAGTACGTAAGTATTCTAGAAATAAATGTATATGTGTCAGCGGGTGGGACAAGCCGTGCCTCACGTTGAATTATTCATGAGACATATGGACCTGAAGCCAACTGGATTTCAGTCCGGGATTTTAAAATTCCTTATATGATGGTACCAAATTGAAAATTATTTTATATTTGCTTGGCATTATAATATTTGGTTCACGTTTGAGATTTTATCACCTAATGATATGGGTAACTATAATTTAACATAGTTTCACGCCGAGTCCCTTGCGAGGTCGGCAGAGAGAACGCCTCTATAGCAAGAGTATAAACTATAAACGTTTTATTTATTTAATTCTGAAGTTAGTGGCAGTAAATATGTCATAGTCTGCATCGATGGCCCACTTTTAGGATATCGACGTAAAGTGGTTCATAGCACGTTTATTTTGGTGACAGACTATAGTCTGCTAAGCTTATAAGCTTGTGCTTATGAGTAGGGCTAGAGATTTACCATCAAATAACCCGCTTGCATGTTTGCACCCTGTCCCATAAAAATGTTGATCTCAATGAAAATCCCGAGGGATGCGTACAACATTTGAGCTACGCGATTTAAAATTTCCAAAGAAATCGTGTGGCAAGTTGAATTATTTATGAGTTGTATAGATTTAAGGAGCAAGGGTTTCAAGAGAGAACTTTGAAATGTCTTTTCTGTTTTGTTGATATTTTTGAAGAGTAATATAAATAGTATACGAGGGTTTGAGTCTGAATTTGTTAAGCCATATGAGGAACTGAATTAATTTAACAGGCTTGATTTAAAGTTTTTAAACATCTTTTTATATTTTTTTTTATAAATCACTAGCTGTCCCAGCAATCGTTGCGTTGCCAAAAAAAATTGGTTCAATAAATTAAAAATAGGTATTAATCGTAGAGTGGTGGAAATTTAGGGCTGTGTGAAGTTTCACAAAAAAAAAACAAAATTTTATCGAAACATTAAAAAAAATAGGTGTGGACTACCCTTAACATTTAGGTGGGTGGAAATAAGATTTGTCCTATTAACAAACCTAATCGATATGCCCACAAAATGTCATGAGAATTTTACATATTAGGTAACGTGAGAAAATATCTCATTTAATTATTGACATTTAAAACTGGCCGTGACTTAATTTATAAAAGCGTAAAGGTAAGCATAATGCAGAAATAAAATACAAATTATATATCAACATTCAGCTAATATTCAACAACATACCAAAATATAATTTTACCCCAAAACTGAAACACTAAGCAATTGCCAAACGATCGAACTGCTACAAAATTACCTATACAATTATAAAGATCGCTTTAGCAAAATACCCATAATGAGATTACAGGGTAACGATATAACTCGTTAATTGGAGTACCTGTAATTAGCGCCAGCACTTCGGCAGGGTGGCGTACATATTCTGTATGGCGACGAACTTAATTGGAATAATGTGAGTATTAATGTGAAAAGTTAAGTCGTTTAGTGAAGCCCCCTTTCGCGTTCGCGAAGCGTGATTGGATCGCTAACCGACGGAATGATACTCTAGTAACATGCAATTACACCGACATCTAGACATAATTAAATCTGAAACGTGCTACGCTTACTCAATATCCGATGCAAGTAGATGTATTACAATACTCATCTATTTTCTGTCTGTCGTAGTATGCTGTTGTATGTTAAATACTCTCGAAGTAAAGTGGCTCATGCCACGTTTTGTTTAGTGAATCTTCCTCTACAAATCATCCCTCTGACTCCATTTCTACACCATCTAAAAGGCTTGCAACGCAACTGTAACACTATATGTGTTACAGATATCCACGGGCGGCGCAATTAACTTTCAATTACGTGATCCGCTTGTAATAGGAAGAAGAAGTATAATATCTTGAATTTTAATAATTACAGTCGCTATGTGTGGAAATTTATACTTATAAATACGTAATCTATCATTCCATCCATATCTCAAGTGGAATATATCGCATTGTTGGCACGCCTTTCTCCTTAATAGGAGAATAATAGATAGATATTAATAATATTTCACTATGAGATAGGTTAGCCAAATATTTTTATTAATATCTTCGTTATAATTTTTTTTGTAAATAATTGACATATTTTTCATGATCTAAATTCGATAGGAATTAAGATCAGAAATCGTATCCATAGATGGGATGGAAGCCTATAGTAGTTATTGAGTAATTTATATTGTTAACATATGTTTTAATCTATCGTAACAAATAACGGATAAGTCTAATTTATTACACACGTAACTTCACACAAATTCCCATGCGGAGTAGGCAGAAAGAGCAGAGCGTTCGCGATATCGCTTTTTAGACTTCCATCTTATCATATACGCTCGTCTGTATAAATGGCTCCTGACATTATTTTTCTCAGGGAATCGTTCAATTTGGTCATGAAAAATCCAATATAGTCATACATAAACATAACTTCACGACTTTTGTTACCCGAAGGTGTAGGCAGCGGCTGTTAAGCCTTGTCTCGCCGTTATGTTTACGTCCCAAATGGAATAGGTGGCGAACCTATTGCCATACCGGGCACAAAGTTTTCAGTCATCGATATTTATCACACATAACTACCGAAAACAATTTCGAAGTCATTGGTGTGAGCCAGTGTCAGGAATCTATGGATCAGAAGCCGTGTGCTTGACCACTGGGCCACCGAGAATTTAGTAACTTACATTTTAAGCGTCTGTGATTTAGAAATATTTTTACAGCATATACATACAGTGTATACCAATATGCAATGTTTGTTAGAGAAATAAGAAACAAAAATAAGAAGAATATCGGAAGAAACCATTTGTCAAAAGAGATAGGATATAAGGAGATATATCGCTCAATTGGAGCAGACCAAACGGGAAAAGTATTTCCACGATACCAGAAAATCTTATTCAAATAATAATAGTTTCATATTTCTGAAAGAATGATCAAAAATATTGTCGACGTTTGCTAAGTGTTCGATTAGAATATGCCATACATATAGCTGAAACTTGTGTATGTAAATTAGATCTAATCTCTAAAGCGTATTAATCGCAACGAGCAATTAAATTATGACTAAGTCATAACACTTCACGCCTTTTTCTACCCGGCAGTGTAGGCAGCGGCTGTTAAGCCTTGACTAGCCTTTATGTTTACGTCCCAAATAAAATACGTGGCGAACCTATTGCCATACAAAGTGTCCAATCGTCGATATTTATCGCACATAACTTCCGAAAATAATTTCAAAGTTATTGGTGTGAGCCAGGATTCGAACCCGCGACGTCTTCATTCAGAAGCGGGTTGGATCGACCACTGGATTACCGAGACATATTATAATAAATTTCAACAAAATATTTCTAGATCTATGTATCTTTTTTTTTCTTAATTATAAAAGATTTAACCTAGTTTTTGACATGATCTCTCTAACAATAACTTTTGTAAACCAGATTTCTATGCAATTCCAACATCATTTTGTTTATGGGATAGAAGAGCAAAAGGGCAAGTAAGTCACCTGATGGGAAGTAACATCTCACCGCCCATGAACACCGTGGTGCGTTGCCGTCCTTTAAGCGAGTAAGAGGACCGGGCCTCTGGATACCTCTCTCACTGAAGGAAATGCAGCGCGAGCCACTTCATGGCGATATTCCGAAAGGTCGTGGTATTTCACCAGTCGAGCCGGTCTATTCATGCATCGAAATGATAGACTCTACCACTGTTGAATTGTTTATTAATTGTGTCGTATTATGACAGCAAACAATTCTCATTAATTTTCGTTAATTTTACACATAATGCACAAGACCTTGGCCTGCCTAGAACGGGGTGGAGTGAGTTCTATCCTAGAACGTGCTTCGAAAGCTGCTTTAGCAGGCTCCTACCAAATTTGGCTGGGCAGGGAGGGAAACACGAGCAGTGAAGGTGAGTGTTGACGTACGTCGGCAAGGGGCCCCTTAAACCTACACCCAGGTCGCAAGTCCCGGGATCTGCTCGGAGTTTCCCTCTCTGCCACACGATGGACCCGGCACCCTCACGGTGAATCCATGGATTGCTAAGATATTCGTCTCTAAAATTAATTGTTCGTATAAGTTTAATATGTTAATAATGAAACCATAACAACGACTTCGATTGTTAACTATGAATAGACGTTCATAGGGTGTGTTTGTTAATTATAAATATAATTCGGGTACAGTGTACGCTTTGTTTCATTTATGAATGTGAAATATTCGGCTGGAATTAAATTATCAAGCGCACAAGCTGTTGGGAAGGGATGGGGGGCTAACCTGTGAGCGCACTTGACCCCGCCGACCTATGAAAATTTAACGAATGGCCGCCACAAAGGGAAATTGCTACCGCTGTACAGAGAACGTGTGAACCCTTTACCTTGCGGTTTTTACAAATGAAAAGCGCTTACGGCCTACGTTAAAACCTCACGCGCCAGATAACGCGCTAATGTATCTAATTTCTTGCTGTTAAACGCAAAATGTCTGCATAAGGTGTTATATATACCGGCTATTACGATAAGGTGATAATAATACACATTTAATGTAAGCAGGGTTTTATCAGTGCTTAAATTCACACAAGTAAATTTTATCTCACCTTTTCTAGAAGAGAAGAAAAGAGAAAGAAATACACGTACTACATACTTAATGGAGACAAAGATACAATATTTGACAACAATACATCAAATGAAGTTTGTATATAAAGTAAATTTAGTGGCAGTGATGGGTTTTCCAAAGCATACGTTACAATTTCAAATCGTACCAATCTTTAAAAATCGTAACAAACAGAAATAAAATAAAATAATGGGTACATGAAAATAAATACTGAAAATAATAAAATATATATTGCTATCTAAACAGGCGTGGGATTTGAAGGCCTATCGAAGCACGTGACGCAAGAAATAAAACCCACTTCCCCACCCCACTTAATTCACAGATCCGACGATTGGTAAAATTTATGCAGCGCGGTATCTCTTTAATGCGGAAACCGTGACAGTGCGTAAATATCAGCTTCCTTTCGCTCTTCAAGTCGTTTATATCAAACAATCGATGAGCCGGGCGTTAACGGCTGTCCTTTTAGCTAACAATGTGTCTATATACAGCTACTACGCCTCTTATAATATTCATGGAGTACAATATTACATTACTATTTTCATATATTTAAAGAAAATAACATTAAAGAATTAGTTGATATCTAAGGTTTGTCACCGAATTATCCGAATTATCTTATTAATTTGATTATCAGCTATATTTTAATATAATAATTATTATTCCAAATTCAAAATTTATTACTTAGTTCTTTTATGATTAGTAGAGCCAGACAGTTTTCACAGTGATAGAGCCAAGCAGTACGCTGCATAAATGGGCCGGCTCGACCGGTGGAGTACCACGACCTCTCAGAAGACCGACGTAAAGTGGCTCATGCCGCGTTTCGTTCGGTGAGAGAGGTACCCGGAGGCACACCCCCTTCCCCATCCTTTCCTATTCCCTATCCCTTAATGGTTGGCAACGCAACAGTAACAGTATATGTGTTGGTGGTCTCCATGGGCTGCGTTGGTTGCTTACCATCAGGTGACACGCCTGCACATTTGCCCACCTATCCAATAAAAAAAAAGTTTTCTGAATGGATAGGCCAGCTCCACCATCACTGTTCAGAAAATCCACGTAAAGTATGGTTCAGTAAAAGCGGTATCCGGAGGCCGATCTCCTTTCCCCTCTATTCTCATTCTCTTTCACATCCTTGTTAATCTCTCTCTTTCTTTTAAATAGAACAAGTATTTTTTTTAAATTATCTAACAATGTTCTTACTGAAATAAAAATCCATTCTATAAATGCTACTAGTACATACAAGGACAGTAAGTCTCAGCGCTTTCGGATCGCTTGTCGGCCTTAAATATTTTAGAGTATCGATCTAAATTGTATCCGGGGTTACCGACGAGCTAAATTTACAAGAAATTTTGTTAGAATATCGTCTAGTGTGCAACACTTCGATACAAAATATACTAAACTATAACGTATACATATACAGTGAATATATTTTGAAAGTAAATAAATGTCCACCCATTTTTCTTATAGTTAATTATGCTTTAGAAGAAACACCAACAGTGGTAGAGCCAAGCAGTTTGCTGCATGAATGGGCCGGCTCGACCGGTGTAATACCACGACCTCTCAGAAGATCGACGTAAAGAGCCGCGTTTCGTTCGGTGAGTATCCGGAGGCCCATCCCCATTCTCCATATTTTCCTATCCTACTCCCTTAAAGGTCGGCAACACAACTGGACACTATATTATGTGTTGCAGGTGTCCATGGGGGGTGCTGGTCACTTACCACCAGGTGACATGCATGCTCATGCTTAACCCATAAAAAAACACGTGTCAGAATAAGAAATTTCTATTTATATTTTAATATGAGTTTCCGACATGCAAATAAACCTGAAGAGCCTTCGGTTTGTAGTAGTAGCTACACCGAAAACCATATCATCATCATCATTAGCCTATTGCAGTCCACTGCTGGACATAGGCCTCTCCCAATTTGCGCCACAACATCCGATTCTCTGCCTTCCGCATCCAGTCTTTTCCAGCAGCCTTTCTGAGGTCGTCTGACCATCGGGCTGGTGGGCGTCCTACACTACGCTTACCAAGCCGCGGTCTCCACTCAATGACCTTCTTGCTCCATCTACCATCGGTCCTTCGGCAGATGTGACCATCCCATTGCCACTTCAACGAGCTTATTCTACGAGCTATGTCGGTTACTCCAGTTCTCTGTCGGATATATACTCATTTCGGAGTTTATCCTTCAGAGATACCCCGAGCATAGCTCGCTCCATATCTCGTTGAGCGACTTTAAATTTGTGGACTAGCCCCACCGTAAGTGTCCACGTTTCGGCACCGTAGGTCATAACTGGTAAGATGCACTGGTTGAATACTTTGTTCTTCAGGCATTGCGGTATAGGCGAGCCGAAAACTCGACGCAGTTTGCCAAATGCGGCCCAACCCAGCTGAATCCTCCTGTCGGCTTCCTTCTCGAAGTTTCGTCTACCTAACTGGATAGTTTGGGCCCAGGTAGACGTATTTGTTTACAACTTCGAGAATCGACCCTCCGACATTTATCGGTCTGGGCACGACATGTTCATTGAACATGGCCTTCGTCTTGTCCAAGTTCATGCCCAAACAGACACGCCGGGAGGATTCGTCTAGGCTGCGCAGCATTCCGCTTAACTGTTCCAGCGACTCTGCCATTACAACGATGTCGTCGGCGAACCGAAGATGTGAGATGTACTCACCATTCACGTTGATACCCTGTCCAGTCCAATCCAGGGTCTTGAAGACGTCCTCCAGAGCGTTGGTGAAGAGCTTAGGAGATATGACATCTCCCTGTCTTACACCTCGATTAAGCTCGATGGAGTTCGTCACCTGGTCCTGTATCTGGACAGCCATCGTGGCGGTGTCATACAAGCATCTCAACACCTCGATATAGCGCCAGTCGATCCGACATCGCTGCAATGCATCCAGAACTGCCCAAGTTTCGATGGAGTCGAAGGCTTTTTCGTAGTCCACGAATGCCATACACAGCGGCTGATTGTACTCCTCGGTTATCTGTACAATCTGCCGAACAGTATGGATGTGGTCCACGGTGCTAAAGCCTTTTCGAAACCCGGCCTGCTCCGGAGGCTGGAACCCGTCGAGTTTTGCAGCGAGACGATTCGTGACGACCCTCGAGAAAAACTTGTAGATATGGCTCAGGAGTGAGATGGGTCTGTAATTCTTCAGTAAGGTCTTATCACCTTTTTTGAAGAACAGCACCACCGCACTCCTGCTCCAAGCCTGTGGTGTTATGCCCTGGTGTATGACGGAATTAAAAAGACTTGCTAATTCCTTTAGTACCGGAGTCCCGCCGGATTTTAGAAGTTCTGTAGTAATTCCGTCATCACCGGGTGCCTTGTTGTTCTGAAGTTGCCCGAGAGCCGCCCTAATCTCGCTTTCTGCAATTTCGGGGATGTCATCACTATAGTGACGCGTTAGCGGGGCTCTATGGTCATCATCGCTGTGTCCCGTCGGCTTGGTCATCCGTGTTGAATAAAGGAGCCCATAAAAAGATTCGATCTCTGCGAGAATCTCTGGCTTAGAGGTGACGACACGTCCATCCGCAGTTTTCAGCTTCGTCAGATGGGGCGTTCCAAGCTGCTGAGCAAACACTTTCGACCCTTTGTTGCGGTCGATTCGGAATTATTTTTTGGGGTAACTCAACAAATAAAGAAGCAGTTTTTAAATCGCAAAAGAAATGTATAAGGGCAATGTTTGGAGTGGACGTACGGGATAGCTGCAGACCCTATTTCAAACAATACAAAATTCTAACTGTCCCATCGTTATATATTCTAGAGGTGGCAATATTTGTGAAGAAAAATCCACATCTTTTTAATAAATTGTGTAGTGTAGTTCAACGTAATCGTCGAGATAATGATCGACTGTGTATTGTACCGTCTACAACTGCGTTAAAAAATAAAAGTGTTTTCTGCATGGCACCGATTATTTACAACAAAATACCGAAACATATAAAGGAATTAAACATGGCACTTTTTAAACGGAGTTTGGAAGCATATTTGCGGGAGAAATGTTACTATACCATTAATGAATTTTTGATAGATAAACATTAGATGAGTAGCACTTAAAAATTATAATTATATATTTATACATCAAAATAATGCTAATATCCTGTCTGTGCATTTATACTTGTGAGTGTCTGTGCTCACACGATGCTGTTGCCTACCTATGCCACTTTACAGGTTTAATTTTTTGTTATTTAATTTATGTTATGAAAGATGAATAACTGTACATGATTATTTACTCTTTGACATCAACTCGATGTGTAAAATAGGCAACTACCCACCTCTATTTGACTCATTAATTTGTGATTACGCGATTACAAACAGTCATAACATAGTGTTTTAAGTTCATTGAATTTTTCTAATTGGTTATTTTCTTCTTTTTTTTTCTAATTTATCTATTAATAATTAAGATTGTACATAGATTTATTCATATATATAGTTTTTATTAATATTTAATTTTAAATACTGTAAAAATATTCATATGCCATTACTGGCAGATTTTGGTGAAACTAAAAGGAAATTGTGAACTTGTATTGATAACCCAAAATGTAATGAATAAATAAATTGATTCATTGATTGATTGATTGATTGATCGATCGCGTTCTCGATTACACGAGTGTTCGCTCGACGAAGGTCGCGCCGCATCAGCTTTCTAATATGCTGGTTTAGGCTTCTCCATTCTGACGAAGACAGCTGGTCGGATGGAGTTTCTCGCCTTTGCCTCATCAGCTCGAGCGTCTCGGCAGAGAGTTTGGACTCCTTTTTCTGCGATCTTGGGAACAACCTTTGAGACACTTTCCTAAGCGTGTTGACCACAGTGCCGATCTTTTCGTCCACATCGCCTGTGGTTTCCAGCAGGTCGAATCGATTTTTAAGTTCTATTTGGAACTTTTCGGTTTCGGCTATTTGGAGCGGCGTAGGTCGGAGAATAGACCTCATCTTCCGGGTCCTTTCAGCTTTCAAGTTAATATTTAGAGAGCCCCGAAGAAGTCGGTAATCGCTTCCAGTATTGAACGTGTTGATCACAGAGACATCTCTAAATATATGCTTACTATCCGTAATGATAAAATCTATCTCGTTCCTTGTCACAGAATCGGGACTTCGGCAGGTCCACCTCCTGTGGAGACCCTTCTTGAAGAATGAGTTCATCAAGAAGAGCCCTTCAGACTCCAGAAAGTTGACCAGCATCTGGCCCCTGTGATTTCGGCACCCCAAGCCATACGGACCGATTTTCGTTTCGCTGCGTTCTTGTACTCCCACTTTGGCATTGAAGTCCCCCATAACAACGTTGTAATTTGCCTTGGCGGTACCATGTATTGCTTTTGCAATATCTTCGTACGTCGCCTCGGCAATCTCGTCAGAGTATGTCGAGGTCGGCGCATATACCTGTATTACCTTCAGGGTGTATCTGTTGGTAAGCTTCAATACAAGGTAAGCTACCCTGGTCGACACACTACTGATCTCAACAACGCTGCTAACGAGGTCCTTGTGAACGAGGAAACCAACACCCCCCTGGGAGAGCTGGTCACCTTCCCGAAAGTAAAGTAAGTTACCAGACTGTAGGGTTATCGTGTCCTCCCCCTCTCGCCGGACTTCAGATAGCCCCAGAATATGCCAATTCAAGTAACTCAGCTCTACCTCGAGTTCGGTGAGGTGTTGGTCCCGCCAAAGACTGCGTCCGTTATAGGTAGCCACGCGTAGTTGACGTTGACAGCCTGCCGTAACCCGGAGATTCTTCGCACCCCCTGTCCCACCGTTACCACGACCGCTGCCTTGGCCGGGAACAGCGAGACCACCAGGAACTGGGGGCCGTTGCATTTGTGCTTTCATGGGAGGTTTTTGCCCTTAGTCCCCACGCTGGGCGAACGGGTTGGAGACCGCAGGGGTGAACCTTTTTGGACTGGGACGCTGCTGCCCGCCCCTACCATGAACATTTAGGTCCACCCATATTTAGGAATGCTTATCCCGCCATTCTTCGGTATTGTGCTGTGTCAGCTTGTCAGCCATATGCTTTTCTTTCTCTCCCGACTGACTGAGACGTCAGCTCAAAATCTGCAATTTGAATATTCACGTAGTCAAAAAGTACAGTCTTGCGAAACAACTATTTATTTGGCTGGTTAATCTGATGAAATGGAAACAATTCTGTTTAAGAAAAATATTAATTAGATTATTTATCATATACATAAAAACTAGCTGAAATAAAAATTCTCCACATCTTGGTCTTCTAGTAGTGTGGCAAGAAGACTGCCACGCTGAATGGCAATGCTAAACCTCTGTGCGAAGAATAGACCAGCCCTCTGGTCGCGAAAGGCCTCGATCAGTCCCTATGATATCTTTATAGAGTGCACGAGCACCCCGACCCCATGTTCTTAGAGTATAATATAATATAATTCTGTTTTAGGTTTTTTTTTGATAAAATTTACCGTTTTCTTGAAAATCGCGAAAATCTCATTTTGATCTTGGTTGAAGTTGATTTTTTACGGGGCAAATATTAAGAACTTTATTATTTATGAAGTACCTTAATTAGTACTTAATTTAATTTTAAATCATATTTTTAAAATTTTTAATCTTATCAAATTTCAGCTTGGTGGAAATTAAAAAAAAAATTAAGATCTTAGAATTTTCATAGCAATAGTTAAAAATAATGGAAATACATTTAAACGACTTATCACGAATAGTAGATTACTAAAGTAAAATTCAGTGCAAAAATTTAATTTTAATGAGAAAAACAAAATACCCTAAGAAAGGAACTCTTACAGTTTTATTTTTATTTTGGACTAGTTGACCCGGCGAACTTTGTTCCGCATCAAAAGTAATAAATGAGTAAATTTTGGATATCATGACGTTCAATTTGTACTATTTATCGTCTTTAACTGCTGTCTCGCTATTTTAATACTGCAATATCTTCGAAAATATTCGTTTAAATTCCATGCTGTAAAGGGCTAAGGTCATCTATTTTACATGAAAAATCTATTTAAGACACTTAATTGGATGAAAATTAATGCTGTAATGTTTAAAATCGCTTTGTAAATAAGCCATTATTTCTTGTAAAAAGTTAAAAAATAAAAATGGTCATTGTGGGCTATACCTAAGAGATAGACATATGCCGTTGCGGATTTTTTGTAGACCTTTTGAAGGTGTTTAATAATGTAAAACATTGTTTTGATCTGTCACTTAGGGTTTAGCCAGCGTTTGCAATTAAAGTGCTAAATCTCGAAAATTATCATTTTTTCTTTACGACATCATATATGAATTATAGATAAAAACCACCCCGTTGACACCCTCTAACTTTTATAACAAAACCGCATCAAAATCCGTTGCGTAGATTTAAAGATATAAGCATACAAGGGGACAGATAGCGGAAAGTGATTTTGTATTATACTATGTAATGATATATATGTGTCCGAAAAAAAAATGATTTGGATTGGAAATTGGACTGTTAAAACATAAAGTATGTTACGGAATAATATTTGTTAAATTAATATTTCGCTTAAATAACTTAAGCAATTTTAAAATGATGGAAATAGTTTGTGACAATACTGAGCACAATTTTCAATCGCAAACAAGTTCGATTTTCTTTATCTCAATGGCTTATAACACCGGACTTGAACATATACGATAAGTGTGGTCACGTGTTTTGGTCACACATGTATGTGTTTTCTTTTTTTATTCAAAACTTTTGAGTTTTATGACGAAATATTATCAAATTTTCAAAATTATGTACTATATATTATTAATATAAATAGATTTTATTTGATAATACATTGAGTTTGTAACGTAAATGTACTCATATGCTGTATTTATATTTTAAGACATATTCGATTCGCTAAAGATTATACGGAAGCCAGTATGTAAGCACTAAGACAGATCACGTCACTAGAGAAAGCTGCTTGTTCACTAGCAAAATCCGATTCGTCATAAAAGTACAATAATAGTGGGTCGGGGGTGCCGCAACAACGGCGGTGACCTACCAAGCGCGCGCCGCCGCGGCAGTCTTCAGCCGAGCTTTCTAATGACCCCAGGCGTTTCTGTGTTGCGCGTATAACCAAAAATTTAAAAAAACTCTAAAATATACAAAAACTTACGCGTAATTGAAATTTTAGCTTGTTCTACAAGGGTAGTAGAACAATTGTGCGTCGGTGAGAGGCGCACTAACCAACTCATACCACTCCTGGCGCGGACACATAACGAAAATGAACTCTATGGCATATAAGATAAAGGCGTTTTGTAATTAACTGACAGTTGCGTATGTCAGCGCAAAGGAAAGCGCTTATCCGGTAAGTGAATAAATATTTTATCATGATTTTTATTGACGTAATATGTGGTTGGAATTATTAATACGTAATACGGTTAATTACCTAACAATTGTCACTGAAATATTTAGTTATTTTTAGATAAGTTTGAACATAAAATTCAGCTTATTTTACTTGTATTTGAATCTTTTTTTCTTATTGATATGTAGAGTATAATCCTTATCTTTTAATAACATACACTTTTGTATTAAAAAGCTGCCTGAGATTATTTTACTCCAAATATTGTAATGCTTATTATACTTTAGATACTTTCCAAGGCTCTTATTGGTTTGAAGTACAATGAATTATATTTATAGTTATGAACATATAAGATAATTATACTAGATCAGTCTGATAATATTTTTTTTGTTAGCAAATTTAGGGGAATCCAGCTTGGCAGCTCTGTCATATTCTTTAATCTACTCTTTGTTTATTGCGGTCATATTAACCGCTAACTTTGTTAACATGAGTATGTATGTACCTACCCATCTATTTTCTTTCTCAGAACATCTTTATATCATTATTTATTTATTATCTTAAGTATTTATTAGTTCTAGATATTGTTGACGTCCATTAATACAAGAAAAGATATAAGCATCTACTTATATTTTGCCTTGTAGCGTAGCACTTTGACATCCGACCCAAAGGACTCGGGTTCAAATCTACTCAAATTCTTTTTGGGAATCTTTTCAGAAGTAATATGCGATGAATATTTAACTGACGCAGAAATGTGCCCGACTAATACCACGTCTCGTAATCCATGATCTTACTGACTTAAATATTATAATCAATCCATACGTTTTCACTCATAACTGGCTCTTTGTTGCAGATACTTTTAGACGCGGCGGCAATATCTAAAATACATTATAATGTAACTATGAAAAAGGTTTTATCGTTCAATACCGGAAAAAATGTCCGTGAACTATCACATATTATTGTGTTGCTACTACTATTATTACCCACCGTTCTGCGAGCTCAAAATACCATGGGATGTCCACGTTTAATAAATGCTAACAAATGCTCATGTCATACATTTGAAGATGGTAAAAATTGTACCTACTTTTGTTTTTATGGGATAGGACACAAATGAGCAAACGGGCCATGTTGTGGCAACCTACTAGCTCTGCAAATCTACATCTGCAACACGAAGAGACAAGAGAATCAGAGTTGCGTTGCAATCTTTAAGATTGCATAAAAATAGGGGAGGGGTTAGTGGAGGGGGAAAGAGATGGGCCTCTAGTTACCTCTCGATCTGAATGAAACATGGTGTCAGCCATTACGTTAATTTTCAGAGAGGTCATGAATTTTCACCAATTTAGCCGGCCCATTCTCCCAGTTGTCCAAATTTTATTTGTAATTAATATATTGAACGAAAAAGATATTAATGACAATATATTTTCAGGTTTGTTTCTTGATTGTCAAGATACTGCTTCCAACGATATTAAAGATGCACTTAAAGGTGTTACACATTTACATTCACTTACCATATACGACCTTTATGATAATGAAGAAACTCTGGAACCCAATTTCATACCACAAGGCGTTTGTATAAAACATATTCATATGTCGAGAACCAGCATTAAAGATATTGGAGATGATACGTTTATGCCTGTGAGAAAGTGCCTTGAAACTTTGAGTTTCATATCAAGTAAAATCAAAATTATACCGCAGAAAGCGATATCAGGTTTAATAAAATTAATATCTATAGATTTTACGTCTAATTACATTGAAGAAATACCAAATTATAGCTTTTATGGTCTCCCACTAATGAAGCTTAATATAAAAGGAAATATTATACGAGAAATATCAGAAGCGGCTTTTTCAAGTCTAGAATTAACCTTGTCAGAAATTGATTTGAGTGAAAACAACCTAACGACGTTCCCTATTAAAGCTCTCGCAAAATTAAGGCATCTTCGATCTTTACGACTATCTTGGAATGAAATATCTTCGTTTCCCAAACTCTTCAATTCTAATTTAATATCACTTGAGTATTTAGACTTAAGTTCCAATAATTTTGAATTTATTTCAGAAGACTGCCTTAAATTTTGTCCGTCCCTGACGACATTATCTTTTCATTTTAATTTCATTAACAATATACATTACAAAGCATTTCATTCATTAAATAATTTGAAATCTATTGATTTGAGTCACAACAGAATAAAACTATTGAACCCTAATATTTTTCAAAATAACCAATATTTAGAATATATTGATATAAGTCACAACCATTTGCATCATATACATGGATTATTTTGTAACATAGAATCACTCAAAGAAGTAAATTTAAGTCATAATAATATTTTGGATGTGCCAATGGACTCTTTTATTAATTCAAAGAAAATTGATACAATTAATTTAGAAAAAAATTGTATTAGCAACATTCACAGTGACAGCTTTACCAACTTAGAAAATCTTAGTAAGCTTAGTTTAGAACATAATTATTTAAATCAAGTGCCACATAATATTTTTAAAAATAATAGAAATATATTGAGAATAAGATTAGACAATAACAATTTTTCAGAATTTACTAATGACACCTTAGGATCGTTAAATATAGTTACCGAAATAAGGTTAAATAATAACAAATTTAAATTGATAGCAAGATATTATTTTATGAATTCTTTAAAAGTAGAATCGATACACTTGGACCATAACGAGATTACATTTATAGAACCGGGTACATTTTTTAATATGGCCAATTTAAAATATCTTAGTCTACATTACAATAATCTATTAGTTTTAAACGATGTATTACCAAAATCAACTTCAAATTTACTTTCTTTACATTTAGATTCCAATTCCTTGTCTTTATTAGGCAATTTTATATTGCAGTCGCAAAAAAAATTAAATTATTTAGCTTTAAAAAATAACCGTTTAAAATTCTTAACAAAAAATACCTTCAGCAACTTGAGTCTTGTTACAAGATTAGAATTAAATAATAATGATATATCGGTGATAGAAGATTTCTCGTTGCATCATCTAAATTCTGCACGATACATAGACTTACAGTACAATTTGTTAATGAATATTACAAATTATACATTTTTCGGGTTAATTGAAATAGAAGACTTAGATATATCACATAATCTTATCATCGTTATATTTGACATGGCCTTTGATACTCTCAAAAAGCTCAGGAGTTTAAATTTATCATTCAATCCTCTTAAAATATTACACAAAAATATTTTTCAACAAGGTCTCCCGTTAAGTTCGTTGTATTTAGAAAATTGTCAAGTAGAACACATTGATAATGGAACATTTTCAGGATTAAATAACTTGAAGACGTTATCCCTAAAAAACAATTCTCTAAAAGCTTCAGATATATTAGCTATCAATATTCCAGGATTGAAATACTTAACACTGTCGTTTAATATTTTAGATTATCTTCCTTTAAAGTCATTTACTGAGCTACCACTTTTAGAATATCTATATTTAGAACATTGTAATATTGAACGAATTATTGAAGGCACATTCAAACAAAATAATAATTTATTGAAATTAAATTTAGCTCAAAATGTAATCAGTACATTACCTTATGTTTTAATAGAAATTCATAACTCAGTTCTAGAATTTAACGTTAGCAACAACTTTTTAAGTTACATTCCATATGATACATTTGAAAACTTTACACATATTGAAAGTTTAGATCTTGCAGATAATTTAATACAAACAGTAGATCTTGGTAAATTTGAGAAGTTGTATAGATTAAAATACTTAATTTTGAGAAAAAATGAAATCACAATAGTAGACGCCAAGAATAAAGCAAAATTCTCAGATTTAATATTATTTGATATAAGTTTCAATAAATTAAATAACCTTTCGCCTTCAATATTTAATATGTTTCCTAATATACAAAATATTAACATGTCACATAACGAAATATTGCATTTTGACTTTTTATTTTCTTACAAAAAGTTTGGTGTGTCGTTGATAAACGTAGACCTAAGCAAAAATCCTATAGTTTCTTGGTCTAAAATTAACAGACCTGATAACAACACCATTGTGGCCAATTTGTACGAATTACATATTAGTGCCACTAATATGACTAACATTGATGATATAACTTTTGACTTGTTCACCAACCTGCAACATCTTTATCTTAAATTCAATAAAATACGTCGCTTATCTGTCAGCCCGTTTTCTAAGTTGGCTCTTCTAGAAAATTTGGATTTGAGTTATAATAAGATTTCTCAACTCAAAACGAGCAATTTCCGTGGGCTAACAAAGTTGAGGACATTGTGTTTGTCAAATAATAACATCGAATCAATGGAATCCTTCGCCGAAGAGTTGAGTAACTTAAAACTTTTGGATATTTCTCACAACAAATTACAAAATATACTCAATGAAGATCTTATAAACTTAAAAGAGTTAACAGTATTATATCTGAGTTATAACAATATTAAATACATATCGGTTACTGCTTTCAAAAATTTGAATAAAATCATACAAATTGATTTAGAGCATAACAAACTCACTAATATACCGATGGAACTATTAACCTCGGTGGAAAATTACATACAAGATATATCAATAAAAGGTACACACACAATGACTTAAATAAATATATACAATATTGTTTTTAAAACTGTGAATTTCTAAACGGAGTAACTTTTACAGATAATGTTATAATATGTAGCTGCCAAAAAGATAATGCTTGGGTTTGGATTCAAGATCATCCAAAAATAATGAAGCTGTCTGCTGTCGCGTGTGTTAACGATGAATACCCAAAAGAAAAATGTGATGTTCCCGTTATTTCTCAACTATCAGTAGACAAACACAAAGATAATTCAGTCTCTGTCTCTTGGTTTATAAGAAACCGTACTGCAATAAAAGCTCTTCAAATTCTGTATTATGGTATGGAAGGCAATACAGATGTAAGTCAAGATATACAATAGTTAAAAAAATTAAATTCATTATGGTGAAATAACTAAGTGTAATTTTTTATTGCAGGTAAAATCTAAATATTTAGAAAAAGGTGACGTTTCCGTTCATATACGTCACTTAATACCAAATATCAATTACACTGTATGTGTGATTACACTTTCTGAAGATCCAGTAGATTATGACGATGACTTTGTTACTGACGTGAATAGAACAGTTGATAGCAATCTAAATTCTACAACGAAGATTACTCACCATCATGTATCTGCCATACTTATGAGATCTCCTTCAAGTGAATGCACATATTTTGATACATTTAGAAAACCGTTGAAGTATGGAATAATGAAAAATAAATTTAGTTTAGCATCGATTTTGAACCGCCGAATGGGGCTTATAGTCGGTTGTTCGTTAGGTTTTGTTGTATTTTTTATAATGGTATCAGTATTGTTATATACAAAAATTAAAGAAAGAAAGCGAATAGCTAAATCGGATCCAGCGTGGTCAGAAATGAATGATTACCATTCTATGGCAAGTAAAGAGGATATTTTGCAAAATTCTACTACAGCTTCGACAGACAACATTTTATTAGGTATGATGAAAAATCGTAAACTTTCTATAGATCAATTGAAGTAATTTTATAGAATTAGCTATTTGAATGTCGGTAGGACGTACTTTGAAGATAAACAATAAAATTCTAAACTTGTATTAATTAGATCCTGTGTTAATTAGATGCTTAAATTTACAGTTGTTCGCATAGAAGGGCTAGAATTTTTAAAGTAGAACGTAGTGCCTATATAGAACAATGACATTGTATTAAGATTTTATTAGATAGATAGATTAGTCATAGAAAAAAATGAAATTATGAAATAAAATCACTGTTGATATGTTAATATCAGTTTAAAAAATGTGTATTATTTTTCATCAAATACTTGACATATTTAAAGAACCTTGGATTTATTTTTGAGAAATGGATTTTGTTAAAAATTCATCACGTCAGAATTTTAGCAGTAAAATATATGGATTAAAGTTTCACACAATTAAAACAGGAAAATTAATCACTATAAGAAATAGAGAAAGCTCGTTATAAAGGTAAAAATAAATCGAGTTAATAAAAGTTCTCCAAAAGATTTTTTTATATGGAATGAAGTTTCTTCTCATAACAGTATCTCGATTATCAAGGGCCATTGAGGGAAACAAAGTCTGTCTTTAAAGTACAATTGAGAACACGCTACTTGAAATGAAATTAATTTATTTGAGATGTTTGGCTAAAGTACAGGAACGTTGAAAAGTAATATTTTTTAAAATAAATTTGTTATTATTGATATAAATTGAATATATTTATTTCTCAGATTTTCGCGAATCTCATTCATAATATTAAACAACTTTTTAGTATTTTATCGCGTTTATTTATTACTTATTTTTAATCGTGAAAATGATCTCTGTAAAGAGTTCAAAACGTCGGGAAATAAATAAAAATAAGTAATAAATAAACACGATAAAATCCTAAAAAGTTGTTTTAATGTTATAAATTGAATATTCAAACTTACATAACTTTTTTAGTGTAATATACTATCAAAATATAATTGTTGAGTTGTGTAAGTAGCAATGACAGTATTTAGATACATGTGATTTTAGTTTTCACTGTCAAACGAAAGGCTTTCTTTTAATATTGGACGCTTTATTTCTGTAATAAATTAGATAGCTAAGTACCAATTAATAAAGTAGGTAGTCCAATGTTTTTTTTCCAATACTTTATTACTAAAAGAATCCGATCTTATTCAATTCAATTTGCGTATTTTGATATACATTATCTTTTTAGATGTTATTAAATACTTAGACCAAGTTAAATTACCTTGTGCATGGGTTTTTAAGGCCTCTAACATTACCTGTCGTAATGTGAGAGGACTTAAAAACCCTTGAGTGTGAATGGAAAGAGTTAAGAAAGTTATGAAAGCGTGTGAGGTGTGGGTGTAATTATTGTGCTTTATGTGTTTCTGCTCCTTCTGCTTATCCCGCAAGAGTTCATAAAGTTATACATGCATGTACTGCTATTTATGTCTTGTAAGCAGCTATTTTTCAATTTTTTCTCAATGTTGATTTAAATAAGCAAGAGTAAGTAACCAACAATAGCAAATCATATGAACATAAATAATTTCTCTTGACAAAAGTTTATCGAGTTCAAACGGGTGTGAAGTAATCAGCATACAATCAACCTAGAACTTTCGCTTGTAAATTTGTTACATGATTAGATAACTCATTTTGTTCCCACTAATAACGTGGGGGAATTTTACTTTGTTTACAATTAAATTTGAAATAATACCTATTGGTAAATGTTAACGATTTATTTTTACAATTGCGAAGTTGAATTTGTTAAAACATAATAAACTATCAGTTTGAAAAATATTGTTTATTTTTCAACGTTTCGAGTATATTGAATGGTGTAAAATTGTTGTAGAAAAGTCAGAAAAAGGAGACAAAGTTCAGAAAAATAAATTTAACCCCCTGAAAATAAATGAAACAAACTGGAATCTGCGTTGTGAATATATTGTTACTAATAAATCTGTAATAACTAAAGATGCAACAATATTAACAAAAAACAAGTCAAGGTACAGAGATATTGAATAAGCGTTTCGTACAAAAGGAAAAGACGAAAAATAGAAAGAAAGAAGGTGTTTTGAAGAAGACAATCTGACAAGCACTCATCCAGTTTCTTACACAAGAGAAATACAAAAACTAAATACATAACGAATTTAATAGTTAAAAGGTAATAATGTGAAAGTTATAATATAAATCAGGTAAAATCTACATACTGTATCTTAATCAATCTTACATAACTTCACGCCTTTTTCTACCCGAAGGTGTAGGCAGTAGCTGTTAAGACTCCTCTCGCCGTTATGTCTGTGTCTCAAATAGAATAGGTGGCGAACTTATTGCCATACCGCGCGCAAACTTTTCAGTCATCGATATTTATCACACATAGCTTTCGAAAAGCCATTTGTGTGTCGAACCCGCGACTTCTTGATTCAGAAACGAGGCTCTCGACCACTGGACCACCGACACTATAAATCAATATAATGACACCAATACCTATTGGTTATTGGTTACCTACTCATTGAGTGTGATGAAGGTTTTATTTATAGCATATAACAATGGCTATAGAATTACTGTTATTATGATCAGTGATCAATCTGGGGGTTTATTCTCCTTTTGTTTAAAAAGGGACAAGATTTATTATTTAATTCGAATACTAGTAATTTACAGCTACCGTCAAAAAGCGAGTGTGAGTGATAAAATTTTATTATTTCTATTTTAAGTTTCTTGATAAGCAACTATAGCAAACATAGTCAAAGCAAATAGTCTTTCGTACAACTGTTTTGTGATCCAATCGTAACATACCCACGGTCCGGTCTTTTTTCATCATGAAATCTTTAAGTCGCTCAAATATTGCTGACGAATAGACATACAGATAAAATAAAATAAATAAAACTAAAGATATATTTATATATATATATATATATATAGTTTTAAGAAATATTATATCCACTTTATATGTAAAAATAATTTTCATATTTATAACACGAAAATCAGCTCTAATTGTAGTGTAACATGCAAGTTCATGTTATCATGGGTAATAATTTACTACTGTGAAGGTCTTTTTGGTATAAATTTAGACTATAAACGCAATTTGACTTACTAAAATTATAATTTAAGTATAAAACTCAGAATTATTCAGTATTTAACAGTGGTAGAGCCACGCAGTTCGCTGCATGAATAGGCCAGCTCAACCGGTGAAATATCACGACCTCTCGGAATATCGGCGTGAAGTGGCTCGTGCCGCGTTTCGTTCTTTAAAAGAGGTATCCGGAGGCCCGATTCGTTTTCCCTTCCTACTCCCTTAAAGGACGGCAACGCACTACGGAATTTATGGGCAGAAAGAAGGTGATTCACTTGCTCGTTTCTCCTCCAATCCCATAAAATTGCTCGTTTCCCCCCTATCTCAAAAAAAATTTTGAAGCGTCTACGACTTTAAAACAATGCTCCACATTCAAATGTCAAAATCTATAACGGAATCAGTAGCATGCCTTTTAATTAATTATATCGTAAATATAGAATATTTCAACCTTGACCATGTAGTAGATAAAAAAAACAGCGCTTGGTTTATTATTAGTCTGCTGTAAAGTTAAATTGTAAACCATTTCCAATTCAGCCTCTAAAATTAAATCCATTGAGATTACCTGACAGATTACTTCTCATGGTATTGGTATTATCGTATTATCAAAGTTAAATTACTTGTGGGAAATGTAGTTTTGGGCATATGGGGCTTGTCTTTTATTAACGCGATGTCGTGAGGCTTAATAAGTTGAATACCGTGAATGACAAGAGTTAGAGACACGAATGAGATGTGTTAAGATCGTGTCTTTACCTATTCAGTTCCTTGAAGGTTCAGATTTTCAAGGAACTGGAGATTCAGATCTCCACCGTCAAATGATTAAGTGCAAAGATAAGTATGTACTTAGAGTTATTCAGAAATTCAATAATGTAAAACATTTTGAATATACATACATACATAACTTCACGCCAAATCCCTTGCGGGGTAGGCAGAGAGAACAGAGCGCCATAGGGCACGATTCTTACACACCTCACTCGCTTCGTTGACTTTCATAACTCTTTTCATGCACGCGCGTCGGTTTTTGAGGCTCTTAACATCCCCTTCCTCCAGAACACGTTCTATTTGGTCTTGGAATGTGTGTCTTGGCCGTCCTCGACTCCTACATCCGTCCGCTTTTGCATTGTATATCTGCTTAGTCAGTCTTGCGTCATCCATTCTTTCTACATGTCCGAACCATCGGAGCATGCCCTTTCTTACTTTTACACCGACACTCTCTTTCAAACCAACTTCCTTCCTTACAACCTTGTTTTCTACGCGGTCAGCGAGAGTCACTCCGCAGATTTTGCGTAGAGCCCTCATTTCTACCGCGTTTATTCTACTTTCATGCACACTCTGCCATACCCAGCTCTCGCTTCCATAAGTTAGCGTTGGGATCAGGACTGCATTGTGGATTGCTAACTGGGCTTTTCTGCTAATATTTTTTGCGCCCAGGAATCTGCCCAACGCTCCGTTTACGCTATTTCCTATCGCCACTCGTCTTTCTACATCCGCGGTGTACCTTCCATCTCTGCTAAAAGCGCATCCAAGATATACAATTTCATTCACCTGTTCCAGCACTACATCATCAACCATTATCCTTGCATCTGTTCTGGTTTCCTCCCTTTCAAACACATTTTGAATATTCTTAAAAAAAAACATTTTTAAATCTAAACAAAACAAACTATACTTTACGTTTTAACAAAAAAACACAAAATATACTTGTTAACCCACCTACGCAATACTATTTAAAAGAAATTCGATAATTGTAATTCCACGTCTTTTACCCCAAAAAGTGCAATTCTATTCACATTATCAGTCATATTAGGGATTAGTATATTGAAAAAAATAATTTAGCTTTGTTTTTTCATTACAACAGTACTTATAAATTCTTTTTCTAGGTACAAACATAGATCTTAAAAACAACGCAGATAAGAACGTTATCTATAAACAAAAGTTATAAAAACAATTTATAACAAGTAATTTCCATTAAAATTCAATAACAGCGTATTATAATTTATAATACAATTATAAAATTCTTAAAATGAAATATTAAAATAAACTAAAGTTTCTTTTAATAGCATTTAAATTACAATCTTTAAGCTTACCGCGCCACCTTGCGTGATGTAAGTGCGTTATAAAAACTGTACTTGACCTGTTTCAATAGTCAGGGAAGGCGAGGCCTAGTTAAAGGGCTAGTTTTACGTATAATAATAATGTTGGGTCTGGTTTCATGTTTATTTAAGTAGCATTTTGTTTCCTTCAACATAATTGAATACTGTCTACTCAATAATATTTGATAAGGTAACATGATTTATTACATGACCAATGGTGGTAGCCTTCAGAAAAAATCAATAACGTGATAGTTCAGCAAATATTTGTTACATACAAACATGCACAACTTCACGCCTTTGTTACCCGAAGGTGCAGGCAGCGGCTGTTAAGCCTCGTCTTGCCGTTATGTTTACGTCCCAAATAGAATAAGTGGCGAACCTATTTCCATATCGGGCACAAAGTTTTCAGTCGTCGATATTTATCACACATAGCTTCCGAAAACAATTTCGAAAAGTCATTGGTGTGAGCCAGTGTCAAGATTCGAACTCGGACCTCTGGATCAGAAGCCGTGTGCTGGACCACTGGACCACCGAGACATATAAATATTTTTAACTCAAAAGAGGAGGAGAAAACTTTATTTTACAAAAATCAATGCAGATTCATGATAAATGAGATTCTACGTATAACACCGAACCTTTTATAATACCAGTGATCATGACTCTTCAGAAAATCCAGGTAATAGTCCAGCTTATGCGCCGTTTGTGATCCTCCTGGCGTTGCAGATATATAAAGGCGGATGTCGTCTACCACCTGGTGACCAGTGACACTTATTGGTTTGCCTTATAACCAATAAAAATCACATATAAATAATATTATTATTGTAACAATAGTCATTGTTTAAAAATTAACATATCATGCTAATGCAAAAGCATATTTAAGAAATTTTAACTATATCAGATATCAGTAATAAATGTAGATTTATAGCAACATGAGAGTGAGTATTATAAATTACCAATTGGAACAACATACTTTACATTGCTATTCAGCAAAATCTCCCGTGAGTAATGTGGGTCAGGCCCATTTCCGCAAATAAATCCAGCTCTCACGATAAATAACTGCCTTCGTTCCCGGTTTCTCGGATATCGCTGTTGTTGAATATGTAATGTATTATTATAATAACGTAATTTGGTGGTCGACCATTTATAGTCAAATAATTCACATTATCCATCCGGGTATCAAATTATTACACGTTTGAATAAACTTCATTTGTCGACCGGAACGACGATTTGTGGGTCATTTGTCATTTTTGAATATTGATTGGTGAGATTTGATAAATGACTCTTAGAAAACTCTTAAAGAAGTCCACTGGTAGAGTCACGCAGTTCGCTGCATGAAGGGGTCGGAGCCGTTGAAATACCACGACCTCTCAGAACATCGACGTGAAATGGCTCATGCCGCGTTTCGCTCGATGAGAGAGATATTTGGAGGCCCAATGCTATCTCCTCTCCCCTTGTCATCCCAATTCCAACCCCTTCCTTATCCCACCAACGAAAACTTTCCCAAGGAGGGTCATAAAACCACAGCCAAATCATTTGACAACATGGATTGTTAAAGTGTGATAAGGGCAAGCAAATTATGACTTTTGTAAAGAAATAATAAAGTCTTTTTATTTATTTCATAATTTTTTGCGTTTGCGTGTATATTTTTTGTAACTTTGGATACTTTCAACAACAAATGTGTAGCAATAACAATGTTATGCTAGATTTTATAAAAGTTATATTTTCACTGTATCCGTCTAGTTTTCTAATATAATAAAAGATTTGACATTAAATCAATATAGCTAAATAATCTGCTGCATACAAAATGTTCTTGTAATTCGTTTGCGTTATTACCATCTATTGGCAAAGCGTCTTTTTTACCATGAATAAGGATTATACGTAAGTTTAAGCTTTCCTAAATTATAATTAGGAAATACATTACCTATACCTTTTTTTTTTACGCGAGGAAATGCTTTATGCACACCCCCCGCCTGGGTGCGGCAGGGGGTAGTGTGGGACTCCCAAAACAGTAAACTGCAATCCGATCCTAGGGTTACCCACTAAAACCTCGCAGCGGCCTTCCTCCGGTGTTGGGGTGGTCTAGGATTCGGATAAGCCCCTCTGGTCCACCCCGCCGTCGCCCCCCCTCCGTCACGAGGCTCATCCTCGGGGAGCCTCGGAGAGGCGCGGCGGGGCGGCGCCGACCGCGCGCTGTAAAGAGGCGCGCGGCCGGCGGCGCCCCCGACGACCCTCCCCGGCCGCTCCGGGGGGTCATCCTTCCCGGGCGCACCCGCGGGGTGTGCGCCCTCGCGACCCGCCGGCGGCGGCGATCACTGAGCTCGCCGCCGCCGCCTTCGAGCGGGATCGGCTCTCTCCCGATCCCGCTCGGCGGCTTCCTTCTGGAGCATCACTGCTTCGCAGAAGGAGACCACAGCCCTCCACTCCTCCTCGCCCGCCAGCATTGCCGCTACCAACGCCGGCGGGGACAAGTCTCACCCGATCCCGTCGACCAGGACTCGGCGCTCGTCCAAGCCCAGGCCGGGCAGACTTCCAGCGTGTGCTGGGCCGAGTCCAGGTCGGATGCGCAATGGTGGCATCTCGCCGTCTCTTCACGTTTTATTCGACTGAGATACTCACCGAAGCACCCGTGCCCGGTGAGTATCTGAGCCAACCTGTAGGTGACAGACATTACCTATACCTAGCCAGATAAAACATTTTGGACTCACTACTGGCCAGTACGTAACGACAAATCCAATCAGGTGTAAAAACACATTTCGGATATCATACATGATATCAGTGTCGAGTGTGGATGTTCCTATAACATGTATAATGCGTTCATTTGTATTCCGGTTAGGAAGTGGGCCGGGCACTGTAACGAACATTGAGAGAGATCCCCCGTTCACTGTACAATTACAACTGTTCATATTTACCAACTGACGCCGGGCAGCTAATTGCAACAACTCCGTTGCAAAACGTACTAAACATGGATTTTTTTTAGAAGAAAAATCTCCACAAGTAACATTTTATTTAGTAAATGCTGAGCTTATGAGGATTTTTGTAGCTCTTCTCGAAAAGAAAGCAAGCATAGTAGTCGTCATAGTTCTTATCATTTTGAAACAACAGGTCTTTTGTACACTCAAGTTATCTCTCATCTTAATTTACTGATTAATTTGATGCTAAATACAATTGCTGCCTGTATTTTGCTATGCATTCGGCGCAGTTTTTGGCAAAATATACTATATTCTTAGCAAGCAAGCAAGCTAGTCGATAACCACCTGGTGTCTTAACACCCCTAGTAGACTAGAGTCATCGATAGACAGATAGTGTCACAGGTCTCTTCGCCGATATTTAGAGGTAAGAGAAAAACATGCGGCAAAAGCTACAGCTATATTCTAAGAGGTCGTGATAATTCACCGATCGAGCGTAAAATACGAAATCCTGAAATTATTGTGATCAATGTAACATATCATATCTCAACCGTAGACAGCGAATATCTATATAATTCCAAAGATTATGTATAAAAGTAGATATAGTACAAGTATATAGAACATTTTATGGCAAAGGAAATACCTAATACAGTATATGTATATATGAAGACAAAAGCAATAATTCACTATAATGGCGTCTCGTAAAATCACTCCATCATTGTTAAATAGAAATACGTCGAGTTAACACCTAGTATTGTTGAATACCTTATCTCTCGTTGAGAAGCAAATTAAAGCAACCGACCCCTTTTCACGAATTAGAACAAAACCTACCTACTGTACAATACCGTTAGATATAACCCTGGTTCGTGTATGAGTCCGTAATAAATAGTACCGCCATAAATTTTAGTGATACATATATTTTATGTTACATAATTATTATAATCTTTGAAATGAAATTCCTTATCGCAAGTATACAAAATGCAAAAAAACTGACTGAACTTGAGTACTGTTATCGAAATAAAAGCAAACGAACTCAAAATAAACAATAAATTACAACAAAATTAAAATAATATGAATAAATTACTTTTTATGAGATATGGGGCGAATTATTTATGGTAAGTAACTAGCGCCACCCATGGAAACCTGCAACTTAGATAGTTGCGTGGTTGGCCTTAAAGACTTTACGATTTCAAATAGTATCATCACAAACTTGCCCAAATCAGGTAGCAATTAATAAATCATCTAACCCAAGTAAGGAAATTATTCACATATCTGTGCTCCTATCAAATAATATATGTGAGATGGCGCTTAAGGTACACAAATTAATATTCTGGCCATCCCAATATAACGCTCACCTTATTATGTTGATTCAGCTTGCATTATCTACTAACGTACTGCAGCATTGTGATATTAAATCTGCTAGGCAATACGTAATATACGTATTGCCTAGCAGATTTAATACAAAACTTAATATATGATCTATATGCAAAAATATTTTGGAGGTCGAGTACTCCACTTCAGAGTCTAGAAGTCACAGCAATACAGTTGGGAATAGACGAGTGATTTTTGGAAGCTATGTGTGATAAATAACTATGAGTGACAACACGGTGTCTAGTGTATGACAATAGGTTCCGACACCTATTTCATTTAGGAAGTAAAAATACGACAGGTCAAGGTTTAACAGCCGCTTCCTATACTTTTAGGTAGAAAATAGCGTAAAGTTTTAAAATAATAGTCAAATCAAATGACCTTTATCTTATATCTTTAAACGAGCAATTCTTGTATATATATATATATGTATATATATATGTATATTAATTGGAACTCGGAATCGGCTCCAACGATTTTCATGAAATTTAGTATATAGGGGGTTTCGGGGGCGATAAATCGATCTAGCTAGGAATCATTTTTAGAAAATTTCATTTTATCGTGTTTTATCGATAATCAACTTAAACATCAACTTACTTTTTGGAATTCCTGACATCTATTGGCGAATGCTATAATTATTTTAAATTGTGAGCAACTAACTTGCTTTAACGACAACAACACTAAAGCTATTCCAGCAGATGGCGTTGTTTATAAAAAAAAAGAAAATACCGAGCAAAGCTCGGTCATCCAGATATTATTAATAAAGACTGCACCTTAATAATAACTTAAATTAATTATGGTCGAATTTCGACCAACTGAAAACTACTAGTTTTATCATTAATTCATTTATTTATCATTAAATCCATTCACTCGCAACGCAGTTAAACACTAACTAAAATATTATGAGCCATATTTCATTTGAACGCTGTTGAGCCCTGAATGGATTCTTTGTGATAAGTCTTCCAAATTGTTTGTGGAGCTCTCACTTTTTGTGTAAATTTATGACTTCCATTAGTCTAGTTGAATACGAAACTTTGTTGAAAGACTGAAAGTATAGATGACTCTAATTGTTTCCTATTCAAATATTGTTACATAAATCATTTAAAATAATAGTTTTATCCTTATCATTACATAGTATAAAACAAAGTCACTTTCCGTTGCCTGTCCCCTTATACGCTTAGATCTTTGAAACTAGGCAACGGATTTTGATGCGGTTTTTTTAATAGTTATAAGGTATCAACGGGGTGGTTTTTAGACATAGTGCAAACATATATATATATTGTAGTAAAGAATATATCATGGCATGTTAATATTGCCTATTTATCTATGACAATTTAAATAATCTGTTAGTATTAGATTGGTCTGTTTTGTTCAGGATATTTGCCTTAGCCTCAAACGGTTTCCATTTGCAATCAGATTTAAGTGATTTGATTTTTTTCATGGGTTCAAATTTCCAATTCGATTCAACAAAGCAACCGCTTATATAGAGGTTATCGAATTTTATTCCTCGGGGTTTTCAAAGAACTTAAATTGAAATAAGAAAACTCTGGTGACTACAAAATGTCTTTTCTTTTTATTTGTTTCCGAATAATAAATACTCTATATCTATAGATAGTTATATAGAACATACTGATGTTATAAAAGCAAATAAATAGATACTATATTAACAGAACTTCACAATTAGAGAGACTGTATTTGGCTACAATTTATTAAAAGTATTAATTGAAAACAATAATAACTACGGCTATTATTAAAGTGAAAATTATGAAAATTAAATGTATATAAAATTTCACAGCGGCAGTTGTAAAGAATCAAAATGTGCAGGGCTGTTGCAGCTGATAATGAGCTCAATTCATTTTAGTAAAATTGTACACCACGGATAATAAAATATTTATATTGAACTGATGGACGTAAATCTGTAAATTATTTGTTAATTCACAAATTAACCTCCCCACATGGAGGCGATTAATTTTAATTATATCGAATTAAGTTTGACTAATAAGTAAATTTTAGGTATATTTGGTACAATGTTAATGAATAACTGAATCATTCAAAACCTATAAATCTATCCGACTACGCAAACGTAATATATATATATATATATTAGGTCGGGGAAAAAGTCTTTTCGCATAACGTAGGTATAAACTTATTATAAAATTTCTTTGACTGTACTATTTGTGTCTGGCTGGTTTTGGTAACATTAAAAAGGTTACATTATAAAGAAAAGAAAAAAATAAAAAAAAGTTGTTTCCCGCTATTTTTCATTTGTTTTTCTCTCCGTAAAAATGAGTGAATCTAATGAAGAAATTCGATACATTTTAAAATTTTATTATAAAAAAGGCAAAAATGCAACTCAAGCAGTGAAAAAAATTTGTTATGTTTATGGACCTGATGCAGTGTCAGTAAGAGTAGCACAAATTTGGTTCAAACGTTTTCAGTCCGGAAATTTTGATGTTAAAGATGCACCTCGCTCTGGTCGCCCTGTTACGAATAAAATGGACGCCATTTTTGAAAGAGTGGAGCAAGATCGGCATATTAGTAGTTACGATGTAGCTGAAGAACTGGGAATTGACCACAAAACAGTTTTGACCCATTTGAAGAAAGCTGGTTATACAAAAAAGCTCGATATTTGGGTGCCACACGAGCTCACTCAAAGAAACTTAATGAACCGTGTACTCATTTGCGATTCATTATTGAGACGTAATGAAACCGAGCCGTTTTTGAAGAGATTGATAACTGGCGATGAAAAGTGGATCACGTACGACAAGAACGTGCGAAAAAGGTCGTGGTCGAAAGTTGGCCAGGCTTCACAGACTGTGGCCAAACCTGGCCTAACACGAAATAAGGTGATGCTGTGTGTATGGTGGGATTGGAAGGGCATTGTTCATTATGAGCTTTTACCGTCCGGCAAAACCATCGATTCTGATCTTTACTGCCAGCAACTGATGAGATTAAAGGAAGCAGTCGAGAGAAAACGGCCGGAATTGATCAACGGGAAGGGTGTGGTCTTTCATCACGATAACGCTAGACCACACACATCTTTAGCCACTCAGCAAAAATTAAGAGAGTTCGACTGGGAGGTCCTAGTGCATCCACCATATAGCCCTGACCTTGCGCCTTCAGATTTTCACCTGTTTCGGTCTCTTCAGAATTCTTTAGGTTCTGTAAGGTTGACCTCAAGAGAGGACTGCCAAAACTATTTGTCCCGTTTTTTTGATCAGAAGTCCCAAAGTTTCTACAGTAACGGGATAATGTCTCTGCCCACAAAATGGCAGAAAGTTATTCAACAAAACGGTACATATATATTGTAAATAAATGTAAATAAACTTTGAAAAAAATGTCTTGACTTTTCATACAAAAATACGAAAATACTTTTTCCCCAACCTATTATATATATATACATATTATTTTTATTGTTCGCTTGTTAATCAAGAAGTCTTCAAATTCTGAGTCATATCATGAACATGTACATGTGAAATGGGTTTCGCCAATTATTCTACTTGGGACGTGAAATTTCAAGAAACATAGTATAACAGCCGCAGCCTACACCTTCATATAAGCCGTATATATAGAAATAGAAATAGCATAGAAAAAGCCGTGAAGTTATACGTTTAAGTAGCTAACCCGAAGAACTTTGGTTCTCCTCGGAAGCAATAAATAAACGATTTTTTCTGTAAGACTAGCCTAGTTGCTTCTTATTACACATCACTGGCCGACAAAAGTTCCGTCAAAATCGGTCTAGCTATTTCATAGATTACCCGGAACAAATAGACATACAGACTGACAAAAAATACAAAAAATGAATTATTGGTGTATGTATCGTATATATATATTCATATGAATGTAGTAGAAAGCTGTTATTTCAATATTACAAACAGATACTTCAATTTTATTTAAATTTATAGATGGTATGAAATATCCAGGACAATACCCACTCATGGGGATAGATAATGAACTCACAAATCCCATCAGCAGATAATTTGCATCCATCAAAAAATTTAAGTCCATTGTTTCATATTTTATGTAATGTAATTTTGTGTATTAAATAAAATTTAACAATGGCATTCATAATTCCAGAGCCGTTCCAGCACAGATTATCGATAGGGCAGATCATGGGTTATAATTCCAGAGCTGTTCCAGTACAGATCATCTATGGGTAGACCAGAAATGAAGAGGAAAATGCCTGAAAAATATTTATTATATTAAATATTATAAAATAATATTATTGATGATAAATAAATAATTAATATCATAACATAATTATTACTACAAATATTTACGCAAAACATTTATTTTTCAAACCGTGTGACGTTTAAATATCTTTATCTCTGCCTACTCCTGAAAGGACTGGGTGTGACGTTAATTATGTAAGTATAATATACACGTATGTATAGATGTGCTTTAAACGCAAATTTTCTTTGTACGACATATTATTATTATTACATATCTTCACTTTGTGTCGATATTCCGAGGGGTCGTGGTATTTCATCGATCGAGTCGGCCCATTCATGCAGCTAACTTCGTGGCTATACCACTGTCAACTAATTATTTTTACTTTTTTTATTTTTTTTTTTTGGACTCTTTTTATCATTACAAAACCCACAAACAATGTATTTTATTTTAATCTGTCCCGAAATTGAAATATTTTTTTTTAAAAAAAATGACATTAGTAACTATCTTTTGATCTCGGGTGGAATTAGGACACAAAAGCTACTCTCGCGGCGAATGCAACAATAGTCTTAAGGAAAGATTAATCTTCGAAAGAAACGCTGTAAGCCGGAGGAAATAATTTTTCATCTTTATGAAATGTCTTTGAATAACGTTGAACGATGAGATGGGGACAATTAATGTTGGTATATTGAATTGCACTGATAATATTTCATTATTGACGCATTTATTTTTAAGTGGAAAGATTCTCTGGTCTTAAAAATACATGAAAAATAGTATGATAACATTTTTCATTTGTAATAAGTACTATAGATTTAAATAAAATTTATGACACTTACCTTGCCGCTACGTCAACTGCGTGGTAAGGAGAAAGAAATAAATGCATTTAAGCACGATTTTTTTTTGTTTTCATGTCCTGCTTTTGAAGAGAGTTTAGAGGAATAGCTCAGTGCAAATAGCAAGCTTTCCTAGAATTAAGACTAATTTATTAAACTAATTTTAATATTGTCATTTAAATGTCTTTTATACGCGCATTTAATAAGAAATTAAAATGATACAATACTTGTTAGTTTTATTCTTAAAAACTCAAGTAAATATATAATCATTGAAACGAGTTCTTAGTAGATTCTTAATTTTACAACAAACTGATAAGGGTGAAGATGATTACTGGGCATGCAACATATGACAAATTGTCCATAAATAAAAATACTTAAAACTCATACATCAGTTTGAGGTTGTATATTGACCCGCTATGAATATTTCAACTAAAAACGTTTTCCGTTTGCGGACGTTGTTGGTCATGTACGTTGCTGACAGAATTTTATATCAAACATTGCATTTCATGTTTTAATTTGGCGAGAAATTCGACCACTGCGTAACACCACTTAATCAAAACTACAAATGCTAACATTAAAACAACTTTTAGGATTATATAGCGTTTACTTATTACTTATTTGTATTTATTTCCCGACGTCTAGAACTCTTTACAGAGATAATTTTCACGAGTCAAACTTCAAACGTCGGGAAATAAATAAAAATAAGTAATAAATAAACGCGAAATAATCCTAAAAGTTGTTTTAATGTTATGAATGTGATTCGCGAAAATCTAAGAAATAAATATACAAATGCTAAGTTTAACTCTTCATTATCTTATCTTGACTAACTAATGATAATTTAGCATAGCTTATCTAATGATAATTGTAATTGACTTATCCAAAACGTGTTAAGTAAGTAATAAGACAAAAGTGATTTTGTATTTATTTCTTAGATTTTCTCAAATCAGATTCATAACATTAAAACAACTTTTTATGGATTATATCGCGTTCAAAAGCTATTTTCATTCTCTCTCAGGTTCTGAACGACTACCATCTTTTTGTTTATCACTCGTGAAAATGATCTCTGTAAAGTGTTCCAAGCGTTGAAAAATAAATAAAAATAAGTTCTTAATAAACGCGATATAATCCTTAAACAATTGTTTTAATGTTATTAGTGAATTTTGTTTTAGTGAAATATATATTCAACTTGTCATTTGTTTTGACCATGTACTATTTAATGCTTAAATAAAAAAAAAATGAGATACTACTATGTATTTAAAATGTACAAAAATTACAAAGATTTTATTAAAAGTATTTCGTATTTATTTTTATTATATTTATATTTTTACGCCTTTTTCTTACCCCAAGCTGAAGAAGGTGGGTATTAAGCCTGTACAAAATCGCTGATGTCACGGATGGTGCAGTTGGTGGCAGAACTTATTGCCATGCAGCGACCACAATATTGTTAGTCATATCAGTCATCAGTATATCGATTGCTAAACCCGTAACTTCTAAAAAGTCATGGTGTAAGCTTCGAATGGATTCCGCGACTTTTTGATTCAGAAACGAGAGGTTCGACCACTAGACCACCGACCCAACTATTATAATAAGTATTTTTTTAAAAGACAAAATCCTAAAGCTCTCTTTATGTAATATTCTTTAAGTAAAACATGCAAATGTAAGCTTGTGAAAATCAACTAAAGTAGGGTAGGTGTCCTGGTAAGTTGGAGCCTTTCCGGTAAACAAATAAGCAACTGAACTCATATGTAAACAACATTTTACCCTACAAGATACTAATAACATTTTTCCACAGATTTAAAGCTGGGATGTTTTATATACACCAATAAATTTGTTGACTATAAGAAACAAGAATCGGACCGAATTTTTTTCATAAAAGTAATATAATATGAAATAAAAAATCTTAAAGTTTTTGAGCCAGTTGGGGTTAAGGCTCTAGGAACATGAGGTCCGAATACTTGTGCACTTTATAAAGACTGATGGAAGCCTCTCGTGACTAGACGGCTGGTTTATTCTTTGGCATTGCAATTCAGCGTGGCGATGCGGCCAGTCTTCTGGGCTCGCTGCCAGCAGACAGAGATGCGGAAAAAATTCATTTCAGTTAGACTTTTAATTTATATATCTATATATATATATATATAAGAGATTTCCACCTATATATTGACTCATCACGATATCTCTGGAACCATAAGGCGTAGCGACTTGAAATTTGGTAGGATTATTCCTTTCGCCGAGTAAAGGTCAGCTAAGAACGGATTTTACGAAATTCCACCCACAAGGGGGGTTGCGGGGGTGTTAACAATGGAAAATAATATATCGTAACCATAAGGCGTAGCGACTTGAAATTTGGTAGGATTTTTCCTTTCGCCGAGTAGAGGTCAGCTAAGAACGGATTATACGAAATTCAATTTTTTTTTTTTTTCAAATTTCAAATTCAAGGGGGGTTGCGGGGGTTTTAACAATGGAAAATTCCCATTTTTAACCTATAGCTGCTATCAACTTCAAATTTGTCGAAGATATTGCAGTATTAACATAGCGGGGCAGCAGTTATTACTTTTGATGCGAAACAGAGTTCGCCGGGTCAGCTAGTTCAAAATAACGTAGTTAATTAATTCAAATCGAATCAAAATTAAAACTAAATTTTACCCACTTTATTCAATATTAATCGTCTCAGTAGTCTACCAGTAGCGCGAACACCTGGCCTCAGAGTGAAAAAGTCTTGAGTTCGAATTCTGACTCACACCAATGACTCTTCTGAAATTTTGTGTTATTTTTGTGTTATAGAAAGCGTAACAGCCGCTCGCTGTTTACACATTTCGATAAAAAAGCATGAAAGATATTATTATACTACTAATACTAATTTAATTACTAAATAATCCAATTATTAAATAATCCATTTATATTATCCAAAAATTTTTATGGAATAGAAGAGCAATCGAGCAGGCGTGTTACCTGATGGCAAGCAACAAACGCCGCTCATGGATGTCTGAAAAGAAATATTGGTACAGTTGGGCCATGGGATATGGAAGGGGTTGGAAGTGGGATGGGAAGGGGAGAGGGAATGGGTTGGGGAATTTTACGTCGATATTCTGAGAAGGTCGTGGTGTTTCACCTGTCTACTGAACTACGTGGCTCTACCGTATAACTACATACATACATAACTTCATGCCAAATCCCTTGCGGGGTAGGCAGAGAGAACAGAGCACCATAAGGCACGATTCTTACACGCCTCACTCGCTTCGTTGACTTTCATAACTCTTTTCATGCACGCGCGTCGGTTTTTGAGGCTCCTAACATCACCTTCCTCCAGAACACGTTCTATTTGGTCATGGAATGTGTGTCTTGGCCGTCCTCGACTCCTACATCCGTCCGATTTTGCATTGTATATCTGCTTAGTCAGCATAACTACAATAATGCTTTTTTTATTATTTTACTCTTATTAATTTTCTTGTCACATCCAGCACTTGGTTGACTGTTGACCGAGCTTGGACCATCTGGACGACGCACACTCCCCAGCTTCAGTGACTTGTGTATTTGTTTATTGCAGCTAACTGGACTCACACGGCTGTTTGCAAATGTTCAACCGCAGAGTTGTACTTAATTGCTTAACTTGTGAAGTTTCCTCATACATTGAATCTTGCATTGCTTAAAATACATACAAGTGCATGCTGCTATTAATATATTCCCATTGTTTTTTTGAGATTTTTTTAGTATTTTTTTAGCTCTAGTCTTTTTCTTTAAAAAAAAAACAATTAACAAGTTTATAGATATAACAATAATAGATTGACAATAGTCACCTAAACAATGAGACCGAAATTGGGTTGTTGATATATAAACGTGTGCGTAAAAAGTGCTTTCAAGTGTCAACTTTTACATAGCTAATGTTCATGTGTTGAAATGTAAATATCCTGAAAATCTAATATACGCGGTTGCGCTGTCAGTGATGAATATTAGTACATTTTTCCTGACATGTGCCATCTACTATAGTCTATACTAAATCTATGATAGTAAAATTATTGTTCATATGTTGAATTTTATACATCCTGATATTCGTTTACTCGCGGTTGCGCTGTCAGTGATGATTAGTAGTAAATTTTTACTGACATGTGCCATCTACCACAGTCTATGTTAAATCTATGGTTGTATTAGAAATTTAAATATGCATTGTATTTTTTTGAATAAAAAGTGTATTAAATTTGATGAGTACAAAGTTTTATAATAACCGGTTGAATAATTTCCAGTGCAAAAACGTAACAATAAAACTTGCATTATTTTTACAATATTAATACGAATAGTATATCAACAGCAAAAGAATGAGAAATTTATTATAAAAGAGTAGCTGATCTGATGTTGTGTACACACAACAATAGCGGGCACGTTACATCTAAGATCATATAACGATACTGCAGTATTCCGTATTTGAGGTATAAACTCGTATTTTCGTTCTGTGTTTACGATTCCCGAGTATTGTCAGATTGAACTGGAATAATCACGTCAACGTAGTGATCGATTACTCAAACAGAACATTGAGTGAAATAAATAACATAACATACATTCACGCCTTTTTCTAATCAAAGGTGTAGACAGCGTCTGTTAAGACTCGACTGACCGAATCTTTATTCCAAAATCAAAAATCAAAATCAAAATCTCATTTATTCAATTAGGTCATTAAAGACACTCATGAAGGTCAATATTTACAATCCGCCAATTCGATTACTCACGCCCTGAGAAGAATTGGCAAGAAACTCAGAGGAGTTTTTTTTTTTTACTTAATTGTCGCTAAACTAAATCACAAATTATTAGAATAATTTACAGAGCAAAATGAGGTCTCTCACGTCAAACTTAGGACACAGTACGTTAATATTCTTTGGACGCTTGAACAGACCAGTCCCAACAAACAGCACCCGTCTATTTCAGTTTCACAATTTTTGTACTGTCTGTCTGCTTGTTTGTTATCGGCTAGTCTCTGAAAGGGCTGGACTGATTTTATCGGGACTTTTAATGGCAGGTACTTTTGTAATAAGGACCATCCTAATTTTTTTTAATATTTGCTTCCGATGCGAAATAAACTTCGTTGGGTTAGCTAGTATGGAACTAATTACATAACGACTACAGTGCCTCAGAAACCATAGAAGTACTAAGAGTACAAACTCACTTCATATTATAACTTCAATATAAATAGTTGATATGTTTTTATTTATCCTGTTTGGTCCAACAATATGTTTTTTATGAGTAGATTTTTAATGTACGTCGTGGGTATTTCAATTATCTTAGGCAGAGGACGATTATTAAGTGACGCATACACAGAGAAACTGGGGTAATCAAATAAATAGCTAAAGTACAATAAAATAGTTTTGTAGTATTTTTTATGGGATAGGGGGGCAAACGAGCAAGTGATGATGACTGATGATAACCAACTACTCCCCGCCCACGAACACCGTTGCCGTCCTTTAAAGGTGAAGGGAGGGGAAAGAGGAATGGACCTCCGGATACCTCTCTCACTGAACTAAACGCAGCAAAGTATTTCAACGTTCGAGCCGGCCTATTCATGCAGCGAACTACAACACTCTACCACTGTTAAAATAATACTGATAAGTAACCATTTTTTAAATGAAATTACTTTTTATATATACAGCGTGTCCCACATTGGGTATATCAAGCCGCGAGGGCTGTATACAGGATGGAATTGCCTATCGGATGGCTATATTTAAAATGCGATAAGTCGAACTTTTAGATCTGAAAAAAAATTAATAATTCCTACTGAGTCCGCAAATAATAATATTTGACATGGTCACCCTACTATTATGACTTTCATTGACATCATATACACACATACAAGAAATCGTAACATATGTTACGATTTCTTGAGTACCTACAACACGGATATGAAAATTTAGACCTTATTCTGTTGTAATAGAGCCGATATTGCTAAGTTATGGTGAGATATAAAATAAAAATTTAGTATTTCATTCTGATTAAATAAAATTCATTCATAGTTTAATACATATCTAACCAGATTTTTCGTTTACGATTTATGGTGAACACTTACCATTTCTCAGTGTGACTACGAAAAGGTTCAATGTGCTGTCCTCCTCTCGTAACACATAGGTTCACACGCCGCGATACAGATTGTGTGGCGCGGCTCAGACACTCCGGTGAGAGTACCACAAGCTTCCACAATTTTTTGGCGCATTTCATTCACAGTTTCACACTGCGTAGCATACACCACACTTTTTAAATATCCCCACAAAAAAAAGTCCATTGGCGTTAAATCGGGCGACCGTGGTGGCCATGGAACAGTTCCAGAACGACCAATCCACGCACGAAAGCGATCGTCCAGATATTCGCGTACAGAACGACTGTAATGCGCTGGCGCCCCGTCTTGCTGGAAAATCATGTCGCGGTAAACTAACAAAGGAAGGCCTTCAAGTTCTTCCTCCAAGGTGGTCCTCAACATTTCCAAGTAGATTTCACCGTTCAACCGGTCTGGCAAAAATACAGGGCCTATCAATTTGTCACCGATGAAACCGGCCCACACATTAATTTTCCACCTGCGCTGAAAATGGCTTTGACGAAAAGCATGTGGATTTTCATGGGACCAGTAATGCTCGTTGTGGCTATTGGATAATCCAAAACGAGTAAAGGTAGCCTCATCAGACCATAAAACCCGAAACGCAAACATATGGTCAGCAGTAACCTGACTACGATACCACTCACAGAATCGTACTCTCAATAAAAAATCTACTTCTGTCAGCTCTTGTGTGCGCTGGTAATGGTAAGGATGCTGACTATCTTTTTTTAAAGTTCTCCATACTTTCATTTTAGACACACCTAATACGACAGAGGCTTTTCTGGTACTTCTAGTTGGATCTTCAGCAAAGTGATCCAAAATATTCTGTTCCACACGGGCATCCGCACGGTCACTCGATCGTCCTTCTGAGTTGGGACTGTGGAAAGAACCGTTTGAGTGCAAACGGTTGACCAGCCTCCTGAAGCATGCATAAGAAGGAAGTCTTCGCTGATTCTCCAGCTCTCTTCCATCAATGTGACGTTGTCGATAAAGTTCGCGCACTGCAGAAAGGATTCCCTCCGATGCACCCACACACATAATCATATCATAGTACTCTGCATTTGAATACTCCGCCATTATAAAATAACGAAAGATAGCACTTGCACTAACTTGACACCGATAGATGATACTGACCGATAGAACAAGCGAACAATAATGAAGAGCGTGTAAAAAATGAATCACTAACGAACACTAGTGTCTCTGCCATTTTTAATTTCTTAGTGTACCGTTATACCAAAATACGGAACCTTTATACGATAACTTACTTTTTGATAATCAGTTTAAAAATACTAGTGTCTGTACTACAGAGTCTAGTAGATATTTTAATTTCACTCAAATCTCATTCAAAGCAAATTGGAATAGTCAAAATAGGGGGAGGAAAGTTGCTCACGTCCGTAGGATTTACCATTGTTCCCTGCCACCCTACACGTCTCCCCTGGGTGGTGCTAAACGAGCAGCAACGCCGAGCCTCGGGCGGCGGTAAAATAACCTGACCCAAACTGCCTAATAAGCAGGCGCTCTCTGGGGGTAGGAAATGACCTCCAGAACCCGCAACTCCACATATGGAATCGGGGGCATTGGCTTCACCGCCCGTGTCACGAGGTAGAAAGCCTCTCAAAAAATTCACCCTAATCCTAAGGTAGGACACGCGCCAATAGGATGTATGGCTTGCGGGCAGCAAGTCGCTAGCGTCAACCTCAACGGACCTGGCAAACGTTGATGTATCGATAATGGATCGAATCGGCCTTCTTGAGGGAATAGGCGTCACCCCTCAAGTGACTATTTAAATCGTCCTTACTCGTGGGAACAAATATGAATGACCCTATAAATAATACTCTTCAATCCCAAAATAACAACTCCACTCCAAAAATTTTCACCCAACAGATCTTCCATAAAGGTGGGTTTAAAACTAGACCACGCTCAAGCTCCTTAAGTGATATCAATGCCATCTCAAAACCGCAAGTAGAAAGCCAAACTGCTGTACAAAATGACCACCAAAGGGTTGCTGATACACCTGGAAAAAAAAGACTAAGGAGTCCTGATGGTACCAGTGGACCATCTAAACAAACTAAATTGAATGCTTATTGGCTCTCTCAAACGCAACCTATCCCAACAAGTAACAGCTTTGCACCGCTAGATGTTGAAACCATCATCAAAACAACCCAAGAACAAACTGAAAAGCCCATAAAACCACCACCGATTTTCGTTGATAAAGTGGAAAACATCCAACCACTTATCAATCTTCTTAAAGAACGGGCTCAAGACAATTATGAGCTAAAAATCATGAATAATAACCAAGTGAAGATCCAGCCAAAAACGTCAGATGTGTATAGAGATATTGTTAAACAACTAGAATTAAAAGAAACTGAATTCTATACATACAAGCCTAAGCAGGAAAGGACATTCAAGGTGATTCTTAAAAATTTACATCCGTCAACTGATACAGATGATCTAACAAAATCTTTGGCTGACCTAGGCCATGATTGTTTTAACATTTGGAACATCAAGCAAAGAAACACTAAGAAACCTCTGCCTATGTTTATCATAGAATTAAAACCAAAGGACAATAACAAAACCATTTACGATGTTAAGTCTCTATTAAACTGTCGAATAACTTTTGAACCTCCCCGGCCTAAACGTGATATACCCCAGTGTGCCAAATGTCAGCAGTATGGGCACACCAAGACATATTGCCGTCGCAATCCAAAATGCATTAAATGCGCTGGAGACCACATGTCCAATGATTGTACCCGTAAAACTAGATCAGACCAAGTTAAATGTGTTTTATGCGATGGAAACCATCCGGCTAATTATAAAGGCTGCCATGTGTATCGGGAATTACAGAAAGTAAAGTTGCCAAACAAATCCCTCTCAACAGAAAAAAGAACCTTACTAAGACCCAAACAAGTACTACAACCGGTACAACCGGTAGAATCTCAACAAACCACTCACACTATACATCACGAGCATGATACTCGTTACAGAGACGCATTACTAAACGCTAATAAGAGCAACACAGAACATCCCGAAGATAAATCCAACACAAATGACATACGCGAGTTAATAATAATGATGAAGCAAATGATGCAGCAATTAACTACAATGACTAACCTTATTTTAACCCTCACAACACAACTGACAAATTCGACTCCATCAAAATAGTCATATGGAATGCCAATGGGCTGACACAACACACCCTTGAGGTAAAATCATTTATTGAAATGAATGAAGTTGACATTCTCCTTATCTCCGAAACGCATTTTACCAAGAAAAGTCACTTCTACATAAAGAACTACAAATTTTATCATACGATGCACCCTGACGGTACGGCACATGGAGGAAGTGCAGTTTTAATAAAAAATAACATCAGACATCACGAGACGGCAAATTATTGCACGAATGAAATTCAAGCCACAAATATAGTAATTGACGATTGGACTGGGCCATTTACAGTCTCGGCCATTTATAGCCCACCAAAACATAAACTTAAACTGGATGACTATGTAAAATACTTCACAGTATTGGGACAGAGATTTGTCGCAGGTGGCGATTATAATGCCAAGCACACGCACTGGGGCTCACGCACCATTACACCCAAAGGTCGACAGTTATTGAAAGCTACCGAAAATCTCAACCTATTCGTCGTATCATCTGGTGAACCGACATACTGGCCCACAGATCTAAAAAAAATGCCTGACCTAGTAGACTTCTGTGTTGTAAAAGGTATAGCGGACACATACTTTACTTGCAAATCAAGAGCTGAACTTTCATCTGACCACTCTCCTGTCGAAATCATACTGCAGAAAAACATAGCACGTACTGTAAAACCTTGTAGGCTGCACACTCAAAAAACTGATTGGTCCGTATTTCGTGAATCAGTCGTCTCATCACTAAACACCAAAATAGCATTAAGAACGGACGATGACATAGATAAAGCTATTGAACAATTTAATCACTGTGTTCAACAATCTGCTTGGCTTGCTACCCCAGATACCAAAAACAAATCCACAAATGATATGAAATATCCCCTCAAAATCAAAGAATTATTATCCCTGAAACGTAAAGCCCGAAAACAATGGCAGCAAACTCGATACCCTGCAGACAAAGCTTTACTAAACTTCTTAACATCACAGCTAAAACAAATGCTAAGTGAATATCGGAACCAAAAAGTTCAAATTTACCTAAGTAACTTAGATAGTACTGCGTCATCTGACTACTCCCTATGGAAAGCGACAGCACACTTGAAGCGACCAATGGTATCTCGACCGCCAATACGTAAAGCCGACAACAGTTGGGCCGCGACCGACACAGAAAAAGCACAAACCTTTGCCGAACACCTAAAAATGGTCTTCACACCAAATACTGACCAGGGTTCTGCTAAGATTGAAGAAGTGTCTGCCTATTTAAAGCAGACAAACCAATTGGATCCTCCGATAAAAAGCTTCACTAAACAGGAAGTTAGACAAGCGATATTTAAACTCGACCAAAAAAAAGCTCCTGGATACGACTTGATTACGGCCACAATTTTAAGACAGTTGCCCAATGAGGGAGTGCTATTTTTGACATTTATTTATAATTCTATTCTTAGAAGAGCTATGATACCTGCACAGTGGAAGGTTGCACAGATCATAATGATCCCTAAACCGGGAAAATGTTCGGAGAACGTCAAATCTTATCGGCCTATTAGTTTACTGCCTATTACGTCAAAAATATTGGAGACACTACTCTTGAGCAGAATGACGCCCATATTGCAAGAGAAAAAACTAATACCAGACCATCAGTTCGGTTTTCGACGACAACATGGAACCATAGAACAAGTCCATAGACTGGTCGATCATATAAACACTGCCTTTGAAAATAAACAATATTGCACAGCAGCCTTCCTAGACATCTCGCAAGCCTTCGATCGAGTGTGGCACGACGGATTATTATTTAAAATTAAAAAAACCCTACCTACAAATTATTACCAAATCATCAAATCCTACTTAGAGAACAGGCATTTCTTTGTAAGACAAGGTGAAGAAGTAACACCACTACACGCTATAAGGGCCGGTGTGCCACAGGGTAGTGTCATGGGTCCCACTTTGTATCTACTGTACACTGCAGATCTACCCTCTACAACAGGAATTGTAACCGGAACGTTTGCAGATGATACCGCTATTTTGTCCTCGGATAAATCACCGGAATTTGCGTCCAGTAAACTACAAATTGCTCTTAATGAAATCTCAAGTTGGCTCAAAGACTGGCGCATTAAAGCCAACGAATCCAAAACTGTCCAAGTCACTTTCAGCACTCGACGGGACACTTGCCCACCGGTCACCCTAAATGGAGTCCAAGTTCCACAAGCTGATGAACATAAATACCTAGGGATTCACTTAGACCGACGATTGACATGGAGAAAGCATATCTTTACTAAACGCTTAGCGATGGGCCAACAAGTACGCAAAATGTATTGGATGTTAAATAAAAAGTCACAACTGTCATTAGATAATAAATTGCTACTTTACAAGTGCTTAATAAAACCGGTGTGGACCTATGGTATAGAATTGTGGGGCACAGCAGCAACGTCAAATATCGAGATTCTACAGAGATTCCAGTCTAAAATGTTACGTATGATAACTGACGCACCCTGGTATATGACAAACGATCGATTGCACCATGATCTACACATCAGAACCGTAGTGCAGGAAGTTCGTCAAAGAATGGAAGCATATAGAGCTAGAATACTGCAACACCCAAACGCGCTTGTGACGCAACTAATGAATGACCCAACCCTACCAAGAAGGCTTAAACGAAAAATTCCTCAAGATATCTTAGCATAGACCCAGCTAAGAATTATTGAAACGAAACGGCTGTGTTAGTGGACACATGCCGTCCACGCCCTTTATAATACCCCACCACCTGCTGAATGTCACATTAGACAGATTGCAAGTAAACATACAAAAAAAAAAAAAAAAAAAAAAAATTGGAATAGTATTTTAGAAAATCTCTAAATTTTAAGTAATAATACGCACAATACCGAATACAGGATTTAACATAACATAACATAACTTCACGCCTACAATAGGCGTAGTACTACCCGAAGGTGTAGGCAGCGGCTGTTAAGCCCCGTCTCGCCGTTATGTTTACGTCTCAAATGGAATGGAAAGTTTCGGAGTCATCGATATTTATCACACTTAACTTCCGAAAACAATTTCGAAAAGTCATTGGTGTGAGCCAGTGTCAGGATTCGAACCTGGACCTCTGGATCAGAAGCTGTGTGCTCTCCCACTGGACCACCGAGACTCCTAGGATTTACCTACGTAATACTTTTTAAACTTTCACGTGTTATGCAACATAATGATAATATCCTCTATTAATTTGCGTTGGTACATTAAAATTATACGGACCCATAATATTAAAATTTAAAAAAATAATAAATAATATTAATATTTCAAAATGCCGACAAATTCTTTTTATAAATGCCGCCTGATGAGTTCAAGGTTATCTTGTGCGAGCCGAAAGGCAGGCGGCAATTTTCAAAGGAAGTTTCGGGCACGTGTAACAGGTCACAGCACGTCTAAGAGGTCATATACACACTGTCAGGTACCTACAAATGAATCAATAAGTAGGGTTCACAGTTTTTTTGTGTTACTTCACGCCTCAAATACATGAGAGTGTAGGCAGCGAAAACTATTTACTAATTATGTTTCATGGTAATTCCATGTGGTTTCTTAAACAGATCAGAATGTAGTCAGCTTAATTTTTTTTGTAACTTCACGCCCCAAATACATGCGGGTGTAGGCAGCGAAAATTACTTATTGATTATGTTTCATGGTAATTTTATATGATTTCTTATTGCGAACCGAATACAGATAGCTTTTTTTGTGTAACTTCACGCCTCAAATACATGAGAGTGTAGGCAGCGAAAACTATTTACTGATTATGTTTCATGGTAATTCCATGTGGTTTCTTAAATAGATCAGAATGTAGTCAGCTTAATTTTTTTTTGTAACTTCACGCCCCAAATACATGCGGGTGTAGGCAGCGAAAACTATTTACTGATTATGTTTCATGGTAATTCCATGTGGTTTCTTAAACAGATCAGAATGTAGTCAACTTAAATTTTTTTTGTAACTTCACGCCCCAAATACATGCGGGTGTCGGCAGCGAAAATTACTTATTGATTATGTTTCATGGTAATTTTATATGATTTCTTATTGCGAACCGAATACAGATAGCTTTTTTTTGTGTAACTTCACGCCTCAAATACATGAGAGTGTAGGCAGGGAAAACTATTTACTGATTATGTTTCATGGTAATTCCATGTGGTTTCTTAAAGAATGATCAGAAAGAAGATCAGAAAGTAGTCAGCTTACATTTTTTTTGTAACTTCACATAATTATTAAAAATTAGAGATGACAACCCTATTGATGATCGAAATGGAAAAATGAATGAAATACTTTAGGCGAGAAGTCACAATGAACTCAGTTGTCGTAGGTCATAAGTAGGGTGATCATGGTTCATATTTCTGAGGGATAATTTATGTAAAAAAGTAAAAAAAAAATTTTTTTTGCCTTTTTTTACTTTCTATAGGATATCTAGATTTCAAATGTATCTAGATTCTAGATATAAGTGGTTAGAATAGAGTCTAAGAAGCACCCTGTATAATCTTTATTATATATATTATTATAATCCGCGATATAATCCATAAAAAGTTGTTTCAATGTTATGAATGTGATTCGCAAAAATCTACAAAATAAATATGAAATTCCTTTTTTTTTTTTCAAACATACAAATACAAATTACGTTATTATTTGAACCTCTCAATCAGTATTTTAGACCGCTAATTCGCTTGACCATTGGTGTCTTACCTCAGAAATGAAACAGTTCTTAGACCTTGACAATAACAAAGAAAATTCAAGGGTATATCATTTAAATTTTATTTCCTGTTAATTATTTCATTTAGTTAATTATTTAATAAAATTATACATATGCTTAGAAATATAAATATACCTTTGATTTTTCAATACTTACTTTTAATAAATACAACGTAGATACCTCTCAAAATATCAATATAAATCGGTTTATGCTGCGTTTCCTTCGGCGAAAGATCCATAGAGAGATAGCTGGAGGCCGTACCTCGGTCCCTTCTCCTTGCCTTTCCTCTTCTGAGCCATTCTCTATCCCATATCCAAAAGGCAAGCCAAAGGCAGCCAATGCTAATATAATACTATCTGTAACGCTATTCGCTTACCATCAGGTGACCTAATTGCTCGTGTGCCCCCGTGTGTCACTTAAAAAAAGTGTGATGTCCCTGCCAACGTTAAATTGATTTCCCGGAAAGAGTTTCTTTGTAATAGTTCGGTTTTTAACGCCCTCTTCACAAATATTCGAGTCGTGCGACATATTGCTTTTTTTTATTTCATTCGTTTTGTATATTTCTGTTCATGTTTTTGCTTTGGGCGTCGCGTACGTGTTTTATATTGAGATTTTTTTCCATATTGTACGCGAAATGCCTCACATATTTGTGAATGTAATAATATATAAAAAATATTTCAGCTCGCCGAGCGTGTATGACAGGCATGGCGACGAATTTCGCAATAATTGCTTTTATTTTTAATTTTGGGGCGATTTTTTCTGTGTATTTTTAAGAAACTATGTAGAGTCGTTCCCTTCGATGCTACTGCAATATCAGTCTAATAACGAAAAAAATGGTGCTTTAATTTGGACCTGTGAAACAGAGTCGTCGTCTATTTGTGTATTCCAACTATGTAAAGATATTTCATTTTAATAAAACAATTGTTTTTAATCATCGCAAAGGGGAATAAAATATTCATTAATGTGTAGGTACACGCAATATCAAGATATTTCAAATATGGCGCATATTTAAATTGTGATGCCATCATAACGGACTGAAATGACCTGGGACGAGGCAGCGTTTTATTACGTGAGGATATTCAGAAAGAATCTCGAGAGGTCGAGGGGCGTTTTCCTTTCTCTTTATTAAAAAATTGCTGAGATTACGTCGAGTAAATTATTTACTTGGACAGAATGATAATGGTTCACATATTATTTATTATTCCCATTCGTAAGTAGATATTATGTCAGGTTGAAGTCTGAAGTCGTGTGGTATATTTCAATTTTTTATAGTTTATTTTTGAAAAAATAATATTCACTCTGTCTATTCTAATTAAAATGATATTAACTTATACATCAGACATATTATGTTATAGAGCCGCTTATTTTGAAAGTGGCCTAACTCCATTTATCTTCAAATCGAGATATTGAAAGTTTTGCGTTTCAATGAATAAATTCTTATCAAGAATGGAGCTGGGCCACTTTCGAAATTAACAGCCAGATTCATTATAAAATTTGAAGTCCATTCAACATAATTTAAGATGTTTCAAATTGAAAAAAAAAAGAATACGGAATTTGTTTTGCATATGTTGAAAACACTTCGGAAACATAATTTATGCGATTCAAAACATTTTTTAATTACAGAACATAGAAAATTACAAACATAAATTTATTACAAAACAATTTACTGTTCATCTACATTTTGTGCGTGTGAAAGGGATTTGAAAAAATCATGATTTTCTGGTGGTATATATCGTAATAGGTCAATCATGTCCTTAAATTTTGCTGTTGTAACTTGCCTAATATTTTTGTACAATGGTGCCAATACAATATTTTCGAACCTTTTTGGTCTACCCCGAAGTGGTAATAAATTCAGAACTTTAAAATTTTCATTTTCATTCATGGATGTCTTATAAAAAAAATTATATGGTTCATTTCTGACAAAACGCATCCAACATATTATTCTTAACCAGTTTACTGATTCTCCATCAGAATTTTTTACTCTTTTAAAAATTGCGTCTTCTAATAATTTTGTCGATACAAAATCTTCCTGTCTCATTTCATTGAGAATAAAATTATTACCCTTCCGACACCTTTTAATAATCTTGTAATAATCTTGGGGAACGTACAGTAATTTTTTTTTTTAATGCCATTTCTACCACGTCAAAATCTCTATCGTTGGGTAAAAACGAATGTCCTGATATTAAAAATTTATGATCTATAATTTCTACATTATTATCCAAAGCTTGGACAATTTTCAACCAAATTAAGCTACTTTAATGTTTCTATTTTGCCCGGTGCACATGTCACTGTAAGCTATGATGTGCTTTTCACTTCTTAATTTTATAATATGTTTTAAGATGCATGAAACAACTTCTTGAGCACCTCTGGATGCAATAGTTACATCCCAAACGTACATGTCAACATTATTGTTATGAAAATTGTGTATACCAAAATTTAGAATATACATATTGCGTTTGTAATAAGCTACTGAGGTAGTCAGCTTGGGATATTGTAATGCTTTTTGTAAGTCGAACGAGAAAGCAAAATAATAATCGGAATTACGTGATACTTGTTCCTGAGCTTGTTTTAGTGAATTTCTAGCTGATTCTGCTAGTCTTAAATGGACATCGTGTTCTTCGGTGAGTTTATTATTTTCTTCTTCATTATTCGATGCTTCGATTTTAATGTTTAATAAGTCGTATTTTTGGCATGAATCTTTGCGCGGTTGGTGGAAATGTAAATCAAAATCTTTTTTAAATATTTTCCTATAAGTCCACTCATTAACGGCTTTTATTCCATTTTCCTCGCAGTGAAGCTCGTATAAATTAAACATTTTCCTGATAGTTAGATCAGGATGTAGATATCTTCTATTAGGATTATGAGATCTGGTATAATGGGATTCAAAATTAGGGAAACTTTTAATATGGTTTTGAACTTGCTTTTTCGCTTCTTCAGGTAATTGCCAAACCCCAAAACTTCTCAAAAATATTCTTTCTTTCTTCTTCATTGTAATTTTTTGTGCAAGCATTCCGACAACCACAATCTTTGTTTTCGAAAATTTTTTCATGAACAATATTTCCGGTTTGACTGCAATATCTTTTTCCTGAATTCCGTTTAATCTTTCGCACTTTTTGGATATATGGTGCATCAATCTTTTCTCCATTGTTATTCGAATCTTCATCCTCTGACGACAAATATTGTTCTATAACTCTTTTTCTTATTCGCTTTTTTTTTAAATTATTAATTACTATTTCTTTTTCAATAACCAAACTAAGTGGTCTTCTTCTGTTCTTCCTCATGGGTGCAATAATTTCTATAATTTAATATTAAATTTTAAGTTTTATGTTAATTAAACGTACAGGTTAATGAACTAACGCAATTGTCCAAAAATGAGGTTAACTTGTAAATACTAATTAATTGAAATTACCTTCATCGCTGCTTTCCGACATTATCAATAGTAAATATCTTGATGTAACTATAAATGGAGTTAGGCCACTCTCAAACTACACGGCTCAGTTATTCAATTAATTCGGAAAACTTATGTGTAAAAAAAAAATTACGCGGAGTCCCTACGCGCTACTGAAGTGGAACTTTTTAACAGAGGAACATTTATAACACGCTTAATTTATAAAGAGCACAACTTACTTACATTCCACAGTCGGTAGTTTTACCAATACACGGTAAAACTACTGACTGTGGAATGGAGATTGGCGGGTTCGATCCCCACTCGATTATCCCCATCTTAAGGTCTGGGTAGAATTTGGTGACTCTTTTATTTAGGAGGATGTGCCATATTCGACGTCGCATTGTTCTTTGATTTAGGTACTCCCCCAAGGTCAAGCCCATTCGATACCCATATTGTAAAATGCATTAAAATACTTATAGCATTGGATTTAGAATGACGTCACATTTTCAAGTTACTATCGAAAAGCCCTTTCATTTGATACCCATATTGTTAAAAAGCATTAAAACTATATTTGAATAAGTAGCGGTGGAGTTTCACCGGTCAAGCCAGCCCATTCATGCAGCGAACTGCTTGGCTCTACGACTGTTAATAATGTTATCCAAACTTAGCGTGTATAAAAACTTTAAAATTGAGTTCTAAGATTATAAATATTTATTACATACTTATTATATATGTCACGGTAACAGTGAATAATTGAAGATTATTAATAATTATCTATTATTATTAATAATTACCGAAAGTCGAGGTTAAAGTGATAAATTAATCACATTTGTCGGTTATTATTAATAATTTAACCCTAGTAGTGATAAATGTAATAAGTGGCTCGGCTTAGTTGGCTCGGTATGATTTTTTTAAAAGCACGTGCACGTTATTTGTTTTTGCTTACTAGGGTTAGTTAGTTGTTTAGTTTAGGTTTAGGTTTGGTTAGGTTTTTTTTTGTTTTCAGGCAGGAGTCGGAATCCTCATGGACACCCAAACTACGTCACGTATGAGGTAGTTTGGGTTGTGCCGGACTCTTACCGGCTAAACCTGTCTCCTGCCCTCTATGCTTTCTCCATAGACTGAGACTCCATAGACTATTATAACTTTTACCAATATGTGTCGTGAATTATTAATAATTACTACTAAAAGTAATAAATTTCGATCGTTTATTCACATTTACCAAAACATGTGGTTATTATTAATAATTTTGTAAAAATATTAATAATTTTCAATTAATCAGATTTACCGTAACATATACATAGTTAGATACTTATATACATTGCAAAATAACAAATACCGATTTAATTATCCCCATAATAATAAATATACGTCTGGCATGTTCGGTAGCCCCTTCGTAACTACTTGTTGTGTTACAAAAAAATTTAGAAATTTACAAAAGAAAATACTAGTACAGATAGCACAAAAAGAATTAATTAGAAAGAAATTGCAATAAGGTAAAAATAATTAAGATAAATCAAAATTTAGTTTATATAATGAAATTAAATACAAAGAAATAAAAAAGCCCTTATTTTACCAGCTACATATTGCATTTTAATAACTATACTAGTTGTTGCTCGCTACTTCATCTGCGTGGACGCCAAAAAAGCAGGAAGAATACTGTGCCTGTGCCATTATACGGGTTCATCGCTCACCCCCAGTTAGTGATAGCGTGATAATATTTAGCCTATGTGTTGACCCGACCCTCTTGGCTATATTTAAGCAAAATTTGACGTAAAAGTATGCAGTACTATTACAGTTTATCCGTAACAAACATACAGACAAACAGAAAAAAAATCTAAAAACTGTATTTTGGGGTTTGGTATCGATTGTAGATCATGTCCCAAGAATTATACAAATGAAATATTCAATGAAACTCAATGAAATATTCAACTTTCCTACAATTTTATTACATGTATAGATTATTTGGCGGCACATTAGAAAGAAATTATTTATTTTACCCATTTTGTTTTTCATACTTCTTAAACGTATTTGTAAGATAATCTAATTATACTTCTGTACGTCATGTACACTAATGGTTGCAATAAGGTAAAAATTATTAAGACAAATTAAAATTTAGTTTATATAATGACATTAAATACAGTAATAAATATAGAAATAAAAAGCCATTATTTTACCCGCGACCTATTGCCTTTTAATAACTATATTATTTATTGACTAATTACTAAATGTTTTACAATTCTAATACTGAACTAGTTGAGTTACTCCTGTGCCTGTATGGATACTTTTATTAAGGTTCCTAAGGTTGGCTTTTCAGTTATAGCGACGTCAAAATAATTATTATTTGTTATTATTATTATTATATAGCATTCAAAAAATGCCTTGTTTGTATATTCCTAGTAATATTAGAATTTTTTGTTTTGTTCTTTTTTTTAAGTAGCATATAAATTAAAAAATTAAATACAATATTTTTTATGCAGTTAGTACTTTTGAGACACGGTGCGATAAAAACAGTGCCGCTATTAGCTACTAGATGTCTATGTACAGTTTTTAATCACGCTATGGAAATTCTCTTCCTTGGTTTATATAAGCCGATTTATGTTCTAGTGTATTATATTGCCTATAATACCCGCGAGGGGGCGTTAAAAGCGTTAAACGCTTTTGCAAGAGACATTAGAAGTTCCACTTCAAAAATGTATCGTATTTTCTCTGAATATAAGCAATCTGAAGTGCGTCACTGATAAATAACATGAAGTTGTACATGTAACCATGGTAACCGGCAGAAAATTGAAAAACGGAGTTAGGTCTCTTTCAAAATAAACGGCTCTTATTATATATTTATAAAGAAGAATGTATTTGTTATACGAGTACCCTTTATTATATTTATGGTATTGATATTAAAGTAATATTTTAATCACATCGGATTTTGGAGGTTCAATAAATAATTTCAAGATTTTAAATTATGGAAAACAAAAAATTTAAATACTTAGGGTATTGGTAACATTTGATAACAAATGAATACAATAGTGACATATTACAGAATAAACTAAACGTATTCTTATCGTTTATACGAAGTCATTTACTATCAGCTTATTATATAAGTAATATCTCATGTAAAATTTTAAACTAAATATTGCTTTTTAAATTAACTTTTTGTAGTGAGGTAGCATTGTACAATATTTTTTTTAGGGAGTCTTTAGATCATTTTACATAGAAAAAAAATATCCAATATCGTGTTTAATTTAGTAAACATATAAACACTATTTGTTTTTTTCCTTAAAGCAAATAGAGCTTCTTTATTTTTTTGCTAATTTCCCAGTAATACAATACCGTTGTAAGTCTAATATAAGTATATTAGCTATCACAATACTAAATTAAGATTCTCGGAGGTCCAATGGTCAAGCACACGGCTTCTGAATTCAGAGGTCGCGAGTTCGAATCCTAGCACACACCAATGACTTTTCAAAATTAATTTCGAAAGTTATGTGCGATAAATATCGATGACTAAAAACTTTGTGCCTGGTATGGCAATACGTTCGCCACTTATTCCATTTGGGACGTAAACATAACGGTGAGTCGAGGCTTAGCAACCACTGCCTACACCTTCGGGTAGAAAAAGGCGTGAAGTTATGTTATGTGTGTTACGATATTAATATTTAAGTAGAACAATTTTATTGCTCTCTCATGCAATACAAAACAGTAGGAGAATTTTTGCAGTGGTAAAGCCAGACAGTTAGCTGCTCTTCATCATTCATCATCATCATCATGCCTATTGCAGTCCACTGCTGGACATAGGCCGCTCCCAATTTGCGCCACAATAGCACCACAGCAGCCTTTCAGAAGTCGCCTGACCATCGGGCTGGTGGCCGTCCTAAACTAAGTTTACCAAGTCGCGGTCTCCACTCAATGACCTTCTTGTTCCATCTACCATCGGTCCTTCGGCAGATGTGACCAGCCCATTGCCACTTCACTCCACTTATTCTACGAGCTATGTCGGTTACTCCAGTTCTTTGTCGGATATACTCATTTCTGAGTTTATCTTTCAGAGACACCCCAAGCATCGCTCGCTCCATAGCTAGCTGAGCGACTTCAAATTTGTAGACTAGCCTCACAAAATCTAGATCAAGTGGATCATGCCGCGTTTCGTTTAGAGAGAGGACGAAAATATCCGGAGGCCGATCTTCTTCCCAATTTCTACCTACTTCACTCTTTACCCCGTCTTAAAGGCCGGTAACGCTATCTGTGTTGCCGGTGTCCATGGGCGGTGCGAGTCAGTCACTACCATGCTATCCGCTTATTTGTGTGATCTCATCTCCTAAAAAGCCAATATGAGCTACTAATAATATAAGCAAAACAAAAAAGTCCTTGTTTGTTACATTCTACTATACTCCTGAATCTATCCTTTTTTAAAATGAATTATTTAATATATCTTGTTCAGTATGTTTTAGATAATTGATATAAATATTACTTTCATAATTTTTTATTTACTTTTATATTATTTTTAAATTCTTACGTTATGGTATCAAGTTCTTAACAAGATTATTAGACCGGCGGTTAGGAGACGTGATATTAACTTGAGATAACTGGTAACTATAATGCAGATTCGTAACAAAGTTGTAAACTAACTGGCATATATTTTAAACAAGTGTGTGTGTAATTATAACAACTTTATCGAATAGGCTACGAACATTATTAATCAAAGTTGCTTAAGTAATCGGTCACCCAATTTAATCATGGAAGGATTAACGGTAATATTAAAGTTTGCTTTGCGTGGAATATATATTTTCGTGTCGGTATGTATAAAATAAATTAAAGTCTCAGTTGCTCGAAGACCGTGCACTTCTGAATCTTGATTAGCTGATGTTATGAAAACAAGTTATCTACCTATTTCATAGGGGCCTGCCTTACCTTTGGGTAAAATGGCGTTAAATTTCAAATGTATGGGTGTATATTTTATATCCTGGTATTGATACTGGGTTAGTACCTATATTAACTTTGGATTGGAATACCGAATATATCAATATCCAAAAATACGAGTGAACCGTATTTTCGGATATTGTGTGTAATGACGGTGCCTAAAAAAATCGTGTACAAATTATAACAATACATTGATACTAGGAAGTGCTGCTTACTCCGTCCTATATTAAATGCGTGACATTATAAAAATATAGTTGGTCTCGGTAGCCCAGTGGTCGAGCACATAGCTTCTGATTCAGAGGTCCGGGTTGCCTATTGTCATACCGGGCACAAAGTTTTTAGTCATCGATATTTATCACAGATAACTTCCGAAAACAATTTCGAAAAGTCATTGATGTGAGCCAGTGTCAGGATTCGAACCCGCGATTTCGAGAGAGGTATCCAGGAGGAGGACTATACCCTCCTTTTCTATCCTAGTCTCTTTAAGCTAGGCAACGCAACTGCTTCATCTGTGTTGCAGGTGTAGTCGTCAGTGATTATTTACCACTAGGTAGTCTGCTTGCTTGTTTGTCTCCTATTCAATAAAAAAAGCTTAGACTACATAGGCTAAGCATTTTTTCCTCCTTTCCTCCTCCTTTTTCGTCCTCGCTTCTCTTAGTGATTAATATCTTATCTTAAATGGTCATTCTGTGTTTACCGACAAAAGAAGCAAGCGAACGGAAATATTATTTCCTCCAAATGTCGGTCGGAGTTTATGCATTACATTGTAAAAGTGCTTGGACTAATTAACTCCAGTTGTTTACGTTTCTGTGAGTATAAACAGTTTACAGTGTTCTGACAGTGGTAGAGCCAAGCAGTTCACTGCATGAATGGGCCTGCTCGACCGGTGAAATACCACGGCCTCTCAGAAGATTGACGTAAAGTGGCTATTGCCGCGTTTCGTTCAGTGAGAGAGGTATTTTGACAGTGGTAGAACCAAGCAGTTCGCTGCACGAATGGGCCGGCTCGACCGGTGAAATACCACGACCTCTCAGAAGACCGACGTAAAGTGGCTTATGCCGCGTTTCGTTCAGTGAGAGAGGTATCCGGAGGCCCACCCCCTTCCCCATCCTTCCCTATCCCTTATCCCTTAAAGGTCGGCAACGCTACAGTAACACTATATGTGTTGCTGGTGTCCATGGGCGGCGCTGGCTGCTTACCATCAGGTGACACGCCTGTTCGTTTGCCCTCCTATCCCATAAAAAAAAACATTATTTTATAAATTTAGTTTAAATAAACACTGTACGATTTTCTTAAATCTTATCTTTTATTAAATAGTAGTAACATTGATTATAATTATGTTCGTCTTCAGAAAGAGAGTGAATAGGTAGTTAGCCGATCAGAACGCTTCACCAAAATTGATCTCGCTATCATTTACCATCAGGTGGATTCTTGTCAGGAACAGGTTTTAACAGTGGTAGAACTACGCAGCTCATGCAGCATTTTGCTCGGTGAGAGAGGTAGACCGAACCGCTTGCCCTCATCTCTTCCCATCCCACTGCTGACTCTTTCCATAAACCAACATAATGTAGTCTAATCCACGGGCAGCGTTTGTTGCTAGCCATCAGGTGACTTGCCTGTTCGTTTGCTCCCAAAAAAATGTACAGGTATAGGCTTATTTTTTTTTCATCATGCTTGATCTGTATATGAACCCACAAAATTATTATTAAACTAGCTTTTACCCGAGGCTTCGCTTACATTGAAGCCATCAAATGAGTATCAAAGATCAGTACCATAGAAATAATTCAATATGATAACTCTATTTTATTGCTTAGCTGAGATTGTGATATTTTTGTAGACTATATTATATTTTTTTCCTTCGGATGCAAATATATGTAAATTATAGAAAGAAATAAGAAAATAAGTATCCTATGTTACTTCTAATACCTCCAAGTACATGTGTACAAAGCTTCATGATGATCGGTTGAGCAGTTATCGCGTGAAAGCGTAACAAACAAACTTATATTCACATTTATATATCAGTAGGGTAGGGATAGGGATATATTCAAATGAAAGTAGCTGAAATTCAATTTCAACACTTTCGTTGACAGAATACTTGACATCGAATTAAGTAGAAAAGAAAAAAAAACTTATTAAAAAGGTACGTATCGTGTATCAGAAAACGTAGCTTTGTATAATGATATTTTGTACTCATAAATACATAATTCTACTTAAAAATACATTCCGTGAAAAATTTAATTTGTAATAACTCCCAAAACCCGCGGTCAAATTATTTAAAAGGCACGTATATTTAAGCTCAAATAAAGTATTAAACGAGCTTTATGGACCTCACTTAGTTTAAATGATCGCCGAGGTTGAACCGCTTACTCATTAATTTCCTTTATAAATTGCCTTAATTTCAAGAGTTTGGTGCATGAATGAGTCGGCTCGACCGGTGAAATACCACGACACAAAGTGCGACGTCTTATGCCGCGTTTCGTTTGGTGAAAGAGGTATGCAGATGCCCACCCCCATTCTTCATCCTTTATTTAGCCATCTTAAAGGATGGTGATGCAGCTATGACCGGTGTTCCAGATGATCATGGATAGCGCCAGTCTTGGTTCGGTTGTCATCAATTCTCTAATAATAATATAAATAAAATACTGATACGGAATTTAGATGTGGGACTGAAAGTTAAAATGCTAAGTTGTACACAACTGAGCATAGCATGGATCGAAAAAGAAACGAAATAGACAGCTTGATACAATGCAAACTAAGCGTCGCAGTTAAGGGAAACAAGCGTTGAATTGTAAACCGCTGTGTACTGAGATAAAAAGACAGTTTAAAGCTGCACTGTGCTGTGTTTGAAGTTTGTTGTGTGTACAGAACGTTAGCACGCCCGTCAGCACTTTTTCTGTAAATGTTGACAGTCCATTTTTTTTAAAACATTATTTTCATGTCTTTTGTAATACTGCTCGACCGGTGAAATACCACGAGTATTTCACCGGTCGAGCAGGCATGTATGGGACATGCAGCGAACTGCGTGCCTCTATTATTGTCAAATGCTTAAAGCACAAATGTTGCATTGTAAGCCTTTAATAGGGAAATTGGAAAAAAATAGGAAAGAGGATGATTGAGGAAAGAAACGCAGTATGAGCCACTTGACATCGATATTCTGAGAGGTCGTGGTATTTCACCTGTTGAGCAGGCCCACATGCAGCGAACAGCGTGCCTCTATTATTTTTAAATGCATATTATAAAAGTGGTAGAGCCAAGCAGTTCGCTGCATGAATGGGCCGGCTCGACCCGTGAAATACCACGACCTCTCAGAAGACCGACGTAAAGTGGCTCATGCCGCGTTTCGTTCGGTGAGAGAGGTATCCGGAGGCCCACCCCCTTCCCCATCCTTACCTGTCCCCTATCCCTTAAAGGTCAGCAACGCAACAGTAACACTATATCCATTGCTCGTGTCCATAGGCGGCGTTGGTTGCTTACCATCAGGTGATACGCCTGCTCGTTGTATTTTTTTTATGGGATAGGAGATCCCATAAAAAAAATACATGACAGTTGGATGGTGCCATAAATAAAACTCTTTCGTTTATATTTTTTAGTAATGTATTTATTATGCATCCGCTGTGATAACAATCACAATAGTATTAATCTAAACCAAAATTCATTTTCAGTCGGAGACTGAACAGCTATTCACATTCAAATTTCGCCTAACACAAAAGATCCTTTCGCTCTTACTATCTCTAACATCGTCCTATAAATTGTATGCCTAATACCTACCGACATTACATCAGCAAATCAAAATTTATATCTTAAAACATTTCTGTATACCTTGGATGCTATACATCAACTGTCTCTCACATCAAAAACATGCGTGTTTTTGATGTGAGAGACACCGATTTGCATAGTTCAGATGTGAAAGCGAGACAAATTAATAGAAAAGGCAAATATATATACTTATATATCGTTACCTTGAAAACTTCTTCATTCTGGAAGAGATTCCGTTAAGTCATATTAATATTATCTTTTCAATAATGACTTTCATAGTTCAATTAATCCATTGGTCAAATTTATATTTTGCATCCACATCACTTTAAAATAAAAGAGAACTTGAGATATATATTATTTTAAGTCTGTGTTATATTTCATACAAATAGAAGTACAATTTATTTTATCCAATCCAATTTATTTTAACAGTGGTAGAGCCAATAAGTTCGCTGCATGAATGGGCCGGCTCGACCGGTGAAATACCACGACATCTCAGAAGACCGACGTAACGTAGCTCATGCCGCGTTTCGTTCGGTAAGAGAGGTTGGCAACGCAACAGTAACACTATATGTGTTGCTGGTGTCCATGAGTGGCGTTGATTGCTTACCATCAGGTGACACGCCGGTTCGTTCGCCCTCCTATGCCAAAAAAAAATATCCGGAAATTAGAAACGGGATCGACCCTGTAAGACTTAGGTAGATTAGTCGAAAGCCTAATTTACTGTCACAAGATAGATGAATTTTCAATAAAACTTTATCATCATCATTCATCATTAGCCTTTTGAGGTCCTCTGCTGGACATAGGCCTCCCCCATAGAGCGGCACAACTGCCGGTCCCTTCAATCATGGGGGGTTTTTGCCATAATCGCCACGCTTGGCAGGCGGGATGGCGATCGCAGTAGGCTGTATTTTGTTGAGAGAGAATGCTGCTGCCCATCCTTCTAGCCTTTCCCTTAGTCGCCTTTTACGACACCCACAGGAAGAGATGGGGTGGCGGTATTCTAAGCCAGCGCCACACAGCCAACTTGTTAAAGTTAAAATTAGGTATGCGTTTCCAAAGCACATAACCTGCTATTTGGAAGATCAATTTATACCAATAGCTAACCTGAAACCCTTTTGGAGTCGATATGAGAATGAATGAATGTTCGCGCTCTTCATAAAAAGATTGTTAAGCATATGACTAGATTTTACTTCAGACAGAAGAATGCCATTGCTTTTGCGGTTCTTCTGCTTGGTTTGCAATAAAATAAAATAATATAGGTTTTTATATTTATAATTTTACCATTTTTATGGGATAGGAGGGCAAACGAGCATATGTATTACCTGATGGTAAGTGACTAGTGCCGCCCATGGGGACCTGTAACACATATAGTGTTAGAGTTGCGTTGTTGACCTTTAAAAGATGAGGAAAGGATAAGGAAGGAAGGTGGGCCTCCGGGTACATTTCTCACCGAACGAAACGCGCCACTAGCCACTTTACGTCGATCTTCTGAGAGGTTGTGGTATTTCACCGGTCGAGCCGGGCCATTCATGCAACGAACTGCTTGGCTCTACCATTATTATATTAAACTAGTCTAATAATTATCACCATAGATTTTTCTTTACCGCACTTCTCTAGCATCCGATAACATAATTTTGTAAAAATAACTACATTTAAAATAACCTTCATATTTCCGGTAACTTATTATTATAATATATTTTACTTGTTTTAAATTCAGAGCTAAACAGATAGGTCGTGGGTTAAATGGTCCAAAATTTAATTACCACACAAGTAGCGTAGCCAAATCCCGGGTGGGTGATGCATACATTCTCATGCATACATCCTCCATTTGGGGTGGGAAGGTATCCGTGGGGATGAAAGGTGTTCCGTGTAGACACGAAATGCGTTTCAAATATATAGATCGAATATTTGACTCAATTCAATATTTAAATGGTTCTCTAAAGGATGTGCAAATGAACTCAATATCTGAACTTGAATTTGTGAAACTGAACTACCTTTTATATTCAAGATAGAAGGCACGTAAGCAAGCGAGTAATCTACTGGTAAGTGACTAACCATAAATAAATAAAACACAGATATTGTTACAGTTGGGTTTCTTGCCTTAAATAGAAAATAGAAAGGGTTGGAAATGAGATGAGAAGAAAGGAAGAGTAGGCCTCTAAATACCTTTCCAACTGAACGAAATGGGGCATGAGCTACTTTACGTCAAAACTGGTCAAGACGGCCTAGATCTGCAGCGAACGGCATGGCTCTACACAGATTATAATCTAGATCATCATATTTCCTCTTCTTTTATTAGCAGGTATGCAGTGTGAACATCAGATCTTTTGGGATTGAACTGTTTGAACTGTTTGATGTCACACATCAAATCATGCATTGTCATCCAAAGTAACCGTGTATACAAAATTTCAGCTCAATCGGTTGAAGATATCTACTTCAAAATTGAGTTGCAAGATTCCACCGAACATACATACTTACATACATACATACAGGGCAAGTTAAATAAAAGCTTTTAAAAAGCCATAAATACTGTTACAACTAAAAATAAAAAAAATATTACATTTGAATTTGGAATCTGTCATTTTTATACGATTTTTCATTGCGTTTTCTCGTTTTGGCGCCAATACATTGTACAATATTTTGCGATATTAAAATGGAGTGGGGTGATAAACAGAACTGAATCGCTGTGATTGCATTACACAAAGTAGGTATGGAGCCAAATGCAATTTTTAAAACTCTCCATACACTTGGTATTAGTCAAATGTTTGTGTACCGGGCTATTAATAGGTACAATGAGACCTCCTCTGTTTGTGACAGAAAAAGACCTGGCCGTCCACGTAGTGTTCGTACGGAAAAGGTGGTCAAAGTAGTAAGGGAAAGAATTCGAAGAAATCCTGTCCGCAAGCAAAAGATTTTATCTCGGGAGATGAAGATAGCACCTAGAACAATGTCGCGTATTTTAAAAGATGACTTAGGACTTGCAGCCGTAAGAGGCGCGCTGGTCATTTATTAACTGATGATTTCAAAAAGAATAGGGTGTTAAAATCTAAACAACTACTGAAGCGGTACGCAAAGGGAGGTCACAGAAAAATATTGTTTACGGATGAATAAGTTTTTACAATTGAGCAACATTTTAACAAACAAAATGACCGTATTTATGCTCAAAGCTCTAAGGAAGCTTCCCAATTAGTTGACAAAGTGCAACATGGGCATTATCCGACTTCAATGATGGTTTGGTGCGGTGTTAGCTACGAAGGAGTGACTGAGCCATATTTTTGTGAAAAAGGTATCAAAACATCGGCACAAGTGTGTCAAGATACCATTCTTGAAAAGGTAGTCAAGCCCCTTAACAACACCATGTTCAATAACGAAGTATGGTCCTTCCAGCAAGACTCGGCACCGGGTCATAAAGCTCGGTCCACGCAATCTTGGTTGGAAGCGAACGTTTCGGACTTCATTAGAGCTGAAGACTGGCCGTCGTCTAGTCCCGATCTTAATCCACTGGATTATGATTTGTTGTCAGTTTTAGAGAGTATGGCTTGCTAAACGTCATAATAATTTAGAGTCCCTAAAACAATCCACACGAATGGCAGTGAAGAATTTTCCCTTGGAAAGAGTGCGTGTTTCTATTGATAACTGGCCTCAACGTTTAAAGGCCTGTATTGCAGCTAATGGAAACTACTTCGAATAAGCTTTTTATATTTTATATCGTTTTATATTTATGTATTAAAGTAACACACTGTAAAAGTAATAAATGTTATTTGCAATTAAAAAAAAATTTTTTTCTTTGTTATAATATTTATGGCATGACTAAGTATTTGTATACATAATACAATATACAAAACGTAATACTTTAATAAAGTCATCTTTAAGTATTAAAACATTTTACTACGTGATATTACTAAACAGTTTCCATCGACTGACTGCAGCACTGTCTCCCAACTCCTAACCGTTAAGGAGTTCTGTGGCTTCTTCATCAGCATAGCAGCATCAGGTATATATTCAAGCATACCTCACAAGCAACACGCTAGCCCTACATACTGCCAATTAGGTTCTATCGACCACTTGCAGTGCTGTCATCAAAATCCTAGCCATTGAGGAGTTTTGTGGTTTTTTCATTAGCACAGCTGCATCAGATATTGACACGATAAAGAATATCACTAACACATCACTATTACGTAACAAAAACACCATACTTTCATACAATTTTGGGTGGACGACTTCGATTTCTCCTGGTTGCCATCATCAGATCCTGACCTGGTGAAAATGGGACCATCTCAGAGGTAAAGACTATACAACGAAAAAAAAATTTTTACATCCGTCCATAATTGACGAAAATATCGGTGAACATACATAAAAAAAAATATTATACATACAGACGAATTGAGAACCTCCTCCTTTTTTCGAAGTCGGTTAAAAATTGATGAAGCAAGATTTACTAAGCGGATATACAATGCAAAAGCGGAAGGATTTAGGAGTCGAGGAAGGCCACAACAAACTTCATAGGACCGAATAGAACGCTTAATTGAGGAAGTTTGACGTCAGGAGCCTTAGAAACCGACGAGCATGTATGACAAGAGTTATAAAGGTGAAAGATGCGGTCGAAGTATAAATGAATCTTATAGTGATCTATTTACTTTGCCTACCCTGCAAAGGACTTGGCGTGAAGTTGAGGTCTAACGTCAATATTAAAATTTTATATCTTCTTTATTTATTATTCACACTTTATAAATACATTTAAAAAAAAAATACCTATATCCCCTATCATCTCCTCATTAGTATTAGCCCTCATTGATTCCATTTTACCACTTTTTCCTATAAGGGAGTAGAGGGTGAAAAGAAGGGGAAAGGGGATCAGGCCTCCGGATACCTCTTTCATCGAACGAAACGTTTCACGAGCCACTCCACGCTGATATTCCGAGAGCTCATCGTATTTCACCGGTAGAGCCGGCCCATTCATTTAGCGAAAAACGTAGCTCTACCACTGTTAAATAATATAACTCAAAACAAGTAAAATGAATTTTCTCGAAAATGATTAATTAAATTTAATTAAATTGGTTTCAAAAACAAGAGCGGACAAAGTTCTTTATTGACAGACACGCTACCATTTATTTTCATCAAATTTAAACTTTAAATTGATCGTTGTTCAATTGAAAATTAATAATTTTATATTTATTGTTATTGATTTAAATAATTAATTTAATATAATTTAAGCTGTTGAATTTAAATATTTGTTGAGATACCCTATGTTTATACTTAACACCCAGTGTCGCGTGATTTCGTGTTATTTTTTTCAGTTTTTATTATCATTATAAATTTCTTACTAAAGTAAATTAATTTCATAAAATTGTAGTGGCTTGTTAAGCAAATAGTTTATTTTTATATCAACAGTAACATTTTAAAATTAAATACCTCTAAAAGGCCTCTAACAACAGTTACAGGATAGTTGGGGTATTGTGTCATTATGAACATATATGTAAAATGTATATATACATATGTAGGTAGGTAATGTACATATGTAGGTAAAATAATGAAGATAAATATATCAAATAATAAATGACAATCATTTTTATAATAAAATAAATATGTGGAACAAGTTTTCAAGTTATTGTTAAGGTTTTTAATTAATTTTTAATTAGTTTCGTTTTTAATTCCTGACACAGAACAAACTGAGCTCCTTGCAAATTTAGATGAGAATTGAGGAAAATAATTTCCCACTTGGGTTGTCTCTAAACAAGCCGAATGATATATGACCCCGTCTGGAGGAAGTATTTTTTAATTCACCATTATTAATATTTATTTTAATTCGTCAAGTAATATTGTTAAGTTTTAGCATTTTATTTTAAATACAGCCCTCTAAATAGATTTAGTATCAGCTCCTGACTGGAGCACACTAATTTGTGATGAACATGTTTGCAAACATTCGTTTTAATTTTACATACATAACATCACGCCTTTTGTTACCCGAACGTGTAGACAGCGTCTGTTAAGCCTCGTCGCGCCGTTATGTTTACGTCCGAAATGGAATAGGTGGCGAACCTATTGCCATACCGGGCACAAAGTTTGTCAGTCATCGATATTTATCACACATAACTTCCGAAAACAATTTCGAAAATTCATTGGTATGAGCCAGTGTCTGGAATCGAACCCGGACCTCTGGATCAGAGGCCGTGGCTCGACCACTGCGCCACCGAGACTTAGTTTAATTTTAAGTTAAAAAAAATGAAACAACATTCCATGATCAATTGCACAAAGTTTAGTTGCTCATTGTACGGAGCTGGAAATCATTGAGTTAACAAACATTATTAAAAACATTATTATAAATAATGTTTTGGGCGTTTTTTAATGGTAATTTTAAATTAAGCCAAAAAAAAATAGATTTTATCATACTAATTTGGACTAATAGATATAAGATTTATGTCTTGGTTGTCCAGTGGTCGAGCATCCCGCTTCTGAATCAAGAGGTCGCGGGTTCGAATCATGGCTCAGACCAATGAGTTTTCGAAAGTTACATGTGATAAATATCGATGACTAAAAACTTCGTGCCCGGCATACCGGCTGGTGTTACGTCCCAAATGAAATAGGACGCCATTGCCATAGGAATAGGTTTGCCACCTATTTCATTTCGGACCTAAACCTATCGTCGAGACGAGGCTTAACAGCCACTGGCAACACCTTCGGGTAGAAAAAGGCGTCACATTATTTTATATTTTCGAAATAAGATTTATTTCGCCAATATTACATTCAATACTCTTTTTATTTATTTATTTTATTAGTTATAAGATACATTGTATACATGATATTATTCATTGTCCCACAAAACTTCACAAAAGGTTTGTCTGTGGGATCTATAATTGATTATAAACACATTATTGTGTATTGATAATATTATCCCAATAATTTGTTTAATAATTCATAAAAAAAATAAAAATGACAATTTAGAATAACGTTGACAAACGCCACGATCATGAAAGGTTTAATTGTAATATGAATTCTAAAGTAAACAGTGTCTATTAATTATCTTAAAATATATATAACATAACGTCTTCAAAATGGTAACCGCACAGATCCCCTTTTATAACTAATTACAAATTCGTTAAGCTAGAAGAACGCTTATGTATTCATCACAATATCTTATTAAGATTTCATAAGTTACCAAAAGAAAGTATCTCATAACATAATTAATTTGATGAATGCTATGTTTTCTGCCTTGTTGATATTAACAAAAGCTTTTCTTAATTTTCTGGCGTTAAATAAATTTTCCGACCCGAAAATTTGGATGATTTATTAATCACACTGCAGTAATTATTTATGCAGGTTCTGTGTTATGTTATTAGTAATTAAAACACACGTACTTAAGGGTAGATGTTTGATAGCGTAGACAGTTTTGTTATACTATTTTTGTATAGTTATTTGACGGACCTGCATAAAACCACCGACTGCGGAGCAGAACGTGTTCGATCCTCACCCAGTACAAATATTTATGATAGGTATGGGTTTTAAAGGTGACGGTCCTGGTATTGGCAGAACTACCGACTGCAGATTCGAGGTTGGCGGGTTCGATCCACACCCGAGTGACAAGCATAAATGTTTGTATGGCGTCTGGGTGTTTTTTTTTTTTTGTAAATCAATAAGTATATATTTATTTACAAAAAAGATATATGTATTAATATCCGTTATTTAGTTTCCATAACACAAGCATACATAACACAAGCAGCAAGCAAAAAACATACTTCTTTTTAATGTGAAATACAAAAAAGTATAATTTGGTTGAAGTTGAACAATATCAACTTCAACCCAATTATATTTTTAATTTTGTTTTTAGTTCATTTGGAGCGGACACCAAGGACCTTATTAATGTAGAAAATTTATAATGCCAAGCCAATGAAAATTCAACGCACAAAACACAACCCTGTTCTTCCATATTTGGGTCAAAACAGGGTAGAGATTTTTCGTGTATAGATTTTGATTCTTACCTTTTTCTAAACAATTAACTAACAAACAATAGAAAACAAATCAGTAGAAAATTGGTTTGTCTGTTTGTATTTCTGAATATCTCTTTGAAAACAAATCAAACCAGATAGATTTCTTCACATGTCTTTAAAATCAGTAGAGCCACATAGTTTGCTGTGTGAATGGACTGGCTCGACTAATAAAACACCACGACCACTCAAAAAATTTATGTTAAGCAGCTCATATCGCATTTCGTTCGGTAATAGAGATATCTAAAGCCCTACTAATAGTTTAACGCAATAACTTGACTCGAGTTTTATTGAAATCTGATGTCCCTAAAAGAAGTTATTGTACAAAAAAATCCTTCCTCGCAGCCGGAGCTTCAGACAACAAATAGCAGAATACCTCATTTTCTGCCTACCTATAAATTTCGTGCTTCTTTGAATAAATAGGTGAGGGCTGTTGGTTTTGCACTTGTCTGGAGTTACTTTAATTGAACATTCACGGTGGAACATTTCTGTATCTTTACGATGCTGCCATTTCAAATAGTATATAATATAAGTATATGTTCTTATAACAACTAATTCAAGACCACATGAACTGAAATTCTTAATATCTACTACATATTAAGAATTTCAGTTCATGTGGTTTTGAATTAGTTGTTATAAGAACATAATTGAATGCTCTATTTTGGTAGCTAAATAATTGAAACAAGGCAAGGCATTTCTGTTTGAAAAATCCTAAAGTAGAATGAAAAATATTAAAAGATAAAAATAATAGGCACCTCTGTTTATTGTTGATTATTAGTTATAAAGCCTGAAGTTATAAAACAATAAAATGCGGTTTTCTATACAAAATTAACTTCAAGCCAAACCCTTTCAGGGTAGGCAGAGAGATCTGAGCGCCATAAGGCACGATTCTTACACGCCTCACTCGCTAATTAACTTTCATAGCTCTTTTTTTATGCATGAGTGTAAATTTTTAAGGCTCCTAACATCACCTTCCTGCAAAACTTGTTCTATTTGGTCATGGAAGGTATGTCGGCCGTTCTCGACTTTTACATCCGTCCGCTTTTGGTTTTGCATCGTCAATCTTGCATCATTCTTTCTAGATGTCCGAACCATCGGAGCGTTGGGATTAGTACTGCTTTGTAGTTTGCTAGCTGGGCTTTTCTATTAACTTTCTTTGCGCGCAGGAATCTGTCCAATACTCTATTTACGCGGCTTGCCAACGCCACTCTTCTTTCGATGTTCGGTGTACTTATCATTCCTGCTAAAACTGATTTTGTATAATTAAATCCAAGTTAAACTAGGTAACTCAGAATAGTGCCAGAATAGTGGTATAAATAAAAGGTTTCCAGTGGATCAAAAAACCTATCCGAGTCTACTTACCTTTGAGAAAGCTTAGGATAAATAAGTCTTAGTAACATATCGACCTTGATGCATATAACTGTTTTACCAACGTAACAACTAATGTAAGTAAATGAGGCTATATTTTACTTTGCGTGTGTTGGTTTACGGTTGCGTGTTACCCATAAAGCTTATACCTTCAATTAGGAACTTGCGTATCTTCACACTTTTAACAGCCATAGGTATAGGCAACAGCCTCATGCCTCGAAATAACATTTAGCATATCCGGCTCCAAGAAATAAGTGACTGTTATTTATATGTTCAGGTTATTCAATCGAGAAATTGAATGAAATACAAATTAAAATACTTGTACACCATTTTGATCGAATTTGTAATGGAATTTAGAAAAACAATTATTTTAAATTTAAAACAAACTGAATAACTAGGAGTGCACTTCGGGTAAATATTTATTAAACTTAAATATTTAAATTAATATAAAATCCCTGCAAACGAAAATAATGCCTCTTTCTCGTTCCCATGAGAAACTCTGGAAATAGTGAACATCGTAAAAAAAACTAAGAATGTTTTCACTCTCAAAGAAATACAAGCTTACATGGAGAATTAATCAATTATCAAAGAGCGTGTTAGTTTGCCCTCTCTCACATTAAAAATTAATATTATGGCGAATTTTAATTTTTATAAAACTAATAAAAGATATGACTGGAGCTAACATACATAATACGCTAAATACAATCGACTAAATATCGCAGCACCCTTTCATTTGATACCCATATTGTAGAAATGCATTAATAATATCGATTCCGCCATCTTGCATGATCCGCCATATTGGATTTCGAATAATGTCAAACATCACATCGTGCATTGTCATCAAAAGTGTACGTGCATACAAAATTTCAGCTCAACGGTTGAAGATAACCACTTCAAAATGGAGTTTAAAGATTTCAATCGAACATACATACATACTAGTTAAATAAAATCTTTTAAAAATAAAATTATTATATTATTACACGTTTGGTGTCTTGTAACTTTAAAATGTAAAAATATAGATAGGTGTCGGAAGAGACCGTCATAAAAAAGGGGTTAAAAATAATTTACGGGACGCGAAAATCCTTGCATAGAAAGTCCGAACAAATAGTCAGTGAAAAACAATAAAAATACTGAAACCCAGTTTGACATTTGCCGCAGCAGTGCCAACGTCGCGTGTCACATACTTTCCATTCAGGCCACACGAAACACTTAACATAAACTAGGTTATCTATATCTAAATACGTAGGTACACATAAATCGGTAGAGAATTCGTGACTATCATACTATTGAAATATTTAACAAAAAAATAATAATTTTGCTGAGTATAAAAGAGTAATAAAACCCAAAAAAGCAGAACATCTTTATTTCTTTCTTAAAATTTATTGATTTATTTTGGCGCATTACCTAAGTTTTATGACAAAAAAGTCAATAAAAAATCTAAATCTTCTTTGTCTTAACTTAAAATTGTCATATATTTTAAGTAATCTAAATTATTAATTATTCCCTTAAGTTTATTCGAAGAAGGTATCTAAGAATGATGCCACCTCTGCGCTGTGTTTTTGCTGCCTAGTTCCGTGCAGTTTGGCTTGAAGTTATATATATATATATATATATATATATATATATTTCACATATATATATATATATATATATATATATATGTGAGAGTGTATTAATTATGAATTATGAATTTCGAATACTTTAAAGTCTTCATTTTTGCGAAACTTAAGTCTCTATAAAATGTTATATATTGTTCATCGATATAATATTGGTATCTTGTTTAGTTATTTAAAATCTTTAAATAAATAAATACATACAACTAGAATTCTCAATTCTAAATATACAAAGGGGAATGTGTACTCTGAAATGGTTGCGGTCGGCATCCAATTTACTTTGGAGCTTCACATGCAAAGCTAAAGATGCGGAACCTCTATTGCAGTAAAATATTAACATAGTAGCAATCGGTGGAGCTTTGTTAATATTTAGAAATATTTCTCTAAGAATAACGATACTGAGAACCATTTTTATACAAAACGCAATTCCTATTTTTGTTAAGTTTAATGCAAGAAACCGTGAAAAATATTATATTATATCAATACTTATGCCATGATTTATTTTCGATGTATTATTTTTCTTACAAAACATCTACCTCAAATTGTACAAGTTAGTAGCAGACATGTACGCTTTTTGTACGTACGCTTCATCAAAAGAATCAAACAATCAACATTCATTTATGTATATTCAATATAAGGTAGATGTGGACTGTGGACTGTGTGGCGCTGGCGTAGAATACCGCCACCTCATCTCTTCCCGTGGGTGTCGTAAAAGGCGACTAAGGGAAAAGGCTGGAAGAATGGGCAGCAGCATTCTCTCTCAACAAAATACAGCCTACTGCGATCGCCAACCCGCCTGCCAAGCGTGGCGATTATGGCAAAAAACCCCCCATGAGTGAACGGACCGGCAGTTGTGGCGCTTTATGGGGGAGGTCTGTCCAGCAGAGGACCTCAATAGGCTATTGATGATGATGAATATAAGGTAATTTATTATTTTTTATAGACTCTCGGTGGCGCAGTGGTCTGTGTTTTGTGGTTCTGATCCGGAGGTCCGGGTTCGAATCCTGACACTGGCTCACACCAATGACTTTTTGAAATTGTTTTCGGAAGTTATGTGCGATAAATATCGATGACTGAAAAACTCTGTGCCCCGTATGGCAATAGGTTCGCCACCTATTCCATTTGGGACGTAAACATAACGGCGAGACGAAGCTTAACAGCCGCTGCCTACACCTTCGGGTAACAAAGGCGTGAAGTTATGTTATGTTATGTTATGTGTGTTTATAGACTAATTTTTCACGCAGCGAACTTTGTAGCGCTTCAGAAGGAATAATGATCATTGTGGGTTATCCCTAAGATATAGACATATACGATGGTATATGTCTATATCTTAGGGATAACCCACAATGATCATTATTTACACGTTTAAAAGGTCTATAAAACACGATGGTGTTTTATAGACCTTTTAAACGTGTTTAATAATGTAGTACCTACATTTTTTTATATCTTGGACACAAATCACACAGCGCCCTCTAGTTCAAAGCTAAGCAACTAAATGCTTGTGTTATGGATACTAGATAATGGGATAATAATACATATATACTTTTTCTTTTGTAAACGCATACTTATAATACATAGAAAAACACCCAGACGCCACACAAATATTCATGTTTGTCACAAATAATTGTGCTCGGGTGGGAATCGAACCCCCGACCTCGTTGCTGCAGCCGGTAGTTTTACCAATGCGCCACGAGGCTCGTCATTGTTTTGATTTATCACTTAGGCTTTAGCCAGCGTTTGGAATTAAACTGCTTAATCTCGAATATTAACACTCTTTTTAAAATACATTAAATATGAATGACACACACAAAAAGATCTATGCATCTAAAGGGACAGACAGTGGAAATTGACTTTGTTTCATACAATGTAATGAAAATGAATGTTTGAAATGAAAATCAGTAGAAATAAAATTGTTTTATGTTTATCTTAAACATGTTGTAGAATCTTTAAAATTAAAATAAATGAATACAAACAATTTAAAAACCAAATTAATACGAAAACCGAAATTAAAAATGAAAAGCTTTTATTATTTCTGTAAAAAAATTGCTCGTTATTTTACTCATTAACTCGACTCAAAGTAAACTCGTTTAATAGTTTTCACAATGACATTAAAACAACTTTTAGGATTAAATCGCGTTTATTTATTACTAATTTTATTTACTTCCCGACGTTTCGAACTCTTTACAGAGATCATTTTCACGAGTGATGAACAAAAAGATGGTATTTGTTCAAAAGCTATTTTCATTGATACAGAGAGCACCCACTTTTTGGAAATAAAAATCAAAAAGTTGATGTTAAAAATATGTTTTTTACCATTGGTAACCCACATCAGACCATGAAAACAAAAATTAAATATTTATTTATAAGATATATTTACTAAAGAAAAAGTCTTAGAGATGTGAATCACGTGTCTAGCATTATTTTCAATTTTGGCAACAATAATAATTGGAAATTTGCCACTCATATTGCAATGTGGTTATTAGCTGGCAGTTTGGTATTAATTAAATATAATATGTTTGATAAAAATATCCAAGTTTGTTTTCTGGCTTACCTCATCTTGTTTATAGTTAATTATTATTTAGATTGTTAACAATAACAGAGAATAATAAAGAAGTATAAAAGAGACTAAAAACAAGTTTTTTTTTTAAACTATGGAATGTATGTTTTATTATGTATATAATGTGTGTAAGCTCCACTACTTATCAACTAAGTACAAAATGAAATAAAAACTCAGCGTGTCAAAGCACAATTGCCGCTGCCTTGAAGTATTTTAGTCGTAAAATCATAAAAATATGTAGATGTTCTAGCAAAAAAGTGTAACTGTTTTGTGTAGCTGAAATGAAGTAAGCCCTCCGTTATTTCAGGAAATATAATTTAATAGACTCAAGAGGTTTCTCTTTGGCAATACTCCAAATTGAATAACAAAGCGGTTGAAAGACACAATTTTCTTTATTAATATCAACTATCGTCTCGGTGGCCTAGTGGTCGAGCACACGGATTCTGAATCCAGAGGCCGTGGTTCGAATCCTGACACTGGCTCACACCAATGACTTTTCAAAATTGTTTTCGGAAAGTTTTGTGTGATAAATATCGATGACTGAAAACTTTGTGCCCGGTATGGCAATAGGTTCGCCACCTATTCCATTTGGGACGTAAACATAACGGCGAGACGAGGCTTAACAGCCGCTGCCTACACCTTCAGGTAACAATGGCGTGAAGTTATGTTATGTTAACTATCTCGCTTTAGAGTCCGTCGTCAGAAAATGCCATCACAGCAGCTGTACATATTATAGTTAAAATTAGTATTTAGATAGAACGCGTCTTTCCTAGTTTAGTTTGATTTATTATTCGGGTTTTAGTGTTTTCGATATTTTCAATAAATATTTTCAATCCCAAAATATTTTGCCTCTTGCCAGTTTTAACTATAGTTCGATGTGACAACTATTTTTATCAGAAATACTAACACATCCGTGGTAAATTCTGATTTTTACTAGTTATTTCCCTTTTTTAACAAAGACAACACTAACAAAACAACTAGTTCTAACTAGGAAAAAAAATAACGTATGTTAATACTGGATTTAATTTTAACAATAGTTTTAGTCAGTGGTAGAGCCACACAGTTCTCTGCATGAATGGGCTGGCTCGACGTATGGCTATACGTATGTATATGACGGTTTGAGATAGGTCTGCAGTGGTGCCTACCCACTCAACTCCAACACGCCCTCATTAAATTTTCACAAGCGCTTGACGATCCAACGCGGTTTTACGTTAATTATAAAATCTCATTTGCGATTGTAATAATATGTACATGTTTGAACAGTCGCACATGAAAGTAAAGGTATACATCAAAAGTTTAAATATTTTATCATGCAATATGACGGCGATATTTTATTTCACAGGTACCGTGATTTTCATGGCACTAAGCTCATTTGTTTATTCTTGAACATTCTAATCGAACTGTGTAAGCCTATAAAAATATTTTATTTATTTTCCGCTGCAGCCAGTAAGTAATCATTCTTAACGTACCTCCTCCAAAAATGTTCATAAAGACGTAAAATACTGTGTAATGCTAGTGTAACGCGAGTGTAACGCCAGTGTAACTCCAGTGTAACGCCAGTGTAACGCCAGTGTAACGCCAGTGTAACGCCAGTGTAACGCCAGTGTAACGCCAGTGTAACGCCAGTGTAACGCCAGTGTAACGCCAGTGTAACGCCAGTGTAACGCCAGTGTAACGCCAGTGTAACGCCAGTGTAACGCCAGTGTAACGCCAGTGTAACGCCAGTGTAACGCCAGTGTAACGCCAGTGTAACGCCAGTGTAACGCCAGTGTAACGCCAGTGTAACGCCAGTGTAACGCCAGTGTAACGCCAGTGTAACGCCAGTGTAACGCCAGTGTAACGCCAGTGTAACGCCAGTGTAACGCCAGTGTAACGCCAGTGTAACGCCAGTGTAACGCCAGTGTAACGCCAGTGTAACGCCAGTGTAACGCCAGTGTAACGCCAGTGTAACGCCAGTGTAACGCCAGTGTAACGCCAGTGTAACGCCAGTGTAACGCCAGTGTAACGCCAGTGTAACGCAAGTGTAACGCCAGTGTAACGCCAGTGTAACGCCAGTGTAACGCCAGTGTAACGCTTGTGTAATGCTAGTGTGATACTAGTGTAATATTCTTTTCATTTTATACGTTTACCATGAATAAGTTACTGTTTCGCTTCTATTAGCTGTAAAGCACTTAATGATAGTCAGAGTTTTAGTTATTATATGGTCTATATAATAACAAAAGCTAATGGAAGCCTAAAGGACTATAAAAAGAATATTACCGAAATATTTGTAGGTATTGATTTGTAAATAACTAGTGAAAACAGATTTTACCTTTAATAATGTCATAGATTTAGAACATTATCGTGAATTTCCGCCACTGCGAAGGATAGCCTCCTTCACCTGATGTTCCTATTATTCGCCATAAGATTTTTCAAGTTAAACGACAAGGGTTGGTTCACAATTTTTTATACCCTCCCATAAGTATAATAATGATTTATAATACCATTAATTTCGTATGAACTGATGGAGGGTGACGACATTAAACAAAACAAACAGAAGGTCAGCTTCGTAAATTGAACGAAAACAGGTGGATATTAATTTATGGGGATTGCTGTAAAATCCCCATAAATTATATAAATTTGCAACGTTGATGTTTCACAGAGAATATAATGTAGATCATTTGCGTAGGACATGAGGGAATAAGCTTATGCAAAATATTAACATATTAAAGATACATTTTGAACAGGTAATTCGTTTTATTTTAGTATATCTTTTTGATAAAAAGTCTACGTGGTCCAGTTGTTGAGTACCCCATCAAGAAGAATCACAGGTTTGAATCCGGGCAATGGCTTTTTGATATTATTTTGGGGAGTTATGTGTGATAAATATCGATGACTGAAAATTTTGTGGCCATTGTATGGCAATAGGTTCGCCACCTATACTATTTGGGACGAATACATAACGGTAAGTCGAGGATTGAGAGCCGCTGCCCACAACTAGTTTTAAAAAACTTCTAGTAAAATCTATATATATATAAGAGATTTCCACCTATATATTGACTCATCACGATATCTCTGGAACCATAAGACTTGAAATTTGGTAGGATTATTCCTTTCGCCGAGTAGAGGCAAGCTAAGAACGGATTTTACGAAATTCCACCCACAAGGGGGGTTGCGGGGGTGTTAACAATGGAAAATAATATATCGTAACCATAAGGCGTAGCGACTTGAAATTTGGTAGGATTATTCCTTTCGCCGAGTAGAGGTCAGCTAAGAACGGATTTTACGAAATTCAATTTTTATTTTTTTTTTCAAATTTCAAATTCAAGGGGGGTTGCGGGGGTGTTAACAATGGAAAATTCCCATTCTTAACCTATAGCTGCTATCTACTTCAAATTTGTCGAAGATATTGCAGTATTAACATAGCGGGGCAGCAGTTATTACTTTTGATTCGAAACAGAGTTCGCCGGGTCAGCTAGTTATTAATATGTCTAATGTCCATATTATGCGTTTTTATATACATAATATACATTTATGACGATATAATATTAAATAATAATGATGCTTCCAAGTTACAATATTAATAGACAAAAAAAAAAAAATATCTTAAAAAATTTCATCTACGTACGCGAGCCGAGTCGAAAGTCACTCGGCCGTTTACGTAAGTTGAGGGAAGGTCATCCAAATAGTTACAGCATTCGCTGCACTGCAACGTTACACTTACATGCGGAACTTGACACTATTCGCGAAAATAGTGACACTATAAGCACTTTATTCTCTATATTAAGCACAATAAGTACTTTTTTCTCACTTGAAACTTTTCAAACTCCTAAGATTTAGAACGAATCTTCGACTACATTGTCGTAAAATTCTTAATCAGAGACACTTTTTTTATCTACACTAATATTATAAAGAGGAAAGATTTGTATTTTTGTATGTAACGAATAAACTCAAAAAGTACTGGACCGATTTTAATAATTCTTTTTTCTTTAGAAAGCTATATTATCACTGAGTAACATAGGCTATGTGTAATCATCGTCGTCATCGACATTTTGTTTGTAGGCGAGTAACACCGTGAGGCGGGGAGCTACATACAATATGGCGGTACGAAGTTCGCGCGGTCTGCTAGTGATGTAATAATTACAGTTATCAGCTTTAATGGTAGAGCCAAGCATTTTGCTACATGAATAGGCCGGCTAGTCGGCTGAAATACCACGACCTCCCAGAAGATTGACGTAAAGTGGCTCATGCATATGCGTTTTGTCCGGTGAGAGGGCTACCCGGAGGAAAGGATGGGGAAGGGGGGGGTCGCTTCCCCATCCTTTTCTATCCTACTCGCTTAAAGGTCGGCAACGCAGATGTTGGGGTGTTGCATCCCATAAAAAAACTAATGCAATGAAATTTAAATTATAATCTTACCCAACTTTGAACTCGTTCTTCTGGCGATGAGTAAGCATTTTGTGGTTTCCAAATAAAAGGGCGTCAATGGTACGCCATCGATAACTTTAAATCAAAAAGTAGTTACTACTTTCTGACTCGAGTCAAAGACTGAATAAAGAGCTGCTCAGAAATGAAAGCCTCTTGAGTTTCATAATTAATAAAATCGAATATAAAGGAAATTTTTGAATATCAAAGAAAAAGGGGTGAGTAATATTACTTACCTGCAACCCGTTTGTACTCAACTGGAAGTTTAAAACATTACCTGCGATCTTTTTATTGGAAATCATTTATTAAACATAGTCTCTTAATAATATAACATAACATAACTTCACGCTTTTTTCTACGCGCAGGAGAAAACAGTGGCTGATAAGCCTCAACTCGAAATCGCGGGTTCGAATCCTGACTAAACGATGACTAAATAACATTTTTTCAATATTGGCAACCCACACAATACTATATAATATTAAAAAAATCAATAAACAATAAATTTTTCATTCAAACATTTGTTTGATAAAATCAAGAAATTTATTTTTGTTTTGACTTAGAATAAGAATCTGATAATACAAAACAACTCAAGTCACAATATTATTCACGACGTTGTTCCTTTAGACGACAACAATCCCCCACGGAGAAGGTGTCTGTCAAGCAGCCTGACATCTTGCAGATACAGGTAGAGAACACAATAGGTAAGTACTATTACTTATATGCAATATGCTTATACGCTTAGCAAACGGGAACTCAACGGGAACTTAGTTTTTTTAACCGACTTCAAAAAAAGAAGGAGGGTCTCAATTCGTCTGTATGTATAATATTTTGTTTTATGTCTGTTCACCGATATTTTCGTCAATTATGGACGGATTTCAAAAATTTTTTTTTATCGATTGTTTTTACTTTCGAGATGCTCCCATTTTCACCAGGTCAGGACCTGATGATGGAAACCAGGAGAAATCGAAGGCAACTTCCGAAAATTGTATGCGAGTATGGTGTTTTTGTTACGTAATAGTGATGTCTTAGGGATATTCTTTATAGTGCCAACATCTGATGCTGCTGTGCTGATGAAGAAGCCACCGAACTACTCAACGGTTAGGAGTTTGAAGACAGCACTGCAATTTTTCGATGCAAACTACTAGGTAGTATGTAGGCTAACATGTCGCTTGTGAGGTATACTTGAATATATGTCTGATGCTGCTGTGCTGATGAAGAAACCACAGAACTCCTTAATGGTTAGGGGTTGGGAGACAGTACCTCAGTTAGTCGATGGAAAGTGTATAGTGGTGTATAGGACTAACGTGTTGCTTGAAAGATAAGCTTAAATCCATATCTGGTACTGCTTGCCGACACAATACTGTAAAAATGTTTTTTTTCTGCAATACTTTCAATGCTACGATTGGTCTTCATTCGGGCTGCAGTGTTATTGTCTACCCATGATAATAACAAAAATATAAATACTTAACAAGTATTATCAAACTATTTTAGTTAAATACTTATTAATAACAATTATAGCTCCCTAAAAATATCAACCATTTAACAAACGGACAAGTGATAATATATTTAATTTAATTTTTAATTATATTATAAAGCGGAAGAGTTTGTTTGTTTGTTTGTTTGTTTGTTTGAACGCGCTAATCTCAGAAACCACCGGTCCGATTTTAAAAATTCTTTCAGTGGTCCATTTATCGAGGAAGGCTTTAGGCTATATTATATTTTCAAATTAATTAGGGATCCTTACTATAAGTCCAATAATGTAACCCAAGGTGTAAGAAAATGACTCGAAAATAATTCTTACATCGTGAACGCTGCGAAAACTATTGATTCTAGAACCAAACAATGTACTACACTTTTACAGAAAATAAATTTGTCTATAAAAAAATCCACGACGTCATATGTCTAACTATTGTAGTTATCTCATAATAAGTGTTTTTTTAATTTTTTAAAATAATTAAATTGATGTCGTTATAAAAATGCTTTATTTTGTACCTTGATATTAATTCTCCTTAAAATAAGTTACTTCAATAAAAAGATAGATTCAATACCTTTCTAGAACTTTTTGAATAATTTAATTCGGACATTTAATTCAAAAGATATCGCAAAATACAAAATGTAAGTATTCATTTCATAGGCAAATATTTAGTTGCACTACGGATAATGTATCCGACTCGGACAGCTTTGACCGCGACAGCTAGCAGGTAGATTTTTTTACGTTTGTTTCTTGCTAAAAGGTATCGGTGGTCCAGTTGTCGAGAACCCCACTTCTGAATAAAGTAGTCGCGGGTTCGAAATCTGGCTCACACCAATGACTTTTTGAAATTGTTTTCGGAAGTTATGTGTATTTAGATATCGATGACTATAAACTTTGTGCCTGGAATGGCAATAAGTTCGCCACCTGTTCCATTTGGGATGGAAATATAGTGGCGAAACGAGGTTTAACAGCCGCTGCCTAAACTTTCGAGTAGAAAAGGCGTGAAGTTATGTTGTGTTGTTGTTTCTCTCTTTGTCATCATATCGCTCAATACTTTAATTAGAATTTAAAATTTGTAGTATTTAATCGTATTTTGTGGTATTTTTATTTATAAAAGTTACTAGCTTTTACCCGCGGCTTCGCTGGCATTAAATCCATCAAATAGGTATCAAAGATCATTACTATAGAAGTTAATTAATATGATAACTCTGTTTTATTGCTTAGCTGGAATTATATAATTTTTAAAATTTCTACATACAATGACGTTTAAAAAAATAACAACATTTTTTATGGTAAAATATATTTCTCTGTAACAAAAATAAATAATTTTGGACTGTAACAATTTTATAAGAGTATGTAGGATATTGTTAAAGACTATTTTATAAGTTTTTCCTTCGGGTTCAAATATATGTAAATTACCTCAAAGAATATGTGTACAAAGTTTCATGATGATCGATTGAGTAGTTATCGCGTGAAAGCATAACACACAAACAAACTTACATTCACATTTATATATTACTAGCTGACCCGGCAAACGTTGTCTTGCCCAAAAATAAAATTTAAAAAATAGGGGTTGATCGTAGAGGGTTGAAAATTCTCAGACTTACCCGATATGCATACAAAATTTCATGAGAATCGGTCAAGCCGTTTCGAAGGAGTATGGGAGCGAAAATTGTGACACGACAATTTTATATATTAGAAGTAGGATAGGATAGGAATTAGGTTACATTTTTATTGTATAAGGGGCAAACGAGCTGGCTTATGATAGTTACAAACGCCGCCCATGGCCACCTCACCACATGCAGTGTTACAGTTGCGTTGCCAGCCCTTACAATGGGATATGGGTGGGGTGGGGAGTGGGTTTCGGAAGGGGAGAGGGAAAGGGATTGGGCCTCCGAATACCTCTCTCAGCGAGAGAAACGCGGCTTAGGCCACTTTTCAGCGATAATCTCAGAGTATTCCACGGGTCGAGCCGGCCCATACATGCAACGAACTGCGTGACTCTAGATATATGTAATAAACATTACATTTTTAAGATCGTGATATCTTTTAAAATGTAGTAAATTTATTTCGATAAGCTTAATCGCAAAACCGACATCATTTGACTTATAAAAAAAAAACACTCACTGTTAGCTACCCCGGTTTGAACATATGGTGTCCCGTTTTTTTCGTTGATGCCAACAATAGTGACCAAATAAAAAAAGTTGTTTATGTAGTATTAAAAAAAAATAAAGGTTGACAAAAACCTTGGGACAAGTTCATTGCTATATTCATTGTTCATAAGTGGCATTGCTAATAAAGCTTTCTTTGAAGTTGTAAATATTATCAGTGTCTTGGTTGTCAGTACGCTAATACACACTGGCTAAGCGAGTGAGGCGTGTAATAATCGTGCCTTATGGCACTTTGTTCTCTCTGCCTACCCCGTAAGGAATTTAGCGAGAATTTATGTATGTATGTATCAGGAACTACAGGTTTGGATTGAAAAAAATATTAGTTTTAGAGAGTCCGTTTATTGAGGAAAGTTTAAGTTATTAATAAGAGTGGGACAATAAATTTTAGTTATAAATGTATATAATATGGCGGTGCATAGTTCGCACGGTCTGCTAAATGACGATGATTACCGAGGCTAATAAGACACGTAAATTAGATTTTTAGATTAGATATTTTTGGATTATTTGTTTACCTAAACGTATGGCGTTATTTCCCGTTCATTATATTTATGTAATATGCAACGCGAAAACCTAAAAGTTGTATTTTTCTTTTATGGGATAGGAGGGCAAACGAGCACGCGTGTCACCTGATGGTAAGCAATCAACGCCGCCCATGGACACCAGCAACACATATAATGTTACTGTTGCGTTGCCGACCTTTAAGGGATAGGGGAAAGGAAAGGATGGGAAAAGGGGGGTGGGCCTCCGGGTACCTCTCTCACCAAACGAAACGCGGCATGAGCCACTTTACGTCGATCTTCTGAGAGGTCGTGGTATTTCACCGGTTGAGTCGGCCCATACATGCAGCGAACTGCTTGGTTCTACCACTGTCTATTTAAGAGTACCTAATTCCCTTAATGTGATCTAAATATATAAAACGAACGTACTATTTAAAAATATTTTATCTATGTAACCAAAGTCCTGGGTCAAAGTAAGCGTTAGTTCACACTTCTCTAAGCAGATATGATAATATTAGGTCGGGGAAAAAGTCTTTTCGCTTAACGTAGGTATAAACTTAATATAAAATTTCTTTGACTGTACTATTTGTGTCTGGCTGGTTTTGGTAACATTAAAAAGGTTACATTATAAAGAAAAGAAAAAAAAAAAAAAGTTGTTTCCCGCTATTTTTCATTTGTTTTTCTCTCCGTAAAAATGAGTGAATCTAATGAAGAAATTCGATACATTTTAAAATTTTATTATAAAAAAGGCAAAAATGCAACTCAAGCAGTGAAAAAAATTTGTGATGTTTATGGACCTGATGCAGTGTCAGTAAGAGTAGCACAAATTTGGTTCAAACGTTTTCAGTCCGGAAATTTTGATGTTAAAGATGCACCTCGCTCTGGTCGCCCTGTTAAGAATAAAATGGACGCCATTTTTGAAAGAGTGGAGCAAGATCAGCATATTAGTAGTTACGATGTAGCTGAAGAACTGGGAATTGACCACAAAACAGTTTTGACCCATTTGAAGAAAGCTGGTTATACAAAAAAGCTCGATATTTGGGTGCCACACGAGCTCACTCAAAGAAACTTAATGAACCGTGTACTCATTTGCGATTCATTATTGAGACGTAATGAAACCGAGCCGTTTTTGAAGAGATTGATAACTGGCGATGAAAAGTGGATCACGTACGACAAGAACGTGCGAAAAAGGTCGTGGTCGAAAGTTGGCCAGGCTTCACAGACTGTGGCCAAACCTGGCCTAACACGAAATAAGGTGATGCTGTGTGTATGGTGGGATTGGAAGGGCATTGTTCATTATGAGCTTTTACCGTCCGGCAAAACCATCGATTCTGATCTTTACTGCCAGCAACTGATGAGATTAAAGGAAGCAGTCGAGAGAAAACGGCCGGAATTGATCAACAGGAAGGGTGTGGTCTTTCATCACGATAACGCTAGACCACACACATCTTTAGCCACTCAGCAAAAATTAAGAGAGTTCGACTGGGAGGTCCTAGTGCATCCACCATATAGCCCTGACCTTGCGCCTTCAGATTTTCACCTGTTTCGGTCTCTTCAGAATTCTTTAGGTTCTGTAAGGTTGACCTCAAGAGAGGACTGCCAAAACTATTTGTCCCGTTTTTTTGATCAGAAGTCCCAAAGTTTCTACAGTAACGGGATAATGTCTCTGCCCACAAAATGGCAGAAAGTTATTCAACAAAACGGTACATATATATTGTAAATAAATGTAAATAAACTTTGAAAAAAATGTCTTGACTTTTCATACAAAAATACGAAAATACTTTTTCCCCAACCTATTATATCTTGGTTGTTAGACGCTAATATCAACAGCTAAGCAAGTGAGGTGTGTAATAATCGTGCCTTATGGCCCTTTGTTCTCTCTACCTACCTCTAAGAACTTGAATTGAAATAAATATTAGTGTTAGATAGTCCATTTATGAGGAAAGCTTTGGGGTATTAATATGATTGCGGCAATAATGTTTTTAGTGGAAAATGTATAAAATATGGCGGTACGAAGTTCGCGCGGTCTGCTAGTATTTAATAAACTAAAAGCCATGTTAATGAACTAACTTCTATTGAAGTTCACAACTCATTAATATCACTAAAACTCGTGAAAAAAAATAAGTTAAAAAAAAGTTAATCCGACTTCTAGAAACGTAAACCAAAAAATCTTTAAGTAACTGAAAACAGTACCTTCATAACTAAAAAGCGATAAATAACGAAACTTAATAATTTGTATACTTAATACAATATACAAAACGTAATACTTTTATAAAGTAATCTTTAACTATTATAATATTTACAAATGTCACTTATTTTTGGAGACGATGCAAGGCCAGGTTACGTACTCTATTGTGTTGCACCGACTTCAATAATGAGTGACAATAATAAATATTATAACAGTTAAAAATGACTTTAATAAAGTATTACGTTTTGTACATTGTATTAAGTATACAAATTAGTAAGTTTCTTTATTTATCGCTTTTTAGTTATGAAGGTACTGTTTTCATTTACTTAAAGATTTTGTGGTTTACGTTTCTAGAAGTCGGTTTAACTTTTTTTTTAAAAGTTATTTTTTTTTTATTTAAAAGTTGAAATTGTTTTCGAAATTGTTTTCAGAAGTTATGTGTGATTAATATCGATGACTGAAAAACTTTGTGCCCGGTATGGGCAATAGGTTTGCCACCTATTCCATTTGGGACGTAAACATAACGACGAGACTAGGTTAACAGCCGCTGCCTACACCTTCGGGTAACAAAAGGCGTGAAGTTATGTTATGTTATAAGTTGAAGAAGGTTTTAAACTTGGCTTTGTTATTCTAGTTTCGTCGCTTTAGCATTGTATATCTGCTTAATCTTGCATCATCCATCTTTTCCACATGTCCGAACCATTGGAACATGACCTTTATATTGATAAATAGATAGATATATTGACAGTATTGTCTAAAATCTTAATTTAATCAAAAATCTGTTAACTTCCTTTTCTTTGCTATCGGAGGTAAAAGAACATGCGGGTCACGTTCATAAATAGCAATAGCAATATAAATAGTGTTACATAGAGGATAAGTCATAAGTCGAAAGTGAAATTGAGAGGAGATGGTATATGATTGGTACGGCGTGTAGGGCGGATGGTGGATGGTGTACGGTGAATGGTGTACGGCGGATGGTGTACGGCGGATGGTGTACGGCGGATGGTGTACGGCGGATGGTGTACGGCGGATGGTGTACGGCGGATGGTGTACGGCGGATGGTGTACGGCGGATGGTGTACGGCGGATGGTGTACGGCGGATGGTGTACGGCGGATGGTGTACGGCGGATGGTGTACGGCGGATGGTGTACGGCGGATGGTGTACGGCGGATGGTGTACGGCGGATGGTGTACGGCGGATGGTGTACGGCGGATGGTGTACGGCGGATGGTGTACGGCGGATGGTGTACGGCGGATGGCTAGCCTAGGGGTCGCCAATTAATTTCGCTTGGAGTCCATTTTAAAAAATTAAAGGACCTTCGCGGTCCGCACTTTTTATGGAAAAAATATTTACTAAACAAAGATTACGGAAAAAACAAAGGTGTTTGTTTTACATAACAATAAGAACGTCACATACATATCTATTTGTTGCTTCGCCCGGCCTTTTCTGAATTGGCGTAAGCAAAATTATTGCGGAGGTAATATTTTTTTATTAAATTACGTACTCTGTAGTGAAGTTGCTGAGTTTTCGCGGTCCGCACATAATGACTCGGCGGTCCGGATGCGGACCGCGGTCCGCCATTTGACGACCCGTGGGCTAGCTCATTTATGCAACCAACATATTAGTTTTATCAAAGTTTCTTCAATAATTACTCAATAAGGCCACTATTAGTTGATAAACAATTTGTTTAACAACAATCATTATTACACCACACCACATATAATATACGCAGTGGTAGAGCCAAGCAGTTCGCTGCATGAATGGGCCGGCTCGACCGGTGAAATACCACGACCTCTCAGAAGACCGACGTAAAGTGGCTCATGCCGCGTTTCGTTCGGTGAGAGAGGTACCCGGAGGCCCACCCCCTTCCCCATCCTTTCCTATCCCCTATCCCTTAAAGGTTGGCAACGCAACAGTAACACTATATGTGTTGCTGGTGTCCATGGGTGGCGTTGGTTGTTTACCATCAGGTGACACGCCTGCTCGTTTGCCCTCCTATCCCATAAAAAAAAAAAAAAAAATACGCGGCGTCTTTCAAACATTTTCAGATGAACGCTTTCTTTCACGAGACCCTCTTCAAAGAAACCGCCGTAATCAATTTAATTGCTCCTTTAAGATATCAAATTAATTTTATAGCTTTAGCGAAGTAAAATGGCGTTTTCTTTTTACATAATTGCTTCTTATAATAGATTTCAGCGTCGGTTATAATTTTAAATAAGCTACAAGATTATTTATATTATTATAGCTTTTATTATTACTTATTTATCTTAGCAATATTTTAAATGCTAAAACTTTTGTGAAGATGTTTGGATTTTTGTTACTCTATTACAGGTCAACTGTTGGTTAGTATTAAATTGAAATTGGCACATACAAAGAAAATTTCCTTCTTTATTGTAAGAAGGGGCGAACGTGCGAGTTACCTGATGGAAAGCAACTACCGCCACCTATAGACCTCTGCGTCACATCAGCATTGCTGGCCTTTAAGATAGGAATACGCACGTTTTTTGAAGGTTCCTAGGTCGTAGCAGTCCAGGAAAATCGTTGCCGGCAGCTGGTTCCACGCTGGAGCAGTTGATCGCCAACCATTATGGTGCAAATCAGCAGGTGGTATTCGTAATCCGAACCATTCCTCAGAGCACTCCCTGTGGTATAGGCGGTACATGATGCACAGAGATACAACATCTCTCCGCAACGCCAACGGATTAAGCCGATCGGAAAGAGCTTGGTTGCGCTTTATACAGTTGCAATGATCGATGATCTGACGTCAAATACTGTCCCGCTCTATTGAGCACACCGAGCTTTTTTGAGGCCAATTTGGCCTTGCCCTCCAGATGACCGCGAAACTGGACGTCACTCCACAAGTCGACACCAAGAATTCAGCTGATGCGGGTAAGTGAGTGCTCTCAAACAGCGAACTACGGCAAAGGATATCTTTTTAGCGGTAAACGCGCAAACCTGTGTCTTCTTAGGGTTGAATTGGGCTAAGTTTAGTCGGCACTAGTCCGAAACCTGTCCAAGCAGAGTTTCGATTTAAGACACAAGTTTGTTCCGGTTCAGCAAACGTCGCCCATGCATGCACAATGGAATAAGGGTGGGTTTCAAATTGAGATGGGAAAGGGAAAGAGGCAGGGGTAGGACGTCCGGATACCTCTCTCACCGAGCGAAACGATTCATGAGCCACTTTATGTCAATATTTTGAGAGGTGGTGATATTACACCAGCGTGGACCAGCTTTGCCCATTCATGTAGCACATTGAGTGGCTCTATCACTGCTAAATGTCTACTACTAATGTATGTCCAAAGGGAGGAAGTTCAGTCCTGCGTAATACTAGTTCGGAAATATTCGGCTTATATTTTACATTTTATTACATTTTACCATTTAACAGTGGTAGAGCCAAGCAATTCGCTGCATGAATGGGCCGGCTCGACCGGTGAAATACCACGACCTCTCAGAAGACCCACGTAAAGTGGCTCATGCCGCGTTTCGTTCGGTGAGAGAGGTACCCGGAGGCCCACCCTCTTCCCCATCCTTTCCTATCCCCTATCCCTTAAAGGTTGGCAACGCAACAGTGACACTATATGTGTTGCTGGTGTCCATGGGCGGCGTTGGTTGCTTACCATCAGGTGACACGCCTGCTCATTGGCCCTCCTATCCCATAAAAAAAATATATATACTCGGGCCACTTGAATACTAATCACTGCGTACTACCAATACTACCTATAATGAGTTTTGAAACCAAAAGGAATTCATAAATACTCTAAAGATGGCGCCAGTTTGTTCACACGCGACTTTTACGCTCATCACACAAATAGTTGACGTTGGGTGAAATTCAAGCACATGATCAAAGATTAAATTAGTCAGTCAATTTGATGTATAGTCTTATATTCTGTATCTTAAATATATACTCAACCAGTTGACAAGTATAATACACATATGTTTGAGTTGTCAAGTGTATTTGTTCCTCCATGTTATTTTGATACTCCTAAAACATTTATTAGGTAAAACCACGATCGATCAAAGTCTTACTGCTTCATTAATCTTGCTCATCAAGCAACATTGTATATATTTTCCTGAAGATATTTACAAATTTACTTATTTCCTTAATGTAAATACTTAGACGAAGTGAACGGTGCCCGAAGGACGTAACAACGAATAAATATAAAATATTTTTATGGAGCTTTTTTGTTTTAGAAATCTAAAAATCCAAAACTATTAGTTAAAATACAAAATATTTGAAAATAATAGTAATTTTCTGTGATATAAAATAATATAATTCACTCAACCCAATCTAATTCTAGTTTACTCCATATCACAATTAGGAAGTACCGTTATGATAGTCTGTTAATAATTCTTTTATATAAAGTATGTATTTAATTTTTAATAAAATTAATATACGCTTAGTAACATAAAAAAAAAACTTTTTGTTATTTTTATTGTTTGCGTTTACTTTATCACTATCCAATATATCAGGCAGATTCCCCTGTATCCATTTGTTTTGTATGAAACCGTCTGAGAGCCGAACACTGAAGCTGAAAAGGGATTGCAAATATGTGTTCTATAAATCTATTTTGAAAATATAATTCTGCCATAACATAACATACATAACATAACATACATAACATAACATCACGCCTTTTGTTACCCGAAGGTGTAGGCAGCGGCTGTTAAGCCTCGTCTCGCCGTTATGTTGGATGTAAATGGAATAGGTCGCGAACCTATTCCGCGGGCTGGGCCTGGAGGTGGCGCCTCACAAAAGTGAGGCGCTATGGTCCACCGCCTCACTAGAGGCAGGGAACCCCCGGCCTCGCGGATCCAGGTGGGTGACACGGCTGTCCCGGTGGGGCGGTACATGAAGTACCTCGGCCTCACCCTGGACAGCCGCTGGAGCTTCGAGGAGCACTTCGTACGGATGGTCCCCCGAGCGCGACGGGTGGCGGGCGCTTTACACCGCCTGCTGCCCAACCTCGGGGGACCGGGGGAGGGAGTTCGCCGCCTCTACGGTGGCGTCGTGCGGTCCGTGGCCCTGTACGGGGCCCCCGTTTGGTCGCGAGACCTCGCGGGGGCCTCCCGCTCCAGGGCTCTGCTGAGGAGCCTGGAGCGGATCATGGCCATACGGATCGTGCGGGGCTACCGTACAATCTCATACGAGGCGGCGACGGTCCTCGCGAGTTATCCCCCCTTCATCATCCTGGCCGAGATGTACGCAGCCGCGTACGATCTCGGCCGGGGAGGGGGGGACGCGCGGGGACACGAAGTGCGGAGGCGGGAGGCCTTCCGGCGGGTCCTGGGGGACTGGCGCGACGCGCTGGTCCTCCAGGGCGGTACGCGCTCGCGCGCCGTCGGGGCCGTCCTGCCCCACCTCGAGGCCTGGGTGCTCCGTAAATGGGGCACTGTCACCTACAGGTTGACTCAGATACTCACCGGGCACGGGTGCTTCGGTGAGTATCTGAGTCGAATAAAGCGTGAAGAGACGGCGAGATGCCACCATTGCGCATCCGACCTGGACTCGGCCCAGCACACGCTGGAGGTCTGCCCGGCCTGGGCGGCCGAGCGCCGAGTCCTGGTCGACGGGATCGGGCGAGACTTGTCCCCGCCGGCGTTGGTCGCGGCAATGCTGGCGGGCGAGGAGGAGTGGAGGGCTGTGGTCTCCTTCTGCGAAGCAGTCATGCTCCAGAAGGAGGCCGCCGAGCGGGGTCGGGAGAGAGCCGATCCCGCTCGAAGGCGGCGGCGGCGAGCTCAGTGATCGCCGCCGCCGACGGGCCGCGAGGGCGCACACCCCGCGGGTGCGCCCGGGTCGCGGCCCGGGATAGATGACCCCCCGGTGCGGCCGGGGAGGGTCGTCCGGGGCGCCGCCGGCCGCGCGCCTCTTTACAGCGCGCGGTCGGAGCCGCCCCGCCCGGGGGAGCCTCGCCAGGCTCCCCGAGGATGAGCACCCCCTCGTGACTGAGGGGGGGCGACGGCGGGGTGGACCAGAGGGGTTTATCCGAATCCTGGACCACCCCAACGCCGGAGGAAGGCCGCCGCGAGGTTTTAGTGGGTAACCCTAGGATCGGATTTCAGTTTACTGTTTTGGGAGTCCCACACTACCCCCTGCCGTCCCCAGGCGGGGGGTGTGCATAAAGCATTTCCTCGCGTAAAAAAAAAAAAAAAAAAAAAAAGGTCGCGAACCTATTGCCATACCGGGCACAAAGTTTTCAGTCATCGATATTTATCACACATAACTTCCGAAAACAATTTCTAAAAGTCATTGGTGTGAGTATCAGGAATCGAACCCGGACCCCTGAATCAGAAGCCGTGTGCTCGACCACTGCACCACCGCGACTGTTTGACGCCATAAATTTAGAAATATAGCTAGTCTTGTGGGTACAGTGACATTTCATTTAAATATGTACAAATATTATTAACAGTAGTAGAACCGTGCACCACCTTTAACAAAATTGATGTAAAGTGGCTAATGCCGCAGTCGTCACGTTTGGTGAGAGTGGTATGCAGAAGCTTGCCTTGCTTCTCCCGTTCCTGTCCCTCATATTATCGTATCTTAGATGCCGGCAGATGTCCACGGGCAAGCCTACTGGCTTTCCAACAACTGATCCGCAAACTCGATAGCCCTCCTCTCTTAAAAAAAAAAAACTTTTTTTTTTGTCGAAAAAAATATCTAACCCCATGGTATAGTTTACGTCTCTACTTCTAGGCTTACGTCCAATGTTTTCAGTCAACAACTATTATCACACTTAATCTCCAAAAAAGCAGTATTTTGTCAATGGATCAATGACTACCGGCGTGAAGGTATTAAAAAAAAATTCTGTGCTGTAATAATTTACATTATTTTCATGGTGACATTTCCAAATAAACATAAAATTAATTATTGAATTATTTCTTAATGATAGACATCAAATAATCAGAATATGAACATAGATTTTCTAAATATTATTATTGAATGAGTACCTCTTGCGGGCCTCGGTAGTAGCCTAGTGGTTCAATACTGCACATCTGAATCAGAAGTCAAAAGTTAGTTGCTAAAGCACGAGAAATTGGTAATGGCGTGAAATAAATAAGGCTGACTGATAAAATTCTCCACAGTTAATAAGCTCAATAAAAAATTGCTTGTCAGTAAAGCCATTTTACTGACGATAGTTAAACGTGACAACGTCATATAAAGATACTGATGGAATGGTGCCATTCGTCAAAAAAAAAAAAAACTAATTGCGACAAGTAAAAAAAAAGAAAATTTGAATTATATTACTGGCGTTCCTAAATGGAACCCCTCAGAGCGAGGTAACGACGCATGAGTCATGTGTTTTCGCACGTGCGACTTTATCATCGTTGTCACGTCAAAAACTAGAACTTAGAGGCATATATGCAGATATGTAATTACAAAAAACAAATGATCAAAATATAAAAAATAAAATATGAAATTTCATGTTTTGATCAGTACTTTAAAAATAAATGCAAAATATACGAATTGAACGAGAAACATAATGACAACCAAAGTTATATTTTGGTTTACTCCTGAAATCAATTTCCTTGCATTACTTATTTTAAAGAAAAATAAGATAAGATCAGAGTGGGTATTTTGCTTCCGAGAGAAAACTGTTTTGGACATAGTCATTCGATTTCACAAAAATCACTGTACTAGCTGTAAACCTCTGACAACCTGAAAATTAGATTTTCAGTCCACACATGTCTAACACAGTTTCTGAAATACGAAATATTTTATGGAGCGCAATTTAACTCGCTCAAATTGGAGTAGCCTGTCCAGAATTCGGATAACCATACATACAGAAAACTTGTTGAAAATGGCGTATATGCTTTTCAAAAGTATTTTCGAAATTTCATCACTTATAAAACTGTGTATTCCGTGACACACTCCGTTATTGTAATTATGAAAAAAAAATGATTAAATAAAAAATATTTGAAAAGCCTTTCATGATTAAATCGCAGCTGCCATTGTGAGAATCAGCTACAATTTTTTTCTATGGGATAGGATAGCAAACAAGCAAGTGGGTCACCAGATAGTAAGTAGCTTCTGACCGCCCATGAACACCGTGGTGCGTTGCCGTCCTTTACGGGAGTAAGAGGGGTAAGGAAGAGGAAAGGGAATCCGGATACTTCTCTCAGCGAACGAAACGCGGCACGAGTCGCGTTAGGCCGATATTCCGAGAGGCCGTGGTATTTCACCGACCTGCCCATTCATGCAGCGAACTGCAAGACTATCACTATGAAGTCAAAAAGAAAACATGTATCAAAATTGGTGGACCCAGTCAAAAATTCTGAGATCGCAAACATAAAAACCACTTTTTTCAAGCGTTTTTAAATGTTACACTCTGGGCAATAGGATTAATCCGGTATGTGACGACATAAGTTTTCCTACCTTCATACACCTATCAAAGGTGTGCAGGAAAAAGGAGACCTTATAATACTTTTTTTTAAATAATATAATAATATGTTGGACACAATACACACAGCGCCCTCTAGTTCCAAGCTAAGCAACTAAATGCTTGTGTTATGGATACTAGATAACGGATATTAATACATAAATACTTTTCTTTTGTAAATACATACTTATAATACACCCAGACACCACACAAATATTCATGTTTGTCACAAATATTTGTGCTCGGGTGGAAATCGAACCCCCAACCTCACTGCTCCAGCCGGTAGTTTTACCAATGCTCTATTTTAATTCGCTCAGTTTTTCTTGTACTAGATGCAAAAATGAAAGCTCTGTGATAGAATTATTACAGTTCCTAACATTTTGAAGATCAATGCAATGGTACCAATCCGACGGTATTTGTTTTTATCAGATGGCATAGTTTTTGATGCATGGCTTGAATAGAAATTCATACTAAACCAATGTTTGTTCACTGTGTGTGTGTACTATGAAGTTGATTTGGTCAGTGAAAAAAACCTAAGGCAGTTTGTTAGCAGTTTTGGCTCGTGGATACTGTATCGACTCGCCGTTCCTGCGATATTTCAGAGCTGACTAACGCGAATTCAAAACTTATTTGGCTTCCCTACAAAGCTTGCATTGTTTGCTATCTCACAGACACTATTTTAAAAATTGTTTGCTCTGCACTGACATGGATTTCAATTTGTTTATAGCTGTGTCAATCATAAAGATATTTTTAATAACTTCGATAAAAATAAGTACAATAAAAATTTAGACGGACCCTGTGTGTGGTAAGACCGGATGTCTTACCAAAGTTGAGTTCGATCCACACCCGAGTACTAATATTTATTGATGAGCATGAATATTTGTATTGCGCCTGGGTGTTTATAGTTACTTAAATTTGAAAAAATGGAAGTTATATGGATTGTATCCAAATTTATTATTTAAAAAAATATATAAAGATTTACTGATTTTAATAGGTCCGATCGCAATGACACAAAATTTTTCGCAAATGGAAAAAATAAAATAAAAAACAAAACAGAAAAAATATTAATAACTTAAGTATAGCAGAATATTATCAAATATATTTTTATTCATTTATTTATTTAAGATAATTCGTCAAAAATTTTAAGGAATTTTAGAAAATAATAATTTTCTTATGTTGCTGTGATGATATCTGTTAATAAATTAGTGTTAATCTGAGAATAAGACTAATATGGATTTTCTATACCTTATTATAGTTATTGAAGAAAATTCATTTATTTAATCAATAGTTAGAATTATTTATGTTGTATCGAAGATTAGGCCAAGGTAGAAATGCGCTTGAATAATTGAGCAGCTGTCATGTTCAACACTTGACAGATTTCCCAAATGAGCTAGTGAACGGTATTATTAAATAAACACAGCTGAATAACCTGCAGCGAGAACTGCTCTTGTGCTATTTATGGTTTCACCTAAAATTGGTATGTATTTGTTGTAGTAAATAAACTGATAGTTTTAAAATAACGCCCAATGTTAACAAGAGAATGGCAAACGCTAATTGGTCTCTGATTAAAAAAAAAAAACAATTCATATCGATAATATTCAACAATCAAATTCAACTATTCAATTTCAAAATCATCGTCGACACTAATTACAGATCCCGACATTAAAAAAGTCAAAAACTTAATTCTTAAACTTGATTCAAAATTACTTTGCATGCCTGTTGGTCGTCGACAACCTTTTACAGCTAATATTCTATTGTATGTATGAAAAGCAGTTATTGTCTTAAGTATATAATATATTAGCTTATACTTTGTGGACACAATGATAATTTTCTTTCCGTCTGGAAATTAATAGCAATTATTTATAATTTTCACTTTATATTATAATTTTTTCTCAAAATAGTTTTAGCTGTTCCTACTCGTACTGCCTATGACCATATGCCGCGAGGGTCACAGTGGTATTGCGGTATTTTAAATAGGGATATGAAAGTTATTGTAAGTTTAATAAAAGAATTTTAGGTTGGGGAAGGAATGAACTAGTTAGCCTAAAACATTTCTCACTGAACTAAACGCGAAATGAGCAACTTTTATTCAAATTAGATCATATTATTTTAGTGGACGAGCTGGCTCATTCATGCAGCAAACTACGTGGCTCTACCACAATTAAGCAACAATTTGTGTCCTTACACAAATAAAACATTTACAGTCAAGGATTCTATTGAATATAGTTTATTACACGAATCGGTTAACAAAGTCAAGTTAAGTAACTATTTAATTTGAAGTTTAGTAACAAAGTTCAAACAAATACTTGGGGATCACTCTCTGTTTACTGTGGTGTTCGCAGTGTAATGAGTTTTAAAACTTTGTTGTTTAATTTAAGCAATAATGTCTATCTTCAAGAAGAACTTTTAATAAAATGAGAATATGTTTTTTTTTTGTCTTGACGTTTGCTCCAGAAGAATTTAATGCCACAAAAGTCCATATTGCATATTCGATCCCATATATTTTTATCAATATCATACGTCTACATAATTTAGGTTACCCACCCCACTCATTCTACTCTACCCCTAAATCACAAGTCAGAATTTTAACCTGTCCATAGGAGGACCTCTCGAGATAATTAGACCTCGAGATAATTAGAGAAAGTTTGGTTCAGTAGCTTCACGCCTCCCATTACTCAACAGTAGTAAGCAAAAGCAATCACGAGTCAACTCGCTGAATCCGTAAATTTCAAAAATAAAAAGTTAGTCAAGTCCTATAAACCTGACACTTAATTTTTATCAATCATCAATATTAATCACACATAATTTTTAGAAGTTAATTGGCGTGAACCAAGATTTATACTTAGGAATTGATTCAGAGGCTTTTTGCACGACTTCTGAGGCGTGAGCTAAACTACTTCCTTAATGAAATGCTCGATTTAACCATAACCAAGAAATACACAATATTCTCAATGGATTGGATTAGGTAACATGATAAATTAAGGACTTAATAGGAATGCTAGAGCAGTAGTTAGCAGACATTATTTTAACTTGAGATGCTGATGAATACAGTACATAGCAGCGAAACCTTTTAAATTATTACGCGTGGTAGAGCCAAGCAGTTCGCTGCATGAATGGGCCGGCTCGACCGGTGAAATACCACGACCTGTCAAAAGACCGACGTAAAGTGGCTCATGCCGCGTTTTGTTCGGTGAGAGAGTTACCCGGAGGCCCACCTCCCTTCCTCATCCTTTCCTCTCACCTATCCCTTAAAGGTGGGCAACGCAACAGTAACACTATATGTGTTGCGGCGTTGGTTGCTTACCATCAGGTGACACGCCTGCTCGTTTGCCCTCCTATCACAAAAGAAAAATATTTTTTTGTATTTTCTACCCAATATATAATTTATTCATATAACTTGTTAGTATTTCGTTATCTTAGCTTCACTTGCCAATATATCAACGAACATTTTAGAATATGTTATGATTATAAATCCAGAACTATTTCAAAATTGATAAATATTGAAAATTTCATAATTTCACTTTTAGCCTATTTTTCAGGAGAGCAACGTGTTTTCATTGGATATTAATTCGATTTTAATATTATTTTAACAGAAACGCAGTCCAGTATTTATTGGTAAATGGCATTGATAATGAAATATAGGTATGATTACCACGGTGATGCATACCCCAGTGATATTAGTTCTACTTTGCTGTTTTTTTTAATAACCTTGATTACAGTACATGTAGGCAAGCCAAACCTGCAGTAAAAGGACGTCTCATGTATAATAAAAAACACAAAACAAAAAACAAACCCGATATTATTCATTGCCTAGTAAAACAGCAAATAAAACATATAAAACAATCCATGAAATTGGTTTTAGAGTTAAACTTTGTCTCGCAAAAATGTTAGATACTACTACTGCTAAATTGAATCACGTATTTTGTTCTAAAAGTTAAGCGGTTGCTCTTTCGTTCGAAACCACTTTTTGTGTAGGGGCTACGTGATTTCTTGGGAAAAGCACTCAATTTACATCCGATGTCTTCATTCTCTCCGTGATTAATACCTCTACTTAAATGTTCCTTCTGTGTTTTACAAAAAAAAAATACTTGAGAAGCGGAAAGATAACTTCCTTCCCAATTTCGGTGCTCTTGAAAGCGTTACGTTACGTAAATGGTTGAGATAATTAACTTAAGATGTTTTCGTTCATATATAAATACATTATATGATGTGCTTAAGTAAAAACACCAGTCTTTGAATTATCTTTAAAACAAGTAATAAACTCTGCACCAACAAATATTTGTATGATTCTTGATGTTGGCGACAAATAGAAAATTTTCCAACGTAATATTGGGGATAGCAGGTGTATCTTAAGTATGTTTTTTTTTTATAGGGAGGCAAACGAGCAGGCGTGTCACCTGATGTTGAGCAACAGACGCCGCCCATGGCACCTGAATACATATAGTGTTACAGTTGCGTTGCCGGCCCTTACAATGGGATTCAGATGGGGTTGGAAGTGGAATGGGAAGGGGAGGAGGAAAGGGCTTCCGGATACGTCTCTCACCGAGCGAATTCTGAGTGGTTGTGGTATTTCACCTGCGAGCTGGCCCAATCATGCAGCAATTTGCATGGCTCTACCACTCTCATATTTGATCCACTTTCCTTTCCCTTTGCAGGTTGCAGATTTCCATCGGTAGTACTAGTCGCTAATCACCAGATGACCCACTGACTCTTGTTTCTCCCCCTGTCTCCCACAGTAATGGTAATTTACAAACAGGCTATCATTATCAGTTAAGAAATACTCTCCTTCAAGTCAGTCAATAACAATATAAACATCATTATTTCTACGTTACTAATAATAAAATCAACCATTTATAAAACTAACATTTACCCTCTATACCGGTATCGATTCATTAATAAAGTAGATTAATAGTGATTCACTATGATAAAATTTATATATTACCAAACAATCTGAAACCACAGCTGAGCCTATTCGGTGGGCGATTGTGGTCGTATGTTCGCATTGTACCTATCGACCATCCTACTAACATTTCACCAAACACGCCAATTTTATCCAAACGATTTTAACGTTTTAGTTCAAAACACTAAATATTGTATACAATATTTTGTGTTAATTATTGATATAGCTATTGATTTTGGAGGTAAATAAAAACATTATTCATTTTATTAAAATTAGAAAGAGTAGCTCTCTTCATTTTTTTTTTCATTATAATAAAGAGCTTTAAAGAACGTAATACAAAATTGAAATGTATATAAGAAGGAATTCAAATTGTCATTCCAAATTCAATTTAAAAGTTTGTTTTACTCGATAACAGACAACTTGGCAACGAATTTAGTCACTTCGACCTTTTTTTTCTTAAATATAGTATATCATATAGAAAAGAGATCATAATGAATTTTGCGACGTGACCGAAAATTTTGCCCGGGAATAATTTAATTTGGAATGACTCCAGCCTCCGCGGACAAATTATTTAAACGGTTCGGAAGTTTTTTTGCTGTAATAAAGTATTAAAACAGTTTTATAAACACCCATTTTGTGTGAATGATGGCTAAGGTTTAACCGTTTAGACAATAAATTCCTTATGAGTAACTCTCTTTTCGACCGGCAGAAGATTTCGTCGGACCGAACATTCACTAATTCGGGTGCAGCTAAGCGTTAGACATATAAAAAATCGGAGAAAAAGGCCGCTAAGTAATCTCTGCCTGTCCAATTGCAAGTAAAGCGGAAGCTTGAGTAAGAAAACGACAACCGTGAAATCATTGTAATAATATTTGAGATAAAAAAATAGTATAAAGCAAACAAGTAGTTGATTAGATTATGATGTGAATGATTTCTATAAAATTAATTGCCATCAAAGGATTCACTAACATCTTGAGCACAATAGACACAACGCCATCTAGTTCTAAAATTACCATTGTGTTATGGATACGAGATAAAGAATATAATCAAAATTTAAAAAGTACACTTATAATACATGGAAAAACAACCAGACGCCTCGATAGAATCACCAACCTCGATTCTGCAGTTGGCAGTTTTACCAATGTACCACGAGGCTCGTCATTCGACTAGACGGTCTACCATAATCATTCATTTGACTGCCCTATTCTTATTATTTGGGGTCAGCACAACAGATTTTTCTATTCCACATTTCCCTATCATCCACTTCCTTCACACTAACACCTTTCATGTCATCTTTCCCACAATCCAATCACATTTTCTTAAGTATTTCTCTTGACTGCTTACATGAATATTTTTTTAGACTTTTAGTAGACCATAGACTCCTTAGTAAAATTCACGAAATAAAACTATACCAAAAACTATATAAAAAAGTGTGATCTTATTCGTATTACCAGGACCCACTTCCAGTTCTGAATGGGATTTTCTCCTAACATTAAACTCAATTATCCTTTTTCCACGAGCCGGTATCGGTTTAACTTGTTCTAAGAGACAATAAGATTAGCGTAAGCTGAAACCACTTTAGTCCAGGATAGTTTTCCCCGGAAAATAGGTAATCACTCTCCTTGGAGTTGTAAAATAGAATTGCCGGCTTTGATCATATTTTATGAAGAGTCCCGCCTCGCCAGGCGGTCCTTGTCCTCATTTTTGAGCGCCTTGTGTTGGCTCGTCTAAATATGTTCGTATCAAATTATTCAGCCCATCTGCTTTTTTAAATTAAAATCAATACGCTAATTTTACAATATTAAACGTTTTTGTGAAAAATGTTAACAATCTCGTTGGTTTCTAGAGATCGAAGACCTTTTAAAACATAAGTCTCAGATTTGAAACCTATGTCACATTCGAGACGAAGCAAATATGTATAAAAGCTGTTCAAACGACTAAAATATTAATTCATTTGTAGTGAAATTTACATAAAAACAATTATTGTTTAAATTTGGTCAGAAAATATCAAAACAAACTTCTAAAACAGTTTCTAACCGACAAAATGTTTGTTTCATACAGTTTTGCGAAACATCTGGAAAGGAATTATTAATCAATACGTAGCATGCATTTCTCTACTAGTGTAAAGCTCGGACAGGGAACTAGTTAGTATGTATGAAGGCTTTTGAGCTTATGCGAGGCTTGTTGTTCAATCCAAATTATTCAATGTTTTGTTATTGAAATAGCTAACCGAAATACATATTACATTGCGATAGGGATAAATTGAAAAAAATAGTTGTGTTAGTTGTTTGTTCGCGTTTTAAAAATAATATATAATCTACAATAAAAAATAACTTCGCAATAACGCAACAAAGTGTTAAATTTTTGTTCCTGTAAAAATTCCAGAAAATAATATAAAATTATCCACACTGACGGTTCGTGTGATCTAAACAGCTCTAAATCTATAATTCATCGAATCTTTTATAGCTATAGGGAAAGCTGAAAAAAGTAATATGTACGCAGTCCATCATTATCATTCTAGAGCTACTGACAACCTACCAAACTTATAGAAATAATATGTCCATATTAAAATCTAAATTTAGTATGAGTTTTAATGACTTTTGCACATTTTTTGATACTTTTATTGAATCAAACGTAAGCGTGAGCCGTCTTTGAAACTTCACGTTCACTTTAAATTTAATTAAAATAAGTATTTTTTTAAGTATCCTTGCTTTCGAGTCAGCATAATATCAAGTTTGTTGTAAAATATATTTTATTTTGTTGTTGCGTACAGTTACCCCGATATTGGGGTAAGTGTGCGCATAAGAAAGGGTTAACTTGATTAACTGGGTTAACTTGATTATAAATAAACATTATATTCTAACTTGTCTTACTAATTCATACAGTTTCTTTTCATTCTACTAATAATATTAGAATTTGTGACGCATCAAAGTTTAAGTGCGCACACTTGCATCACATAACTTAATATTTAATTTAAACACTGTTCAAAAATACATGTATAAAAATATTATTGAGAAATTTGATAATTACATTTTTGATTTTGTATATTGTTGCAAAAGTTGATAGCTTTTTTTCTATACTCCAAAGTGACATAGCAAAGTTTTCAGATTAACAGATGGCTGAACCTATTACTACATTGAGCAAAAATAAGTCTACTAAGTTTTTTAGAGAGATACTAACTATCGCTCCAATATCGCTACAAAGCATCCAAATCCGATTCTTTTCGTAATTCAGAAGCGTATTGCTCAACTTCTAAACCACGTTGATGATGGCAATTGAACTCGGAAAACTCGTTAACGGTAAATGGGGTGACCGCTGCTGGACTGCTGGATACCAAATGATTGATATGAATCTCGGATCACGGATTATATGCTATTAGCAGATAAATAAACGAGTCCATTAGCTTTAGAACAGTGGACCGTAATTACGCGGGCGAGGTCTATGTTACACTCACAGAATACCAGATTAGGGGTAATTAAGTCTTGTGGGAGTGCAACCCAGAGACCACCATTATATGGGATAATGAGGTGTCCAGCTTGCCATCTCTTCTTATGTACATATAAATTGAATATAAAGTTCGAAATAGTGTAAATGTTTGTATGAAATAATAAATAGACTAAAATTAAAAATCATAACTTCATGCCTTTTTCTACCCCAAGGTGTAGACAGTGACTGTTAAGCCTCGACTCGCCGTTATGTTTACGTCCCAAATGAAATAGGTGGCGAACCTATTGCCACAGCAGGCACAAGGTTTTTAGTCATCGATATTTATCACACATAACTTTCGAAATTAATTTCGAAAAGTCATTGGTGTGTGCCATGATTCAAATCCGCGACCTCTGGTTTCAGAAGCCGTGCGCTCGACCACTGGACCACCGAGACTTTTAAAAAATCTTATCTCCATATATTTTACTACTTTCTGGTAATTTTGTATAACCCGGTGTAAGGTATAAGTGCTTCATGAGACTTGGTTGCTTTGGCAAAAGTGATCAGTGTTCAATTTAGCTGTTAATATAGTGAATTATCTGACTAACCTAAAATTTTTATTCAGTAGATTTTTATACAGAAGTATTATGTAGATTAAAAGCAAGACAATATCCATAAGCCGCAGTATTCGACGTATACTTATTTACACCACAGTTTCAAATAAGTTTTTGTTAGTAAAGTAAAATACATTATAATTCTTTACTATCTCTAAATCTTTTGTACCGATATAGCTGTTCCGGCAATTTTAATAAAAGGGATGCCTGGGTGTCACCCGCAGACCGCCATAAAAGAGGTCCACAATAATTTCCCGTTCGGGCTCAGTCCAATTCCGTCTCACCTGAAAACGTGTATATACGCATCTATACACTGAAATTCCAACACTCGGCCGCATATCTACGTTAGAACCTTACATTTTGTGGCCACGTATATTGCTAAATATTTCAATACTAAAATGAAATGGAATTGTTGAAATAGGCGCTGGCTATTGAAAAATGTTTTACTTTTATCTGAATGCCAGCAGGCAATTTAGGTTTTGTTTTTTTTTTTTTGCATGTATAATATACATATTTCATTTATAGGCCGTGTAGTTTAAGTGGCTAGATGGAGTCTCAAAGGATTTCTTCTTATAGCACGGGAATAAAAATTGTATCGTTTGTTTTTTTTCTATTTTGTTTCAATAATTTTATTTCTTTAAAGAAACAATTTCAAATAATTACATTACTTTTATAAGAGATGGCCACGTATGTATCATATTTGTTGTTTTCAATACTAATATCAATATTTAATTTAACCAAATTGTATTCTAATATTTGAAATATGTCGAAATATATCGACACGAAACACATTACCTCACGGATACCTCCAGCTACAAATTGTCGAAGGTGGTATGGGGGAGGGTGTGTGAGAGCCTCCCCGGTAGCCGTTGCCTACAGTACTCGTATGCTTGCTTATTTGCATGAGAAAAGGTGCCTAATATGTTACTTACCTGGTTCCTTTTGAAGGAAAATGAGCTAAAATAAATATTACCTGTATCTACTTTGACAAATTTTATATATTTACGACACCTCAAATTTGCTTGACATATTTAAAAATAATGAAATAACTTACCTGGTGGTAATTTAAAAGCTCGTTAAACTTTGATCGCACATGCGTCTTATAAACGATAGTCTCACCCAATGAATTATCATAATTATTTTTGATTGCTCAATTTTAAATAGTTAATCTCATAAATTGATGAGTACATAACTAACTGCCGCTACCTATGCATAAGAGTTAAGAAAAACATAACATCAAGCCTTTTTCTACCCGAAGGTGTAGGCAGCGGCTGTTAAGCCTCGTCCCGCCGTCATGTTTACGTCCCAAATGGAATAGATGGCGAACCTATTGCCATACCGTTTTTTTAGTCATCGATATTTATCACACATAACTTACGAAATTAATTTCGAAAAGTCATTGGTGTAAACCAATGTTCGGACCCGCGACCTCTTGATTCAGAAGCGAGTGCTCGACCACTGGACCAACGAGACAGTAAAGGAAAAATGCAATAAAAATCATATAATTATGCAACAATATACGAAAAGAAATGTTTTTATTGAATTTTTCAATAATACTACAATATATGGCCCAAGGATATAATAAACCATTTTAAGGTTTAATTCTAAAAGCTCTATCGAGATAGCCTTCAAAATTCTACAACTGTTTATTCAACTTAAAACAAGTCCATTTTAAGTTTAGTCAGATACCTCTAATACGATAATTACAGATGAAAAGATCTTGGGATGAAGCCAACAGGATCGATTGAGTCTCCAGCATTAACGCTGTGAATATTTTAAAGATCTGAAAACAACAATGGTATTTAGAATTTATGTAGATCTAAGGCATTTCGGCTGAAGAAATATTATACAATAGCAGTTTTTGCTTTTGATACATTCTAAAAAAAAATGTTTATTTGTACAGTGATTTATTTATTTATCAAAGAAAGAACATCTTCACATCAAGCTTCGGAACCAAAGGTCCGGGTTCGAATCCTGACACTGGTTCACACCAATGACTTTTCGAAATTGTTTTCGGAAGTGGGATAAATATCGATGACTGAAAACTTTGTGCCCGGTATGGCAATAGGTGGGACGTAAACATAACGGCGACACGAGGCTTAACAGCCGCTGTCACCACCTTCGGATAACAAAAGGCGTGAAGTTATGTTATGTTAACATTTTTTTTCAGTATTTGATGAATTAATATTTTGATAAAGTGGTGTCATCAATCGACATATATGTTTTAAATTAGGCCTATAACAGTTGTTTTCATTAAATGTAAATGCGTACGTTATTTTTCAAACACGGTCTTATTCTTAGTTCAATTAAAATTTAAAATTATAAGCAAAAGTCATTATCATTCTAGCGCTATTCAAGCGGGTCAAGATATATGAATTTCTATATACAAAGCAGGCGTTAAGATTATAAGTGATATTAAATTAATATTAACCAGACTTGGTTTCAACTAAATTCACGCGTTTAAAATGAGTACGGCGCTTTTTAAATGTGCTTCAAATGCAGTAAAAAATGTCCAGTGCAGTTGTAGCGAAGTGAAATAGTACTTGGCAGCTTTAAATGGATAATGAGTTCACTTCATTTTATTAAATGTGAAACATTATTAATAATTGAATATTATCAATTTGTGTAAAAATTATATTTTGTTGGTAAATAATTATTAATGATATTGAAGATATTGGAGTTAAGTTTTAAATTTGTATATTTAGTAAATTAATGTGAATGACTTTGAGGTATTTGGTTTTCCTTAAGAAAATGTACGGATTGTGTAGAGCGTGAAAGGGGTAAGTGTGGAAATCACGACTGATGGAGAATAATGAGTAAAGATAATAAATTGTGCCCACCCCACTTATTGTGGGATAAGGGTAAGAGAATAATAAGTATATTTGTAGAGTCAACTAAATTGTTAGAATATTTTTATATCATTTCCGCTTTTGTATTTTTTTTTACTTACCTGATGGTAAGTAACTTCTCACCGCCCATGAACACCGTGGTGCGTTGCAGTCCTTTAAGAGAGTAGGAGGGGAAAGGAGATTGGGCCTCCGGATACCTCGCTTACTGAACGCAACGTGGCACGAGCCGCTTCACGCCGATAGTCCAAGATGTCGAGGTATTTCAACGGTCGAGCCACCATATTATTTAATAGACATATTATATAAATGCTTTTGATTCGGTAGATAACACGTACGCGAGCAAAGAGTACTAAATGCTAATACTAAGAGCTCAACTAAATGGAATAGGATATCATTTCCATTAAGCGTATTTGGGTGAAAACGGTTGCAGAAAAATCACGACTATACAATTGTAGCATCACAACCTTTTGATCTCGGTTTTTGGAATTTAGGATACAAAAGTACCTCCGGGGTGACTGCAACAATAGCATAGCGAGGGAAGATTAATCGTCGAGTGAGGAGCCTTGTGAGGAGGAGGAGGAAATAATTTTTCATCTTTATCAAAAACCTTCGAGTGAGAGGACAGCGGCAATTAATGTGAGTTATACTTGGCTATATTATGTTGTGTTCATGAATATTGTGTGACTTTGTCAAGTTCAATTTCAGTATTTTAGATTACAACTAGCTGACCCCGCAAACGTAGTCCTGCCGAAAAATCTAATTTAAAAATAGTGGTCGATCGTAGGGGGTTGAAAATTTAGGGCTATGTAAATTAGGGGTGGACTAACCTTAACATTTAGGGGGATGAAAAATGGGATGTTAGCCGATTCTCAGACCTACTCAATATGCTCACAAAATTTCATGAGAATCGGTCAAGCCGTTTCGGAGGAGTATGGGAACAAAAATTGTGACACGAGAATTTTATATATAAGATTATTCTTTATATAAAAATATAAAACTTAATATATTATATTATAAGCTGGCTGGCACCGGCAAACTTTTTTCGGCATGAAAAGTAATATAGAATTAAAATTTGGATCTATCACTATTTATTTTCTAAATTATCTAATTTCTGAATTATAAATAAAAACCGGCCCGTTGACACCCTCTACCTATTAAAAAAACCGCATCTTAATCCGTTGCGTAGTTTTGAAGATATAAGCATATAAGCGGACAGACAGCGGAAAGCGACTTTGTTTTATACTATGTAATGATACTATAAACTCTACTACTGCAAGAGGGGGGCTCGACCGATGAAGTATCATGACCACTCAGAATATTGAAGGAAAGTGGCACATGCCGCGTTTCATTTGGTGAGAGAGGTCTCCGGAGTCGACCGCCCTACCGTCATCTCGTCCCATCCCAATTCCTTAAAAGCTGGCAACGCAACAGTAACTTTATCAGTGTTTCAGTTGTCTATGGGTGGCGGTAGTTGCTTAGCACCAGTTGACCCGTTTGCTTCTTTGCCCTCTATTCCGAAAAACTTGTCTTGTAACTTCACGCTCATAATTCTCGTAAACAAATGTGTAAGCATTGTAAATTGATATATAATAAATTAGTTTAATATAAAACAGGCAAAAGGTCTCTGTTATTTACAAAGTCTTTGTTATTTATTTCGATATAATAATAAAATATTTTTTTTACTTATAAATAGCTGTATCAAACTTTAACTTAATTTTTCGAGAATCATTAAAAACATAACATAACTTCACGCTTTTGTTACCCGAAGGTGTAGGCAGCGGCTGTTAAGCCTCGTCTCTCCGTTATGTTTACACCGACTATTCCATTTGGGAAAATGGAATAGATGGCGAACCTACTGCCACACCGGCCACAAAGTTTTTAGTCATCGATATTTGTCACACTTGACTTACGAAGACAATTTCGAGAAGTCATTGGTGTGATCCAATGTTAGGATTCGAACCCGGAGCTCTGGATCAGAAGCCGTGTGCTCGACTACTGGAACACCGAGATTGTTGACCGTTAACAAGAGCTATGAATTACGCTAGCGAAACGATCAATCATGTCTTATGACCTTCTGCTCTTTCTAGGTACCCTGGTACTTTGTTTAAATAACTAAAATTAAATTAATATAATATATTAGATAAAGAACTTACTGTTAAGTTATGTTGTTTAAATTACTAAAATCATATTAATCTAATATATAAAATTCTCGTGTCACAGTTTTCGTTCCCATACTCCTCCGAAACAGCTTGAACGATTCCCATGAAATTTTGTGTGCATATCGGGTAAGTCTGAGAATAGGACAACATCTATTTTTCATTCCCCTTAATCACAAGGATAGCCCACCCCTCAATATTTTTTTTTAGTTTTTCGATATATTTCTGTTTCATATTTTTTTTTATAAAATAGGATATAAAAATACATACAACCCTAAATTTTCAACTCCCTACGATCTACCCCTATTTTTAAAATTTTATTTTTCGGCAAGACAACGTTTTCCGGTGGCCAGCTAGTATATTATATTAACTTGGTTTTAGTAATTTAAAAAGAAATTAATATAGAGTTATGTTAATATAATATATAATATGAATTTGATTTTAGTAATTTAAACAACATAACTTTACACTAAGTTCTTTTTAAATTTCTAAAACTTATCTTTCACACGCTTATCTTAGGATATTATCCTGAGATAAGCGTATTCTAAGAAAAAAAACATTGCTTCTACTGTAATTGGTAAAGATAGTAATAATTCATTTGGTTTATTTTTACATATGTCGTAAAGGTTTCAAACTATAACGGCCCATCAATTTGGACATCCCTACGTACAATTTAATATGTTCACGCATTCAATTCCAAATGTGTAAAAAGCATATCATAACGACCAATATTTTTCTTTGAAAGTTACATATCATGAAAAACAAACGTTCTCAGTAACAATACACTCTGCTGTAGATCTTTTCGAGCTTGTTACAAATGTTTTAGCGTTACAACACCAAAGGAAGTGTTAAATCTTACAGCGTATGTTGGGGGCTACAGTATCTAGTGTTTGAACAATAAATTTCTAGTTGTATGTTGGGGACAGAAAGTCTGGATGGTGTAGTGTTTAAGTTAAAATAAGTTGGTCAATATCGATTCATAGTGGAAAATAACAACAGTTTCAAATTGTAAAGTATTAAATTAAAAGCATCTGCAACTCTAGGTCAATAAGCCACTTTACGATGATTTAGTGGTTAACCCTAGAATCGGATTACAGTTTACTGTTTTGGGAGTCCCACACTACCCCCTGCTGTCCCTAGGCGGGGGGTGTGCATTAAAGCATATCCTCGCGTAAAAAAAGGTAAGTAAGTGTAATCGAATGTGGTTTTCATCGTCATTATCTGATGGTAAGCGACTAACGCAACCCATGTACATCCACAATACTAAGGGGTCACTGTTTATTTTGCTATCATTTTCCGTGGGATAGAGGAGAGTATATGGACGGCCAAAGAATGATGTATGCCGCCAAATATCTCTATCAGCCATTTTTTGTCGATTGTTTTTAGTAATCGCATTTACCGGTCGAGCCAGTCCATTCATTCCGGCCATACCACTTTATATTTAAAATATTTTCAAAGGCTTAAATTGTTTTTGTAATATCCGTATATAATAATAAGCCGAAGATCGTCAACGGTCATTTTAAAAGTCGAAATGATAGCTGATGGATTTTAATATTCGACGTGCTTCGAATAACTGAACGAGGGTGGTTCTTGGGGAACGCCTTTTTTTTTTTTTTTTTTTTACGCGAGGAAATGCTTTATGCACACCTCCTGCCTGGGGACGGCAGGGGGTAGTGTGGGACTCCCAAAACAGTAAACTGTAATCCGATCCTAGGGTTATCCACTAAAACCTCGCGGCGGCCTTCCTCCGGCGTTGGGGTGGCCCAGGACAGTGCGTCAGCCCTCTGGTCCACCCCGCCGTTGCCCCCCCTCAGTCGCGAGGGGGTGCTCATCCTCAGGGAGCCTCGGGAGGCTCCCCTGGACGGGGCGGCTCCAACCGCGCGCTATAAAGAGGCGTGCGGCCGGCGCCGCCCCTGACGACCCTCCCCGGCCGCACTGGGGGGTCATCCTTCCCGGGCCGCGACCCGGGCGCACCCGCGGGGTGTGCGCCCTCGCGGCCCGTCGACGGCGGCGATCACTGAGCTCGCCGCCGCCGCCTTCGAGCGGGATTGGCTCTCTCCCGACCCCGCTCGGCGGCCTCCTTCTGGAGCATCACAGCTTCGCAGAAGGAGACCACAGCCCTCCACCCTTCCTCGCCCGCCAGCATTGCCGCGACCAACGCCGGCGGGGACAAGTCTCGCCCTATCCCGTCGACCAGGACTCGGCGCTCGTCCGCCCAGGCCGGGCAGACCTCCAGCGTGTGCTGGGCCGAGTCCAGGTCGGATGCGCAATGGTGGCATCTCGCCGTCTCTTCGCGTTTTATTCGACTCAGATACTCACCGAAGCACCCATGCCCGGTGAGTATCTGAGTCAACCTGTAGGTGACAGTGCCCCATTTACGGAGCACCCAGGCCTCGAGGTGGGGCAGGACGGCTCCGACGGCGCGTGAACGCGCAGAGCCCTGGAGGACCAGCGCGTCGCGCCAGTCCCCCAGGACCCGCCGGAAGGCCTCCCGCCTCCGCACTTCGTGTCCCCGCGCATCCGGGTCCCCCCCACCCCGGCCAAGATCGTACGCGGCTGCGTACATCCCGGCCAGGATGATGAAGGGAGGGGAACGCGCGAGGACCGTCGCCGCCTCGTACGATATCGTACGGTAGCCCCGTACGATCCGTATGGCCATGATCCGCTCCAGGCTCCTCAGCAGAGCCCTGGAGCGGGAGGCCCCCGCGAGGTCTCGCGACCAAACAGGGGCCCCGTACAGGACCACGGACCGCACGACGCCACCGTAGAGGCGGCGAACTCCCTCCCCCGGTCCCCCGAGGTTGGGCAGCAGGCGATGAAGCGCGCCCGCCACCCGTCGCGCTCGGGGGACCATCCTCACAAAGTGCTCCTCGAAGCGATTCGCTGTTTTTGAGTAATACTTATGCTGTACGCAATTTTCTTTTTTAAGTATTGATACAAATGTATTTGACACAATTTTCAGTCTAAACGGCCTTGTTTTCATGTGTGGGATGTCATTAAATCCTTTTTAATCTGAACGAATTATATAGATTTTAATTTTGCTTTCAATTAAAATTAATTATATTAACAATATATTAATTGCGTAGTCGGGTAAGGTTTTTTCTACAGTTCACTATTTACATGACTAATAATAGTCATTACACACATTTTTATAATTGTATCACAAACTTAAAAAAAAACGTCCAAGACTTCATGAAATCACTGCTGAGTTGAACAAAGTATTGAAAAAAAGTTTATAAAATATTCGCTAAATAACAATTTAATTGAAAGTAAACCTTATTCTATATGGAATTATTATCTTATTTTATATTTTATCTTTATCCATGTTTATATTTATAAAAATTCTTAAGCATTCCCTAGCTTTATTCAAAGGAAAACCGATTACGATATAAGAGGGTACACAGCTTTCCAAGAAAATAGTTTTCAGCATCGTCGTTCGACCTCACAAAAATCACTACATAGCCTGCAGCTACTCTAGACCTCGGACAACCTTAAAATTAGGTTTTAGATGCACACGACACATGTCCCGCCCAATACATGGTCTTATGCATGAAATATTTTCGTGAACATTCTGCATTATATTATCATATTATCAATTTACTAAGAACTGCTTTATTTTCAATTTTAATATTATTTCGTTTCTTATGGATATTTAGAAAGTTGCCTAAAATATCATTACATTTCATTTAAAAAAAAATCACGAATTTGCGGTAATCGTGAAATAAAATGATACTTTATTTATCCGAGAGCTTAATAACTTAAAAATTCATGAGTGTTTGCTATTTTTTTCACACAGTGGTAACTCGCTATTTGAATGGGCCAACTCAACCGATGAAATACCACGTCCACTTAGAATTTCGATCGAAAGTCGGTTACCATCAGGGGACCTCGCTTGCCCCGTAGCTTAAAAACTAGCTTAGACGATTCTAAAATTAAAATATGATATACAGGGCTTACTGCTACTTAAGAATCTGGTGATAAAGTAAGACTTAAAACACACAACTGTTTCATTTAGCCTAATAACCTATCGTAGTTGCAAAGTTCTATGAAATACTTAAGAATCATTCTCTCTTTATTGTGGTGTTCACGGTGTAATGAGTTTTAAAACTCTGCGTATAAATAGTCTGTAGTTTATATTTTCTAAAGTAAAACATTTCAACAAACCTACTCTAAAAATAAAATGAGGTAAATAATAATCTAACATTAAAATGCGCTACATTAATGGGATGGCTCGACCGGTAAAATACCGTGACCGCCCTGAAATGTTCAATTAGGTGGTTGATGCCACGTTTGGTTCGGTGAGAGAGTTATCCGAAGGCCCACCCCCTTCCCGTCTCTAACCAATCCGATTTTGTAGATTAGCAACACAACTCCAACAGTTTGTGTTGCGGGTATCCGTGGGCAGCGCCAGTCGGTTACCATCTCGTTTGCCCCCTATCCCATAGAAATTAAGAGGCCCATTACATTTAATGTTAACCAAATACGGCTAATTCATATATCACCTCAGTATCAAAGTCACAAAACCGTCAGACGCTGACGGTGAAATCTGGCCTATTAATCTTACTATCAAAACAGAAAATAGATATACGACGCGGCATAATAATAATATTGGACTAGAGGGCGCTGTGTGTATTGTACACAGCGCCCTCTAGTTCCAAGCTAAGGTACTAAATACTTGTGTTATGGAAACTAGATAACGGATATTAACACATATATACTTTTCTTCTGTAAATATATACTTAAAAAACATAGAAAAACACCCAGAAGCAATACAAACATTCATGCATGTCATAAATATTTGTACTAAGGTGGGACTCAAACCCGCCAACCCGGCCAACCAGGCCTGTCAATACCAAGTTGATTAAAATATTGCATATTATAAAAAACAACAAGCTACCAAATCATATCAGGCGTGTTTCCCAGATATTCTGTGTTACATTCCCTCCCTTCTGACGAAACCACTTCCTGCACCGGAGAGGAAAGATGTCACATATCAGCATTCAACCGCCGCTCACGAAACAGTCACAAGTTGGAACTAGAATTGTATTCAGCAGACGTACATTAGTTTAATGAAAATAATTTAGTTAATTCTACCGTAAAAGTGTATACTGAGTATTATTATTTAATTTACACAATTCTCAATTATAAACACAACTCTCAAGCGTAGTTAAATATGTACTAGCCAATTATATTAAGTGAGTATTATAATATATTGTATTATCACTGCAGACAAAAAAAAATGTCTCTAAAGCACGATGAGGAATAGGTTTTTTGAGATGGGAAAGTATTGTAAGAACTGTAATTTATTATTTTACTTATAACATAACTTCACGCCTTTTTCTATCCGCAGTGGCTGTTATGCCTTGACTCGCCGTTATATTTCCGTCCCAAATGGAATAGTGGCGAACCTATTGCCATACCTAGCACAAAGTTTTTAGTCATCGATGTTTATCACACATAACTTTCGAAATTAATTTCGAAATGTCGTTGGTGTGAGCCAGGGTTTGAACCAGCGACCTCTGGATTCTGAAGCCGTGTGCTCGATCACTGGATCACCAAGACTTTTTACATTTAAATAAATACTCTTTCAAAAAAGTATTCGTCAGTCATCTCCCAGTGAAAAGCGTGTTAAATACGATCTAGGCATTTTGAATTAAGTAAAAAGTTACTTTTATTACTACAAATAGATAAATATTATACGTCTGTATATATAGTTTAATAAAATTTTATTTATAATGACTACAATAACTTTACGCCCATAATGTATAAGTTGTAGACAGCGACAATGAAGCGATTCGAATTTTTATTTAATATTTAATGCAATAAATTGATAGCAAAATATATTACCATGGGGAAATAAAGAGAAGGGAATTTAATATAATATTTAATGTGAGCAATAAAATCGATTATCGTGGTTTCCACGTAGAGGTAGATAGTAGTCGAGATACGCTCCGGCCCAAAGATATTCCAAACATGCCGCACATTTAAATCTTCAAACCATCTTATTGGACTGAAGTGATCCCCAACAATCCAGGGGTATTATAACGTAAAAGTATTCAGAAAGAATTTCCGGATATTTTTTGTTCTTTATATGAAAAATTACTATAGCATCAATTGACTTTTATATACTTAAACAGTATATTTTAACACTGGTAGAGCCACACAGCTTGCTGCATGAGTGGGCCAGCATGACTGGTGAAATACCACGACCTCTAAAAAAATTGTCATAAAGCGGCTCTTGTCGCGTTTCGCTCGGTGAGAGAGGTATCCAGAGGCCAAGCCCTTTTCCCCATCCCCTTCCCATTCCACTTTTGACTCCTTTCATATCCCATTGTAAGGGCCGGCAACGCAACTGTAACACTATATGTATTCGGTTGTCTATGGGCAGCGTCTGTTGCTCACCATCAGGTGACACATCTGCTCGTGGCGACCTATGCCCCCCCCCCCATATCATAAAAAAATTTGCTTGATCAAAAAAACAACCAAAAACTTACTTAATTACTAAAATGAATGAATTTTAAAATTTAAAAATTCGCGCCATTAGCTTCTCAGTGATTGAAATAGTTCTCAACTGCGACCTGATTTGTTCAATTAATTTCCGGAAGTTATATTGTCTCACAAAAGTGTGGCTGATAAATAGATGGAGGAGCATCCTCCATCAATTCTATTGGTACGATATTAAATTTAGCGTTTTTAGAACTAATTACTCTTATCCACACTCTAGAGTATAAAGGACGCGAACTTATCAAAAATAAAAACTTTTATGTAAAAAATGAGGTTGTTTGTGGTCAATTTTATAGCCCACAATAATCCTAAAATGTTCTCAATTTCAAGCCACAGTTAATGTTGTGTTTTTTTGTTGGTAATTATGTTGAATCATGAACGGCTTACCGACTATGTAATACGAATAAGGTTGTGCTGTTAATTATTTTTATAATATCCGCCGAATCCACAACATCCGCTCCAAAATATATACGGCGCTATTAAATTTTCCGCCCAAAGTCATGTTTTCGTAATGCGTTTTTAATGTTCTCATATTGCTATAAATCACTACCGCCACTCCTGGTCCAGATATACTTAATGACTTATTAAATTAGTTTATGAATTTATTCATGTACTACATAAAAATAAGTGAGTCGCAATTGAACAAGTCTAATAATAAAAAAAATATTAATAATGCAATTATCTATTTAACTAGCAATGGGCTACACCATTAATGAAATTTTCTTTATGGAAAAGGGGTAAGCAACTAGCGTCGCCCACGGATATCTACAACACCAAAAGATTCGCAGTAAAATCGTTGGCTTCAAACAAAGAATAGGAAAGTGGCTGGGAAAGGGGTTTGGCTTCCGGACACCCCTCTAAAATTACATGGCGCCAGAGTGATTTCGGAGTCCCGTAGCCTAATTTCGCCGTATTTTGTCATAATTATAGCTGCCTACGCTTTCTGCTATTAAAGTGTGAAACTATAAAAAACAGCCAATGTAAATTTACGATATATGTCTACCAAATGCTGAAATCAATTCATCAATATCACAGATGAGTACAATCGCTGTGATGAAATTTATGTGTTGCCACAGCTGAGCCTCTTCGCCGAGAGATTGTGGCCGCTGTTTTCTGATGTATTGACTATCACTCTTTGGAAATATAAACCATATATAACATAGTACCAATTTCATTCAACCATTTGAACAGTGAATAACCTACCATAACTTCACGCCTTTTTCTACCCGAAGGTATAGGCAGCGTCTGTTAATCCTCGATTCGCCGTTATGTTTACGTTCCAAAAGGAATAGGTGGGGAACTTATTTCCATACACCAAGCACAAAGTATTCAGTCATTGATACAATAACTTGAACTTGAACTGATTGAGCACATAACCTGCGGAAATAAATTCGAAAAGTCATTGGTGCGAGCCAGGATTTGAACTCACGACTTATTGTTTCAGAAGCGGGGTGCTCGTACAGTGAATTTATACTGCTGACACGTACATGTAGATCCTTATTTTAAAACCTATATATATTTATAATTGTTTATTGTCCAACCATAAATAACATGATCCCTTGAGAATACGTTAAATTTATTTAATTTCACAATTAAACTTTGACACAACGAAAATCTGTCCAAGCATTCAGTGTTCAGTAAAATTGTCTTTGACAAATTAACTGTTCCAGAAAATCACTTCGCCACAAATAAATGCAAATTTTATTGTTTACGTAGTAGTATCTACTCTTCCCCAAAAACAACAGACAAGTTGGCAATGAATTAAACGCCAAACAACTTCCCTAAACGTATCTTACATAACGGAAGCCGTAATGAATTTTACAATGTGACCGAAAATTTTGCCGCGAATAATTTAATTTTGGAATGACTCCAGCCTCCCGCGGACAAATGTAATTTGAACTGCTTTAAGCTGAAATTTAAAAGTATTAAAAAACTTTTATGGACCTCATTTAGTATGAATGATTGCCGTGCTTGAACCGTTTATACATTAATTTTCTTTACGAATTGGCTCAATTTCGACCCCTCATTCCGCGCGGCTGTAGATGTCGGATGGAAAGCTAAAGTGCTAAATCGTGTGCAGCAAAGCATTAAGAAAATGAAAAAAAAAATGTAACGAAACAGGCAGCTCAAATAGCAACGCCTGTCCGATTGCAAACAATACGAACATTGAAGTAGGCACACGAAAAGCAGAATTTAAACAATACAACAATACGCTTATTAATTTGTTCTCTGTGATTAATTAAAAAGAACAAAGTGGTCGGCACGCGGTGGTGCAGTAGTCAAGCTCCCCATTTCGGATTCAGAAGAAATGGGTTCGATTCCGGGCTCACACGAATGATTTCTCTGGATTCTATTCAATTCTATTAAATTCAAAAGTGATGTGTTATAAATTTCGATGACTGACAACTTCATGCCACCTACTGCCATTTGGGACATGTATTATGTCGAGTCGAGACTTAAGAGCCGCTGCCTACATCTTTGCGTAGAAAAGACGTCAAGTAATGTTTTGTCATATAATATAATATATGCCACAGGCTTCTGACTATTAAAATATGACAATATATAAGTATTATATTTAGGTTACAAAAAGAAGAGTGGAGAGATAAAAAAATGGATAAAGGTCGTTAAAACAACTTTTTTCAACGATGTCAACGTTTACACGAGTATATTCAGATTTTTAATTGGTTATATTTATATTCCGCGGGCAGTTGCATTTACTGGCCTAGTTTTTATAAGAATCTCTGTATTCTGGCAGTTTTTTAACAAAGGATAAGCTCGAAAATAATGCTTTTTGAAATTTGACCTGATATTACTTAAAAATTGAATCACGAATTATTTTATCCGGAAAGTAGAATCGGGATCGACCCCGGAAGTCATGAACGTAAGAAACCGGAAGCAAAGCTTACTCTCGCAAGAACAATAAGTATTCGATAAACATTTTGTGAATTTTATAACTGAAAAAGATTTGAATGAAGAGGGTTATGACAGCAAAGTTATTAATTTAGAGTACCGTTAATTGAAAAAAAAAACCTCGTATTTTGTTAAAATTTTACTCTCACAGTAAAGAAGTGTTTAAAGATAAAAAATTAATCTAAGTGATAAATAACTGTTTTTGATTTTATTGAAATAACTTGCATAGCTTTTCGCCGCGTCCTTTGCCGGATAAGCAGTGAGAACAGTACCATAAGACACGATTCTTACTCATTCGCTTCTTTGAACTCATACACGCTCGGCGTTTTATAGGCGCCTCTCTCTATTTCTACAAGTCGTGAGTAACAGATTAATTCTAACATAAATTAGTAAAAAAAAAAAAAATTATAAAATTTCTGCTGCTTCGGCAGAAAATCTCAAGCGGCATAAATACAGAAACCTTGTAGGTGACTATGTGTTTGAGCCGTTTGGGGACATGGGGTCCGAGTGCTCGTGCACTTTACAGAGATCTTGCAAAAAGGCTGATCGAAGACTCTCGCGACCAGAGGGCTGGTCTATTCTTCGCACAGAGGATTAGCATTGCCATTCAGCGTGGCAATGCGGCCAGTCTTCTGGGCACGCTGCCAGTAGACCGAGATGCGGAGAAATTTGATTTTGGGTAGTTTTTTAATTGTATATATTGTAAATAATGTAATTAATTTATTTGTTCTTATTAATATACTTATTAAATGAGTAAACATATACTATTTAAATATTTCAAATCAATATTACCTAGTATCAGTTATCGTGAATCTTAGAGCCATTCTCAATTTGTAATATAGTGCGTATGCACTAAATTGTATTTCAATTCATAGATCCATCATTTCGAGAGGAAAACATAAGACATACACATACATAACTTCACGCCAAATCCCTTGCGGGGTAGGCAGAGAGAACAGAGCGCCATAGGGGACGATTCTTACACGCCTCACTCGCTTCGTTGACTTTCATAACTCTTTTCATGCACGCGCGTCGGTTTTTGAGACTCTTAACATCACCTTCCTCCAGAACACGTTCTATTTGGTCATGGAATGTGTGTCTTGGCCGTCCTCGACTCCTACATCCATCCGCTTTTGCATTGTATATCTGCTTAGTCAGTCTTGCATCTACCATTCTTTCTACATGTCCGAACCATCGGAGCATGCCCTTTCTTACTTTTACACCGACACTCTCTTTCAAACCAACTTCCTTCCTTACAACCTTGTTTTAAAACATTTAAAACATAAGACGATGATGAAAAACAAAACACTGTGTTCTCAATTTAAAATAATTAAAAATAAACATCTTGAATAGTTTTCATATAAAACCTATTTATTCGAATGACATTATTTTATCATTATTAAGTTAGTGTTATGGATGCAGGCCTACGCATGGCATAGTATGCTCTACCCGATAACGCGATGCCATGAACGAACTGCAAAACTAATTAATTATTACTGTAAATGTTTTGCTTTCATCGGTTTTTCGAGTGGTCGTCTTCTATGTTTATATTGACTGATGAGAAAATTCCAATTATTGTGATCAAACTCCAATTCCGAACGAATCAAGCTCCCTTTTAATACCACGAAAGTAAACTTGGTTCTCGTTTTCTGTGCGACTGTAAATTTTACAATTTTAAATACTATTGTCGTTTAATTTGATTTGAAGATTTTACAAAACGATTTTCATTTAAGAGATTTAACTTGGATTACTTTATAGTACTTAAAAGTTACATTTTAGAAAAAAATATATTTATATTTTTTTTTTAAATAGTATAAAGGAACTAATATATATGTATTATATCAGTTTCTTTGAAAAAAACCGTTGCTGTTATAAATATTTTTTGTTGTTAAATGTGTACATGGTTCTTCAAGTCGAGAAAATATGGAATAAATGATGAATATATATTATTCATGCTTACCAATCGCTTAATTAATTATAATAAGCAGGTAGCTGTAGATCACTATTTATTAAAATACAAGTTATCAAAGTTTGTTTTAGGAAGTCGCTGACAACCAAAAATAAACCCTTGAAGCCATTGTTTTCATAGTTCAAAGCTTATAAATGATATATATTTTCAAATATAACGATGATATTTCAAAATTTCACTTAAACATTCTATTACCGGCTACTATAATATCCGCTCCGTAGCTTTCGCTTTGCAGGTAAAAGCTCAAAGCTAAATTGCATACTCACCACAAAGGTTTGAGAACACCGCGCTCATTGACTTCGAACAGTTAAAATAATTTTGGGTTTACCATTCATCACAAACGAACATCTCTTCTGAGTAACAAAATATTTAATAGATAATAATATAACTAACTTATGGAAGCAAGAGCTGGGTATGGCAGAATGTGCATGAGAGTAGGATAAATGCGGTAGAAATGAGGGCACTGCGCAAAATCTGCGGTGGATCTGGCTCTGGCGTGACTCTGATGATGCAAGATTGACTAAGCAGATATACAACGTAAAAATGGATGTATGTAGGAGTGGAGGACGGCCAAGACACACATTCCATGACCAAATAGAACGTGTTCTAAAAGAAGGTGATATTAGCAGCCTTAAAAGTCGACGTGCGTGTATGAAAAGAGTTATAAAAGTCAACGAAGCGAGTGAGGCGTGTAACAATCGTGGTTTATGTCGCTCTGTTTTCTCTGCGTACCCCGCTACATATTTGGCGTGAAGTTATGTATGTATGTAAGTAACAACAACCTAATTAAGTATATTATTTCTTACTTAAATTACCAAGAAATATTATCTACACAGTTCAACAATAATATCATTAATTTATTCATTTTCCTGAACCGCCATTCTTTGCCAAGTTAATCTTACAACAACGAAATAATTAATTTGTTTTTTTTTTGTTTAATAAATCGCTTTATATTCTCGAGAAGCACTCTTATTATACGCTCTAGGGAATATATATCTCAGTTCGTAAGCTGGTTTTTCATTAAATATATAATGCCTAATTAAATTTAACTGTAGGGCAAACTATTGTTCAAAATTATACAGTCATTTAGACATTATGCCCTTAAATACCGAAATAGAGAGTGAATAGTTTACTTTTAAAGTTAAAAAAAATCTTCATTCGACGAGGCAGGTGGAAAAGCGCAACCAACGCATTTTTACGGTTTGACATTATTGCAGTTACATAATATATCGAAAGATGGTCTAAAAATGGCTCGGTGGTCCAGTGGTCGAGCACCCTGCTTCTGAATTCGACAGAATTCGGGTTCGAATCCTGACACTGACTCACAGCAATGACTTTTCGAAATTGTATTCAGAAGTTATGTGTGAAAAATACCGATGACTGAAAACTGCGCCCGGTATGGCAATAGGTTTGCCACCATTTGGACGTAAACATAACGACGAGACGAGCCGTAACAGCCGCTGCCTATACCTTCCGATAGCAAAGGCGTATAGTTATGTTTATCTCTAAGGCTTGATCAAAATATTAGCAGCTTTGTATATATGTATATGAACATACTTATATCAATCATGCGAAAGCTTGACATGGCAAAGCCACGCAGGATTCTAAATTGGATGGGAAGAGTTTGGGAAAAGGGGTGGAGCTTCGGGATACCTCCCTCACCGAGCGAAACGCGGGAAAAGCCTCTTTACGTTGATAATCTGAGAGGTCGTAGTATTTTACCGATCGAGCCGGCCCATTCCTGCAGTGCGTGGCTCTACCACTGTTACATCGATGTCTCAGAATATTGTCGTGAAGTAGCTCATGTGTGCATTTCGTTTGGTGAAAGAGGTATACGGAGACTTAAACGTCTTTCCTTTCTCATCCTACTCTTTTAAAGGTGTTGCAAGTGTCCATGGGGGGCGCTAGTCCCTTTTCACCTGGTGACCCGCTTGCTCCTTTGCATTTTTATCCCATAAAAAACGGCGTACTATATCTTTTAACAACCTTGACAACGTTCTTGTTAAATAGAAGAACTCCTTTAACAAAATCGTTAAACATGAAAACGCTTAATTTCAGAACGATCTGTAAGATTGTGATATCATCTCATTAAGATTTCATAACTCCCCAAAATAAAGTAGCTTATAACTCAATTAATATGATCTATGTTATTATTTTTCCCCGTCTCGTTAATTTTAACAGAGAATTTGATTACCTGGCCTTGAATAAATATTATACCGGTCCTAAAATATCAAAGAATTGTTAATAAACTTAATAAAACATTTATTTATGTACGAGCCGTATAATGAGAAGATTATACACTAAAAGGGATTTATGGATCGAAATGAGAGCAAAATTTCAAGTCTTTTACAGAAATTTTGTTTTAATTATTGGATTCGGACATATAAAAAGAATGGATGATACAAAATAGGACTAGGAAAATATACAAGGCAAAAACGGATAGATCTAGGAGTCGATGACCGCCAAGACACACATTCCATGACCAAATAGAACGTGTTCTGGAGGAAGGTGATGTTAAAAATCGTTGCGCCTGCATGAAGAGTTATGAAAGTCAATGAAGCGAGTGAGACGTAAGAAACGTGCCTTATGGCACTCTGTTCTCTCTGCCTTCCCCCCAAGGTCTTGAAGTTATGTATGTACGTATGTTGTTTTAATTAAAAGTATACTGTGAAAAAAGTGCTTACACGTAATGTGAAAACTCCGTGAATGTGTTGAGTAGTTACAGAGATCTCCAACTTTCCCAAAGGAGTGAATTATATTCCTGTCACAAATTGGTATTAATATTTTAGTAACACTCTAGTTATCTTTTACTTTAAACGATGAAAACTAAATTTATGATATTTTTAAAAATCAAATAACGAGTAATCAAATTATTTTTATCTGTATCCAATATATAAATGGGATCGTAAAATTTTTAGTCGATTTAATATCAGAACATAATACCCTAACGCATAATACCCTAATAGACATCCAAATAAAACCGAATTCCTAATTCTGAACTCAATTTCCAGTCAAAGTCCCGTAGCTAAACTATTAGGTCAACAGACCTAATACATTTTGTTCAAAACTTCATTAGACCTTCAATTAACTGTTATCCGTAAGGGCGAGAGAATAAATTGTCTTATTAAGAAGGCAGCAACCTAATTGTTAATGAAATTAATGTGATTACATAATGGACTTTCGTATTCTCGAGACTGATAATTTATATTATCACCAAACTTCGTCCAAATTTATAGGTTACTTACATTCCGGTACAGCAGTAACTAAATATTTAATGATTTATTTTGTAATGCACTTCTGCTTCTAGATTAGCGTCTAGAAGATTTGATTTAAATGGAATAAAATAATGTTTTAATTTTTGAAGCAGTTGTAAATAAAAATTCTTAAGGTAAACACTCACAACGCCATCTAATTGTCAAGTTAATCAACTAATGGTTATATAAACGCAATAATTTATATTGGTTAATATGTGATACATAAAAATGTTTCTTTTTATCAGTTTCTGTATTGTTTTTCGTTTAATATTAACGAACCATCATGTCCGCAATTTGAGAAAATGGACGCTGTGGAATCTACCTCTGATTGTGGAGTCTATCCCGAAATATTGGCTACTAATTTAAAGGTCATATATAACATGAACATAACAACTAAGCTAAACAGAAGAGATGAAATACCTCATCCCGTTCAGTTTTTAAATTTTAATCTTAAAATTAAAGCCCAAATGGGCACGTTGCAAAACCATCAAAACAAGTATAATTCTTTACTGGCCTCATTACATTCCTTTAGGATTATTTCTTCAAAAATTGGTTAAAGCTGTGGGATAATCCTACCAGTTATCTCTAGTAAAAATATTTGGGAACATTACAAGCTTCACTCAACAGGAAAAGGATCATTACGACTGAAAAAATCTGAAAATTTTCTTGAATAGAAATAATACACCGAATTTGTATTTTTGTACAACCTTTGGGTGATTTAAGGAGATGAAGAATTGTAGGTGCACATACTCGTTTGTACAAGAGTCATTCAGAGTACATAGATATCGAACGATATAAATACATGAACATAAATATATACATTTATTATACATTATCTCATTATCTCGGTGGCGCAGTGGTTGAGCACACGGCTTCTGATCCAGAGGTCCGGGTTCGATTCCAGACACTGGCTCACACCAATGACTTTTCGAAATTGTTTCCGGAAGTTATGTGTGATAAATATCGATGACTGAAAAACTTTGTGCCCGGTATGGCAATAGGTTCGCCATTTGGGACGTAAACATAACGGCGAGACGAGGCTTAACAGCCGCTGCCTACACCTTCGGGTAACAAAAGGCGTGAAGTTATGTTATGTTATTATACATTATACAAATTAAACATTTCTTTCTTTTGGCTACTTCTTCGTTAAATTTTAATTCAGTTTAGAAAAAGAATTAAAATAAGATTCTGATGGTATATCAGATAGTAAGGACATAAATTACTCCGTACTTGCTTAAATAAATAAGACTTATTGGTTTTGGCACTCGACTGAAATAAATTAACTTTCATTAAACGCTTACAAGGGCGATGGCATCGATTTTTTCTTGAGGGCGCAGCGCAAGTAAAATTGATTTTATACCTGAACAGTTGTAATCAATTATTCCGATAATAAATCATTCTACATTATCTGTACATCCCAAGAGAAAGTAGTAAAAAATAAAATACAAAATAAGGCAGAATGACATTCTGAAGGAATTTTTCCGGGCTTTCAGAAGGATTTGCTGCGTTCGGCCATAAAAAAATAATAATAATAAAGGACGTCTTCGAAAATGATATAAATACCATTTTGCTGAACAGCACGCACACAGCATTCATGACCTTACCGTATCTTAGTGTCAGATAAAGTATGTATTTTTCGTTTCTCCAAAATTACAATTTCTAAATTGTAATTATGAGGAAAACTCGGTCTTTAAGGACCTTTAAGGTCTCCATGGTCCAGTGGTCGAGTACCCCGCTTCAGAATCAAGAAGCTGTGGGTTAAAATCCTGGCTTACACCAATGACTTTTCGAAATTATCTTCGGAAGTTATGTGCGATAGATATCGATGACTGAAAACTTTGTGCCCGGTGTCGCAATAGGTTCGCCAACTTTTCCATTTGGGACGTAAAAATAACGGCGAGACGAGGTTTAAGAACCGCTGCCTACACCTTCGGATAGAAAAAGGCGTAAAGTTAAGTTTATAATGTGGAAATTCAATTACCAATTTCATAAAGATCATACATTTTTTAAGAGTGGTAGAGCCAAGAAGTTCGCTGCATGAATGGGCCGGCTCGACCGGAGAAATACCACCACCTCTCAGAAAATCGACGTAAAGTGGCTCATGCCGCGTTTTGTTCGGTGAGAGAGGTACCCGGAGGCCCATCCCCCTTCCCCATCCCTTCCTATCCTACTCCTTTAAAGGTTGGCAACGCAACTGTAACACTATATGTGTTGCATGGGCGGCGTTGGTCACATAACATCAGGTGACACGCCTGCTCGTTTGCCCTCCTATCCCATAAATATATATATATATATTCTGTTCGCAACGTACTAACTCAACTCTATACATATATTTGCTTTTTTATCGATCCAATGAATCCAATCTAAGTAATAAACATAGATCAATGGCCTCTTGATCTTCTAGAACATCAATTCTGTCAGAACTCATAACAAACTTAATTAGGGAAGTAACAGTAGGGAAAAAGAAGAGTAGAGGACAGGAAAATAACAAAATACTTACATGTAATTCAAAATAATATGACTCTTTACAAAGCTTTGTACTTAATACACTTGCGATTTTGTCGTATTAGATTATGTTATATAAATAATAAGTATTTTTTCTTTTACGTGATTTTGATGAAACAATGGCTAAGTAGATAGTGAAAAATAGGAGAGATTTAGAAGTATCTACCACTGCAACACATGCTCCACTTTCGCTTCGTCGCGGCATCGAGTCAAATGAGATTAAATCAAAGGTGACCAGTTTTTTCAGCACAAAATGGTTGCTAATATTTGTAAAAAAAAAAATAGTAAGATTAGTGCGGCTAGAGATCGTCATAAAAAAAGGTTTTCCAATATTTTTTTAGGACGGTAAAAGCCGCACTTCTGAAGGCCGGATGCATTACAGGTATGGCGACAAAAATTCCTATATCGTGTAGGCACCTACTAACCGGAAAGTCGCGTGACACATATTTTCGGGTCACACGAAAAACTACACAAAAGTAGGTAATAGTGAAAAACAAGACTAAATATAATGGTATTTGAAATGTACGAATTTGGATTGATTTCATTTAGTTATTTATCGATAAGACTTTCGCGAATCACGTTCATGACACTAAAACAACTTTTAGGATTATATCGCGTTTATTTATTACTAATTTTATTTATTTCCCGACGTTTCGAACTCTTTACAGAGATCATTTTCACGAGTGATGAACAAAAAGATGGTAGTTGTTCAAAAGCTATTTTCATTGATACAGGGAGAACCCACTTTTTGGAAATAAAAATCAAAAAGTTGATGTTAAAAATATGATTTTTACTATTGGTAACCCACATCAGACCATGAAACAAAAAATTAAATATTTATTTTTAAGATACATTTACTAAGGAAAAAAGTTTGGTTTGTACAGATCCTTTGTTGTATGATTTAATAGGTAACAGTTGTTAATTTTAATTATTAGCTAATTATCTTATTTCTTCTAAGTAAGTTGAGATCAGAGTTTAGTTGTCAAAAAGCATCGTTATCATCGACAAATGATTTGATCGTCTAGATATCTAATGTTTTGAGAGCTTTTAAATATACATGTGGATCCTTAATTAATAATAAAAACCAAATAAAACTATTTTTACATAATAATAAAATAAATTAAGTATATAAATATACAATTTAAAAAACATCTCATTTAACCTTTACGTGAGTAATAAGTGATAAATATACATAGTTCAATATTTGTATTAACATGTCTGTGCATATAGTTTGTGTGCAAGAACGAAACTTAAAATGTGGAAAGCAAATACTTTGTTTACTTGCCGTTGGTGATAATAAATCTTTATTATAAATATATATGCCTTTTTTCTTTGAGGGTCGCCAAAGACTACTTCTTTCCATTTGCTACGATCCTGTCACACATTTCTTGCTTCCTCCACCCTCGTTATTGCTTTCATCGTCAAATCCATATTTTAGTCGACACAATTCCTGAAGAAAAATTAATTATTTGTGTGATCTGTAGATAGCATAATGTTGTATGCGACAGAACTGGAGCAAATCTTCCAATTCAGGTCAATGTTATTTAATGTACATTTATTTGGATACCATCCAAATTGTATAACAAATTGGTAAGCAGACGACAATATACATTATATGGAGAAAAACCGCAAAAGAACAGCTTTATTATTTGTCATTGTATTAATTAAATTCATTATTCATCTTCGTTTCAAAGATCTTATTGTGATATTTGTAACCGTAAATATTGCCAGGTTATTCAGAAGTTCTTTGTTTTCCGGGTGTGATGTGCTCGTGGTGGATTGGTTAGCAGTGGCGCGGTCAGCGGGTTTTTTTTATGGGATAGGAGGGCAAACGAGCAGGCGTGTCACCTGATGTTAAGTGACCAATGCCGCCCATTGACACCTGAAACACATATAGTGTTACAGTTGCGTTGCCAACCTTTAAAGGAGTAGGATAGGAAGGGATGGAGAAGGGGGATGGGCCTCCAGGTACCTCTCTCACCGAACGAAACGCGGCATGAGCCACTTTACGTCGATCTTCTGAGAGGTGGTGGTATTTCACCGGTCGAGCCGGCCCAATCATCCAGCGAACTGCTTGGCTCTACCACTATAAAAACTTTACTTTACTACTTTTTCGTTTATACTTTTATGGTAACTTTATGTGTATAGTTTTGAATTCGATTCGTATTTATGATTTTTTTTCTGTGGCATAGTGAGCAAATAAACATATGAGTCACCTGGTGGTAAGTGACTATTCCCGTCCGTAGAGACTTGCATCACATATAGTGCCACTGTTACATATCCACATTTAAAATGTGATACGTATTAGGCTGTGGAAACTAGCTTATGAGGCCAATTTAAATTAATATTGTAAGAGGTCTTGTTACTACTCCGGTTAATTCGGTTCCTTCATACAGCAAACAACGTGACTCTAGGCTTGAACCTGGAACATTCACAAACAGAAATGTAATATGTAGATCTCAAATCCAATAGCTACCGAGATATCTCTAAAAAAGTGATGCGCTTTTTATAAACATATCAACGAGCTGCCTCCGTATGTCTAATTTTCACGAGAAAACAAACTTTATACTTAAGCCAATACTGTCAGCATTCTGCTGAAAAGTTTTCAGCAAAGTGAGATGTTGACGTACTTTGTCAAAAAACACATACGCTAATACAGACATTGGGGAGACGTAAATTTATGCTGCCTATAGTGATATATATTTGCATAAATAACGAAAAAAAAAACTTATTTATCTATCTTTCTTACAAAATGAAATGTCTCAAAATATTTAGATACCTCTTTACTAATCAAATATAATAGAGCTGAGCTAAAAGTGTTGTAATTTGTTAAACAGGATCCGTGAGGTTCGTGCGGTGTTCCTGCAAGAGAGAACTCGTGTGACCATTCCGCTGATCATTTCACTACTAATACTTTGTTAGTTCCACGACCAAATTTGCTATATATTATTCTAGTGACTTATGTAAAAATATCAATCACATTGTTCTGTTCGCCACATAAATGGAATTGGGGTAAAGTTGTGTTTCACAATTCAATGCAAAATTAATTGAATTGTGATTAAAAAAATGTGACAATGTAACTACTACCAATACTCAAGTTCAAAATTAATGGGTTCATTAGCTCATATAATACATAGACGAAATACTTGATTGGGCTACAATCAAACCGACCGACCTCCAATTTGCTTTAGCGTTTAACAACTCAGACTCTGATTACCAGTTTGTCTTATATTATTGATATGAATTCTGTGATATTAATGTAAATTCTAAGATATCAATAGTCGTAGATTAAATTTTAGTATTACAATCTATACTTACAATAAAATTAGTACCAATGTATACATTGAGATTATGTAGAAACATCTTTATAAAAACAACAGAAGCCAAAATAAAAGATTTCATGTATTTTTTTCCGTTAGTTTTTTTTACATCATATGTAGTGACATAGTATAAAACAAAGTCGCTTTTTCTGTCCCTATGTCCCTTTGTATATTTATCTTTGAAACTACGCAACGGATTTTGATGCGGTTTTTTTTAATAGTTAGAGGGTGTCAACGGGGTGGTTTTGATCTATAATTCATGAATATATAGTGAAAAAAAATGATAATTTTCAAGATTTAAAACTTTAATCGAAAACGCTGCCTGAACCCTAATTGATAAATCAAAACAATGTACTACATTATTATACACCTTTAAAAGGTCTATAAAAAAGTCCGCAAGGGCATATGTCTATGTCTTAGGGATAACCCACAATGACCATTATTATTTTTTTACTTTTTACGAGAAATAATGACTTATTTACGAAGCAATTTTAAACATTACAGCATTAATTTTCATCCAATTAAGTGTCTTAAATAGATTGTGCTTTTAATATAGATTAATATAGCCATTTACAGCATGTAATTTAATCTAATATTTACGAAGATATTACAGTATTAACATAGAGGTACATAGCAGTTGCGTTTGCGCGCCAAAACGCGTGCCGATAAATAGCACAAATTTAACTTTTTAAGATCCAAATATTGCTAATTTATTTCTTTTGATGCGGAACGAAGTTCGCCGGGTCAACTAGTCATTTATATACACCATCGTCATTAAAATGGTAATCAATCATATCCAAGGTATAAAAGAGTACGCGGGTAAGGCTGTAACTCAAGATAAAATAATGAAAAAGATATTTAAATAGCTGTATAAATTTCTAATCCACATGCAGCCTTTCGACTGTAAGAGGCTTCCACGCTATGTATGAAAACGTTCACCAGTCATTACTGCAAGCAACGTTCAATTGAATTCGTTAAAAGCAAATATTCGCAATAATAGTTTCCAGTCTCTTGACATTCATTTCTTGCTGGTTTTAAATTTTTGCATATAGTAATGGGATAAAAAATATTTTTCTTATTTTAAGTGACGTTAACATAAGACGCTATATGACAAAGAGCTTTCTTTAATCAAACTCAAATATATTTTAAGTCGTTGGTAAAATTAAATTACACTTGAAATACGTCAAGTTATTTTTACAACTCAGCTAATTTGGAAGGCAGTATTCCCTGGAGTAAAACGAGCAAGAAACTCCAAGGCTGTTACTTTCAAAATGATTAGTTACCATGTAATATTTATAGAAATTATATTAAAATATTTAAAATATGATAGCACCATTCGAACAAACTGATTCCATAGATTTTTTTTAAGAAAAAAGAACATCTCAAGGTTTCATTGATTTTATTTTTCTTCTCCTATTCATATTATTCAGTAAATATCTGAAGTCTATAAATTTCAAATCATAATCAAACTAAGTGCTTGATTGATTTCATTCTGATTCGGAATTTAGTTTTGTTTACTTTAACAAAACTAAAAACTAGTGAAATCTAGTTGACCCCTATCGAGGGAACATTGAATATTCAATTTACATATTACAAGAGTCGACAGAGTGGACAACTCATTATCCCTCATGTAACTCTCGTAGTTGAAGTTGAGCTGCACTTTCACCCACAGTTAATTGCCTAATCTGCCATTCTGTCAGTTCAGCAAAAACCTCATAATTACTTGTGTGTTGGACAGTTTACGGTTCTGAAACTTTGACCTATTCGGTCTCGTATATTGATTACGCTATTTTTTTAAGAATTACACTAATTTTCTGATAAATTTGCAATTTATATTTGTATATAAAAATAAATATTTTATCATAAAAAAAAAAATAGTGGCAAAGCCAAGTAGTTCCCGGCATGAATGGGCCGGCTCAGCCAGTGAAATACCACGACCTCTCAGAAAATCGACGTAAAGTGGCTCATGCCGTTTCGTTCGGTGAGAGAGGTACCCGGAGGCCCACCTCCCTTCCCCATCCTTTCCCATCATACTCCCTTAAAGGTTGGCAACGCAACTGTAACACTATGTGTTGCAGGTGTCCATGGGCGGCGTTGGTCACTTACCATCAAGTGACACGCAAGCTCGTTTACCTTTCTATCCCAAAATAAAAATTGTCTATACATTCGTCATCATCATCTCGTAATCATCTTTGTGTGCTGGTTCAATCATTTTTTGTTTCGCACAATAAATTTTCTATTCCACACTTTCATATCATTATTTTTTTATTCTGACACTAACGCATTATTGCATTTAATATAATTTTCATATTGACTTTACATTCCAGACATCAAAAACATTAAGTTGGCTAGTTTTCATTAGAACTGTGCAAGCTGTGTGCAACAGTTTTTAGATTTTCTTTCATTCAGAGTATTAAGTTTCACCAAGAGATGAGTTATATGATGGTTAATTTAAAAAAAATTAAAGTTATGTCTGGCGATAATAATCAGTAAATAAATGGCAATATATTAAAACACATAAGTATTTTAATTAATCTAAAGTAGTTAACTAAAAACTCTTGTCGTCATTATTTTCAACAAGTGCTTTCCACGTCGCTACCACGTACCGAGGGTATGATGGTTGAGAGATCTGCCGTGTCTCGTTAAATTTACACATACACTTGACCGTCCAACCTGGCTTGCGTTAATTATGAAAGCTCATTTGTGAGTGTGCCCACACATATTTTGTGTAGTGATACTTGAAATGAAATACGTATGTTTTTATCGTATTAATTATAATGGAAGTGGACTTCAATTAAATCTTAATTTAACAGTGGTAGAGGCACACAGTTCACTGCATGAAAGGGCTGGCATGACCGGCTAAATACCAAGACCTTTCAGTACATCGATGTAAAGTAGCTCATACCGCGTTTCGGTGAGAGGTAAGCGGAAGCTCAAAACCGCTTCTCATCTCACTTCAGACACTTTCCATATCCCATTGTAAGGGCCGCAACTGAAACACTATCTGTGTTCTGGTGTCCTTCCTTGGGCGGCGTTTGTTGCTTGTCATCGGATGACATGCCTGTCCGTTTTGATATGATCATCATCAATTATTAAGTCTCGGTGGTCCAGTGGTCGAGCACACGGCTTCAGATCCAGATCCGGGTTCAAATCCTGACTGTTCGAAATTGTTTTCGGAAAGTTAAGTATGATAAATATCGATGACTGAAAACTTTGTGCCAGGTATGGCAATATGTTCGCCACCTATTCCATTTTCCCAAATGGAATAGTTGGTGTAAACATAACGGCGAGACGAGGCTTAACAGCCGCTGCCTACACCTTCGGGTAACAAAGGCGTGAAGTTATGTTATTTCATCATCAATATCATGGAGACACTGATATTTCGCATATTAAGGACGTGAAGTTAGAGTATTAATTGTAAGATTGTGTTATAATTAACCAATTTCAAAGTTGAGAGGAAAACATAAAGCCAAGTGCGGGGTAGGCAGAGAGAGCACAGCTTCATATGGCACGATTCTTATATGACAATATTTACAAAAAACCTAAACTCGTAATAACTTAGATTTAACATTTTCAGTTATGTAAATGAACATCGTCATAATTATTTGCTTTCCCCGGCAAAATAAACATTTTATTTTAGCTCGTATACCATGTATTTATTTGTAGAAGCCGTGAGCCAGTAAAGCGTAAGGTTCTTTGACAAAATTCTCAACTCGTGTAAAATATTATTTACAGACTGAAAATATTTATATTATTATGCAGTGTTGCTAGGCAGTGGATCCGGATTTAACCAGATTAGCAGAAGGTAAGTATTATACGAAAGGAATAACTGCAGTGTTTATTTTGAGTAATGTTTTTAACAGTAGTAAGGCCATGCAGTTCGCTGCAGGAATGGGCTGGCTATAATTTCCCGCCTCTCAAATCATCGACTAAAGTTACTTATATTCGTGCTTCAATCAATGAGTGTGGAATGAATCTGTTTTGTAGAAGTCTATGGACGACGCTTGTCACGCTAATGACCTGCGTTTACTATACAATACAAATACAATTATATAATACAATACAATAAGGAAAAAAATATAGAGTAATTTGAGATTTTTTTTACAAATTATTATAATTTTAATCGTGATAAAAGATTTATACAATAGCAACCCTATTGTTTTCAAAGTTCCCATATAAAATGTCTTTCATACTACGACACTGTTAAGTTTCATTCAAAAATTTAGTTACTACTCGCTAACTCAACTCAAGGACTGAATAAGGAGCCGATCGAAACAAAGACCTCTTCTGAATAATAATTAATAATCGAACACAAAGGAATCTCTGTGTAACGAAAATTTCTGAATTCTGTTGCTTTCCTACAAGCCATTTAACTGGCTTTTACAAGTTTTTACTTTTTGCCTTAATTATTAATTAAATTTTAATTTGAAATTTCATTAATATCATTCGATAAAAATATTTATATATATTTTTCATGTGCTTTTTTGCCATGACTCCATCAATGGAAAGAAGATGAGTATATCCACTGTGCAAATTTAATAGGGGTCAGAAAAATGGTATTTTTATTAGCTTTTTATTAACTTCACCTGTATGTTTGTATGTTTGTAACCGACTTCTTTTTAGTGTTCATAGTTAACTTCTCGCACCATCTAGTGGCAATCAGCGGAAATTCTACGTTATCAACTTGAAACGAGTTCCTTGTATAAGTCACAGATGGCGCTATTCCTCAAATTCGGTTTTGATATCCGTTGTTAGCACGCTTTAAAATAGTTAAGCAATAGTTTAAAAACTAAGAAACGCGCTTGTTATAGAAAACCGAACTAAAAAATATAAAATAAATAATAGTTTAAAAAAACTAAAAAATACGCTTTTTAAAGAAAACCGAACTAAAAAATAGAAAAATAAAAAAAAAATATTTTATTTTAAAAAAAGCGTGGGGTGCATGGTGTCAATAGTTATAAATATTTTATTGACAGATATGAGTAGAGTATTTATCATTTCGATAATATCTTAAAAAGCACCCCACACTTTTTTTAAAATAAAATATTTTTTTGTTTTCTATTTTTTAGTTCGGTTTTCTATAAAAAGCGTGTTTTTTAGTTTTTTTAAACTATTATTTTTTTATATCAAACCTTGATTTGTAAATATAAACTGTCAAATTAATTAAGGTATTTTCTTTACATTACCTCCCTTCCTCTTTTATTACACTTCGAGAATGTTCTTGCGGTTTTGTTATGTCTCTTAATTCCCTCTTTCAAATTCTAAAGTTATTGTTGATACAAAATCCGTCCAAAAGTTTTTGATTGTATCCCATAAAATCAAATATACTTATATATTAGTGTTAAAAAACATACAAAATCTGTCTAAAATATAGTAAGTTATTAAGATTAACTTAAGACAAACTGCACCGGTAAAAATGTTATAAGTAAAATAATAGCGTTACGTCCATCGCAACCTTCTGAGATATATCAAAAATTCTTCGCGGCGAAATCTACAATATCCTCGTAAAAAGATTAATCATTGAAATAAGCCACGAAAGTTAAGGGAAAATAATAATTCATTTCCATCAAATGGCTGAGTGAGAAGCGTTGTAATAAGCCTAATTATGTTTATATAGCTCCAATATGAATGTCGTATCATTATTATAAATAAAAGTCTCGGTAATGCAGTGGCAAAGCTTCCCGCTTCTGATTCAACAGTCGTGGGTTCAATTTCAGACCAATTATTTCTCGGAATACTTTTCGGAAGGTATGTGTGATCAATATCGATGATTAACAACTTTGAGCCCTGTGTATGGCAATAGGTTCGCCACCTATTGCATTTTGGAAGTAATGTAATGATTTGGCACGTCGAGGCGTTAACAGTCGCTGCACCTTCGGGTAAAAAAGGAGTGACCTTACGTTACTTTCTATTATAATATGCTATAATATACATCTAAGTACATTTTAAGTCGAAGAATGTTTTTTTGTTTCATTTCACCTCATCATCTTCCTGCCCTGTTCCCTTCATTTGGGGTCACGACAATAGCTTTTTAATTTCCACGCTTCCCTATCGTTCACTGCTTCTGTACTAACACCTTTAATAAACATGATTGTCATCTTCAACACCATTCATCCATATTTGCTTAAGTCTACCTCTTGTCTTCTTTTGCTCCATGCTGTTTATCATTCTTCTCGCAAAATGTGTACCATTTCTCGTCATTAAATGCCCATATTACGCTTGGCGAGTTCCTCTTTTCCTCTCAATTATTGGCGCAACTTTCAAGCTTCCTCTTACATACTCCTTTCGCGTTTTATCAATTTTCGTCACTCCACACATCCACTTGAACATTCTTATCTTTTTTTATATTCATCTGTATGTCATCTTATAGGAGCCAATATATCAAAGGCTAGACGCTGGCCCGACCTCAATATATAAACTAATAATAGGGATTTTCGTTTGTGGACATTATTTATTTAACTTGTGCACGTCGGTACTCGACGTTGACACAGAATTTCATATCATATGCTGCGGGTTTTGAACCGACAGCTATAAAAAGGACGAGATTTTTAACTCTCACCAAAGCTTACAGTCACATCCCAGTAAAAGTGCTACAGTCTTTCATAACCAATTGTGTATACACACAGAAACATTATTACCTAGCCAGTAAGTGTAAGCCATCTTTCAGAAATCGATCCAGCTCTAACTAACTAGTTTAATGAAATAAACCAAGTGCTTGTCTATGTGAACATTATGATTTATGACCCTCACCTTGTCTGCTTATCCTACGGTACTAATACATTTCACTTAACATGTCACTCCCAAAGTCAAATTACGAAGTTAAACTAAATAAAAAATAATAAATACATGATACTTGGCAACAATTTCAATTTTTTTAATAAGGCAAGAACAGTATTGTCATAATATATTCATGAAAGACCATCTGAAACTACCGTGGTTGCACATCTACTTTTCAAAAGTTTGAGTTACTTTAACTTGGGTAATGAAGAGTGCGAACGTAGGGTGCGTCACAGCCAAACGACACTAGCACAGCAATGAAAGTTGATAAAAACGCCTGCCAGACTCTACAAATAGTCTGCAGTCTGCCAGTCGGCCACTTACAGGAATTGAGACGACAAGAGCAAGTTTTTCTCATTTCACTGCAACGTCTTATTTGTTCTAGTCTAAATTTAAAAGCAAAAACACTGACAATTTTAGAAAATAGTTGAGAAGTTTGTATTAAAATATTCGACCTGTGAAATACCACGACCTATCAGAAGATCGACATAAAGTGGCTCATGCGGCGTTTCGTTCGGTGAGAGAGGTTCCAGAAGGCCCACCCCCTTCCCCATCCCTTCCTATCCCACTCCTTTAAGACTCGGCAACGCAACTATAACACTTTATGTGTTCCGGGTGTCCAAGGGCGGAATTGGTCGCTTACCGTCAGGTCAGGTGAAGTCCTGCTCGTCTGCCCTTGTATCCCATAAAAAGAAATTGAACAAACAAGAATACCCACGGAATATCAATAATATTAGGTATGATTTACTGTATATGTATTACACTCTTGATGAGAAAAAAATAGTGCCGCGTGTCCAGGCATAAGTACCAGTTAATCAAGAGCATACATTTACAGCTGATAAAGTAAAGTATAGTATAGAAGATTACAATGATCACCTAATGTAATATAATTTGTTATATTATTATTGTAATAGACGTAAATATGTCTTATAAAAAGAAATTGCGTTCAGTTATTGAAATGAACTCAGTAAGTAAATGGGAATTGGTTTAAAATTTATTGAGGGCTTTCGCTAAATGGGAACACAGTAGCCAGCAATTGTTAGCCAGAGCGGAGTCGTTAAACGGGAGCAACATATTGCCATACAATCAAAGTTTCGTCGTAGGCAGACCACGCGCGTTTAATTCAATTTGGAGAACGTCCAGATTCCCGAATTTCCCGACTGTTAAAATGTTAATTGTTGAAATAACCGTAGTAAGGCACTTGGCAACAACTTTGTATACAAATATTCAATTCCAATCATATAATTTTCAATACGAATACACGTGAAACAGAGTATATTTTATTGTATAAAATATAGCAATTATTTGTGGACACTGCGTAATTAAGCAAAGTGATTTTGACAAAAAAAAACCATCGAATATTATGTGTTCTGTGTCTAGACCCTGCAGTCTTTAGATCATAAATAAACAAATAAAATTTAAGTAGCAGTTAGGATAACTTATATTAAGTTATTGCAATAAATTTATTAGGCTTACAGCTACATCTTTAATGAAAAATATATATAGATAAATAAACTACTGTCCTTCAGGCTGTATGTCGTCGTTCATAGAGGGTAGTACAATTTATACCAATATGTAAACCTTCAGAATCACTCTGGCCATAAATTTACCTCCAATTCAATGTGAAATTTTGCTGAATATCACCTCTTGTTGGGAGTGTGCTGAATACATTTTCAGACTACGTGATGTAATTTTATTTTCTTTTAATTAACAATAATGAATTTAGTTTATGTGTTTATTTAGCCTATTTGAAGGTAGGTTTTAATATTGCTTCCAATCAAATAAATTGTTAATTTCATTTTTTGTGGAGAACCCTAATTCATTTATAGTTGGGTCATATTAATAGGCAACATTTGACGTCTATCAGTTTTATCTTTTTAGTCATATGATCTCCTTAAAAACATCGATTAAAGTGAATAAATCGATACAGACTCGAAAAATATGTAAATTTTAAAAATCTCAAGGTTTCTCATTATTATGTTTCCTTTCAATTTTTCAGGATAAGAAATAATTAATTGGTTAGTGCCCAACACAGACCACAACGTGATTATCAAATTTCAATGATATTTCTTCACAACTAATCAATGCATTTGATTCTAATTATCATCTTTCCATTCTTACTTTAAAATCGTGATTTCTAACGGTCAACATTATCTCTGCATTCAAACAGTGATTAAAAATACTTTTGATCTTACAATCAGTGCATAAAGTGAAGAAAAATAATAAAATAAAAGTTAAAAACACGTTATATATAGTTTTGTGAACAGTAAATAGTGAATTTCACTACTAAAATCGAAACGAAATTTACTCCGCCACAGTGAATGAAATGTGATATAAATTACAAGCTAATTAGGTTTAATTAATTAAAAATTTCTTTCTATATCATAGCATATTATAAAGTGTCCACATGGTGTAAGAAGGTTTTCGTTTTATATTATTATCTAACAAATCGTTGTAGTGTTGATATCAGTGAGAATTATATTCTGTTAAACTACCCTCAATTTACATTTAAATAATTAGATAATATTTATTAATTCTCATATAATGGATCCAAATAGCAACATCACTTATCGCAAACAACAGAGAGCAAGTTCACTAACTGACTTATGTAACATTACAAATGATAAAACTATGCTTGATACCACTATGTTGAGTATACCTGATAGTCTACAAGACAACAGCGATACAATAACGAACCTGATGGAACAGAATAAGACACTGACTGTTGAACTTTCTAGTGCACATCAAGAAATTGATATTTTAAACTCTGAAAACTGTAGACTCAAATCTGAACTACAAGAAATGATAAAAAAAATTAACACATATAAGACAATATGTACCTCACCTGATCGAAAACCAAAAACACCAAAACGAAAACATACCACTAAACAGAACACAAACATAGAGAATGTGACCGGTAGAAAAGACAAAGAAACCCAGACGGCCACTGACACTAAACAAACACAAAAAAAAATAAACAAAGATTTGGCAACTACTTCACCAACACAAAGTACACTGCCTACTCATTACAACTCGGTGTTACTGAATTCAAACAATACGAAAATTAAACGTAAAAATAAATTGTGTATACTCAGTAATAACTATTTAAGAGGATCATTATCTGCTATCGAGGAAGTATTCTCAGATTATTTTGATTTTTGTCATTACACAATGCCAAATAGCACTATTAAAGATTTGACAAGTAATATTAGCTATAAATTAAAAGACTATACTTATAATGACTATTGTTTATTATTTATTGGGCAAAAAGATGTCAGTGACGAGGGTAGACATATAAAAACCATAAATGAGATTAAAGAATCTTTACAAAAAGTTACCTACACTAATGTTGTAATTTGTCTGCCTACTTATATAACAGGGTCACTGATTTATAACTTCAAAGTTGAAATGTTTAATAAATTACTATATCTCGATTTGCAAAATAACAAGTACGCATATCTTTTCGATAGTAATCAACACTTAACACTTGACATGTTTTCTAACGCAACTGGAAAACTAACTAAATATGGACTGACAAATATTTATAAACATGTACTAGCAAATATATTAATTGACTATACAGAGTTTGACCAGAACAATATAATTGTCGTATCTAGTAGTAATATTTTGCCTCTAGTTTGTAACTCTAGTAAACCAATTCTTAACCATAGAAATTCATCGGATTTTTTTCGTACACAATAGCACTTATATTTTGCATCAAAATATTGCTGGGCTTATAAATAAATCTGACACATTAGCAATATGCTTAGAAGAACTCAAAAATAGAAACATAAATGTTGACGTAATTTGTGTAACAGAGCACTTCATGTTGGCCGGCAATGAAACCAATCTTGTTATTCCAAACTATTCGCTAGCTGCATGCTTTAGCAGGAATCATAGCAGACGAGGAGGTGTATGTATTTTAGTAAAAAATGGTAACGAGTGGAAAGAGATACACGAAATAAGAAAACGTTCAATTATAGGTGTTTTTGAATGCTGCGCGATAGAACTTATGGCTTGTAACATTGCGATTGTTTGTATATACAGGGTGCCTAAATCTGAAAACTTGAATACTTTTTTTATGATACTAGAAGATATGTTAAAATTGTTGAATAAAAGATCGTTTAGACATATTGTCATTGCGGGCGATTTCAACATTGACATTTTAAAACCAAATAATCTAACTTCGGATTTTGTCAACTTATTATTAAATTACAATATGACCTTAGCCTTGAAAGAACCTACTAGATTAGCCAGTAAAACCTGTATAGATAATTTTGCTCATAATTTTTCAAAACCATGCAAGGCAGAGGTGTTAGAATTCGCTTTGTCCGACCACACTGCACAACTGATCCAACTTCGTTTACAACTTCCGACCGTAAATGTTTGGCATAAAAAAAGTCGAGATTTGTGTATTGAAAATATTGAAAAATTTAAAGCTTGTCTAAAACAGTTTTCATTCTCTGATATGTATAATGAAACTGATCCAAATATAGCCTACAATTACTTTTTTGATAACTTTAAACTATTTTACGATCTTTGTTTTCCTTACAAAATAATAAATATACGTGTTCATAGAAAACCAAAATGGTTATCACGTGGGCTAAAGAATTGTAGTGTTAGAAAAAAACAGCTATTATGGAGTTATAGATTGAATCCAACCATTAAAAATAAAACAACTTACAAATTATATTCAAAGACGTTTAAATTTTTTTTCAAATTTTTATTCAATACATACATATACAATTTCAAATTATAAAATTGACTCAACGTGCACAAAATAATTATAAAATTAAAAACTCCACAAATAAACCCAAAACTACATGGAATATAATAAATAACTTGAGATTGAACATTCCCCGTGATAATATTTCTAGAATTAAAGTAAATAATAACTTAATCTATGAACCCAGGGAAATAGCAAACGCATTTAATAATTATTTTGTTGCTAAAATATGCCCCATACCTGGCAGCGGCAATAATGTAACCTCAAAAATCGTACAAATGAGAAATTCCCTGTTTATGACTGCAAGCATACCAAATGACATAGAGAAAATAATACATGGGCTAAAAAACACAAATAGTGTAGGATTGGATGGCATATCAACTAGAATAATAAAAACAGTGCATTGACTTATTTCTAGACATCTAAGTTACATACTGAATTTATGTATTAGTCGTGGCATATTTCCTGAATCATTGAAAACGACCATCATTAAACCATTATTCAAAAAGGATGATAAAGAATTGATGGATTGTTATAGACCAATTGCACTCTTACCAATTATGTCAAAAATATTTGAAAAATATATTTATAATAAATTATATAGCTACCTGGAATCCAATAAATTATTATGTCCCGAACAAAAAGGATTTAGACAAAATAAAAGTATTGATCAAGCTATTTTCGATTTCTACAAAACAGTTATTACTAATGTAGACTCGAGGATCTCTATTTGTGCCTTATACTGTGATATGACACAGGCTTTTGATTATGTAGATCATAGTATATTATTTCGCAAATTAGAGGCATACGGAATTCGTGGAAATGTATTAAATTTAATAAAAAGTTATCTGACTGGTAGATCACAAGTAACTGAGATAAGTAAAGTAAATATACGCACAAAATATAATGTCTCATACCTTTCGCAATCTCGTAATATAGCGTATGGGGTACCGCAGGGAAGCGTGCTAGGGCCTCTATTATTCATAATTTATATAAATGATTTACCTAAAAGTACGGAACATCCAATGACTTTATTTGCAGATGACAGTACCGTTTCTATTCAATGTAAAGACACCATAGCATATCAGAAAGACATAAATAATTCCCTGTCTTCAATTATAAGCTGGCTAGACAGTAACAATTTAAAAATAAATTTTAATAAAACCCAATTAATTCATTTCTGTCAAAGACCGCAGCTATTTAACAGTCTCAAAATCAGCTACAACAACAATGTTATTCAAGAAGCAGTCTCTGCAAAGTTTTTAGGTGTTATTATGGACAGACAATTGAATTGGAAAGACCACATTTCTTACATATGCAAAAAAGTAAGCAGCACTGCCTATGCCCTGTACAAGATATCGAGAGTAGTTAGCGTTGATGCCGTCATTACTGCCTATTACGGCCTTGCTGCATCAGTACTGCGTTATGGTGTCATATTTTGGGGCAGTTCCACAAATTTTATAGATGCATTTAAAGCCCAGAAACGCTGCATAAGAGCAATGTTTGGCCTGCAATCAACGGACACCTGTAAGCCATATTATAAAAAGCATAAAATTTTAACACTCCCGTCATTGTACATACTAGAAGTAGCTCTATTTGTCCACAAGAATCCCTATCCATTCCAGCGCAAGTCAGATGTCATAAAAAGAAATAGACGTGATGATACCAAACTATGTTTGCACAGTGCGAAAACAACTCTGATGACCAAAAGCCTGTTGTGTATGGCGCCAAGAATTTATAATAGAATTCCGCAGGAAATAAAACTATACAACGTAGTAAAATTCAAAAATGTTGTGAAAACTATATTAACAGAAAAATGTTATTATTGTTTAGATGATTTTTTTAATGACAAACTTTTGTAACTAATTTTCTCAATTGTGAAGCCGTGAATAATAATTATTTTTGACTGAATGTTATCTGCTGACATTTTTAATATTTTTGACATTTTATAAATTTAAAATTAATGATTATTTTGCTAGACATTTTTTTTTTGTATACTTTTTTTAAAACATTCACACGCCTACTTTGGCAAATTTTGGAGAAACCTGAAAATAAATTGTCACAATATTGTAAATACCCAAAATTTTGTGAATAAATAAATAAAAAAAAAAAAAAAAAAAAAAAAAAAGAATAAGGTGACGCAACATGGTAACGACGTTGAATTTGTAAAATCAGAAATTATGTATTATGGTTAGAATGGTTTTAAGTGAAAACAAATCGTTATCACAAATTTATTGTATCGATTATTAAAATTGTATATTAAATATGTAATCGTAATTGAAAAAGAAATAAAACGCGTAATGCAAATTGTGCAGGTCTAGCAAATTTAATACTCGCCGTTACTAGCCATATAGTGGCATACTAAGGGTCATTTCTTTTCTAAAATTCTTCATGTCTTGAATAGTGAATAAAATTGGTTACGATAAAGAATATTATCCCCATTGTATGGAAACATTTTATCGGTCAATATCTATCATGCAGACATAAAATATATACAAATAAGTAAGAACCTATATGTATATTGAAGATCCTGTATGTACTCGTACCTTTAAGTATCCGAAAACTTTATGCCCGGTATCGCAATAGGTTCGCCACCTATTCCATTTGGGACGTAAATATAACGGCGAGACGAGGCTTAACAGCCGCTGCCTGCACCTTCGTGTAACAAATGCGTGAAGTTATGTTATGTTAAGTACATATTATATATGTTGTAGAAAGGAACATAAACTGAGGGTTATACGCGAAATCTTGTTTACTAGTTGTTTACACACGAATTACTTGGTTTAAGCCATTGACTTAACCAAGAATCTGTTAACTTCCTAACTAACACAACATTGAATGAAATAGTTTGTAGGTAACTTTACTTCGTTAAGGCAATGCGAGTTAAATATAAGTTCAATTTAGACCACTCTGCTTGTTGTTGAACAAATTAGATTTTTTTTATACACAACAAATATCAAATATCAGTCTCGGTGGTCCAGTGGTTGAGCCTTCTGATCCAGAGGTCCAGGTTCGAATCTTGACACTGGCTCACACCAATGACTTTTCAAATTTGTTTTCGAGAGTTATGTGTGATAAATATCGATGACTGAAAATTTTGTGCCCGGTATGGCAATAGGTTCACCACCAGGTACCATTTGGGACGAAACATAACGGCGAGACGAGGCTTAACAACCGCTGCCTAAACCTTCGCGTAACAAAGGCGTGAAATTATGTATGTAAATATCTATTATGATTTAGCACCATACATCTGAATCAAAACTCTAGGGTTCGAATACGTGTTGCACACTAATGAGTCTTCGCGAATCTTTACTGCATATTTACTGTTTACACTTTAGAATTAAATAGATGCAAGTAGAGAGTAGAATGTATTGCCACCTATACCATTCAACCAGAGAATTCGTTAAGTTTTTATACTGCCTATACTGTGCAGTATTAAGAGCGTAAAGGTACATTAAAATAAGCCAGGCAAAAAAGAGTTTCATTTTGAAATATGTACCTAACATTAAGCTTAGCGTAGGAAAGTCTCTGCTACAAAAATGAGTCTAAAATGTGACTACAGCTTTGCTTGCATTTTAAAATATTTCAAGCATGCAAAATATAAATGATACCCCATTTACATGAGTACACAATGACAAAAACACCGTGTTTACTTTGTCTACTTTGTCTACGTAACAAGTCAAAGCTGCTTACAAATATTTCTGATACGATCAAACCTGACATAATGTTTCGATTATAGTCAACGGGACGATTTTCTTTAAATAATGTTATAAGATAACTAAATTTTATTGAATCTGTCTGTCTATTTTGTTCTTTAAATTGCTATTTTACCCGAAGGTATAGGCAGCGGCTGTTAAGCTCCGACTCGTCGAATCGTTACGTCCCACAACGATATAGATGGTGGAACCTATTGCCATAGACTGAGGACCAATTTGTCAGTCATCTATATTGATCACACGATCGATCGCACTACCTCTGACTCAGAAGCGGGGATCTCGACCTCCGGATAATTGAGACTGTAACTATACCAACTGTAAATATAACAACTGTAGCTATAACCATATTGGTTTATTCTTGATTCTTGACCGGCGAAATACCACGATCTCTCAGAAGACCGACGTAAAGTGGCTCATGCCGCGTTTCGTTCGGTGAGAGAGGTACCCGGAGGCCCACCCCCCTTCCCCGTCCTTTCCTATCCCCTATCCCTTAAAGGTTGCCAACGCAACAGTAACACTATATGTGTTCCTGGTGTCTATGGACGCGTTGGTTGCTTACCATCAGGTGACACGCCTGCTCGTTTGCCCTCCTATCCCATAAAAAAAAATATATATATACGAAAGTGGTGTCCACGGTATAATAGCGTAATAGCATTGGAACTCTGCTTTGAGGTCCCCTTTGCAAATCATGTGTATCTATGATTATTGGTGCACCGGGCACTATAAGGAACAGATGATATCTTTAAAACTCACCTCTTGTGATGAACACTAGCACTTATGTTGTAATTGTAATAAATTTTAAAATTGAGTTCCGTCCATGTATTGTACCACTACGGGCTAAGTATTGGTCCTTCGAGCCGAATATTAGTGAGCTAGTGAAGTCCTGATATATATTTTATGGTATTATAAATTTAATTAGGTGACACAATCAAATATTGCCTTTGTATTTCAAAGGCAATTGTATTTGATAGTAAATATTTATACACTAGTTCAGTGAAATTAATATTCTGTAGCAGCTATGAAGTATTAGGTTAGGGTTGTATTAAATACATATCATGAGAGTTACGGATTTCTCTCATGATATGTATTTAATACAATTCTACATTCCCAATAAGCCTGTATGTTAATTTAATATCATAGTTCTTAATTAATTATGATGCTTGGTGAATAAAACGCTCATACTAAATGATTAATAATTTAAAGAAAAAAACTTTTTTAAAGAAGCTTTTATTTAAACGCTCTAAAAAGAATAAAATAATTTTAACCTTATACATATTAACTATCAACTTATAACCTTATTATATACAATTTATGTGATAATAAAAGCTTGTCGCTATGTTTATTTACCTATCAGTGGCTTTCCATAACCATCTAGAAATATTTTTTTAGATTTAATGATTACTGTGACGGATCGCATTATCCAAATATAATTTTTTGGTTTATAACATATATATGGACACCCGAACACATATAGTGGTACAGTTCCGTTGCCGGCCCTTTCCATGGGAAATGGAAGGGGTCGGAATTGGGATGGGAAGAGGAGGGGGGAAGCGTTGGGTTGAACATAGCGACAAGCTTTTATTATCACATAAATTGTATATAATAAGGTTATAAGTTGATAGTTAATATGTATAAGGTTAAAATTATTTTATTCTTTTTAGAGCGTTTAAATAAAAGCTTCTTTAAAAAAGTTTTTTTCTTTAAATTATTTTCAAGTTTTTAGTTATCGATGGGTAAGTTTCTCAGTCTCTTCATCTCATTCAAAGCATCATTGTTACAAGGTCATTTGCCAGTTAATTTCGAACAGTCCAACTCTTCAATGAGGAGACCTCCTAAAGTCTTTTCTCTACTTAGGCCGCGTATGCTTGACCAGCAGCAAAGAGTTTCGAGCCTAAGTAAACAAATTTTTTTGTTACTTATTTGTTGATTTTGCAACTTAATTTTGTTATGTGGGACTGTTGTTTAATAACAAAATATGTTTAACTACTTGTGATGTGTAACGCCATCTGTTATTTTAATCAGTACTTTATACTTGCTGACCTGAGTGTAACATAGGAGTGAGTTGTAATAAAAGTTATAGTTCGTTCCCATCATCCACTATGTTTAATTCTAATAATACCTATAACACCATTAAAATCCGTTAGTGTAGCAATCATGTTAAAGTTATTAAATCCTGTCCAATTTACGTCGGTATCCTGAAAGGGCATGGCATTACACCGGTCGAACCGGCCCATTCATGCAGCAGATTGCGTGGCTGACCACAATTAAAACACTGTTAACTATTAAAACATAGGTCAACGGAAAGCCGTCGACTGTGATGGACTACCGCCTCAGCCGTAAAGTGGTCGTAAGGTTCTCAATGTTAGCACTAACTGGACGCGCCGCTTAACCCTGTATCTTGACATGGTAATTTGGCATCAGTGACTGAATAGTAAACAACAGATTGACTGACACTGCCCAAACAAGCAGGCCACTAGTATCTAGCCGCTCATATTGAAAACCCTATGATATATATAATATTTATACACAATCTAATTTGTTTATAACATTAATTAATAACATAACATAGCTCGACTCCTTTTTCTACCCGAAGGTGTAGGCAGCATCTATTAAGCCTCGACTCGCCGCTATGTTTACGTCTCACGATCTATAAGGGAGTAGGATATAGGATATGGGAGTAGGAAGGGATGGGGAAGGGGAGTAGGTCTCCGGGTACCTCTCTCACCCAAAGAAACAAGGCGTGAGCTGGTTGTGGTATTTCACCGGTCGAGCCAGCCCATTCATACAGTGAATTGCTGGGCTCTACCACTGTTGCCATACAGCGAGCACAAAGTGGTCAGTCAAAAATATTTATTACACATGACTTTCGAGAGAAATTTCGAAAGAATTGGTGTGAGGCCAAATTCGAACCCAAGACTTCCTGATTCAGAAGCGGGCTAGTTTACTGAACCACCGAGACATAGTTTTTGAAGTTCTCATATAACTCTTTAATGAAAGGGCCATTTGATACGCATATAGTAGAAACGCAAATATTTATTCCACTATATTGGATTTAGAATGACGTCACATTATTTTTCGAGCTACTATTAACAAGCCCTTTCATTTGATACCCATATTGTAGAAATGCATTAAAAAAAACTGTTCCTCTATCTTGGATTATCCGCCATATTGGATTTAGAATGACGTCACATTATTTTTTTAGTTTTCCCAATGAGCCCTTTCATTTGATACCCATATTGTACGAAAGCTTAAAATATATATTCCTTCATCTTGGATATTCCACCATATTGGATTTAGAATGACGTCATATTATATTTTGAGTTACACTCAACAAACCCTTTCATTTGATACCCATATTGCAGAAATGCATTAAAAATATCCATTCCGCCATCTTGGGGCATCCGCCATATTGGATATAGAATAATGTCATACATTATATCATGCATTGTCATCCAAAGTAAACGTGTATACAAAATTTCAGCTCAATCGGTTGAAGGTATCTACTTCAAAATTGAGTTACAAGATTCCACCGAACATACATACTTACATACATACATACATACATACAGTGCAAGGTAAATAAAAGCTTATAAAAACACGCTCTACTTATTAGAATATTCAGACCATTCTACTGAAGGTTAATATAGCTATGAAAACGTAAATTAAGAATCTATACATACTTTACCTAATTTATGGTGGTTTGAATATGTAGAAAGAATGGGTGATGCAAGATTGACTAAGCAGATATACAATGCAAAAGCGGAATGATTAGGAGTAGAGGACAACCACGACACACTTTTCATGACTAAATTCATCTTAAAAACCGACGAGCGTGTATAACAGTTAACATAACTTCACGTCTTTTGTTACCCGAAGGTGTAGGCAGCAGCTGTTAAGCATCATCTTGCCGTTATGCTTACATCCCAAATGGAATAGGTGGCGAACCTACTGAAGCGTGTATGACAAGAGTTATAGAAATCAAAGAAGCGAGAGACGTGTGCATGATTCGTGCCTTATGGACTTGGCGTGAAGTTATGAATGTATACCTACCCACTGTAAAATAGTCATGTCTGTACATTTCAGATTTAGGAGAAATTTTTTAAACAATGATAAACATCAGATTTTACTTTTTTTTTTGTTCTATGCGTCTGTATGTTTGAACTTGCATCAGCATGTTCATACTGCAAACGACTGCATAGTTTTTAAATGATTTCTATGGTTCTATAGTTGAACTAGTCTTTCGTATTATAATTTATATGACTTACATAAAAGAAAATCCTCGATTTTTTATCAAAATGTAAATTCATTTACCTCGAATTCTCTCGCTGTTTCAGTAAGATAAATATATACAACAAATCAAAACAATCTGAATCATTATTGCTTGCATTTTGCATTGCATTATTTACATATTATTAACATTTTATTAAACTTAAATAACATATTATTAACAAGTGCGCTTGGGGAGAGTATCTTCAAGAAATAAGAAAATACAGACGCAATCGCCACGAGCGACCCAGTTCCGAGTGTAGCAGCTTTCATGAGAAGAACCGTACGAGAAATCATTTGCCAAAATTCATTTAATATTTCATTACAAGCGCGATGTCACTGTGACATAATATATGTTATGAGCCTTGAATTTCATAAAATAATTTTAAATAGCTCGTACGTCGATATTAAATATTAAATAATATATTAATATTATTCCTTGAGACATGTTTTGATGTTTCCTTAAACTCACTATCCTTTAAGATTAATGAGCATGAGTGCTTTCATAATTACTTTAACATCAATTACAAATTATGAAATATGAGCTTCGAGCATGGAAGCTTTACGTTCAATTAAATTTGAAATTTTATAGGAATCATTATATTAATTACCGAGATATTACAAAAATGATAAGTTTCACACCATTCATAATGAACACTGATTTACTAAAGTATTCACTAGTTTCGTTTAGTTTAAATTCATATCTTGAATTTAATTCAGTAAGCGCCATCTAGTTTTTAAAGTAAGCAACTAATGCTAATCATTTGCAAACAGAGAACTTCACGGAAATCCAACCCGCCGATTTCTATTCATAAGTCAATGGGCACTTTATGACCAATGCACTTCCAACTTATATTAAACTTTATAAAATATTAAACGAATTCAACAAAAACTTATTGTTTAATTGAATTAATGTTCATTTGATAATTAAACGGGAATGTAAAATTTACCCTTTTTTAGAAGCATCATTTTTTCATTCGAACAAGTGACTCGTTCATTCAATATAAATTGAAGTTTTTTTATCCATTCCGTTAGCCACTTGAAAGTCAGTAATGTGATCAATCGGTGAAGCCACATTTTTCTTCAACCCTCCAACTGCTGACGACGAAAGATAAACTTCATCTTCATTGTCAATTTCATAGAAACTAAAAAGTATTATATTCCTATTGGATCAATGTAAGGAAGAAATTAAATAATATTACCCTTTTTAATCGAGGTCTTAAAAGTCTTTCTTACAATAAATCCTTTGTTCTTCAATGATTAATACTTAGGTTTAATTTTTTTAACTGCTATTTAAACTATCGAAATTATTACGTCACCACAATGGTTAAACATGATTCGCTATCAATTATATGTATTTGTAACCAGAAATTAAGGCCAGCCGATGTTACTATAAAACGATTTTATCATTTTTTGCCTTTTTTACATAAAAGATCAAACAGAAACAGGTTATATGAAAAAGTACTTACAATAATAAAAAATATATTGATGGACCTCGTCGACCATTGGTAAAACCGATGGTAAAATGCAAATATTCTTGATAAGCATGAACGTATGGCGTCTGGGTACTTTTTTTGTATTATAAGTATGTATTACCTAAAAAGCGAATGTGAGTGGCAGGGTCGGGATCGGAAGACCAAGACGGAGCTACCACGACCAAATAAATGGTCTGTTTAAAAAAGGCAAAATGCGTAGCACCCGAAACCAACGCGAATACATGACGAGATGTATGACTGTGGATGAGGCAAAAGATGTGTGTCAGGATCGTAGCTTGTGGAAAGCCAAAGTCTCTGCCTACCCCCATGGGGTACAGGCGTGAGCTTATGTATGCATGTATTACCTAAAAAAGTATACATGTGCCTATTAATACCGGTACATAGCCTTCTACATCTAGTATCCGTCCATATTTTCATTATTATATTAAATTCGCAAATAAACTAAATTAAAATAAAATAAAATTTATTTGCTCAAAATGCATGTTGAATTACAAACAGATGATGAAAAATTAAAATATCCCATATACATTTTGCAACATTATAAAATAATAACAAAGAATAAAATAGTACAATTCGTCAAATTAAAAATCAAAATTTATTTATTTCAGTGCCACTAAGGTATTCCGTCACACTATAATATGCCTTTGAAATCAGAAATGATTTTACAGTTGTCTTGAATGCAACAAGATTTAGCTCCTTCAAACATTTAGGCAATTTATTAAAAATAATAGGAGCCATACAAAATATACTTTTGCTCATTAAGGCAGTATGTGAATTGTGCATATATATTAGGCAGTATAAAATTGCTATAATCACACTCTTGGCGATAAATAGCTTAACTATGAATAAGTTATTAACTTATCTATATCGGGAAAACATTGAAGGTATAAAATTGATGGGCGGGTAATGAAATTTGAAAGAGAGAACGGATCTTTTGTGTCGTGCTGAAATTTTATTACGTTGAACGTTTATTACGTAGATGAAAAGTTATTTTAATCCAAATCTCATTAATATTGTATCTCCTGATATTTACGATAATGATAGACGATTAAATAAATATCATCAGGTGATAAGCAACGGTTAAATGGTTAATTTATTATATACATGCTGATGTTTTTAATGACTGAGATATTCCAACATGTGATATTATAGAAGTAGGTTATATATGCTAAAAATTGTAAAACTATAATTATTTATTTACGACTGATTTAATTAATGTAACCTAATAAATTGAATTCAATCCCAGATGGAGGTAATGTCAGGAGCCTCAAAAATCTACGAGTATGTACCGCATGAGTTATGAAAGCCAAAGAATTGTGTTAGAAGTGAGGTGTGTAAAAATTGTGCTTCATGGCATTCTGTTCTCTCTGCCTACCTTGCAGAGTACTTGGCATAAAGTTACGTATGTTACCGCAAATTTATTGTGTAAAAAATGGTATCTCTTTCCAGACTAACAAGAAAATTGTTTTCTGTAATACTTTATTGTTATAATTAATTGTGAAATATTTATGAATGATATGACGTCTGACGTGACAATTCAAACCAACGTAGGATAAGAGATATTTGTAATATATTGTATTATATTATTGAGTATTTGATTATATTATTTGTGTGAAACCAAAAAAAAAAAATTCTTCGTAAAGTACAGGTAAATTAGCTATATGAAAACAAAAAATCTACTATAATTAATCAATTAAATTAAATACTAAGTTTTGTAACTTAATTTGGAAAATCTCTTTAGCTACTTCGCTACTTTCCATAATTCTGTATTTTGGATTCTCTATACTTTATATGCGTATACTTAACAATGGTTATGCCCGTTTTTTTGGTACGTATATTTGACTTCATACTAAGATTGAAATGATATGAATAAATGATAATGAAATGGATCTAAGAAAAAACGAATTATTACACTATTTTGAACGCAATTCTGGCTGTTTTGTTGGGTGGCTGGTAACAGGCTAGATTATGGGACCAATATACCACTATCAAGCAATCGCTAAAGCTTCAGCTTATAATGATATGTGCACACAGTACAGATAAATATCCCTCTGACGTCCCACAGAATGTGAAACTGTGAATTTATTTCTAAACGGTGATTTTAGAACTTAATTTTTTATTTTTTTTAAATATTTTTAAAACGCTTCACTTGATATTTTTTTTATGGGATAGGAGGGCAAACGAGCAAGCATGACACCTGATGGTAAGCAACCTGCGCCGCCCATGGACACCAGCAACACATACAATGTTACTGATGTGTTGCCGACCTTTAAGGGAATAGGATAGGAAAGGGTGGGGAAGGGGGGTGGGCTCCGGGTACCTCTCTCACCGAACGAAACGCGGCATGAGCCACTTTAGGTCGATCTTCTGAGAGGTCGTGGTATTTCACCGGTCGAGCCGGCCCATTCATGCAGCGAACTGCTTGGCTCTACCGCTATGATATGACAAATTGTTTTTTTTTGTTTTAGCCAGGTAGTCGTGGTAATGACGCATAGTGTACACCTTCCGCTGTCTCCGCACTGCATGTCCCTGGTTAGCAAGGATTGAGTAAACGCCGGTCAGCACATTCAGTGTGTTATAGATATGTAACAGTCTCTATTGTGGTTAACTTCAGGAATGTCACCCGTTTTTAATAATACGGTAATAATAAAAATATTCCAACATATTGGTGAATGTTTGTAAAAAATAAACGTAAAATTTTATTTAAAAATAAATATGTAAGTGTAGTCGAACTAACAAACAAACTAAGCTTCTTTACTTTCTATAACTGTCCAAAAAATATTTTAATCAGTCTCAGATTGAATACCAAAACTTTCAAAAACAGACTGAGGTCACGTTCCACTTTAAGTTCTGGTTTCATTTGAAAACTGATAAATCACAAACAACTTAATACTGTATAATTACTAAATTAAATGGCTTGAGGAAATTAACCCAAATATTTCGAAAATAAATTAAACTCGCGACGTTGTTATCGAATCACAATTGTAACGTTAAACTTCTAATCTGTAGGCTCAACAAGAAGTTGGAAGTGGTTGCAGAAAGTACCGATAAATCATTAAATACGAGCGCCTTATTGACAGCCAACGTTACATTTAGGGGAACTCTTGAAATCAATTTCCTTGCGGAGATCAAAGATAAATCAGATACGATATTGGCCGACAGGCGGATTTCGAAGAAAACTGTTTTCGAAGTCGTCGTTCACTTGCCTCCAAAAATAAACATACTCTCCATTGAAGACCATGGACGACTTGAAAATTTGATTTCAAATTCAGACGACACAATACATGCACCGTTTGTTTCAATAGGTATTTTTGAATCGAGAATTATTGGGTTCCAAACTTGACTCATAACAAAAATTTTTACGCAAGTTATGTTTGACAGTGATGACTGGAAATATTATTATATAACATAAGGAACCATACAAAATACGTGGACGCCTAATTGACGCAAGAACATCGGACATAATTTTAAATAAGAAAAAGTATCTTGTTACAGATTAAGTGCTTGTTAAAAAAATTTTGTGTTTCCTTCTCTCTCTCTGTCTCTCACTCTCTCTCACTCTCTCTGCCTCTCTCTCTCTCAGTCTCTCACTCTCCCTCTCTCTCTCCCTCTCTTTCTCTCTCTCTCTCTTTCCCTCCCATTTCTCGTTCTATATAATCTCTATATGTCAAAGACAATAACATAGTTGAGACGATTATTACATGACTTAAGTATGCTATAAAACCGGTTTTGTTGTTAGGTGCCTCATGTTAAATATTTTTGACATACACGTTTTATGTTTATTTTCATGTGAATGTAGCCAATGAAACTTTGCGGCTCTAGTTCTTTGATACCGTTATTACAGAAATTGCAAACTGTACAACTTGGCAACGTATTAGATAAAAACCCCTTGTCCAAAAATAGAAATATCATAACGATTTCTGGAATGCGAGTTAAATTTTACCACCAATAGTCTACTAATTTGGAATTATTCCAAACTCTGCGGACAAATAGATTAAACAAGGTTTAAATAAGCTTAAAGTGGGAATAAAGTATTAAAGGAGGTTTATGGACCTCACTTAGTTTGAATGATGGCCGAGGTTGAACCGGTCACACATTAATTTCCTTTATGAATTGCCTCAATTTGGACCCCTTCTGCCAGTACTAGACGTGACGGAAGAAATGCTGATGATTATTACTATAGACAACCTACGCAAACAGAATGTCTGACGATGGTAGCTTCACACTCGGGTGGCTCCAAAGCTCAAGGCAGCGGCAACAATTCCTCGTCACATTGATTTTCTAATCATCAAGCATAATTTTGCTAGTCAGCGATATTTATCAGACACTATATTTTGGAATGTCTAAGAGTAATGTAGAGCCACACAGTTCGCTGTATTAATGGGTCGGCTCGACCGGTGAAATACCACGAACTCTCAGAATAACGAAATAAATTGGCACAATTCGTGTTTCTATCGGACAGAGTGGCCTACCCATTTCCTCTCTCTTCCATTCCACTCCCGTAAAGGTCTGCAATGCAACTATAATACTATATATGTTGATTACTATATGCTGTTTTACCACCTACCTCATAACAAAAAATAACATATAACATAACTTCAGGCCTTTTGTTACCCGAAGGTGCAGGCAGTGGCTGTTAAGCCTCGTCTCGCCGTTATGTTTACGTCCCAAATGGAATAGGTGGCGAACCTATTGCCATACCGGGCACAGAGTTTTAGTCATCGATATTTATCACACATAACTTCCGAAAACATTTTCGAAAAGTCATTGGTGTGAGCCAGTATCAGGAATCAAACCCGGACCTCTAGATCAGAAGCCGTGTGCTCGACCACTGCGCCACCGAGACCTAACAAAAACTATATCCTTCAAATTATATTTTGAGTAGAAACTAGATCAGCACCCTCAAACAAACATACACATATATAAAAAACTCAGTCCATATAAGCGTTTATTAACTTCAAATAAACTAGCAGTCAGTTCAAAATGCATTCAAAGTGCTAACTAAAGGTGATATTCAGCAAAATTTCACATTGAATTGGAGGTAAATTTATGGCTAGAGTGCCTGTGAAGGTTTACATATTTGATATTAACTTGAACTATGCTCTACGAACGCGACATAAAGCCTGCAGGACAACGGGATTATTTATAACTTTAATAAATGTTTGGGATGAAAGTTAAGAAAATTGACTCATAATTAAAAATATGGATAGATTGAGTTGAGAGTTGGCAATAGGTTCGCCACCTATTCTATTTGGGACGTAAACATAATGGCGAGTCGAGGCTTAACAGCCACTGCCTACACATTCGGGTAGAAAAAGGCGTGAAGTTATGTTACGTTATTTTAATTAGAGTTATTTTAATTACAATACAAATCGGGTTTCGGTATTATTTCAAAGTATTAGTAATTTGAAATAATATTATGTGTCAAAAAATATATACATAGATAGATTTTACGTTCAATATCTTTGGCTTGTATCTGTAAAAATACGTTCATATTCACCTTTACCGGGACCCAATTTCAGTCTTGAATGAGATTTTCTTTCTAACATAGAAACTCAATTATCCTGTGCCGATATTACTTTAACTTGTTCTAGGAGACAATAAGATTAGCGTAAGCTTGAGAAACCTGTTACCCACGATACCGTGGGTAACAGGTTTCTCAGTCAGTCAGTAAGAGAAAAACTATACAGTTTTTCTCTTACTAACTGACCATAAACTTGTGGAGTAAAACTTGCTTTGATCTTTATTTAAATTGCTGATCTGCTCTACATTAAAAAAGGTTAAATACAAAAATTATAATTACTTCTCTATTTCAAAGCGTGCATTTAGCTCAATATTGTGGCAACATTTAAAAAATCCACAGGAGTATTGGGGTTTTTTTTTGGATTTTCATAACGCTGAATATCTCTATTGGTATTAAGTGTATTAATGAAACCACTTATGTGCTGAAGAATTTTACATACAGGTAATTTAAAAAAGCACAAGTAGTGTGAGCCTCATTTCCACTTATTTCCTCCAATCAGTGTTGTAGGATAAGCTTCTGAAAATGTAAAATGAATTATCTAAATACGATCTTGTTGAAAATATTCACGCCTACACGCTCCACTTGTTCAAATGGGTTGGACTCTGTTGACGGTATTGGAAAACGAGAGCTTTGTTAAATAATCAAAGTGAATTCGTTTTTCCCAGTGCATGAAATGCATTGGATTTCAATTTTAGGCACAACACACGAGTACGTCTAACTATCTGTGGAACTGTCCAATTTGAGGTTGTTTTAATACTCTTTCTGGTAAACAGTTATTAAAATGATATAATGAATAGGAGTGTGAATTTTTGATATTAGCTTATGGACTAAAATACGAGTTAAATCGTATGTATAAAGTTGAGATGATTAAAAATAAAATTGAAAGCGATGAACCGACCTTCGACCATAATTTATTTAGGTACTAAGTTTGAACATTATTGAGTTTCTATGGTCAAAGACTTATACTTAAATAATTACAGATACAATACCAAAGATATATAATACATTTCAAACAGATTATATTGGATTTCTTCTAAATAGAATTCCAAATGAACACAATAACATTAGAATATAATGTCTATATGGTCCAGTGTTTGAGTTCCTGCTTCGGATTCAGAGTTCGTGGGATCAATTCCAGGCTAACACCAATGATTTCTCGGAATCCTTTTCATTTGTTATAGATATTGATCACTAATAACTTTGTGCCCGGTTAAGTCCCGACCCCTATTCCTTTGGATAATAAAGATTCGTCAAGTATTCTGAGTCTATATATACCTTTGAGTAGACAAAGGCGTAAATTTATAATATAGTTATTTATAATATAGTTATAATTTTTTATGAGAGTATAAATACACCACAGAAATAGATCAAGATCACAGAAATAGATCAAGATAGAACGGCCGCGATGTCATATTTCCATACATTTCGAGCGTGTCACTTTTTTGAAAAACCACGCCCACAGCGTGACGTCATTTTCATTGTGAGCGGGGCGAATAGTTAGGAGACACACTCATTAGATTATCGATGTTAATATCTGCAACGTGTGTTAAATTTATTATTTTTATATCGTACCAACTTTATTGATTTTGTGTAACGATAATCATAGAAAGTAAAACATGTTAAATACTTTAATCCGACAATTAATACCTAAAACATATTTTTCCAACAGCATATAAAATTTAATTATAAATATTTTACTGTCCTTGAAACTATACATATTTATTAAATATTTGCCTTTTTGTAAGGGTTGACCTCACAGTCCTGGTTAAATAACGAAGCCGAACATCGACATATACCTCGGTTACTGCCCGTTTGAGAAGAACGAGATGATTTTCCATCGGCGATTGGTCAAATTGGTGAAAACTTATACTGTCAAATAAACTGCTGCCAATGTAATTACGAAGCACTTTGGTTGAAATTTGTGGTGTTAGAATAAAGTAGGGACAAAGCAAGACATGAGCTGATATTCGAATTATTATTGAATTAATTTATCGATAAGTCCTAAGACTCAACGATACATGGAGTGCCCATCTCTAACATTCGAAGACCAATCACAGCGATTAACAGACACAGCGATCAACTGGCACGTGTATTGTGTATTTCGTTCGATTCGACGTACATTACGCGTATAATATAATTATGCGCGCAATGTTTTTGTATACGAGCGTTGAATGCGGACAGCAATGGATATTTTTTATAACGAAATAATATACAACTTGTGATCGTAATTATTGAACATAGTAAAAGTAAAACAATAATTTATAATCTCAAAAAAATACTTTCTACTGATTTTCTATACTTACTGATCATACGAAATATTTCCTTTTTTTATATTTGCTTCACTACTTTTGTTTTTACAATTTGCCACAGCACAATAAGGCATATATGTGACGTTTTATCTATTTTTTTACGTCCTGAACGCAGGGCAGGAACGCTCGTTGCGTACTGAGAGCGAGTTTCGAAAAGCATGCAATATAGTGCATGGTTTTGGCACGCTTGCCACGCCTATTCGCCGTTCTATCTTGATCTATTTCTGTGTTCAAGATAGAACGGCTGCGATATCATATTTCCATACATTTCGAGCGTGTCACTTTTTTGAAAAACCACGCCCAGAGTGTGATCATTTTCATTGTGAGCAGGGCGAATAGTTAGGAGACACACTCATTAGATTATCGATGTTAATATCTGCAACGTGTGTTAAATTCATTATTTTTATATTGTACCAACTTTATTGATTTTGTGTAACGATAATCATAGAAAGTAAGACATGTTAAATACTTTAATCCGACATATTAATACCTAAAATATATTTTTCCAACAGCATATAAAATTTAATTATAAATATTTTACTGTCCTTGAAACTATACATATTTATTAAATATTTGCCTTTTTGTAAGGGTTGGCCCCACAGTCCTGGTTAAATAACGAAGCCGAACGTCGACATATACCTCGGTTACTGCCCGTTTGAGAAGAACGAGATCATTTTCCATCGGCGATTGGTCAAATTGGTGAAAACTTATACTGTCAAATAAACTGCTGCCAATGTAATTACGAAGCACTTTGGTTGAAATTTGTGGTGTTAGAATAAAGTATGGACAAAGCAAGACATGAGCTGCTACTCGAATTTTTATTGAATTAATTTATCGATAAGTCCTAAGACTCAACGATACATGGAGTGCCCATCTCTAACATTCGAAGACCAATCACAGCGATTAACAGACACAGCGATCAACTGGCGGTTGTATTGTGTATTTCGTTCGATTCAACGTACATTACGCGTATAATTTATGCGCGCAATGTTTTTGTATACGAGCGTTGAATGCGGACAGTAATGGATATTTATCATAATTAAAAAATATACAACTTGTGATCGTAATTATTGAACATAGTAAGAGTAAAACAATAATTTATAATCTCAAAAAAATACTTTCTACTGATTTTCTATACTTACTGATCATACGAAATATTTCCTTTTTTCATATTTGCTTCACTACTTTTGTTTTTACAATTTGCCACAGCACAATAAGGCATATATGTGACGTTTTATCTATTTTTCTACGTCCTGAACGCAGGGCAGGAACGCTCGTTGCGTAATGAGAGCGAGTTTCGAAAAGCATGCAATATAGTGCATGGTTTTGGCACGCTTGCCACGCCTATTCGCCGTTCTATCTTGATCTATTTCTGTGAAATACACAGTAATGAATGGTAGTATGTGTAACATGTTATTTAGTGAAAGTAATGTATTTTTCGCATTATTAAAAAAAAACTAGAATAACTCACTTCTTATTAGTATAAACTATATGTGAGAAATTTTATACTGTTCTGTGCGCCCAATATTCGTAAAAACGAATCCAAATAAAAAAATATCCATCGAGATGTATTTCTATTCTTTTCAAATAACACGTAAGCTTCTCGTGGCGGTTAAGTTTTCCATAATAAATCTTAAAAAAATAATCATAAAAATAGCCTTTCTTTTAGGGCTGTTAGTAAAAGATAATCCAAATTAAATCTTTCCAAATTGAAACGGTTTTGTTTCATTGAAATCACGAAACAGTGTTAAACGACCACAATACTTAGTTAAGATCGTAGATTCATAGTCGGATATAGAGATTCAAGTTTACTTTTGTATGAAAAGGAATTGTTGATTCGTTTAAGATTGGATTTTGATCAAAATAATTCGTATTTCGCAGTGAATATATTTATAAGGGATAATTACTTCGAAAACCAAACACACTATATAACATTTAAATTAACAATTGCTTGGAAGTTATGGAGTTTCGCAAATAGTGCGTTCCGTGAGTTTGAAGAGTTCACCTGAACGAGTAAGTAGTACCTAGTAGTAGTAAGTTTATTTATTTAGCCTAGTTTGGAAGTATTACGATTGTACAGTTATTAATTGATATCATACAGTATGTAAAGATATTTTGCCAATACATTCACAAATGCAAAAAAAAATTGGTACAACAATATAGTGTAAGCAGCGACAGTCACGCCTCAACTAGAAAAATTAGGTCCCAAACGGAACAGGTGGCGAAACGTATTGCAATAATTTAGACCCATTTTTTTATCAGTCACCGACATCTACCGACATTTTGGATTAAACATGTTTCGAAAAAAAAAAATGCGTAGATACTTCATCTTTGTAAATTTTCATTAATTTATGAAATCCTATATAAAAAAAATCGGTGTTGTATTTGATACATAAATAATAACATAACGTAACATAACATCACGCCTTTTTTACCCGAAGGTGTAGGCAGCGGATGTTAAGCCTCGTCTCGCTGTTATGTTTACGTCCCAAATGGAATAGGTGGCGAACCTATTGCCATACCGGGCACAAAGTTGTCAGTCATCGATATTTATCACACGTAACTTTCGAAAATTTCGAAGTTATTGGTGTGTGCCAGGATTTGAACCCACTACTTCTTGAATCAAAAGCGGGGTGCTAGCCACTGCGCCACCGAGACTGTTATATACATAATAATATTTTAAAATAACATAAATAATAACATTTTAAAACAATTTGTCAACGTTAAATTGCTTTAACAACTTATTATTAATTAATCTGTTGTTGAATGGAAAACACGTTGTTTATATTTCAACTAGCTGACCCAGTGAACTCTGTTTCGCATCAAAAGTAATAACTGCTGCCCCGCTATGTTAATACTGCAATATCTTCGACAAATTTGAAGTCGATAGCAGCTATAGGTTAAAAATGGGAATTTTCCATTGTTAACACCCCCGCAACCCCCCTTGTGGGTGGAATTTCGTAAAATCCGTTCTTAGCTGACCTCTACTCGGCGAAAGGAATAATCCTACCAAATTTCAAGTCGCTACGCCTTATGGTTCCAGAGATATCGTGATGAGTCAATATATAGGTGGAAATCTCTTATATATATATAGATTATGTATAAATATAAAGAGCATGTTTTCCATTCAACAACAGATTAATTATTTTCAAAATGTTACAAAACTTTCGTCCGCTGCAAAGTTCGTGTTCAGACTCCGATTAGGTACAATACAGGCTTCATAGCGTCTGCCTTTCACGTGAAGCTCAAAGCTAAATTGGATACTGACCACAACTATTTAAGCACATCACGCTCATTGATTTTAGGTTCCTTTATCAAAATCGATTCAAAATGAAGAGTATATGAAGGCTGTTTTGAACGTAATTACAGTGCCATCTAGTAGCGAGATATGCAACCAATTATGTGATCAAAAGTCACGTATTTTCTAATTATTTTTTTCTGTTTTATTATCATAATGTGGACTCATTTTCCATTAACTTTACGTATTTTTCTATCCGAAGGTGTAGATAGTAACTGATATGCTTCTTTTGTCAATATTTTACGTCCCAAATGCAGTGGCAGGTGACGGAGCCAATTGCCATACATCGGAATATATCTCACATTCTGAAAAGAGTTCCGAGAATTCATTGCTATGAGCATGGATTCGAACTCTGATACCACGACGTCGTCTAGCTCATATATCGTTGTATTGTAAATACACAATATAACATTAGTAATTATATATTATATTTATACTTGGACAGGGCTATAATCCGTTGTTCTTTATTGGCAGCGGACACATCTATCTAACTAACTGCAGGGCATATTTGTTCCTCTTTAATCTACTATTTCATTACAAGATCGTTAGTAATTAAAGATAAATAATAATTGATTTCAATACTAAAATAAATTTCTTAGTAAATTTATTAACCAATAAATATCTATAACAGTTTAATAAAAAAAACATATTTAATTTAACAGAGCAGGCATTATTTTTTAAAGATTAATCCTATTATAAAGAAATAATTAATGAGTTTCTTTTGGGCTAATAAATTGCTTCATATTTTTGGTGGGCACACTTACGCCTACATAATCCTCTGGAGAATATAGATAGCTCTTATTATATAAGAAATCTCGAATAAAATATTGGAGTCGTTAATTTAACGAAATTAATAATTAAGGTGCTTGTAGATCTTAACTGTTGTATTATTGTTTTACTTTAAAAATAATCCGTGTTGTGACTTCATTTGATTCTGGTCATATGAGTAAAAACTATTATCTATAATCGTCTATATTTTTTATTGTTTTATTTTTCAATCAAATGTTTAAAAATCTCCGATGTTTATAGATGGTTCAGTCTCGGTGATCCAGTGATCGAGCATCCCGCTTTTAAATCCAGAGGTCGCAGGTTCGAATCGTCACATTGGCTCAAACCAATGACTTTTCGAAATTATTTCAAAAGTTATGTCTGATTTATATCGATGATTAAAAAGTTTGTGCCCGGTATGGCAATAGGTTCGCCACCTATTCCATTTCGGACGTAAATATATTGGCGAGACGAGGCTTAACTATCGCTGCCTATACCTTCGGGTAAAAAAAGCGTAAAGTTGATGTTATGTTTGTAGGTTATGAATATTAAGATCTTTAATGATGTACAAAACCAAATACCTATGACCAACGAAAACGTGAAAAGAGACGTTAACGCCCGAATACTGAACCGCTACTCAAATCTGACAATCATTAAAATGCTACTTACTGCTCAAATTTCACGTATTCTGTCTAATGTGACAGCTACTTAAACGCTTAAGTAGCGCTTATATATTTGAGTGGCCGTTCAGTATTCGGGCTTAAAATTGTTAAATTCTAATTCATATTACAGCTTGTGTTATTTGAACAAACTTCAAAAGGTAACGCTTGTTTTAATTTCACGGTCGCAAAACAGCTACCAATTTAATATGTAACCTAAAAATTTCAGGTATTATTTAATATACAGTTTCGTTCTGGAATTTTATATAAACACGAGTGTTCGGATGAAATGAAATTGGTCTACAACCGGCACGGGGAACTATTGTGAAGCTCTTTTATGGAGGTATGACAGAGACACCTAGAGACCCTTTTATTTAAGTTATAGTTACAATTAAATCTTTACAAAGGCTGCAAATTTAAGACACACTTGTTTTAAATCATATCGTATTAGTATTCCAATTAGGTTTTATAATAGCATCAAATTACAATTTTATCAGTAAGTTATTTTTATATATAAAATACATTAATTTTGTAAAGGATAGAATGATTAATAGTCTCGGTGGCGTAGTGGTCGAGCACACGGCTTCTGATCCAGAGGTCCGGGTTCGATTCCAGACACTGGCTCACACCAATGACTTTTCGAAATTGTTTTCGGAAGTTATGTGTGATAAATATCGATGACTGACAAACTTTGTGCCCGGTATGGCAATAGGTTCGCCACCTATTCCATTAGGGACGTAAACATAACGGAGAGACGAGGCTTAACAGCCGCTGCCTACACCTTCGGGTAACAAAAGGTGTGAAGTTATTTTTATATTATGTTATGGTAGAATGATTTTTTTAAATTTATTAAAATATTAATTTGGGACGTAAGCATAACAAAGCCGCGGCCTACACCTTCGGGTAGAAAAAGGCGTGAAGTTATGTTATTAAGTTATAATATAATTTACAACTGAGGTAAGAGGAAATTAAATGAAAAATAATTGAAAGCAGTTCGCTGCATGAATGGGCCCGCTCGACCGGTGAAATACCACGACCTCTCAGAAGATCGGCGTACAGTGGCTCATGCCGCGTTTCGTTCGGTGAGAGAGGTACCCGGAGGCCCACCCCTTTCCCCATCCTTTCCTTTCCCCTGTCCCCTAAAGGTCGGCAACGCAACAGTAACACTATATGTGTTGCTGGTGTCCATGGGCGGCGTTGGTTGCTTACCATCAGGTGACACGCCTGCTCGTTTGCCCTCCAATCCCATAAAAAAAAGAAAAAATTATGTTATTTGCAATACCAACGTCATTTATTGTGGGTTCTAGATTCTTTCTATTGAGTTGTGAGGCTTTTGTCATGTGGTACCTATCATTTTACAAGACCAGGGAGCCTATCATGAGCTCTTCATTCCAGCCAACCAACGCGCTGCCTAGCGAATTCGTATTTCCAACGACTAATTTCAGCTCGTCTAGACTACTCGTGATTGACTAAATGGAATTAGTCGTTGATAAATCGAATTTAGAGTGAATTTGACAATGACTACTCGTCACAGACTAGCCGAAATTAGACGTTGAAAATACGAATTTGCAAGGCAGCGCGTTGGCTGGCTGGAATTAAGAGTTCATAATACGCCAGCAGGTCTAGAGGCTAAAAACAGACTACAGAAATTTTTAAAAAGATCTCACTGTTCCATATAAATTGATGATTGTCATTTGTTTAGCCCAGGGGTTTTAAAAAACTCGTAGGCTATGAGGTGGTGAAGTCTAGACTAGTTACAACATTTTTTTTTAAAGTTTAAATTTAATTTTGTTATTTGAATTCCCGGTGGTCCAGTGGTGGAGCACCCCGCTTCTGAACCAAGAGGTCGCGGCTTCGAATCCTGGCTGATATCAATGACTTTTCGAAATTAAATTCGAATGTTATTTGTGATAAATATCGATGTTTAGAAAACTTTGTTCTCGGTAAGGCAATAAATTCACCACCTATTCCATTTGGGACGTAAACATAACGTGTTTGTTATTTGCAAATAACAATATTTTGAGTCGGTCGGTCTACATGATTGAATTTATCTACGGATCTTTTTTTTGTAAAAATTCTTAAGATAAATTATGTTTTACAAACTTTGCAACACCATTCAAACATTGGCACTTGGAAAATTATAATATTATCTACTACGAAGTGTTTAAATAAATCAAAGTAAATTGTGTTAAGGGTCGAACCAACAACCTTGATTTGTTTGATTAGGCTTCAAAATCTTCTTAATCGGACTTTAAATAACAAAGTCAACAAAATTGAATTAAAGAACATTAACGAATTAAGCTAACAAATTATGTCTATCCTCAATTGCTTCCAGAGAAAAAAAAACAAATGTTTATATTCGACCATACTTGCAAAATTTATGATATACTAGCAGACCGCGCGAACTTCGTACCGCCATATTTTATACATTTTCCACTAAAAAAAATATTGCCGCAATCATATTAATACCCCAAAGCTTTTATCATAAATGGTGATGATACTATCTAACACTAATATTTATTTCAATTCAAGTTCTTGATACATACATACATAACTTCAGGCCAGATCCCTTGCGGGGTAGGTAGAGAGAACAAAAGGCCATAAGGTACGATTATTACACACCTCACTTGCTTAGCTGTTGATATTAGCGACTAACAACCACGATATATTATGGTGATAATATTATCAATTTCGATCAACACTATAAGTAATAGTAGTAGTAGTCCGAAGCTTTTTGTCAACTTTTAGTTTTTTTTTTAATACTACTTGAACAACCTTTATTTTTTCTTTGGTCATTGTCTTTCTACAAAAAAAAGACCGGGTCACCACATGTTTTAACCAGCATGTGTTTTTTATAATTTAAATGGTGTCGATTTGGCACCTTGGTATTACTCTTATCAAAATAAATTCACTACATTTTAAAAGAGATCACGATATTAAAAATACTAATAGATGGGCAACTCTATGTGGTATGATGAAGACCGTAAAGTCTTTATATTTTAGCAAAATACGCCAAGTCGAGGTGTGTGGGTATATCTTGCGCTTCGTCCATTTATATGAAGTTGCAATATTGTAAAGAATTAAAAATAATACATATTATCATATCTGCTTAGAGAAGTAACTGTGAACTAACGCTAACTTTGACCCAGGACTTTGGATACATACTCGTAGATAAAATATTTTTAAATAGTACGTTCGTTTTAGATATTTAGATCACATTAAAGGAATTAGGTACTCTTAAATAGACAGTGGCAGAACCAAGCAGTTCGCTGCATGTATGGGCCGGCTCGACCGGTGAAATACCACGACCTCTCCAAATATCGACGTAAAGTGGCTCATGCCGCGTTTCATTCGGTGAGACAGGTACCCGGAGGCCCACCCCCCTTTCCCCATACTTTCCTTTCCCCTATCCCTTAAACGTCGGCAACGCAACAGTAACATTATATGTGTTGCTGGTGTACATGGGCGGCGTTGATTGCTTACCACCAGGTGACATGGCTGCTCGTTTGCCCTTCTATCTCATAAAAAATGCAATTTTTAGGCTATCGCGTATGCATATTACATAAATATAATGAACGGGAAATAACGCCACACGTTTAGGTAAACAAATAATCCAAAAATATATAAAAATCTAATTTACGTGTCTTATTAGACTCGGAAATCATCATCATTTAGCAGACCGCGCGAACTATGCACCGCCATATTATATACATTTATAACTAAAATTTATTGTCCCACTCTTATTAATAACTTAAACTTTTCTCAATAAATGGGCTCTCTAAAACTAATATTTTTTTCAATCCAAACCAGTAGTTCCTGATACATACATACATAAATTCTCGCCAAATTCCTTACGGGTTAGGCAGAGAGAACAAAGTGCCATAAGGCACGATTCGGCCATACGGCCTCACTTGCTTAGCTAGTATCTATTAGCGTACTGACAATCAAGACATTGATAATATTTACAACTTCAAAGAAAGCTTTATTAGCAATGCCACTTATGAACAATGAATATAGCAATGAACTTGTCCCAAGTTTTTTTTCAACCTTTAGTTTTTTTAATACTACATAAAAAAAACTCTTTTTATTTGGTCACTATTGTTGACTTCAATGAAAAAAAACGGGACACCATATGTTCAAACCGTGGTAGCTAACTCACAGTGAATGTTTTTTTTTTATAAGTCAAATGATGTCTGTTTTGCGATTAAGCTTATCGAAATAAATTTACTATATTTTAAAATATCACGATCTTAAAAATGTAGAGTTTATTACATATATTTAGAATGCATTATAAATCAGTCAAAATGTTGTTAGTTTTTTTAAACGTCATTGTATGTAGATAATAATTTTAAAAATTAATAATTCCAGCTAAGCAATAAAACAGAGTTGTCATATTAATTAACTTCTATAGTAATGATCTTTGATACCTATTTAATGGATTTAATGCGAGCGAAGCCGCGGGTAAAAGCTAGTAACTTTTATAAATAAAAATACCACAAAATAGGATTAAATACTACAAATTATAAATTCTAATTAAAGTATTGAGCGATATGATGACAAAGAGAGAAACAACAACACAACATAACTTAACGCCTTTTCTACTCGAAGATGTAGGCAGCGGCTGTTAAACCTCGATTCGCCACTATGTTTTCATCCCAAATGGAATAGGTGGCGAACTTATTGCCATACCATTCACAAAGTTTATAGTCATCGATATCTAAATATCAATTCTTTCAAATATAGAGGCAAAAAAGAAAACAACTTGAGCACAAGCTTTGTTTGTTTTTTATCTAGTTACATATAACTCCCGAAAACAATTTCAAAAAGTCATTGGTGTGAGCCAGAATTCGAAGCCGCGACTACTTTATTCAGAAATGGGGTTCTCGACAATTGGACCACCGATACCTTTTAGCAAGAAACGAATGTAAAAAAATCTACCTGATAGCTGTCGCGGTCCGAGCTGTCCGAGTCGGATACATCTTCCGTAGTGTAACTAAATATTTCCCTATGAAATGAATACTTACATTTTGTATTTTGCGATATCTTTTGAATTAAATGTCCGAATTGAATTATTCAAAAAGTTCTAGAAAGGTATTGAAACTATCTTTTTATTGAAGTAATTTATTTTAAGGAGAATTAATACCAAGGTACAAAATAAACCATTTTTATAACGACATCAATTTAATTATTTTAAAATATTCAAAAAACACTTATTGTGAGATAACTACAATAGTTAGACATATGGCATCGCGGACTTTTTAAAAGACAAATTTATGTTCTATAAAAGTGTAGTACATTTATTTGTTCTAGAATCTATAGTTTTCGCAGCGTTCACGATGTAAGAATTATTTTCGAGTCATTTTCTTACACCTTGGGTTACATTACTGGACTTATAGTAAGGATCCCTAATTATTTTGAAAATATAATATAGCCTAAAGCCTTCCTCGATAAATGGACTATATACCATTGAAAGAATTTTTAAAATCGGACCGGTGGTTTCTGAGATTAGCGCGTTCAAACAAACAAACAAACAAACAAACTCTTCCGCTTTATAATATAATATATTATATATTATGATATATATATAAATAGTTGACAGCCAGTGGGTTACCAATGAATGGGCCGGCACGACCGGTGAAATACCAGGACCTCTCAGAATTCCAAAATCCCAAGCCCTACCACATTCTTTTTCCGATCCATTCCATTTTTCGGTGTAATGGCCAGCAACACATCTGTGTTGCAGGTGTTTATGGACGGCTTTAGTTGCTTGCCATCAAGTGACAGGAGTGCTCGTTTGTCCCCTATTCCTATCCCATGAAAAAATAGATTGAATAATTACACTATCGTCATATTATATTAAAAGCAACTGAGTTAAATTTTTATAAATCTTTTTGTTTAAAGCAAATTCCATCAATTATTATTAATTTATATTATATAATATCCTAAAGTACCTATAATCGTCTCGGTGAAGTTTAGAAGTCGAACACCGCCCTTCTGAATCCAAGAAGTCTCTGGTACGCATCCTGACCGATACCAATGACTTTAGGAATTCTTTTTGGAAGTTATGTGTGACAAATATCAATGACTGACAAAGCGATTACCAGATTCCACCATTTATCCCAAGCTTATTCCGGAACGTTAATTCGGTTAGTAGTGGCATAACAAGCCACTGCCTACAACTTTATACAAAAAAAAAACGCGATTAAGCTTACTTAAATGAGAACATACTTGATTTTACAAATATTATGTAATAAATATAAGCGTCTTCATAATATTAGCCACACAGTGCCTCTTCACAACTAATTACAAAGTCGTTAAGCTAGAACGCTTAATTTAGGAAGGCTTCGTCAGAATTCATAACGTCTTATTAAGATTTCATAACTTCCCTAAAGAAAGTATCTCGTTACCTAATTAATTTGATGAATGCTGTTTTTTTCTGCCTCGTTAATATTAACAAAAGCTGTTGTTAATTTTTCGACGCTAAATAAATGTATAGATCCATCTTAGATGCTGAAGCAAAATAGGTACTTCAGCAGCTCGTTTCTGAATTTGAAGTTTCGGTTTTAAATCTATTTCCGTACCAATGATTTTCAAAGACTTTTCAGTAATCCATATCTGATCAATATCATTGACTAATAAAAATCTAAAATAGTGCAGTATATGCCACTTTACATCAATTATGGTTGGAGATCTTGGAATTTTAATGGTCAAACTGGCCTTCAAATGATTTAAGCTGAGTCTGAATTTTGTTTAAATAACAACAAACAACTTTGGTTCAGCAAAATGGTTGCTTCAGCATCTCGTTTCTGAATCCGAAATTTCGGTTCTAAATCTAATTCCGTACCAATGACTTTCAAATACTTTTCCGTAACGTATATCTGATTGATATCACTGACAGATTTTTTTTTAAACAGTGATACGACTATATGAGCAACTTTACATCGATTTTAGTTGGAGGTTTTGGTATTTTAATGTTCAAACTATACCCGTCAATGGAGCGCACTGTCTGGCTCTACTAATGTTCAAATGATTTTAGCTAGGTCTTAATATTTTTCAACTCTATCTCAGCAACTTAAATACGATCAGCTGGCGTATTATAAACTCTTAATTCCAGCCAGCTTGCGCGCTGCCTTGCAAATTCGAATTTTTAACGACTAATTTCAGGTAGTCGGTGACGTGTAGTCACTGTCAAATTCACTCTATTCGATTTATCGGCGACTCTCATTTAGTCAGTCATGAGTCGTCTAGACTAGCCGAAATTAGTCATTGGAAATACGAATTCGCTAGGCAGCGCGTTAGTTGGCTGGAATTAACAGCTTATAATAGGCCTCAGAATACCTTTGGAGATAATTGTTTTTATCTTCACTAGTCCTCCCATTAACTGTATCCGTGAGGGCGAGAGAATAAATTGTTTTATTAAGAAGGCAGCACCTAATTGTTAATTTAGTTAATGTGATTATATAATGGATTCGCTTTGTTTTATTCTTATTTCTGATAATTTATATAACCAAAGTTGCTCAATATTTACATGTAATTTTATAGATTCTTATTAAAAATAAAGAACATAAATTTAAAGAATACATTGATTGAAGAAATAACGTAAAATTAAGCAACCAAAAACGCAATACACGTGCAATTCATAATAAACATTTTGAAGAGCGCTTATTTTCAAATAGTCTGTGAGAGCAAACATTTTAAAATACAAACTAATGCTACCTTGAAACGAGCAATTCTTGTATACTATGCTTTGAATTTCAAAAACTGCTCTAACAGTTTTCACGGATTAGTATGTAACTAGTTTACTAGTTTGGCGGTTTTGAGTTCCGTGGGCGATAAATCTATCTAGCTGCATATGATTTTAGGATTTTTTTTTTCATGTAAAGAAAATTCAGCTACAATATGTTTATAATACAAGGTAAATTTGTAATTCTGAAGAGGTTAGAATAGCTTGGCTGAGAATCGAGTGGTCCCGAAAACATAACAACCTTGCTATTTTACGCGTGCTTTTTTTAATTTTTATTTTTTTGATGTATTTCTTTTCTTATTTGTCGATTTACAAAGATTAAAATAATTATTTATAACCAATAATATTTTGGACTGAATACACAGATCGCCCTCTAGTTCCAATTAAACAACTAAATGCTTGTTTTCACTGACACTTTGATTGTAAATACATACTTATAATATAACATCCAACATCAAACAAATACAATACATACTTATCATAAATATTTGTAGTCGGTTGGGAATCAAACTCACCGAACTCAACTCCGTAGTCGGTTTTTACCAATGCACCAGAAGACACGTCATAAAAAGACACTGACTACAGTTCGATCATAGCAGTACTATAATTTCTCCTTAGAATAAGGCATATATATATATATATATATATATATATATATATATATTCTCGGAGGTCCAGTGGTAGAGCACCCCGCTCTTGAATCAAAAAGGAGCGCGTTCGAATCCAATACCAATGACTCTTCGAAATTAATTTTGAAAGTTATATGTGATAAATATCTATGACAGAAATAACCTGAGCAAAATAATAAGCTAATTATTAGGAACATTTCATTTCAGCCTTGGTTGAGCATTAAGATACTAATGTAACGAGAATTTTTACTCCATCCTTAAAACTAAATCCAAGATGGTTTCATCACAGAGGTCGTGGTCGTCGTCATAACAAACATAATTATTTATTCCCTTTATAACTTTTCCCTTGGATTATCTTACCTAAAATTGGACAAAGCTGTGGAATGATCCTGTCGGATCCGTTTGAAAAAAAATATTTTTGGGGACATTTCAAGCTTCATTCAACAGGAAAAGGATCATCTGGCGCGGAAATATCTCAATATTTATTGTCCGTTGAAATAACGGAGACTTTTAACCTAATTCGCAATTCACCGTTAAGTAAAGTAACAAGTATATTTTCACCAAATAATTTATTTTGGTTATTTTGTTGACAGAATTTGTTATCTTTACCCCAAAAACAATATTACTTACCAACGATACCGCGCCCACACAACTCAGGCAAGGGTTTGTTGCGTTGTTTTTTTTTTGGTAATATTGAATAAGTTCTATAGGTAATATATAAGTTTCAACAGCGCATTCATTTTAGGAAATAGTAGTACTTTTATAGCACTACTATTTCCTAAAATGAATGAGCCAGCTCGACTGGTGAAATACCATGACTTGTTGGAGTAGGTATCGATATAAAGTGACACACGTCGTTTGCTATCCAGAGAAAAATAGCTTGATTTTACTAAATGGATTTCATAAGTATACACAACAAATTTTTATTTCCAATTTTTGTTTGTCTTGGTAATCACTTTAAGGAATTGACCAATATTGATGGGAGTTTCCCAAGCATAAAGCTGATTTAATAAAGAATCACATAAACTATATTAACTTTAGATTTTTTTTAATTAAAGAATAAAACCAAACATAAAAATTTAAGTTGCGAACACTGATTATTTCGTGAATTTAATCTAAACAAAAACTTAAAGTACTCTCATATTAACATAGTCCGTGCTCGAACTATGCAAGTATATGCATATGTATAAGTATATGCATATGTAAGAAATAAGAGGCAAATGAAAATAATTGCAGTAATATAATAATTAAAAAAAATACCATAATTAAGCAAAACGTGTCACATGTAAAATGAGGCTATATTTTCGTTTGCGTGTTTTAACACCGCGTGTATAACACGCAACGAATATAGGACTCTGAGTAAGTACGTACTTGCGTGCTATTCGCAAAGCCTACCCTTCCAATTAAGAAACGGGTAGATTACAGAAAATTGTACCACAACCTTTTTATACGGGGTTTTTATGAAACCAGAGCGCAAAGTTAAATAATATTTATATTTCCGTGGTATTTATATATACTTTCGGTGTTCACGGACCACCCCGCTTCTGAATTCAAGAAGTTGTGGTTTCAAATCCTGGTTTTTCAAAATTGTTTTCGGAACTTATGTGTGATAAATAGCGATGACTGAAAACCGGTATTGCAATTATCACCAGTATGGTTCGCCACTTATTCTATTTGAGGCGTAAACATAACGGCAAGTCGAGGGATACACCTACCTACCTTACCTTCGGGTAGAAAAAGGCGTGAAGTTATGTCATGTTATGTTATATTGCCGTTTTCAAATATCTTAATTATAATGAATTAAAGAAACAGTTCTTTGAATAAACGCAATAAGTAATATAATAGTTCTTGAAGTATTGATACACAGGAATCTGACAAGTCTAAGCTTTTCCATTGTACACAATAATAAACTCACATCATAGTTTTCTTTTCTGCCACTGGCTGCGCTAAAATTTGGGACATACCGATTATTACATAAGTACGATTCTTATTATTATAAGTAAACACGGGTTAATAAGTTAAATCTCAAAAAATCTAAACTACATTAATTCGCTTTTCATAATAAACAGAGCTATCAACAGCTACCAACAGTCCCGCGTAAGGATTTAAACTAGTACTTATTAAAAATAGCGCCCTCTACCGGCGAAACTTTTTTTCCTTAAAATGGGTTTCGTGTAAGATTACGTTCGAAACCCTGCTACCTACTTCTGATACTTATACTTATTTAAGTTGGCATATATTTATTGTTGAGGTGGGTTGAGGATTAATATAAAATTTGAAGTGAGAATATTCTTTATTTTTCTCGTAATTTCTGCATGGAATTTAAATAATAAAATAAGATTCAGGCTCAATCCCCAATATTATTGGATCGCACGTGATAATTTAACTATTATTTCTTATTATCATTATTACCAAAAAATCTGTACCAAAAAATTTTAGCAATGGCTAAAATGTATACTAGTTTCTCGGCTGACAACCATATTCAAATTGGCTTGGCAACATTCCAAACGCTAAGCATATTCTTAACCAAAACATCTCTCTTAGATGAATCGTTAGGAAAATTGATATCTTGCTTCAATGCTACGATAAATTTTTAGACGACTAGTATAATTAAAAAGTAAACTAATATAGGACCTTAATCTATATTTAACGTCCCGCTTCTGAAAAAGAAGTCTCGGGTTGGAATCCGGGCTGACACGATTGACTTTTAGAAGGTTATGTGTGATAAAAAGTCTCAGTGGTCCAGTGGTCGAGTACCTACCCCGTTTCTTCACCAAGAGGACGCGAATTCGAATTCTGGCTCACACCAACGACTTTTTGAAATTAATTTCGAAAGTTATTTGTGATACATATCGATGACTAAAAACTTCGTGCCCGGTATGGCAATAGGTTCGCCACCTATTCCATTTGGGACGTAAACATAACGGCGAGTCAAGGCATAATAGCCACTGCCTACACCTTTGGGTAGAAAAAGGCGTGAAGTTGTTATGTGTGATAAATATCGATGACTGACATCATTGGACCCGGCTTATGGCAATAGCATCCGCCACCTATTATAATTTGGACCTAAAAAATCGGCAAGTCAAGACATAACCGCCGCTGCCTACAGAAAGGGGAAGTAAAAGAAAAAGGCGTGAATTTACAAAAAAAAAGCTTTACAAATGAAGAGTATAAAATGCTTTGTACAGAAATAAAGTCTGTTCTATTTAATGTAGTGTAAATAGAAGCATCCTAGATTCTAAAAGGAATCTCGTGCCACTCGCGTTCGTTTCAACTTGCATTTCAATTAAAAGCACTTTATTTGTGAAATGTGAAAAACAAAGCTCGATCAAATAAATAGTAAAAAAAAAAACAAACACACTTTGAGTGGACCTCACTAATGTGAACTAACTTTGTTTTTAAATGAATTTGAAATTTTATAAGTACTTATGTGCATTTCGTTATATACTCTCGAGAGCAATGAATCCGGGTCACTTAAAGAATGTTAAAAATCTCGGAAACTAAAAATGATAGGTTAATGCAATAAATTGTATTTAATAGACAATGTAATACTCCTTAAATGAAAGTAAAAAAAATATGAGTCACCATACATTTTATTAACACAAAATTACATAAAGAAAAAATCTGCTGATCTCTCCTTAAAACAAAAATAGGAAACATGAAATTTTTGAACTTTATTACGATTTTCTTGAATTTTAATACTTCGTATTGCCTCCTCGTGCTTCCATTACTGCGTTTACGCGGTTTGGCATGCTGTACACCAAGTTCCTTATACGATTTTGGGGAATATTCTCCCATTCCTCTGTGAGAGCAATTTTGAGCTCACGAAGCGTGATTGGGGGAGGGTTTCGTTGTTTTACGCATCTGCCTAGCTCGTCCCAAGCATGCTCGATCGGGTTGATATCCGGGCTGCGCGCTGGCCACTCCATACGAGTAATGTTCATCTCTTGAAGGTAGTCATTCACAATCCTACCTGTATGAGGTCGGGCATTGTCATGCATAAATATAGCATCCTCACCTAAATTGACCATAAATGGACCAACGTGATCATTGAGGATTTCTTCCACATATCTTACGCTAGTTAAAGAGCCGTTTTCTATGATCACCAGCTCTGTGCGACTTTCAGAAGAAATTCCGGCCCACACAAGTACAGACCCACCACCGTAGGCTACTTTTTCCTCGATGCATGCTTGCTTGAATCTTTCCCCTGGTCTTCGATACACTCTGTGTCTTCCATCGTGCTTGTAGAGCATAAATTTTGATTCGTCGGAGAACATAACTTTTGACCAATCTTCAATACTCCAATTTACGTGGCTCTGGGCATATCTTAGTCTTGAAATACGATGCCCACGCTCCAGTTTAGGGCCGTTTGCAGGTCTAAGGGGTTTTAAGTTAGATTCAGCAAGCCGACGTCTTACTGTCCATGTACTTGGGTTACTTCCTCCGAGGCGTCGAAACTGATTGGTGAGTTCAGTTCCTGTGAGAAAGCGATTTCGAAGCATGGTGTTCACCAAGTATCGGTCTTCTCGTGCTGTGGTATACCTGGTTCTGCCCGTTCCTGGTCTGCGTAGGTTAGAACCAGTTTCTTCGTAACGTCGGAGAACTCTTTGTACTGTTGACAGCGACACACCAACAGTCCTGGCTGTATCGCGCTGACTCCGGCCGGTTTCCAGCATTGTAAGTATTCTGGTGCATTCTTCAGGCGTAAGCGACATAATTTCAGCTTGAATAATGAATATAGAGCACTATCAACATGGTTTATGTACCCACATAAATGACAGATTACAAACAAAAGCAAAACCAAATGCTGTAATTTCGTAGTTCCATCTTCGAAAGTGGCCCTTTTTCAAATTTGATTTTTTTATGATATAACTTTACAATAACTAAGAAGTTTTAATACCTTCATTTAAGGAGTATTACATTGTCTATTAAATACAATTTATTGCATTAACCTAGCATTTTTAGTTTCCGAGATTTTTAGGATTCTTTAAGTGACCCGGATTCATTGCTCTCGAGTGTAGTATATTTTTGATATGTGATCCAGCAAAAAGAAAAAAGTTATCATAGACAATATATATATATATATATAAAACTTGAGAGGGTCACCCGGATGGAACGAAGTTCCTTTCGATTAATTAGTGAACGAATTGTAATAAAATTTTAGAACTAAAAAAAAAACATATATAAAATATGAAAACTTGGAAAATAAATCTTCATAAAGAGTTCCGATACCGGAATTCGAACCCGAGCCCCGAGCCCTCTCATACAGGGGTATGAGAGCAAGGTATCCCAGCCACTAGACCATTTGGGTAGTTTTACATTTTTCTAAATAAGCCGATACTTGAAAGTGCAGTTTGACATGGAAAAGTGTCGTGACAATTTTTTCCGTCTAGCCCCCTTTCACAACGCGCGATAAGGAACTTCGTTCCAAGAAGGGTTTGATCATAGAGGGGTGAAAATAAAGGATGCAGTTCAATAAAAAAAATATGTCTTAATATTTATTCCAACCTTATCATTTAGCGGGGTGAAAAATAGACGTCCGTTTCTCAAATCTACCCGATACGCTTGTAAAATTTCATGATAATCGGGTCAGGCCGTTTCGGAGGAGTTCAATAACGTACACAGTGACAGGAGAATTTCATGTAGGTATTAGATTATTGAAAATGAGCAAACATAATATTAAAAAATACAAATTTTTTATTTGCTTAAAATTAATCATACTTAGTAATAGTTAGTAATATTACGGTGATATTTACGATCCTTTCACACTTTCGATAAATGTAGAAAGATTGATTGAAAATTTAAATGCATTTTGTATGACTTACCAAAAAACTAATGACTTCTGAATCAAGAAATCATGAATCTCTCGTCTCCTGTTCGAATCCTGGCTCACACAAATAACTTTTCAAAACATCATTTCGGAAGTTATCTGTATGTGTGTATGTGTATGTTATGATACTTAAATATCGACGTCTGACAAAGTGGTAATTGAGACGTAAATATTTGACCAGTCGATGCATAATTGCCACTGCCTACACCATCGGAAAGAAAAAGGCGTGAATTTACAGAAAAAAAACTCTTAGTTAACATTAAAATTAACGTGTTCTAAAAAGCGTATCGTTAGCTTAACGGTGTTTGTAGTTAATGTTTATTTGCAGGTTTAAGCTCAAAGGTAAATTGGATGTCGACCGCAACGATTTGATCGCCCCCCCACCAAAACCCCCTTTAGTACGTCCGCTGGGAGTATATGCAGAAATAGAAAGAACCTATTAATTTTGATGTCCAGTATTTTCTTTTATTGCTTATAAAGCGAAACCACAACTTTATGGTTCAGTTTAATGGAATTCCAGTTTAGAATACAATGTATGACTTAATATTACAGTAAAGACTTAATATAAAATAATACATTTATTTATGAGTATGTCAGATGTTTTCAAATATTATGCTAGATGGTGCTGTAACCAACTCCCGTTATTTTGTGGGTCCACAAAGATTTTCCCCTTTTTTTTAATTTGGTAAATAATTTTATATTTAGATTATTGATTAAAATCCAGGCTAAGACTAAAATTAACATTATCCGATATCGTTTACTTGTTTGCAGTTTCGTTTCTATTTTATAAAATAACAATATTGTATTCTTAAGCAATCCATTTGAGATTTGCATCAAATTAAACTTTAGCATTTATATATGTGTGTACAATGTATTCCTCGGGACTGAAAATAAAAGCCTTATCAGTAAGCGCTGTAACCGAGAGGAGTCTCATTTAAAAATCTTCTGTAAATTTTATATCTCCGTTCCGTACTGGTTACATAACTTGAGTGCTCTCTACCTGCTTTCTTGGTACACGACGTATTTCTAAATGAGTTGGTTAGACAGAAATAGAATTGAGATAGACTTTCATATTCTTTATCTTCGTAATAAATTGTTTTGATTTAAATGTAAGTACTGTTTACATTAATATTTAAATAAATGTAACTACACTCTCATACTCGAAGGTTTTGACGGTGGTGGAGACACGCAGTTTGCTGCTTGAAAAGGCTGCTCAACCGGTGAAATACCACGAACGCTCAGAAAATTGACGTAAAGTGGCTCATGCCGCATTTCGCTCGATGATATAGTTATTCGAGAGCTCAACCCTTTCCACTCTTCTCTTGCCATCTCACTTCCAACCCCAACTTTACAGTTAGTAGTTGCAACATAGATAGTGTTACCACTTGTAACACTATCTATGTTGCAGATGTTCATAGGCATTGTTAGCTGCTTACCATCATTCGCCGCATAGTCACATTTTTTAAGTCAGAAATAGATTACTTCTCGACATGCATTAGCAATAGCGTAATGGTATACTATTTTTTTGATGGGATAGAAGGGCAAACGAGCAGGCGTGTCACCTGATGGTAAGCAACCAACGCCGCCCATTGACACCAGCAACACATATAGTGTTACTGTTGCGTTGCCGACCTTTAGGGGACAGGGGAAAGAAAAGGATGGGGAAAGGGGTGGGCCTCCGGGTACCTCTCTCACCGAACGAAACGCGGCATGAGCCACTTTACGCCGATCTTCTGAGAGATCGTGGTATTTCACCGGTCGAGCCGGCCCATTCATGCAGCGAACTGCTTGGCTCTACCACTGTATATACACTGTATATATACTAACATTGAAACAATTTTCAATTCAAATCAGTAATTCCTTTTGGTAATGCTTTCAAACAAAGAATATCTTCCGGTTTTTATATCAATATAGATTTTTGATATATACTATTAGTGACAATATAAAATTACTAATTAACGAAAATCGCTTCGGGCAATTCAGAAGAGTCCACTGTCGCGGAAATAAATAATAGTACGCTAAAATAGGATAATTTGTTACAACAAATGTAGTTTATATCTACACGAATGACTGTTAATAATATCCTATTAACTAAATAATAATGGGTTTAATTATAGAAAATAGACGAATCGTAATAGCCGAAAAATCTACACATAATGGTAAATAATAGATTATTAGTTAGCTCGGTTAATATTAAGATCCAACTAATGACATAATCCCTAGGTCATAGCCTGTTCCAATTCAGCTTTAACTCTGATCCCTGCATTGATTTAGAAGTGGATATTTACAACTAGTAAGTTGTGAATTAATAACTCTAAATCAGATTACGAAATGTAAAGAGAAGACAATTGGATACAGAAATTAAATGAGGGGATATAAATAATACTATACTATTAGATGGCCCAGCAAACGTTGTCTTGCAAAAGAATAAAGTTTAAACAAATGGAAAATAGGGGTTGGTTGTAGAGAGTAGTGAAAATTTAGGATTGTATGTATTTTTGTATGCAGTTTCAAAAAATATATATTTTAGAACTACTAGCAAATCAAAATTAGAAAAATAGATGAAACACATGTGCCAAATACTGTTTTACAAATATTTATGGCAAATATAAAACAATGACTACTGTTCCATTAGATGAGTTATTGAAAAGTTACATCAGCCAGAATACTCGACTGTCAACATTAAAATCTAACTAAATCAAAATCATGAACCAAGAAACAAAATACATCTACGAATGGAGAAAATTAAAACATGTTTACAATCAAAGCCACACGCAACCGTACACGTATATAAAACATAACTCCCAATTTAAAATCCAATTAGCAACAAAACAAAACAAAAACGTATCTATCCAACTTGTTTAAACAAGTTGACCCCTTCGAGGGAACATAGAAAATTCAATTTACATATTACAAGAGTCGACAGAGTGGACAACTCATTATCCCTCATGTAACTCTCGTAGTTGGGCTGCACTTTTACCCACAACAAATTGCCTAATCTGCTATTTTGTTAGTTTAAAAAACTTACTTATGATTTCTGTTTTTATTGTCTGGTGAATTTGCACCAGTTCATTATACAAAAACTAGCTGATGAATTATTAAACTGTGATTTACAAATGTCCAATTGGTATAGCCATCTTTTTTTCACCTGATGGTAAGTGATTAGGGTTTCTCATTGACATCTAAACACAGATACTATTACAGTTGAGTTACCAGTCTTTTAAGATGGGATAGAAAAAAAGAGTCGAGAAAGAAATGGGGAGAAGGGGTTGGGCCGCATGAAGCGAATTGCGTGGTTTTGCACTAATGACTTTTAATTGACATATTCCAAGTTCGAATCAAGGTAAGCTTCTGGACTTTTAGACAATATTTTTGTATTCAACTAGTTAAGTTAGGAATAATAAGCTATACTTTTTTTACTATTCTGAAATTAAAAAAACTAAAGCGTCAGTAAATTTTACACGGTAAACGCCTCTTACGTAGGCACAATTTTATTACAAACTATACAGGATTATATCGGCAGTAGTTCACAAAAACTGAAGCCTCAAAAGAGCGGACCTTGTTTTTTGTTGAACTCGATAAATGTCTCACATTCAGTTCAGTGGATACTACAAAAAAATTCAATATTGCTGACATTACCACATCTATTGAACGTTGTAGCAAAAATGGCTCTCGAGGGATTTCTGTTCTCGGTCGCGGCAAAAAGTTTCGTTATAGCCAATCGTATTGAAAATTAAAAATATCGGTCACGATTTCAAAATGATAGATTTTGTAATTTTTTTTCAGAAATTATTTGAGGCTGTCTTGTCTCTGTCTCTGTCTGTTAGTGGCCTGTAATTTCTTCGAGAAATATTTCGAGTTCAGAACTTGCTTCACACCAATGACATTTGATATCTTTTCGCAAGATATTTGTGATTATGGATGAAATTCGACGAGCCCAAAGATTAATATTGTGTGTCGATGCAACAAATGTCCTCATCCCTTCTTACATATCGTGGTTTTTATTTCTGAGGGTCGTAACCTCCTAGAAGCTTGTACTTAATTATGGCGTCATATATCTAGAATGTCCTGCAATGTGATTCGACGAACTCATCTAGTTCTAGCAACAAATCATCCTCTCTCCACCGCTACTCTCATTTTTGACTATTCAAAATTTGATAGTCGATATCCAAAAAGCGCGATGAGCAAATGGTAATAAAATGAGCAACAGCGTCGTATAAAAATTCTCACTACATCACGCTGTCAACATAACATAACATCACGCTCTATTCTGTACAAAGATGTAGGTAGCGGCTGATAAGCCTCGACGATGTTACGTCCTAATTAGAATAGGTGATGATCCTATTGTCATACACCGGGCACAAAGTTGTTAGTCATCGATATTTATCACTCATAACTTCCTAAGAGTATTTTGAAAAGTTATTGCGGTGAGTCCGGAATCAATCCCAGTTCTTCATGTTTCAGATACGAGGAGTTCGACTGCTAGACCACTAACACGACGGAAATGAGAAATGCTTAATAATTATTAACTTATGGTTACATAGTATAAAACAAAAGTCACTTTCCGCTGTCTGTCCCCTTATATGCTTATCTTTAAAACTACGCAACGGATTTTGATGCTGTTTTTTTTAATAGTTATAAGGTGTCAACGGGGTAGTTTTATCTATAATTCATGTACAATGTTCTAAGGAAAAAATGGCAATTTTCGAGATTTAGCACTTTAATTGCAAACGCTGAATCCTAAGTGATAGATCAAAATAATGTTTTTCATTATTAAAGACCTTTAGAGGGTCTACAAAAAAGGCCGCATATGTCTATCTCTTAGGGATAACCCACAATGACCATTTTTATTTCTTTACTTTTTACGAGAAATAATGGCTTATGTACGAAGCGATTTTAAACATTACAGCATTCATTTTCACCCAGTTAAGTGTCTTAAATAGATTGTGTATGTAATATAGATGATACTGGTCCTTTACAGCATGTAATTTGAACATATATTTACGAGTATTAACATAGCGGGACATAGCAATTCCGTTCCGCGCCAAAACGCCTGCCGAATTTTGATGCGGAACAAAGATCGCCGGGTCAACTAGTTAATTATATATTAATTAATAAGTATTATATTGGGTATGGCAAGCGAAGCATGAAAGTAAGTGGAAATGCTTTCTCTGTGAAGTATGTGTGGAGTCACCCTTGCGGATCGAATGAAAATAGCGTGATAAGGGAGAAATGCAAGTTGAAGGATGATGTGGTGACCAAAATGGAAAAAAAATATGTTAAGATGGTTTGGTCATGTTGCAAGAACGTATGAAAGCCGACTGACTAAAAGAGTATACGAAGCGGATGTGAGTGGCAGGGTCGGGTTCGGGCGACCAAGACGGAGCTTCCACGACCAAATAAATGGTCTGTTTAAAAAAGGCAAAATGCCCGAAACCGACGTGAATGCATGACGAGATGCATGACTGTGGATGAGGCGAAAGATGAGTGTCAGGATCGTAGCTTGTGGAAAGCCAAAGTCTCTGCCTACCCTCATGGGATACAGGCGTGAGCTTATGTATGTATTATATTTTTTAATTTATATTTATGAATTATTATCGTGTGTTAGAATATGCATACCATAGAAATGAAAACTAGAATCAAACAATCAAAAGTTTTAATTAGCTAGTTTCCTGTTTTAGTATGTTAGCTTTGTTCTCGCCATACGTTTCCATGTTTCATAATTTCATATATATTTCTATGTATTCCTAAGTAAATTAAATAAAAAATATATACTTAATATAATAATATCACATGCCTTCAAAATTGACAAACGTGCATATAAAAAAGATAACATATGAGTTGTAAAAGTCAAGTTATTTACGCCGCAATTCCGTGTTCCAGTCACTTTTATACTATTGCTGAAATTGCTGTGCACGACACTCTAGATGTCCTCAGTGTTCATATAATTGTGGAAAAATATACATAAATATAGCCATACTTTCACGCCAAATCCGTTGCGGGTAGGCCGAAAGAACAGAGTGACATACGGCACGATTCGCCTTCTTCCAAGACTCGTCCTATTTGGTCATGGAAGGTGTGTCGTGGCCGTTTTCGACTCTTACATTCATCCTCTTTTGCATTTTATATCTGTTTAGTCAATCTTACATCATCCATTCTTTCTACATGTCTGAACCATCGAAGAATGCCCTTTCTTAAATTAAAGAATTTATATATTTTTATATTAAAACAAAATGAACTACGTGATTGGCGTTCATATTGATTCAAAATATAGTACTGTCGTAGATTAATTTCTTTCTAGTTTTATTTATTTTAGCAATAAAAAGAATTTTAAATGTAAAAAGTTTGAAGGGCTTTCACGATTTAATTTATTTATATTTTATTTTGTTTTCAGTTTGATACATTTGGGACAGTGTTTTAAGTTTTGAGAAACTTGTAAGCCACGCCGACGGCTATAAAGCCTATTTGAACAACGTTCAGGCTTTCATCGGCTGAAACTTTAGATAAATTTATGCGCAAGTTAATAACACAGGGATTAATAGTCGTCCTATGCTTCGATTAAGACCAGATTCGAAAGTTATGTACATGTGAAATTAGTTTAAAAAGTTTCATTAAAATTTGTTTAGTAATTTACAAAGCTAAATAGCATTTAAAAAGACATATTTGAAAGATACTCCATGACTAAGTGGACCAAATTAAAAGAGGTTGCACGAAACCTTTTAAACTGTGGTAGAGCCACGCAGTTTGCTGCATGAAAGGGTCGGCTCGATCGGAGAAATGCCATTGCCTCTCAACATATGGATGAAAAGCTCATGCCGTATTTCGTTCGATGAGAGAGGTATCCGCAGGTCCACCCTACCTATCCTACCTCTACTTTGCTATCCTACACCCATAAAGCGCGGCAACGTAACTGTAACACTGTAACTGTATCTGTTAAAGGTATCCATAGACGACGGTAGCTGCTTATCACCAGGTGATTTGTTTGTTCGTTTGACCCCCTATTTCATAAAAAACGATTCTGACAGTTAGGAAGCAATTGAGGCAAAGACGCTCTTATTGCAAAGAGATCTTTTTTACTAGGTACTTAAAGGTATTGTCTAAAATTTATTATATTTACAATGTATATCCATATCCATGCAACATCACTAAAGATTTTAATGTGTAAAACATCAAAAAAACATCAAAAAAGTTACTACATGTTTAAAGATTGGTTAAATAGTTATAAATATAACACAGTTTAGATATTTGTATAATGAATTTTATTAAAATATTCACATTAATATTTACATACAAAATAAAATTGTAGTTGACATCGATTACCGCTAGATGGCGTTGTGCACTGACATATACAAAAGCAAGTATATCTTTAAACCGTATTTTCAACAAATTTCAACGGAAAACATGTCCGGGACAGGGGACAGCCATATTGTGATATGATGCCAAGCGACTCGTAGTACACAACCTTCTAGTACTCGTGGAAGCTTGTTAACATACACTTGACTGGACCGCTCACATCGAAAATTGTGTAACTACCCGCCTAGCTTTTAGGATATATCTATGTGACTATATGTAAGAAATATTGTCATTCTGTTATTTTTTATTTAACACAATGCAGACAGCGCCATCTAATTTCCAAATTAAGTAACCGATGATTATGCTATAATAATATAGGTAACTTTTACGTACTAATATTAAGTATTTTTCTTAAAGTTTAGTTTTTGTTAGTAAGTTTAAAACGAAAATATATTTAGTAATTAGCAAATACCTAGACTGTGTGTTCTAATAGGTATCTAGATTGCATGAGATTATCTTAATAGGTAGACATTATCTAACACAGGAGAAGCGCCCATAATATAGGTAATGTCTCTGCACACGTGTTCAATAAAGGTTCAACAACCAGTAACTATGTAATTTAAACCTGAAAGCTGAAAACGTCATTTACTTAATGAATATAAAGTAGTTAGGTACTAATATTCTAAAGGTACTACTACTGTAACGACTAATAATTGTAAAACTAATACTAACGACAAGCCTAAAACTACCAACTGCTGCAACGAGCAAGCACCGCACCCGAGCACAAATATTTGTGACAAACATGAATGTTTGTGTGGCGTCTGGGTGTTTTCTATGTATTATAAGTATGTATTTACAAAAGAAAATTATGTATGTATTAATATCCGTTATCTAGTATCCATAACACAGGCATTTAGTTGCTTAGCTTGGAACTAGAGGGCGCTGTGTGTATTATGTCCAAGATATTATTAATATCTTAAAAAAATTGGTTATGTGTGATAACAGAAAAAAATAACATTATTTTTATGGCATAAGGGGCAGACGAGCAAGCGGATCATGATGATGATGATGGTAAGGATCGACAGGATACTGGAAAGCACCTCAAAAACAACAAACTATTAGGACAAATTATGACAAAAAGTGAAGGAGGCTATGAAAAAATAAGAAGCCAATATCATCTATTGCTGAGATCGCTCCTGATGGGCGATAAACCACCAACAAAAACTTTCCCCAGCAGGGTTAAGGCCGTTTATAAAAACCACAGCCAAATCATTTAATGACATGGATAGTTCGATAGGATGAAATATTAAGTTGATCCCTAATAGGAGATAAACGTCCAAGGGAGGATTGACATATTTGACGTCAGGCAGGCGGCCGGTTATAAAACCACAGCCAAATCTTTTGACGACATGGATAGTTCGAAAGTGTTGTGCTGTGCCGACGGATAAGGGAAGGAAAATGATGTTTAATAAATTAATATATTAATAGTATGTAATAAATGTAAGTAATTTTCCGCCTTCCAACTATAAGATCCCGACGTGTGTCAATGACACCGACATATGTTGAACATATTGCTTTTGATCGCTGCACGAAATTTCGCGAGAAAATATTAAAATATTTTTCATCAAGGGAAAACATGGAATATTTTAGCATCATGAAACCTTATTTCGCAAGGTTATTGCTCCGTCACATTCTATTAGCGAGATTTTTTTTTTTAATTTAGACGACGGCAGCGTAGCGTGTTTTTAACTTAGCATTTAAAAAAAAAAGAACAAAGTTAGGTCTGCGCGTAACCTGTATAGCAATAAATAATTTTAAATTTACATTTTTGTATAATTTTTTATACTGAAATTATACAAATACAAATAACTATGTCTAGATTATTAAAAAAGTATGTACTACATTTCTTTCAGAGATAAATGTAATAAATTTCTCTAAATGAATTGTATTCTCGTAGAGACACCGTTAAGTGGTTCTGCTTCACAGAATTACCAAGAAATATTTGTTAACGTACACCGGTAAATTTTACTCTATTGGTAGCTGTCGTGAATTTACTATATCTGTAACAGAATAACAGATCTCATTATAAATGTATTATATTCCGTGTCTTAATTGCAATGTATATGAGCATAATCATCAATTTTATAATATTAATTACATATTAGTACTTGATTATATATCTAGTTATCTCGCAGAAATAATTAAAAATCAGTGCTGCTAATCCCTTCCATAAATTAAAGCTCTTATATTTTTTTTGAAGCAAACATCATAAACCAAACAACTAATGTATTTTATTATCAATCTTATTATTTTCGTAATTATTTTGGGAAGATAAGTGTGATAAACATCAATGACTGAAAACCTGCTCCCGGTATGGCAATAGGTTCGCCACCAATTCCATTTGGGATGTAAACATAACAGCGAGACGAGACTTAATAGCCGCTGCCTACACCTTCCGGTAGAAAAGTGAAGTTATGATATGTTATCAATCTTAATATGAAAATCTGCCTTGAGCACGCCTTTCACCATAAAGTATGAAATACATGAAGTTATACAAAATTTTCAGGAAAATTATATATGTACATTTAAATAAAATAAAACATAAACATTCAAATTAATAACATCTTTTTTATGTGAAAATCGAATACAAATGTCTGAACGATCGATGAGCAATTTATATATTAATCGAATCGTTGATTTCGCTCTCAACTCGGCATGTAATTATCGATTACAGGCATTTAATTAATACTCTACTAATGAGTGTACCGATAGTTTGTACTGAATACTGCTTTACATAAATTTATAGCGTATACGTAGTTGGCGTAAAATTGAAATAATTACGCGCGACTGCCGGCCCCCGGTTGCGGTCGCTTTATTCGGGCATAAATCTCTCGTGTGGTACATCTGATTTACAGTACTGCTCTTTCTGCTTACTCACCTCGATGTTTACACGGCATTGTGGCCATATATATTTATATACATATACAGGTACATATACTAATACGAATACGGTTTAAATAACTTTAATTTATGTACGCATTTATCTTATTACTAGCTGACCCGGCGAACTTTAATCCGCACCAAAAGTTAATTTTACGGCGTATACAATTAAAGTGCTAAATATCGAAAATTATCACTTTTTCTTTACCACATTATACATAGATTATACATACAAACTACCCCATTGACACCCTCTATCAATGAAAAAAAAACCGGTTCAAAATCCGTTGAGAACTTTCAAAGTTCTAAGCATATAAGGGGACAGACTGCGGAAAGCGACTTTGTTTTTTTCCTATGTAATGATAATTCTACAATTGATTTGATCAAAGTGTATTTTAAATGTGTACATAAGATTATTATAAAGAGATTTGAATTTTATCTTAACAATTAAATAGGGTTTCCAGCCATTTCTCGAATCATTTATTAAACACACTAATAATAATAATATCTTGGAAACAATACACACAGCGCCCTCTAGTTCCAAGCTAAGCAACTAAATGCTTGTGTTATGGAGATTAGATAACGGATATTAATACATATATACTTTTCTTTTGTAAATACATACTTATAATACATAGAAAAACACCCAGACGTCACACAAATATTCATGTTTGTCACAAATATTTGTGCTCGGGTGGGAATAGTACCCCCGACCTCATTGCTCCAGCCGGTAGTTTTACCAATGCGCCACGAGGTCCGTCAAACTATACTGTTTTTGAAAATCGTTTTAAGTGTGTGTCATAAATAATGAACATAATTGCTATCATTCTATTTAATTGGATATATATTTGGGTATTATTTATATACTAGTACTATATTACAAGGAGGTATGTTAGAAAAAAAATGTGCTTGTATTAAATACATGCAGCAGTGATTTTGTGTTAGCTGTGTTATTTAGAATTTCCAAATTACCCAAGCTTCGCGCGGCAGAAGTGCGCGCGGCAAAATTAATTTATTCCATAAGTCAGGACCGGTCGAGTATTTTTCTCTTGCAGTCAGTACAAAAAGACAGCAGACACTAATTAACGATATTAGCATATTTCCCTTGAAAATTGCCTTTTTGGTGCGTACCTAAATATATTTTATATATATATTTTTAACGTATGGCAACGTCGGGATTTCTGCCTAATTCCTGTCCGACAGCGAAGCAAAATGGTCTCATTTACATGGGGATTACTTTTAGCTTTCGGCACATATTTTGTTTAGTGTCCTCTCTTTGAAGATTTTATTACGCCGTTGCGGAAGAGAAAATGTAATACTTTTGTGCTATGTCAATTATTATAATAATGAGTTATCTTTCTAAAATTATTTGTATTTTTTTAAGCTATTTTTTTAGTGTAACATGAAATTACATTGAAATAATGTCACGATTTCTTTCTAGTAAAACTGGAATTTGAATACGGGCCTCGTGGCGCATTGGTAAAACTACTGGCTGTAGCAATGAGGTCGGGGGTTCGATTCCCACCCGAGCACAAATATTTGTGACAAACATGAATATTTGTGTGGCGTCTGTGTGTTTTTCTATGTATTATAAGTATGTATTTACAAAAGAAAAGTATCTATGTATTAATATCCGTTATCTAGTATCCATAACACAAGCATTTAGTTGCTTAGCTTGGAACTAGAGGGCGCTGTGTGTATTGTGTCCAAGATATTATTATATTATTATTATATTTTATACTTAGCGAAGGTGTATATTTTATATTATCACAATCTCGGTTTTCTTGTGGTCGAGCTTCCCGCTTCTGATTCAGAAGCCGTGAGTTCGATTTCGGACGCACACCAATGATTTGTCGGAATTCTTTTCGGAAGTTATAATGTGAGAAATATCGATGATAGACAAGATTGTACCCGGTATAATGGCTATAGGTTCGCCATCCATTTGGATGTGCCATTTGGATTACAACGTTACGAATCGGCGAGTCAATCGGCTTTAACAGCCGCTGCCTACACCTTTGCCTATAAAAAGGCGTGAAGTTACGTATATGTATTATAAAAAATTTAAAATATACCTACAGTATAAATAATTTTAAAGCATCTTTTCGTATTGGTAATTTTATAATGTTGTTTTTGTATAATGTTGTTTGTGCAAAATTTCTGAGGGCGATATTCCTTTTTTGTATTATAATATTGTTCATGTTCAACATACATTTTTTCCAAAGATACGGACATACTGGGAAAATAAATAATGACCGAAGCTCCGTGACCCATATTTTTACAAGTTTTTAGCCTGCACAGAGACTGTTTTGATACATTCCATAGGTTCTATTGCAAAATATTAAAATAAGTAACATGAGTAAAAAAAAAAAAAAAATTTTATCTGTTCAAAATATTAATTATAAAATTAAATTAGCTATAGTTTAGACGAGCCTCGTGGTGCATTGGTAAAGCTACCGACTGCAGAATCGAGGTTGGCATCTTCGATTTCCACCCGAGTACAAATATTTGTGACAAGCATGAATATTTCTATGGCATCTGGGTGATAAGTATGTATTTACAAAAAAAAATTATATATGTATTCATATCCGTTATCTAGTATCCATAGCACAAGCATTTAGTTGCTTAGTTTGAAACTTGAGGACGCTGTGTGTATTATGTCCTAGATATTATCTTATTATTATTAATAATTATGGGTCCCCAATTATCATACGTTACTTGATAAAAGATTCCCGGAAAAAATCATATTCCCTCATAATGTTTCACTAGGTTGTTTTAATTAAAATATTTTCATACCTTTTGTAAATTTCCGAGTTCAATCTCAGACTTTGACGTAATATGCAAAATAATGCATACAAAACGGGGAAGAGTAACATCAGCTCCCGAATTTGCAATTCAAATAAAACTATGCTATAACAGTACAGGTTTTAATAAATTCATCAGAATTATTTCTTACAAAAAACAATATACAAAATAAAATAGGTTCTTTCTTTCACCTTTGTCGGAATATTTTTAAATCACAATATTAAAATCATGTTCTTTTACAAAGTGGTATTAGATTTTCATCTATCCCCTTGTATTAATATTTATTAACAACTGTTCTTTTTAGTCATGTATTAACAACTCAATCAACTTTCCGAGATCTATAAATCTTAGAATCAAACAAATTTTATATGTGATCATCATCATTTTCCTGCGCTTATTCCACTCTAAGTGGGGTCGCCACAACATTTCATCCTTTCGAACTATCCATGTTGCTAAAAGATTTGGCTGTGAATTTATGCCTGACTTTAACCCTCCTTGTGAAATGTTTTCATTGGCGGTTTATCCTATGCAGGAGGAAATACAGCAAAAGATCATATTGACGTCTAATTATTCTTGGTCTCCTTCTCCTAATTTTATTGACTTTTTTAATGATATTAGATTACATTAAGTATCTATTAAAGAACTGCAATAAAAATATTTGAATAAAATTGTCCCAGATTACGTAGATATTTTGTCCATTGCTTATAATATCGTAAACCTATCTTGCGCATGAATAATATTAATCTCACGTAACAAAGATAACATTAATAATAATTAATGATGATACAACATTTTACTTATCGTTTAGTTCTCATCATCAGGTGAATATTTTACTAAATTTGCCGAAACTGTATACAGTAATTTTGCTAGATTATTATCAAGTGAATTAGCAGAAGGTATCTTCTGCTGACAATCACTAAAATATTTACCAGTCACATTCTCCACTTCACGGGCAGCAGCCAAATATATAGATGTCTGTGACGCTTCCCAAGGACTTTTAAACATAAACCCTAAAGATAGATTAACAATTTTTTTAATGATATCACTAGGTATATTTCTAAATATATTAGTAGCCGACACACCTGGATGTAGAGCATTCACCGTTACACCGGTACCATTCAATCTTGTGCTCAATTCTAATGTCATCATATTAAGGAACAGTTTACCAGTAGCATATACTAAATAATCACTCCAATATTTCTCCATATTTAAATTTTCAAAGTTTATTTCTCCATACTTGTGCATTAACGACGATACGTTTATAATACGGCTCGGGGCAGAGGATTTTAATTTAGAAATCAGCAAGCACGTAAGCAAAAATGGTCCGTAGTAATTTACTTGCATTCCTATATGAAGACCATCGGCCGTTTTTCTATTACCAAGACCACCAGCGCCTGCATTGTTAATAAGAACATCTACACGCTTTTCTGTCTTATTTATTTCATCACAAAACTCTCTTACTGAACGAAGAGAAGCTAAATCCAATCGACGTACATGTACATCAGTGTTATTGCTGAATTTTATAATTTCATCTTTAGCTTTGTCTGCTCTTTGTACATCTCTGCAAGCTATTATAACTTTAGCGCCCCTGTTAGCTAAATCCTTGGCTGTCTCCAATCCAATACCACAGTTTCCTCCTGTCACTATCACTACTTTACCGACCATGTGAGCACTACTTTTACATATACCTACAGTGAGTTTTTGGTATATTGTCGTAAATAAAACTATACTAACTAAAACTCCTATTATTATCCAAAGAAACATATTTGATTTTATTAAATAGCTTCAAACGCGATGAAATAGACCTAAAACTGTAATGATTGTGGCTCTGACGATAAATCGTTTCTTATCAATTTGTTTATCTAAGATAAACACGTGTTCCTGGATAGTAACTTTTGAAGACATTTGGATCGAGATTAGTCGATATAATATCTACGATCATATTATTACTAATGTCTATTTTGTAATATTTTTAAACCTTCAATTGAAAAATCCGAAATTGCAGGCATAGTACAGTCATGTCGAATTATATTAACCTATGAAATATATACTATTTATGCAGTCATAAGTTATAAGTCTCGGTGGCCCAGTGGTCGAGCACACGGCTTCTGATCCAGAGGTCCGGGTTCGATTCCTGACACAGGCTTACACCAATGACTTTCCGAAATTGTTTTTCGGAAGTTATGTGTGATAAATATCGATGACTGAAAACTTTGTGCCCGGTATGGCAATCGGTTCGCCACCTATTCCATTTGAGACGTAAACATAACGGCGAGACGAGGCTTAGCAGCCGCTGCCTACACCTTCTGGTAACAAAAGGCGTGAAGTATGTTATGTTATGTTATGCAGTCATCAATAAATTCTCACACTCGCGATCTCATAAGTAGAATGCGTGCTAAATCATCAACTAACGCGTGTTTATTAGCGAATATTCAATATCCTCATGATTAATAAAATACTGCAACCGTAGTTAATACCATAAATATATAATTTGTACACGGACATAAAATGCATATGCTCTCTGACGTATTACAAGCGAAACGATGGCTGAAAAAGCTATATTTTTTTAATATTTATTACAACATGCATTCTTGCAAAGACCTAACTACGAAATTTCCTGCTCGAAAATTCCATACTTACATAATATACTCGACTCCTAGTCCCTTGCGGAATAGACAGAGAGAACAGAGTCATAAAGCACGATTCTTACACGTCTCACTCGCTTCTGTAGCTTCCATAAGTCTTGTCATGCACATTTTCGGTTTTTAAGGTTCCTGACATTACCTTCCTCATGGACTTGTTCAATTTGGTCATAGTGCGTCGTGGGCGTCCTCGACTACTACATGTTAGGAGCCTCAAATATTGACGCGCGTGCATGAAAAGAGTTATGAATGTCAAAGGAGCGAAGGAGGCGTATAAGAATCGTGCCTTATGGCGCTCTGTTCTCGCTGCCTACCCCGCAAGGGATTTGGCGTGAAGTTATGTATCCATGTAAAATGATTTTTGAGAAGTTACTGAGTGGAATATTTGATTCGATGGAATGGGTACCAGAACTGTTGCCATGTGCCTATCATGAACTATCTTAAGCAAAAAATATTCATCTCAATACATATAACTTTTCAGTTATATTGATATTATTATGTAGGTTGAGTCAATAAGATTACGTGAAAAAATATTTTTTTGTATTTTTATTTTCAGTCTTACAAAAACCAGTGATCGAAATCAAAAGAACCATTTCAAAATAAAATTGGAAGCTGTGTGGGCTTAGCAAACCGTCAAAGATATTCCACGTGCAATCAGTGAGCGCTTTATCACGTCAGCTAACATCAAACGACCTCATTACTTCCAGCATTTCAAGTGCAGAAATTGCCGCCATATTAAGAATCAAAGATTTGAATACGTAGTGTGGGTTGATGTACTCGAGATTATTCTCTGTAATTATGTTTGGGATATTTTTATTATCATATTATATTTTGATAACAAGGTAGATGTATATTTTTTATTCGTTTCAACCTTAATATTATTATAATGTTATTTTAGTACGTATGATCTCGGTGGTCGAGCACCCCGCTTCGGAATCAAGAATCCTGGCTAACACCAATAACTTTTCGAAATTGTTCTCGGAAGTTATGTGTGATAAGTATCGTTGCCTGAAAAACTTGTGCCCTGTATGGCAATAGGTTCACCACTGATTCCATTTGGGACGTAAATACAACGGTAAGACGAGACTGCCTACACCTTCGCGTAGAAAAGGCGTGAAGTTATGTTATGCTTTTATTTGAAAAGTTTTCATACAAGAAGTCATCAATGGCTCATAGGAAATCTGTTAAATTGTTATGGAAAACACTTAAATATCGAGACAAATCAACAAAACATTTTCATATTTTTCTAACAACCAAGGTATATAATTATCATATAATTATATACCTTGGCAAATATATAATTCGAAATTGAAGAACTATGGGTTAACTTTGGGAAAACTGGTTGTATAGGAATGGATAATGTATCAAAACAACAAAATATTGGTCACAAACCAAACCCCCTTTAACTCTGAACACTGAAAAAGGTATTAATTTTTGCTATTGAACTTTTCCAATTAGGAAAAGAAACACGAACAACATAATATACCTTCTGTGTACTAAGTATCGGGAATTTGTCAATAAAACAAAAAATACAAACTATTCATCTAAATTTATTTTATCGCCTTCAAAGTAGGCCCCATCGCTTGCAATAGAACATCTCCACCGCTTCACCCAGTCTTCCATACATTTTTCATAGGCTATTTGCGGTATGACCTTTAGCTCATTCAGCGAATTTTCTTTTATGGCTTCTATTGACTCAAAACGTTTTCCTCGAAGTGGTAATTTTAACTTGGGAAATAAAAAAAAGTCAGACGGAGCCATATCAGGTGAATAATATAGGTCGAGAACGTTTGTTGAATTTTTCGCTAAAAACTCTTTCACTATAATGGCTGTGTGTGATGGTGCATTATCATGGTGCAGCATCCATGAGTTGTGTCGCCACAAATCTGGACGTTTTCAGCGGATACTCTCACGCAAACGCTTCATGACGCCTAAATAATATTCTTTATTCACTGTTTCTCCCTCTGGAAGGAATTCGGAGTGAACCACACCACGGTAGTCAAAAAAAACTGTCAGCATCACCTTGATTTTGGTGCGACTTTGCCGCGGTTTTTTGGGTTTTGGCTCGTTTTCGAGACGCCATTCTGAAGACTGTTGGCTTGTTTGCATGTCATACTCATAAACCCATGTCTCGTCGCCAGTTATTATACGTTTCATAAAGGTCGGATCCGTAGAAGCTCGGGAAACCATGTCTTCAGCGACATGCTTTCGCTGCCCTTTTTGAACAAAATTGAGCTCTTTTGGAACTAGTCGAGCGGCGACGCGTTTCATGCCTAAAATGTCAATGAGAATATTGTGGACGGACTTAAAAGATATGTTCACCTCACTAGCCAACTCTCTCAGACTCATACGTCGATTTTCGAGCACTAGCTTCTTGATTCTGTCGATGTTTTCTTTGGTCGTAGCGGTTGAAGGTCTACCAGAACGAGGCAAGTCTACTACTACTTCTCGGCCTTCTTTAAAAGCCTTATACCATTCATAAGCCCTTGTTTTCGATATACATGATTCGCCGTAGGTATTTCGCAACATTTTTAGTGATTCACCACATGAAATATCATTCGAAACACAAAATTTAAGGCACACTCTTTGTTCAACATTATTTTCCATTGTAAAAATCGCCGAGGACTCAAAACTATGACAAACAAAAAGTTAAGTTTAAAACAAATTAAATGAGAGATCCCGTTCAAATTTTGCGCGCTAAATCAGTACAGTGCTACCAACATGCAGTAAAAAAATTAGAACGACCTCTTTTACGCGGGTCTCTTTATTGACATATTCCCGATACTTTTTACACAGAGTAGTATATTGTGTGAAAAGATATTTCATAAAATTAAAGGAAAAGGTAACATGCATTTTTTTTTTCTCCCCGAAGATAGAAGTAGACAGCGGCTGTTGAAGCCTCGACTTGCCGTTATGTTAGGTCTCAAATGGAATAGGTGGCAAACCTATTGCCATACACTGGGCACAAAGTGGTCAGTCATCGATATTCATCACACATGAATTCATTTAAGACTAGCTGACCCGGCGAACTTTGTTCCGCATCAAAAGTAAATAACTGCTGTCCCGCTATGTTAATACTGAAATATCTTCGAAAATATTTGTTTAAATTGCATGCTTTAAAGGGCCAGGATCATATATATTACATGCACAATCTATTTAAGATACTTAATTGGATGAAAATTAATGCTGTAATGTTTAAAATCGCTTCGTAAATAGGCCATTATTTCTCGTAAAATGCAAAAAAATAAAAAGGGTCATTGTGGGCTATCCCTAATTGATAGACATATGCCCTCGCGGACTTTTTTGTAGACCTTTTAAAGGTGTATAATAATGTAGTACGTTGTTTTGATTTATCATTGAGGGTTCAGGCAACGTTTGCGATTAAAGTTCTAAATCTTGAAAATTATCACTTTTTTCTATTACACTATACATGAATTAGATCAAAACCATAGATAAAAATAGATGGATCAAAACCACTATAGATGTAGATCAAAACCACCCCGTTGACACACTCAAACTATTAAAAAAACCGCATCAAAATCCGTTGCGTAGTTTTATAGATATGCGCATATAAGGGGACAGACAGCGGAAAGTGACTTTGTTTTATACTATGTAATGATATTATTATTTAAAAATACTTATTTATCTATGAATAGTAGACAGCTAACTTTGCTAACTTTGGCTCATATCTCAAAATTTTATATTTTGCATTTAATAACTTTAACTATGAAAAATATGAGATGCAGAAGTGCTATTCAAAAGAAACTTGTATTGAACATTTTTCGAATATTGGCGACTTTGCCGATGTTAAAAGTTTGAAAATGAAACTTTGCCGATGGTAAGTTCTCCGTCGTTTTCCACTTAACTTAAAAGTAGGAATACGATCAAAGTAATATGACATCTAATATATTAGGATGAAATTTTCGTATCAAATATTTGCTTTTCTGAGCTATCCTCATTTCTCCTGATATACTTACTTTTTAACTTTATGCTAAGTCTCTTGTGGATAAGGTAGACTTGGTTATTACAAACCTTTAAATATATTTTCATACACGGTCGTGGGTTTTTAAGTTTCCCAAGCATCAACAACACCATCTGCAAGGACGCTATTAATTTAGTGATGCAATATATGGCGTAGATATCGTAGACTATATATCTATAGACACACTTTTTTAAAATACTGTTACTATAGATTATAAAGTTTTAATACGTACCTATTGGCAATTGGTTCCTAGATCTTATAATCTGTGGTTAAGAAGTAACCGTGGTTACAAACAAACTTTACCTTCCCACAAATAACAAATTTTCTAGTTTTCGCAACGAAAATAATAAATTTAAAAGCAAAATGTCTGTACAATAAACGAAATGATATCTATATAAATTATAGTAATTTATATAGATTTCATCATGAATTTAATGGAAGACAGCATGGAGATGCCTCTGGAAAAGTCATCATATTTCTGGAGCTGCATGACGTTCTCCAAGGATTGCCCATTTTACTCCACTGAAGATCCGATGCTCTTCTATTTTGGTCTTAGTATTCTCGCTTTCTACATTGCTTTTGTAGTAATGATTGGTACAGATTTAAAGTTTTTCTGGACACTGGGTAATTATCAAGAGCAAGTGGAATGTTACATAAATTTGATTAGATCGAAATTAAAGACAGTTGAAGTGAACCGAAGAAAATTGATTCCAGTAAAAGATAAGGCAAAAAAGCAGATAACGATAAGCAAAGAATGTACTAAGTTAGTGGAAACCTTAAGGAAAGCCGTAATTGGTGGAGATTTCCAGACAATCCGCGATTTAACAGATTCAATCCAATGTATAAGTGTTCCTTATCCTTATAAGGAATAAGCGGTACAAACTCCTTGAAAGTAAGTAAGCTAATAATGTTACATACTCCTAAATATATAACTTCGCGCCTTATTTTTTCATGGTAGATTGGAATAACAGACCATCATAAGGCACGATTCATCCACACCTCACTCGGTTCTTTGACTTTCCATACCTCGTGTCATACACGCTCGTCGGTTTTAAGCCATTAAAGCCTCATTAAAGTTTCAGTTTTAAGCTACATCGTAGTGGGTATTTGGTTTTATTATCGTTACGTAATTTCTTGATTCGCCAGCCTCATAGCCCGCTATAGAAGCTATTCAATATAACATTAAAAGAACTTTTTAGGATTATATCGCGTTTATTTAGAACTTATTTTTATTTATTTCCCGACGTATCGAACTCTTTACAGAGACCATTTTCACGAGTGATGAACAAAAAGATGGTAAAAGATTCGAAACGTCGGGAAATATAATATTCTAAATAAATGCGATATAATCTAAAAAGTTGTATTAATGTTATGATTGTGGTTCGCGAAAATCTAAGAAACAAATAGCTATTCAATAGCTTAAAAAAGAAACAACTGAACACGTGTACTGTAATAATTCATTTTAACATTATAAAGGGTCAATATATAAAGGCTACATATAAATTTGGGAAAGATGGTATCACCCCTTTTGGGAATCTTACTGAGAACAATATCAGTATCTTTTTGTGACTACGTAAAGATACTAAAGCTTTTAAGCCAAAATCAGACTACAGTTTAGTCGAGCAAGATTTCACTGCCTTAAAAAAATATGTTTACAGTCTACACTAGCGCCTAGTATTTGCTAAGATAGGATGCAGGTATCAACTAGGCAGATAAATACCATAGACAAGAAATACCTGTAATGCATAAACAACATACACAAATTAAGAGCTAAGATTTGCTCCCTTTAGGGGCTAGAGCAAAGCTTATGTTTGAAAAAAACTGTATTAGCAAAACGTCTATTTTTGTGATAATTATTTAACTTGATAACAGTAGTAACAGAATTTATTTAAAAATTCAATCAGCTGTTAGGTTAAAATAAAAATAAATGAATGCGAATGTTGTGCTCATTGCTTATTTGTATGACTGAATTTAAGCTATTCCAACGCATTTAATAAATACCTAACTAACTCATCACTCAGCTAAATATTGGTATAATCCGTACTAGGCTTTAGTGGCAACAGTTTAGTTGTATGTACAAATGACATCACTATATCCACATATTATTATGAGCTTTGTAATTAGCAAAATTTGCTAAGATATTTTTTTATAGATTTATTTGTAAAATGTGTGTAAATCTAAAGATTCATCATATCGGTGGTCTGATGTTCGACACACCGCATCTGAATCAAAAAGTCATGAGAACGAATCCGCGCTTCTCGAAATTCTTTTCGGGAATTGTTGTTGATAAATCGGTGATGAACTACATGTTATTACTCATACACCTTTGTACTTCTTTTTCAGACTTGCATACTGTACTGTCATACAGAGAGAACGAGTGATCTTCGTGGATGTTGATGTGAAGTTGAGCGCATATCACGAATAAATTGTAACCAAAGTTACGCAATTAAGAAGAGCTAAGCTTCGAGATTTCCAGAACAACTTCTTGTTTTCCGCACTGAAAACTAAGTTCATTACTTTGTGTGTATCTCCTATCTAAATTGTACAAGAACAATGTTTTGGGACCAACATGCGCATTTATATATCTCTGAACTGGGTTTGTTCTCTAAGGAAATTTGGCTTCACTCCAAAGGGTTAATACTTTTTTATAATATTATAAACTGGTATAAAAAAAAACAATTGTTTTTCATGTATTAAATTTATTTCACACAAACACTCAAAACTGTCATACATCCCTAATTTAAATCTATTTGTTAATTTTATACAAAGCTTTCTTTTTAATGAGGTTACACTACAAACAGTAATTATATCATAAACTAAAATTAAACTTAAATTACAAATTATAATTATTTAGTTTGGTGTGTTTAGAATGCCTTAATGTCGGCAGAAAGAGAGAACAATTGAAAAACAATTATCGATTAAAACGAAAACTTAACATAAAATTAACAAACACAGCCATAATTAATAAGTTAGTAGAAAAAACTTAAGCAAATAATAAAATTTAACGTTAATATCACAATCCAAACTTAACAACTTAATTTAACGCTTAAAACTTAATTTAACGCTTAAAAATAAATAAACAATAACAATAACTAAGTAGTTAACGATAATATACCAAAAGGTAAAACAATAGAAGCTTAATGATAATTTTGTCCCGATAAACACGATTCACTCTGAATCAGCGCGGTGGGAACTATTTGTTGTGAATTTAAATTTGATAAAAGGCTTCACGTGGTAATTTATTGCATTAAGTGACAATTAAATTCAAATCACTAATGAAATTCGATTCAAAGTATATTGAAAACTAATTGTGTGGGAACAAAATTATCACTAGACGAATAACAACATAACAAATAACAGAGAAGCATCCATATCAGGTTTTAACAAAGGTTATAAACCTGATATGGAGGCAAATAATAAATAACAAGTCAGATGAAATAATGAAACAATATCAGGCACATTAGGTTTGTAAGGCACGTTGTGATTGTTTCGGTAATGTAATAATAACAATAATAAGAAGGTCTCGTATTAATATGTTAAAGAAGTGACGCTAAAAGAAAACAAAACAAAATATTAACAATAAAGTAACAATGAAATCAACAAAAACAATGAAATAATTAAAATATTAACTTATTTTGAGAATAGCTTACGAATGTTGGTAACACAGTGGATTATTTTACATATCGAGTAATAGTAATAGTTCAAAATATTGAAATGAAATATTTTATGCAATTGATTTGCCGTCTAGGTAAATCTACAACAATACCCCGGATATACCAAAACGTTTTTTGCTAAACGAAATTGTACGACGTAGATATATACAAAAAGTGTTTGCTGTTTCTCAATCATAGCTGCTATCCAACTGAACAAGCAAAAGGCATAAATGAAAGTAATAACATAGTTTAACAATAACAGAAACATGCAAAAGCTTCAGACCACTAATGGAACCGAATTAGTGAAACTTGAACAAATGCTAAAACCAAAAACTTAAAGACACGAATGAAAATAATATTATAATTAGTCAAAAGTAAGTTAATGTTCAAAGAAACAAATTATTTCAACAACTGTCCTGATAGAAACACGACACGGGAATTAAAATTCAACAATCATAGTTAATAACAAAACAAAAACTTAACAAACATGCTCATTAAAACAAAGGTATTATGGTATTTAATAATAAAATTCATGAAATCATCTTCTGTGGAAATCTCAATGAAATTTTGGTAAAGGAATTTAATTAACTGTAAGAACAAAAGTCTGATGCTGTTTTAAACTGTTCGTGGGTTATTTGGTGCACTTAGCTATAATAGACTTAAATTTAGGGTCTATTTATCTGTGTAGTAACTAAAGGAAAATGAGCAAAGAAACAAACTTAACAACAACAAACAACAATTTTGGTAACTTTTATCGTAACAATTTTTTGAATGTTTAAGACATCAGAAACTTAAACCTGTAACAACGTTTAAACGAAAAAGACAGACCTAATTCAATTACACAATGTACGAGCACGAGTTAACTTGAAATACTGGTTAAGATAACAACAATAATTACTTGAACATAACCTTCCTTGCTAGTCGGTAAGTGAAACAAAAAGGCCAAACTTAACAAAGTAGTATAACTTAACAACCAAAACTACTGTTTTGGATAGTATGATAACGAAAAGCAAAAAGGTATTGAAACTTAATAAGGATAAGTGGTTATCATTAATAAAAATTATGAAGCAAATTAAGTAGTGATTATTTAAACTTAAAAACACATACAAACAGAAACTAACAATCATACGTACCTACTATTGAAAATTAGTTAGATGATTGAAAATTTAAAGTAAGTCATCTGATTTTGTAGCTCAATACAGATAATATGAATACTAATCATAAAACTTCTCAATTATTATTGCAGAATCAATCAAATAGTAGTGATTTCATTCAATATTTTGCATAGCAGTAAAATTTAAGAACAGGTTTAAAACAAAATAAAACAATTGTAAGATATAACAAGAAACATATTGAGGCAAATATAACAAACAACACCGATCATTAAGGCAAATTGAAATCGTGTGTACTATTTTGAAATTTATTTATAGACTTATCCTATGCTAACCTTACAAACGTTGTAACCTACTATCTATGTCACACAAAAACCCTAATACCTAACTAAGCTTATCCATCTTTGGGGTATCTAGAAGTAGAAACACTCTTGTCTTCATTGGATTACACAGTGATGGTGTCACTCTGTATCTTCGAGTACATACCGTATCTGATGATTGAAATGCATTTGATGCGTTGAAATACATTACTCCATCCATATAGTAACATACTATTAGACGGTATGATATTGGTGTTGGATGGTTAGGTCATTCATTGAAACCTGCAACAAGCGAAAAAAATCATTAAAACAGCTGTCACACTTTAGCAAAGTTATTTTATGAGGACTCGTGGGCAAACTCGAAAATATAAAGAAGTACTAACAGTGAAGAATATGAAAAAAAGTTGTTTTGGAGAAATAATGTGTCCTCAAAAATTATTGACATGAAAAAGCCTAGACATAAGATAACTTTTATGTGGCGGTTAGCATACTGCCATATAATATTTATCAGGCGTTCGCAAGTTATTCGATCGCAAGTTTTCTTGATTATGAATATCGATCTCCAAAATGACGAATGAAACCATCAAAACAAGAGATCACTTGCAATTGAAAAAGGAAACTCACTATTTTTAACTCATTTTTGTAAAATAATAAAGCACGTTGTAATTTAGTATTTGCAGAACAAGCAGTGGTTCTTATTGTTTATGGCACTTAGTTATTTCAAAAACAGTATAAATGAAAATAAATATTGAAATAATTCAATCGCGGCAAGATTTCTATTTATAATGAAATAATTGGATAAAACAAATAAATAAAAACAATTTACAATTGGTACTTTACCTTTAGTTATATTGAAGACAGTATGAGGTTTCTTAACTTTGAAGTCACTTTTTGTTCGAAACTTTTTACTATATTTAGATTAATTGATAACAAATTTTGGACTTAAGCCATAATTGATTTGATAGCACTGATTTTATATCCTCCGGGGGAAGGACTCCGCCATCCCCCGGGTTGATGTGTTCTGTATCGCTCGTTACTTTGAAGTGATTCAACTCCAGCGTGCGCGCCCTTATATATGAATCCCTAATCCGTTGGTTCCCTACTGTTCGATCGTGAGACCGTATACGCACGTGGACTTCTTGCGTAAGCGCACACAATGGTTCCCTATTTCTTTATCCGTATTGATTTCGACCCCTCAAACTTCTTACCTTTTATCTGTTACCTGCAGGGGGAGAAATCTCGCTCGGTGGGAACCCAACGCAATCGTAGGTAACTGAATTTGAATTATTGTACACGATAATTATGTGAATTATAAGTAGGGGAATTTTTACTTTCACACGGTACCCAAGTATTTTTTTTATACTGCCACCTTGTTTTCTACACGAAGATGTAAGCGGCGGCTGTTAAATCTGGACTTGCCAAATTTTTATTTTCCAACTGGAATAGGTGGCGGAACCTATGTGCCATACATCGGACACAATATTGTCAGTCACCGCCATTTATTACCCACAACTTCCGAAAACAAATCCGAAAAGACGTTGGATGCGATCCCATGATTTCCTGTTTCGGAAGCAGAGGTTTTCGACTTCCAGACCATTATTAAATGTATCTCTTGTAATGTTTATAATGAGAAATTTCATATTCCTGTTGAATATATCGCTTAATACTAATTAAGTCATCTAACATACTCTACTACAGAATGTTGATGCAGCCATCACACTTGCAATATTCAGAGTTAATCGACAAAGTTTAGTTTACTACATAATGTTATGTTTTAAGCTGAGCATTAGAGAGTAGTGCTTTAAAATATTCTGTTGCAATCTCATACAGAATGTGGAACGTGTTATAAAATTACATAGAACATTTGCATACTTCTCGGAATTTTAACTATTCTGTACATTAATATCATAACTCTATATAAATATAATCTGACTCACACCAATGATTTTATGGAAGTTATGTGTGATAAATACTGATGATCTGCGAAATTTGCTCGATACATGGCATTAAGAATGCCAGCAGCCAGCATATTAGATCAATAAGAGTTCGGCGAATCGAGGTCTAATATCCCCTGTCTACAAGTTCGGACATAAAAAGGCGTGAAGTTAAAACAAATCAAACCAATAGGCTAGCCAATAGACCAATACACAATAGACAGCGTGATTGGTGGGATAGATTTATAAGTATATACCTATCAAATGGATATTTAAGTAATTGAAAGTCGGTTAGTTCATAATGGATCATTATATTAAAATAAAAACAAGCAAAAGGGTACTCTTTGACAAAAATAGGTACCTAAGTTGATTTATCTTTTAAACTACAACTATATGTTGTATTTCCATATGAACACATTTGTTTTTCTTAAAAACTTTATTTATGTACATAACATAACTTCACGCCTTTGTTACCCGAAGGTGTAGGCAGCGGCTGTTAAGCCTCGTCTCGTCGTTATGTTTTTGTCCCAAATGGTAGGTGGCAAACCTATTGCCATACCGGGCACAAATTTTTCGGTCATCGATATTTATCACAGTTAACCTTCCGAAAACAATTTCGTAAAGTCATTGGTGTCAGGATTCAAACCCGGACCTCTGGAACAGAAGCCGTGTGCTCGACCACTGGACCACCAAGACTTAAATGTACGTACATGTTTTACGTACATACTTATATATAATTTATAACTCCGTCAGAAATCAAATCGACCTCATTTTAACGATTGATCCGCCCCAAGTATTTTAAAGCAGAACAACAACTGTTTTCATCTCCGTCGCAGATGGTGCTTTTGACTTGTTTTAATGAAGCGTTTAGTTTTATATTTAATAGGGGGTGGTAGTATTAAAATTCGCTAAATGCTTACTTAATTCTGATTTACTTAAACTCTAACTCTTAACATTTAAACACGTTCTAATCTGATGTCTTTGAAATGGTGATCATTGAAGTCATTGAGGTCATTCACAACAACCACTTAACTTCATTCTTTATTTTCTTATTTATATACATCCTAGTTTTGTTATAACTGAACATAACTTCACGACAAATCACTTGCGGGGTGGGCAAAGAGAACAGAGCGCCATAAGGCACGGTTCTTACACGCTTCACTCGCTTCAACTCCTTTCATTTACACGCGTCGATTTTTAAGACTCCTAACGTCACCTTCCTCCCGAACACGTTCTATTTGGTCATAGAATGTATAGATTGGCCGTCCTCGACTCCTACATCCATCCGTTTCTGTATTGTAAATCTGCTTAGTCAATCTTGCATCATCTATTCTTTAAACATGTCCGAACCATCGGAGTATGCCCTTTCTTACTTTTACACCGACACTCTCTTTCACAATCACTCACAATTTTGGATTTATCACTTTTTCTTTTCTATATCATACATAAATTAAAGATAAAAACCACCCCGTTAACACCCTCTACCTATTAAAAAAACGCGTCAAAATCCGTTGCGTAGTTTCAAAGATCTAAGTTTTTAAGCGGACAGACAGCGGAAAACGACTTTATTTTATCTATGTAACTAACTAACCCGGCGAACTTTGTTCCGAATCAAAAGAAATAAATGAGTAAATTTTGGATCTTAAAAAGTTCAATTTGTGCTATTTATCGGCACGCAACGCAACGGCTATGTCCCGCTATGTTAATACTGTAATAATAATATCTTCGTAAATATTCGTTTAAATTACATACTGTAAAGGGCCAGGGTCATCTATATTACATGCACAATCTATTTAAGACACTTAATAAAATTAATGCTGTTATGTTTAAAATCGCTTCGTAAATATCTCGTATCGTAAAAAGTAAAAAAAATAAAAATGGTCATTGTGGTCGAGGACTTTTTTGTAGACCTTCTGAAGGTGTTTAATAATATGTATAGAACATTGTTTTTATCTATCACTTGGGTTCAGCCAGCGTTTGCAATTAAAGTGCTAAATCTCGAAAATTATTATTTTTTCTTTACAACAACATATATGAATTATAGATCAAAACCACCCCGTTGACACCCTTAAACTATTAAAAAAACTGCATCAAAATCCGTTGCATAGTTTTAAAGATTTAGACTTTGTTTTATATTAAGTAATGATATGTATACTAATAATTTATTTATTTATCACAGTAACATAATTTACACTAACTTACTTCAATAAATTAATTATATTTTTTACAATATATACAATTTATTTTTATTTTTTATTCAGAACTTAGTTGATTACTTGAAAGTTTAGTTAGTGGATGTCAACTTTGTCATGATCAGTTTTCGATTCCAACAATACCTATGTTATTAATAAATAGATAGCTGCAATTTTATTTTATAAGTTCACACTTTTTTCTACTCGAAGGTGAAGGCAGCTGCTGTTCTGCTTCGACTCGCCGAAGTTTTACGTACCAGATGCAGTAGGTGACGGAAACTACTGTCATACACCGGGTCCGATTTTTTCGTCACATTTATCAGTCGACTTCTTGATCCAAAAGCGGCTGCTCGGCTGCTAAATCGTGGAGGCATATTAATAGTTATAATGAGTTGATAACAGTAATAATAAAAATATCTACGTAACTTCAAGCCTTTTTCTACTCGAAGGTGTAGGCAGCGGCTGTTAAGCCTCGTCTCGCCGTTATGTTTACGTCCCAAATGGAATAGGTGGCGAACCTATTGCCATACCGGGCACAAAGTTGTCAGTCATCGATATTTATCACAAATAACTTCCGAAAAGTCATTGGTGTGTGCCAGGATTTGAACCCACTACTTCTTGATTAAGAAGCGGGGTGCTAGCCACTGCGCCACCGAGACTGTTAAAAATAAAAATATCTAATCTTTGTAATTCTTAAAATATTAAAACTTTTGTCTGTCTCTTGGTAAGTTGGGTAGACTTTGATACACCAAGGAATAGTCTATATATATATAAACAGCAAAATATATTCAAAAAATTAATCATAATATTAAATTTACAAATAGTTTTCTAATAACCAGACAATTTAAAACTTGGTGAAACGGATTAACCTGGATCCGAAAATCCATAAAAATATTAGAGACGCTATACGCTATACGCTGAGTTCTTTGTTCTCTTCCATGTTATAGAGAACACTGATATTTTTGCTGAAACTTCGCTGTCTCTATATGAAACTTTGACATGTTTGAACTATATGCATTGAACATACAATTAGGAAATGAAATTGGATTCACAACTTGGCTGAAACGGTGCACTCAATATTACGAGTAAATATATGCATACTTGTGCTTATTGCATTTTTAATCATTTATATACGGAAAAGAAACACACAAATGTTTTATAATAACCAGGTTTATTATTCAAATATTTGAACAATAACGACAAATTTTACAATTTCAAGTTAAATTATTGATACAATATAGATTCTATCTCGGCCATGGAACAAAGTATGTTCAATTAAACTATTCCCTTGTATATTTACTGCTGGAATAATACCGGTCTCCAATGTACAGTGTTCGTTGAGCGCGAACAAATCGCAGTGCGGTCGGGCAGACGGTATGTACAATGCTTATTTGCAATGTTCCCACCGGGAATTATTTTCCAAGTAACGTAACGTATATATGTACACCCGTATTGGACTACCACATACTCGTATGTACACATATGGACAAATTGCCCTAGTTTCATTTAAATATATCTAATATATAAAATTCTCGAGTCTAGATGTGCGTAATTGAACTCCTCCGAAACGGCTTGACCGATTCTCATGAAATTTTATGTGCGTGTCGGGTAGGTCTGAGAATAGGACAACATCTATTTTTCATCCCCCTAAAAAATTTACCCCTCAATTTTTTTTTTTAATTTTTCGACATATTTCTGTTTCTTATTTTTTTTATAAAACGGGATACAAAAATACATGCAACCCTAAATTTTCAACCCCCTACGATCAACCCCTATTTTTTAAATTTTATTTTTCGGCAAGACAACGTTTGCTGGGTCAGCTAGTATATATATATATATATATTTGCATGTTCCGATAGTTCGCGCATGTATAAGGAACGAAAGTCTCGGTGGTTCAGTGGTCGAGCACACGGCTTCTGATCCAGAGGTCGCGGGTTCGAATCCTTCGAATCGGTTATGTGTGATAAATATCGATGACTGAAAACTTTGTGCTCGGTATGGCAATAGGTTCGCCACCTATTCAATGTGGGACGTAAACATAACGACGAGACGAGGCTTAACAGAGCCGCTGCCTACACCTTCGGGTAACAAAGGCTATGTTTTTTTTATGCTGTTGTAGATGGAACGAATGATGCTAAATTAACTAAGCAGATGTAAAGTGTAAAGTGAAAGGATTCATCTTTCTTCTGGAAGATGATGACAGGTGCCTTAAAAACCGACGAGCGTGTAAGACAAGAGTGATCAAAGTTGAATATGTGAGTGAGGTGTGGATGAATCTTATGAGGATCTGCTCTCTGCACACCACGTAAGGGCATTGGCGTGAATTTATGTATATACGTATACTTAGTTACACGTAATGTTTAATTTTCTATAACGCTCAACAAGGGCCCTCTTTGATATGTTAATACTGTCATGAATGTTAATGGCCGCATTTTAAATTGTTGTTTGAAAATTCCCTTGATAAAATAGAGTTTCATACTAAAATATACTTAATTTATATACATACATATTTTAAATAATACATCACGTTTGCAGACTTAGCTCGCAGAATAAGCTCGCTGAAGTGGCAATGGGCTCGGTCATGTCTGCCGAAGGACCGATGGTAGATGGAGTAAGAAGGTGTAGAGTGGAGACCGCGTCTCGGTAAACGTAGCTTAGGACGCCCACCAGCCCGTTGGTCAGACGACCTCAGAAAGGCTGCTGGTAAAGACTGGATGCGGAAGACAGAGAATCGGATGTTGTGGCGCACATTGGGAGAGGCCTATGTCCAGCAGTGGACTGCAATTGGCTGATGATGATGATGATGATCACGTTTGCATTAATTTAGCACTAAAGCACATTTCGTAAATAATTGACGCTTTTAATGAATTTCAATTAATATTTCCAGACTTCGAAAAATTTCATTCATTTTCATATTCAGTACGCGTATTTATAGTTTTAGTTAGCACTGTGTGAGGTATAATAACAGTTTTGTTTTTTGATAAAATATGTACTTTTACATTTAAATCAAAAAATTATCTCACGAACAATAATTAAATGAATAGCTTACCTTATTTCATTTTACTTAAATGTAACTCTAGTCAGTTTCATTTACGTAGAACTAAAATACAGTTTAGTTCGAATGTTGGATTTAGTATTGGAATATTCAGACGAGGAGGGCGACCCCTGAGTATTGCACGTGCAGTACGAATACAATCAGCTCCTGTTCCCTCGATTTGTAATACCTGAGTGCTTTTATATTATTATTTTTACTTCTGCTTACCCTCTTTAATTCGTGAATTATTTCTTCTTGGATAACCTTTATATGTTAATAGTACTACACATTAATTTTTAACTTAAATCGGTTTTCTGAAATTTTCTATTACATTCTTGAGAACGGAAGTTCGGTCGCTTATTTGGAAAATAAAAAATATACCCCAGTAAAAATGTAGCCGCAATTTATTTACCAAAAAGAATTATATTGAATTCTGCCAAAATGAATAAGACATGTAGCTTTTTCGCTTGATGTTTTTTTTTTCTTTCTTCTCTTAACCCAAAAGCGTAATGTAATAATGTGATTTTGTAGTGTTTCCATTGAAAACGAGGAAAAAAAAATCTCTATACGAAACTGTGTTTGTTTTCACAAACAAGAACCCGTCACAAGTTCCCAATATGTACTAGGAAAACATTTGAAAATAATAGAGGAACAACGATTGAATAACAGTAAAACCATCTTTTGTTTATTTATAAAGAAAATAAAGTTAAAAAAAGAGTGTTTTCATTTTGTCATACATTACGGATACATTTTTTTTATGGTACAGGATGACAAACGTGCAAATTGGTCACCTAATATTAAGTAACTTCTCACTGCCCATGAGCACCGTGGTGCGTTGCCGTCCTTTAATAGAGTAGGAAGGGAATGGAAGGGGAAAGGGCATCGGGCCTCCGGATACCTCTCTCACCGAACGAAATGCGGCACAAGCCTCTTCAAGCCGATATTCCCGATAGGTATTTCCCGGTCGAGCCGCCCCATTCCCGCAACGAACTGCAAGACCTTTTATTACCTTTTAGAAGATATTTTAACATCATTAATAGACTAAGGTACCAAACATCGGGCACAGTTTTTGCCTTATAACTGTCGTAAATATTTTCGAAAAGAATCTTGGATTCGACCCGGAGACTTCTGTTTCAGAAGCTACGAGCCTAACTATATAATATGGCTAAATGTTAAGCGTGTATCCCGGTTTGAGCACGAAACGTTCGGTCAAGAATCTGAATATTAAACCACTAGACCCAAGAAACAAATTGCTGGTACATTATACATCTAGGCACGTACAATTGTAATACCAACAAAACCCATTATTCTTAGGCTTTCCAGTCTCAAATTTGTTTCACAATATGGTAATGTTATAACTCTATGGTCGTAAATCTCAGATATTGTATATAAAATATTGGTAAGATTTATCTTAAGACATATACGTGGAAACTTTAGCAATGTAGGCATGTGATTATCATAAACCGTTTGCCAGATGCCCGGACTTACCTAATCCTCTGATATGACAGGAATATATCATAATTTATCCATTAAATGAAATTTAATATGTAATAAAAATGAATTTTATTAAATTACAATAAAAAGACTGAACATAAAACCGATTGACAGAGATTTACAGTGGTAGAACCAAGCAGTTCTCTGCATGAATGGGCCGGCTAGACCGGTGAAATACCACGACCGCTCAGAAGATCGACGTAAAGTGTGGAGTGGAGACGTACCAGGAGGCCCACCCCCCTTCCCCATCCTTCCATATTCCCTAAAGGTCGGCAACGCAACAGTAACACTATATGTGTTGCTGGTGTCCATGGGGGGCGTTGGTTGTTTACCATCAGGTGACACGCCTGCTCGTTTGCCCTCGTATTCCATAAAACAAAAAAAATGCTAATGAGTTACTATTTATGTCATTGTCTCCTTATGTCACATATAGAAGAGATATCCCAGATTTTTTTTGTATCAGTTTTTTTGGTAAGTTTTCAATCACTAAACATAACATAACTTCACGCGTTTTTGTACCCGAAAGTGTAGGCGGCGAGTGTTAAGCCTCTACTAGCGGTTATGTTTACGTCCCAAATGGAATAGCTGGCGAACCTATTCCTTTATACCAGGTAGAAAATTTTCAGTCATTTATATTTATCACACATTACTTCCGAAAAGAAGAATTAATACCAAAATCTAGAAATTCTAATCTGATATTTATAAAATAAAATCTTTCTCGCATCTTTAAATATATGGTAACAATGTATAGATGAGTTGATTGCAGATTCTATACAACGAATATATGAAGCGAACACGTGCATGTTGGAGGGGCGCACTTTCCAATGAGTTCTGTTATACTTCTCACAAGAAGAAGGCAGCGCCCTTTCTCAATTATTTACGCACACATTCGTTTGCCTGGCCTCCCCCAGTTCTTTTCACGCGGGACACAAAAGAGAAGATTCAGGTCGAGGTAACAACGGAGAGATTGAATACACATATATAACTTACCGCTTACCCCTACTTACCGTTTTCACAACATACATAGATTTGTAAGATTTACATGCCAGAATGTCTGTCAGATTGTTTCTGATAATCTTGATGGACCAGTGGTTGAGCTCTCCACTTCTGATTCAGACGTTGTGGAAACGATTCCGGGCTCACACTAATGGTTTCGCGGATTTTTTTTTCGGAAGTAATGTGTGATAAATATATATCTAACTAACTTCGTGCCCTGTTTATGGGTTCGCCATTTCATTTGTGATAGGTGGCACGTAACAATCCAACGAGACTTTATCGGGTACACTTATTCGGGTAGAAAAAGGCGTGAAGTAACTTTTTTATATTTCTGAAAACTCATTAACTTCAAGATTCATTTTCATTTCAATAAAATTGATTCACTTATAAATTTCTAAACAGCTTCTATTTTCATATTATTTTAATTGCCGCTTGTTGAATAAAGTTCCGTGAATTCGATTCCCACTCGAGTATTATCATCATCATTTTACTACTCTAATCCCACTTAGTCATGGGCATCTGCAACACCAGGAGCGTCACATCAGCGTTGACGACTTTTAAAATAGGAACTATCCATTTTGTCAAAAAGATTTGGCTGTGATTTTACGACCGGCCGGTCTGCCTGACGATGCTGAAATATTTACAATAAGCATGGTATCTCAGTCTTTCTCCGTTATATTTTACTAGCTGACCTGGCGAACTTGGTTCCGCATCAAAAGTAGTTTGTACAGTGATTACAATCAAAGCGGTAAATCTCGAAAAAGATCACTTTTTCTTAACCACATTACACATTAACTATGCATTAAAACCACCCCGTTGTCAACGGGGTGGTTTTAATCTCTATCTATTAAAAAAACACATTCAAAATTATTGCGTAATTTCAAAGATCTAAGCATATAAGTGGACAGACAGCGGAAAACGACTTTGTTTTATACTATGTAATGAAATTATTAAATAATAAACTATATAATTTATATAATAGTAAAGAGAAACACAAATAAATTCTCAATTGAACAAAGAATAAAAAAATATCACCAGTACAAAATCAAATTGTACGGCTATTCGCAATTCCACCTTAGTCAGGGCGCACGATACAGCGAACACATCTCTCATAAGGTCGATACAGTAATCCAGTTCCAGGTGTGCTCCCGAGAAATCCTCTCGGATCTGAGGTCACATACTTCGGGACCGATTTTTATTGCATATTGAGACGTAGTGTTCTACTGATATATGTTCTTGCTCCGATATTATATGGAGACGGGTCCGTGAAACTATTTTGCTTGGCGGCTGTGACAATATGTTATCCAAGTGAAAAAGAATATTTGAAGAATACATACACGTTGAAATAATTTTCTTGAAGGCTATTTTATAAGTCGAAATAAATGTTCACTGTAAATTCAGTGTAGGTATTTGGCGAAACCGATACATACGTCAAATATTATTTCTTACACGTAAGTTCCAGCAAGTCGTTGATGTAAGCCAAAGTTTAAACTAGAAGTTGCTGAAACTTCAGGCTGTCGAAATAATCTGTGACCTGTTACGACACTTACAACCCTTATGGGAAGAGTTTGGGTGATACTATTTTCTGGAGTGATTTAAAATGCTTGTGAAGAAATATTACGATACGTATAATACGTACTCAAATACGATGAGCAGAATTTGTATTACAGTTGATATAATTTATCATTGCTGATTTTTTCCATCAGTTATTTTTGTATACCGGAATTAAAGCCAGGAACCTCGCAATAGAAACCCTGAGCCCTAACTCACTAGATTTTGCAGTTTATATATAATTTTAAAATAACGAAGCAATGAATGTTACTTTACCCGAGTCAATTTAAAATGGCGTGAAAATGTAAAATACAGAATGTCCGTGCATGTATTATCTCGTTTGCGATCTTAATTAACAGCGGTAACTGATTCCTAGCTTTAGCCGTACTTTAACATTTAATTTCATACCTACAATACCGTTTTAAATATTACACAATTCATTTTAATTTTAATTTCTGTTTCAAAGAACACTCGACACAATTAAAATCTGAAATTACAAACGCCAAAGCTGAAATACTTAAGACGGCTGAACGATTTTCATTAGTTCTTGGACCGTATTCTTGAAACTACAGATGTCTGATATCCTCGTCTTCAAACGGAGTAAGTACAAGTACTTGCGTTATTACCGTGGGAAAGCGGAGAGTAGATGCAAGGTGTATCAACAATTCCCTTTTTATTCAACCAGCTGGCGTTCGTTTCGTATAAAACTGCATGATTGTGCGACGCTGCATTCTAGACGAGAACTGTTACCGCCTTTTTGCTGGTACGACTTAGTTTAAATAAAAAAAAAAGTTGGATTTTTTTTTTTTTAATTTAAATTACATTGTGTTCTATTTGAATGTGGAACCTTTTTGGTATAATATAACTTTTGTCGAATTTATTATAATAAATTTCGTTATCATGGCGTCCGATCTGTTAACAGATCACAAAGTTCAAACGTTACATAATTAGTGTCCTATTGTATTTTAATACTAGCCTTTGCATTCAAGTTTGTTTGCTACAACATTATCTGTAAGGAAAAAATACTTTATATTAATTTTGAAGAAGCCGAGTCTCGCGTACGACCATGCCATTTTTATGATGCAAATTAAAAAAATATTGTAGTTGGAATATTTTTACGAATGAAACCTTGAACTTACTATATTTAATATAGCATAATAATGTAAAGTATAATTATTATAATCCATTCTTTGGTTTTTGTATAAAAAGTAACAAAAACTGAGTCTCGCAAAATTTTGGCAATCAGAATATTAAAGATTATTCTATATTCTTACATCGAAATATTTCAAAAGTGCTATAGTTCTTTATGGTTTGGAGCTTAAATCCAAAAGTCTTTGCTTTGAATCCTGACTCACAAACTACAAAAACTTCAACCAAAAATACTAAAAGTTACTTTAAAAAAAAACACTTCCCAATATTTTATGTAAATTAAATTTAAAATGAAATCCTGAATATTTAGTAGTTCAATATGGAAATCGATTCCACATCAATCCGGATATCGTTATTGTAAAAGCATTATCTGGGATCGGGACTTCGGTCCGGAATATAAATTTAGAGGACCTCGGCAGACGCTTAGAGCAATATGTCAGACGGAGACGGCCGTGATGTCTGTCATCTGTGACCCTCGCTGCAACTACTATCTGGACGATTTCTTTAAGATGATTGACAATCTTTATGATATCCACGTCATACCAAACCCTCGGCCTAAGTGTGACGAATGTCCACTACTTGAATTAGATACTGATGATGATAACGTTATTAGGAAACCGAAAAAAATATTGTTGGTAAGGATTCCTTATCATAATACCTTATTACCTTAAATCTTTCAATTCATCAAAGTGCTTTTTATTTCAATATTTGTAATTATTATGTATCATATAGCAAATAATGGTTCAATTTCCAGGTATTTTACATAAATTCGTTATTAACTTGCAATAATTATTCCGACACACTACGAGGCGCATCAAATTTACAAAATTTAAAATTTCTCATATTATGGAGAGTTTAAAAAGGGCTAATTGCCTATTGACATTCATACTCTAACAGGGATTTCGATTAAAAATATTATTACTATCCCAATATGCGAAACATGGCCGGCTTCGAAAGACACGTGCCGCCCGCATACCCACAGAACCATCGCGGAACATGACAATATTATATTAAAGACCAGTTCACACGAGATTTTTTTATAAATACTCTTCAAAAATTTATAAAACAATTATTACTGTGATATTATTGCAGACGTCTGATAAAACAGCTCGAAGATGTGTTTTCTACAGCTTCATTTTTTTTTAATTTCTACACACCGAGGTTGCCGAATTTTATCATTACTAAAGTATTGGGGTGGAACCTATTGCTACACCTAATTATTACTTTGAAGATATTTTTTAAGTCATTGTTGTGAGCAGTGATTTGTACCCAAGACATTAAATTTTAAATTGGGAAATCACAATATCCAGAACACTGAGCTATTTTTTTTAATTTCTACAGATATTGATCGGACACAAAGTACCGTGATATTACTACCCACCTCTGATACTCGTGGCTCTAAGTTCTGTTTTATTCTCGTGAAAATGATCTCTGTAAAGAGTTCGAAACGTCGGGAAATAAATATAAATAAATAATAAATAAAGGCGATATAATCCTAAAAGTTGATTTAATCAATCTGTTTTATTATTTACTCCATTTCGTGATCGTACATATTTACTTAACTGAATTGAATAATTTTATCTAAACAAGAATAGTTTTAATGCTGGTTAGTGATGTTATAAGTATGTAATCAAAACTATAGTACCTAGGTATTTTAAGTCTAGACTTTATAGTATAGATATAATATATTTACCAGAACGTATATTAAATTTTAAAAAAGTCAAGCGGTCGAGCACTCCTCTTCTGAATCCAGAGAATGCGGGGTCGAATTATTTTCGAAAGTTATGCGTGACTAGGGTTCATTCCCGGGAACTCTCGGGTCGAGAATTCCCGGGAAATCGTTGGGCTTCGTTCCTAGGAAATCGAGCTCGTGAAAAGTCGAGAATTCGAGAAATTATAATCATATTATTATTTTTCAATATATACGTGCATTTGAGATATTATCATTTTATTTCACGTGTTTATTAGATATATTTTGTTTACAAGTTTTTAGTTAGTTTCTTTCTAAATAACCAGCCAAAATGGTGCTGTCATTATAATAAAGAATCTCATTTTATTTCAATATTAGCTGACCCGGCGAAGTTTGTTTCGCCTTGGAGCAATGATTTATAAAAAATAAGTATTACTGCTAATAAATGTTCCGTCAAAATTGGTCCAGTCATTTCAGAGATTTCCGGACCAAACAGATAGATAGACAGACAAAAATTCATGACGAAAAAATAAATATGTTGGTCGATGTATGTAAATCTCGGTGGTCTACTGGACAAGCGCCCCGCTCCTGGTTCAGAAGGCGTGGGTTCGATTCCGGACTTACAAGAATAATTTGTCGGCAGTTTTTTCGGAAGTTATGATGTGAGATAAAAATTGATGGGCAAAAAGTTCACCACCTATTCCATTTGGGATGTAACCAAACGATTCAGAGAGTCGAGGCTTGATCGGCCGCTGCATAAATCTTCGTGTAAAAAAGGCGTGAAGTTACGTTACGTTACGTTTGGTACTTTTGTTTGAAAGGGAAACCACTCAAATGTTGACGTTATTGGAATCGAATAAGAGGAGAAAACTTTAGTAAGAGAAAATTTCTCGTCAACCCGAGAAGACCCGAGAAATTAGCCTCGAGAATTCTCGAGACCCGAGAAATTGAAAAGGTCGAGAAATCATGAACCCTATGCGTGACAGATACCGATGACTGAAAACTTCGTGCCCGGTATGGGAAATAGGTTCGCCACCTAATCCATCAATCCTTAATAGTGTTTTTCTAACTCAGTAGCTTTGATTATAAATCTGTATTTTGAGTTCTCGAGGTATTCATAACACTCCTGCAGGGTGACACCGTGTCATCGCGTGTCACATGCGGGCTGGGCGCGTGTCAAACCACTTACTATAATCGTTTCCAAGTATAATTACACCCCCATCAGCTAACACCATTTGATTTACTATTTGAGAATCATTGGATGTATGGATATTGATTTTCTATAAACATAATTATAACTTCACATCTTTTTCCACCCGAAGGTGTAGGCATTGGCTGTTAAGCCTCGAATCGCCGTTATGTTTACGTCCCAAATGGAATAGGTCGCGAACCTATTGCCATACCATTTTTAGTCATCGATATTTATCACACTTAACTTTCGAAATTGTTTAATTTCGAAAAGTCATTGGTGTGTGGCAGGATTCAAACCCGCAACATCTGGATTCAGAAACCGTGTGCTCGACCACTGGACCACCGAGATTATAAATATATTTTCCATAAAATGGCAGTTTATCGATATTTTTTATTGGATACTGACCCGGCGAACTTTGTCCCGCATCAAAAATAATAAATGAGTAGTTCAATTTGTGCTATTTGTCGGCTATAACTGCTGTCCCGATATGTTAATATTGCAATATCTTCGAAAATATTCATTTAAATGTCATGCTGTAAAGGGCCAGGATCATCTATATTACATGCACAATCTATTTAAGATACATAATTGGATGAAAAATAATTCTGTAATGTTTAAAATCGATTCGTAAATAAATCATTATTTCTCGTAAAAAGTAAAAAAATAAAAATGGTCATTGTGGGTTATCCATAAGCGATAGAAATATGCCCTCGCGGATTTTTTTGTAAATCTTTTAAAGGTGTTTAATAATGTAGAACATTGTTTTGATCTATCACTTAGGGTTCAGCCAGCATTTGCAATTAAAGTGCTAAATCTCGAAAATTATATATTTTTCTTTACAACATCATATATGAATTATAGATCAAAACCACTTCGTTGACACCATCTAACTATTAAAAAAGCCGCATCAAAATTCGTTGCGTAGTTTTGAAGATATAAGCATATAAGGGGACAGACAGCAGAAAGTGGCTTAGAATATTAGGTATAAAACTAAACGGTCAGAGCATACTACAGCATCCCAATTATTTAACTCTTAACGAGCAGATCTGTGCCCGACAGTAAGATATATCTATTATATAAACGGCTATAAATTTGTTTTGTAATTGTTCGTGCCAAAGATGTTTTGTACAATTTTATGATAAGAAAAAAATGTTATGATTTTATATAAAAAAAGAACATTTTTCTACCCTATCAATTGCTATAATTACTTACAGTTAGATTGTTTTTGCCCTTAGATAATCTTGTATTTCAAAAGATTCTCCAGCATCTTTTAAACTTAACGCATATAAGAACAAAAGAATTCTTTAAATATTAAACCCGACAATTGGCAATAACGAGAACGGCCGTTAAAATATTATGATCTGTAACAAAAACACAAAAGCTCTGCCCCACCCATGATCAGAAGGAACCCTTTCGCCGTTTATTTTTACGTCTTACACCCGACCATCTGAAAACTCATCCTTGAGATCAGGACCGTTACTATAAATCCGACTAATCGCTGCAGTACTGGTTCCTATTGTCCAAAACGTTGAATGCTCTCATTGTCTACTGAAGATTCAAGCATACCCAGTGGTATAACGTTCCAAGTGTCCCGAGAACGCATAGATATTTTATTCAAAAGCAAAGGGAGACTATAAGAAAGGAATTTTAAAGGGATCTATGCAAGAAATCCTTGCACAAAAGGAGACAAGATTGATGTAACGGTCCGTAGGAAGTTTGCGCACGTGCCAAGGCCGGCTGCGTTTCGTTTTCTGGGTAACAAAAAAAAAATCACAAAAATATTAGATCGACATAAGGAACGCCCGTTAAGGCTTCTTTTGATATTCGTACAGATAAAGATAATTTATTTTTATGTCTTGCAAATAAAAAAGAATTGCTCGTAATCTTAGGGAGGGGCTTGTTAGACACGCAGTTTCTTCGTTATAGGCTATTTTACAATTTTTTTTTGTTTTAACACAGATATATTGTATATCGGAGTTTTGTTTGAAATGGGTGTCTTCTTTAAATTCAAAGTACAATGTAAAAGAACCAATAAAACACGGCTTCTGATCCATAGGTCCGGGTTCGAATCCTGACACTGGCTCACACCAATGACTTTTCGAAATTGTTTTCGGAAGTTAAGTGTGATAAATATCGATGACTGACAAACTTTGTGCTCGGTATGGCAATAGGTTCGCCACGTATTCCATTTGGGACGTTAACATAACGGCGAGACGAGGCTTAACATCCGCTGCCTACATCTTCGGGTAACAAAAGGCGTGAAGTTATGTTATGTTATTGTTATATACTTTGAATTTAAAGAACCAGACATTATAATTATAAAAATATATAAGCTATCTATTATTGCAGTATTTAAACAGAATATTCTGTTAATTGCATATTTTTTAAAGTTTTAGAAGAATTAAATTTTAAAATATATTGTGTTCTACCACTATCTCTCATAATATCGTCGTGAAATGGCTCATGCGGGGGTTCATTTACGCGGTGAAAGAGTTATTCGGAGGCGCCTTTCCCATCCCATGCTATCCCCATACCCATCCCTTCTTATCTTATGTTATCACCTTGGTGTTGCAGGTGTCCATGGCTGGCGTCAGTTGGTTATCAGCTAACTCGCTTGCTGGTCTATAAGTAAGGGAATTAGTCAATCCCTTGAGCACTCGTTTTTTAATATAGTATCGAAAAATATATCATATATTTGCTTTTGCAAACCTTCTCCAGATTTTTTTTTCCTTCTTCAGATTTTTGACTACTACTACTAAACATAACGGCGAGACGAGGCTTAACAGCCGCTGCCTACACCTTCTGGTAGAAAAAGGCGTGATATGTTGTCATGATATTGTCGTTGTCATATTAATATCTACATCACATATTAACTTGTAATTAATATACGCACTTCTAATTAATATATAATAAGCAACTCATATTACATCACAGTGAGCGAAGATTAAATTTCGACAATTCGTAGTGTAGTAGGAAATATTATTATTATTATTTATATATTAAAACCATTGATCGACTAAGCAGATATACAGTGCCTACGTAAGTGTATCGCGGCCAAATTGAACGAGTCTTTGCAGAAATTATGTCAGGATTTTTAAAAACTGACGTGTCTATCAACATTTTTGAAAGTCAAAGTTTGCACAGTGCTAGAGTCTTGCAGTTCGCTGTATGAATGGATAGGCTCGACCGGTAAAATACCACGACCTCTCGGAATATCGGCTGGAAGTAGCACTTCCTTTCCCCTCCTAATCTTTTTTTCATGGGGTAGGAGGGCAAACAAGCAAGCGTGTCACCTGATGGTAAGGAACCTACGCCGCCCATGAACACCAGCAACACATATAGCGTTGCCGTTGCGTAGCCGACCTTTATGGGAGTAGGATAGGAAGGCATAGGGAAGGGGGGTGGGCCTCTGGGTACCTCTCTCTCACCGAACAAAACGCGGCATGAACCAAAGGACGGCAACGCACCACGGGGTTCATGGGCTCTGAGAAATTACTTACCGTCAGGTGACCCACATGCTCGTTTGTCCTCCTAACCCATAAAAAAAAGCTAGTGAGGTATGTAAAAATCGTGCATTACGGCGCTCTGTTCTCTCAGCTTACAGCGCAACGGACTTGGCGTGAAGTTATGTAGGTATATTAAATCCTTGCACTATGTGCCTCTCAGCTATGTGCAATATAACTTAAATGGCTTATAGTGTAGTGACCATGACTCGAACATAATCCTGATGGGTTTTAGTATAACCTAATGGACAATGATGCATTATGTTGCAGTGTTTACTATATGTATATTAAATGCAATGTTACCAGTTATTATCTTTATCTTATCCATAAATACTACTAATACTAATCATACTGATGTTTTATTTAAAATTTCAATCCCTACTTAATATTATAAATGCGAAAGTAACTCTGTCTGTCTGTTTTACCGATTCTGTTGAAATTTGGCACAGACAATCTTTAGACCCTGAGAAAGTACGTAGACTACCTTTTATTGCGAAAAAAAGTGATAAAAAGGTTAAAGTTATTTAAGTGATAGAGGTTGTAAGTTTGTATGGGATTTCTTAATTTTAAATGATAAAACCATGAATCTTTATATTTAAGCACTTGATAAGAAATAATTAAACATTAGTTCTAGCGTTTTTGCAATTTCGACCTGTGAGGGGATGAAATAGGGGTTGAAAGTTTGGTATTATTAATTCTACTTGAGGCGAAACGAAGTTCGCTAGGTCAACTAGTTTATCTATATACTAGCCGTAAACGTTGTGTTGCCAGTAAAATATGGTTATTGATAAACAAATAAAAAACAGGGGCAATCGTAGAACGGTGAAAATTTAAGGTTGTATGCATTTTTTTATGCTGTTTCCTAAAAAAAATATAACGACTTTAAATAGACGGATGAGAAAGATGACTCTCAGAGCTACTCGATATGCATACAAAATTTCATGAGAATCGGTCAAGCCTTTCCGGAAACGATAACGAGTCCAGGAATGGGTTGTTCATGTGTGAGTGACTTATAAAAAGTGCATCGAAGTGTCGATATCGATAAAACGATTATGACAATTAGAATGGTCTTCTAAATTAAAGTAGAACAATATACGTCACTCACTCACATCAAATTTCTATAACAGAATTTACTAATTCGACCATAAAAGGCTACCCATTTGTGGGGTAAACAAGCAGGCCTGTCACCGGCAAGCAACAAACGCCGCTTATGGACACGTGAATATAGTGTTGCAGTTGCGTTGCCGGCCCTTACAATAGGTTATGGAAGGGCTCGGAAGAGGGATGGGAAGGGGACGGGGGATACCTCCACCACCGAGCGAAACGCGGCAAAAGCTACTTCACGTCGATATTCTGTGAGGTCGTGGTATTTCCCCGGTCGAGCTGGGCCACCTGCCATTACTTTAATGAGTAATTTTTTATTATAAAAATTACATCGATTTATTTACAAGCACATGCCTTTCTATGTAACAATTTTTCTTGAATATTTTTGTGTTCAGATGAATTGGAAAAAAGAGCTAAAGAGCTTGGCATCTTTGTTAGAATATATTATATAATCGGGTTACATAGACAACCGAGCAGTGGATAGTGATGCTAACTTGGATGAAGATGTTAATCAAGAGTCTGATTATAATGATCATGATCTTTATCAGAACTCAACATTTTATCGGACGAAGAGAAGAAAGTAAAGCTAAAGATCTTCAACGTTAGTAAATAAGAAAAAAACAAAGTAACTACATGACACAAAGCCATCGGTCCATAATTTAGTAAAATCCAATTAAATTGTGCATTTATAAGCTTGAAAATATGCTAATATGATGCAAATAAGTGAAGTACGTTGTTTTGAAACGAGAAACGAGAATATTCTTTAAGAATTTATGTTTTACAAGTAAGTTTACAATTATCAACTATTGCAGTTATCTATTGACGCCGCAGTCTATGATATCTCTTTGGTCAATTCCGACTTGGACTGTCCACTCATAAATAGCTAATTAAAAAGAAATATTTGAAAATTCTTAGTTCAAACTTTCTACTAGATGTTGTTATGGGAACAGAAGATCAGTGCAAATCAGTACAGTCAAATCATTCGAGTGATATATACAACTACAAAAATCTCCAAAAAAAATTTATTCTAGATTTTAGAAGTTATAAGTGATATTTCCTCTACACGTTATTTTCCGATCTTCGATTTTACTGTTGTTTTTAGGCAGTTTAAACATTAAACTATCAACATGTAAGTGGAACTATTTTACGACTTTCTACATTTGTGGGGAGTCCCAAAGACACTCACCTGACACCATTTGTGCGGAACAAATATGGTGCACCAGGGTACAATCACGTGTACGGGGTCCCCATTTGGGCGCGAGATCTCTCGGGGATCTCCCTGTGAGTCATGACTATCCGGACCGTACGGGGCTACTGTAGCATCTCGTTCGAGGCGGCGACGGTCCTCGGACGGGAGGGGAGCCCTCCCCCTTCATAACGGGCACGACATGCTGGTCCTCCAGAGCTACGCTCGTCAGCGCGCCGTCAGTACCGTCCTGCCTCACCTCCAGGGACTTGGTGCTCCTTAAATGGAGCACTGTCACCGCATCGCACCGGTTGAAGCGCACGGGTGTTACGGTAAACGTCGGTTTTCCCGGCCGCATGGTGGTTACTCACGCCGAGGCTCCCTTTTCCTTTATAGTCGCCTGTAAAGAAATGTTCTGCAATACTATCCCTGGGCTACCCAATACTCCGTGGCGGCCTTATTCCAGCATGGGGGTGGTGATCTAGGACGTGTTTCAACCCCCTGAAGCACCTTGCCGTCACAGGTTCATCCTCAGAGAGCCTCGGCGTGACGCTTCTCGGCGTGAGTAACCAACCTCGTGACCAGCGCCGCCCTAAACACCGACGTTTACCATTAATTTACCTTGTCAACCTGTAGCTGAGTGTGGGACTCCACACACTTGTCCCTTTTTTGTCCCCAAGCGAGGGATATATATATTTTATTATAAAAAGTATTTCCTCGCGTAACAAAAGGCGACCACGTTTACGCTGTAGCTTAACAATTTTTTATTTACAGGTGTGGACCTTGTGGAGGATGCGGACCCTGCGGGCCCTGCGGTGGTGGATGCTGCGGGCCCTGCTGCCCCACGATCACGATCTACACTTGCTGCACCAAGATCTGCTAATACATCTATTCCTCCAAAGTGTTGATCTCGTCGACTAGCCATGGTGCCGGCGAAGAATAGCACAACGGCAATAGGCTTTTTTATACATTGTTCAGTTTAGTGGTGTTTCGTGGAAATATACTTCTATAAATAAGCGCATTTATGTAATTTAATTTCTACACTATAGAGTACATCCCGCAAGTGTTCGCACTATGATCGGCGTTTAGGGCTGGGAGTCTGTATTTAACATCAACATTTACATGCATAATATAATTCACCACCTTAGGTTGGGCACAATTACACAATTTTTCAGAAGGCAGAAACATTTGGGAGAAATTTCAATCTGAATTTTATTGGTTTCTGCTCTGGGTTAAGCCCAAGAAAGCCCAGCTAGCAATCTACAATGCAATACTGATCCCAACGCTAGGTTATGGAAGCGAGAGCTGGGTATGGAGTGTACATCTGGAGTGACCCTCGCTGACCGCGTCGAAAACAAGGTTATAAGGGAGGAAGTCGGATTGAATGAGTCTCGATGTAAAAGTAAGGGCATGCTCCGATGGTTCGGACATGTAGAAAGGATAGATGATGAAAGATGACTAAGCAGATATACAATGCAAAAGCAGATGGATGTTTTCTGGAGGAAGGTGATGTTAGGAGCCTCAAACTCGACTCGCGAGGATGAAGAGTTATAAAAGTCAATGAAGCGAGTGAGGTGTGTAAGCATCGTACCTTATGGCGCTCCGTTCTCTCTGACTACCCCGCAAGGGATTTGGCGTGAAGTTATGTATGTAGGTACTTTTGGCTTGGTAAAATGGTGGTAGGGGCTTAATTTGTCTCTAACAGTTAGAAGACGCTTCACCTCTTTTTTCAAGATGGCGGCTGGATGACAAGGGTGTCGACCCCACAAACTTCAAGTTAAGCTTCTATTGAACCTCTGTCAGTTCCCAAAAATAAAATTGCGTCCTATAAGAAATGCAATATTCGGGCCTAAGATTGTAACATTTTTATGGACGTTGTTTGTACATGTCACGTTGTTTGTCCGCGATGGACTCCTAAACTACTTAAAGGATTTTAATTAGATTTGCACACCTTAAGCAGTTTGATCCAAGCTAATTGTTAGCTCTAAATTTTTCTAAAAGATGGCGCTATCTGTTGACTGGATCAAGTAAATATTCGGGACTTCATTGCAAATTGTCTTATATATTTGTTAGTTCCAAGCGATTCTAACAGATGGCGAAAAAATATTATTTGTCTGTTAGGTCCGGGTCAAAATTCGTTATAATCGATAATGTTTCTTTCATTTTATATATTTAGTGTTTTCAAGTGGTTTCGAGGATGTTTCAGATTGTACGTAGGTACGTACTTTTAGTATAAATAAATAACCTAAATACGGAATTATTTTCAAAAGATGTTTGTGATAAATATTGATGACATTGTGCCCTATTTATCGCAAACGGTCCTGCGACGTAAAAATTCGTCTAGTCGAGGCTTAAGAACCGCTGCCTACATCTTCGGGTAGAAAACCACGTGAAGTTTTGTATGTATATATCATGACGTAGTATAAAATAAAGTCGCTTTCCGCTGTCTGTCCATATGCTAAGATCTTTGAAACTACGCAAAGGATTTTGATACGGCTTTTTTAATAGATAGAGGGTGACAACGGGGTGGTTTGTATCTATAGGTAATTCAGGTAAGATATACTAAAGAAAAAGTGATAAATCCAAAATTTACTCATTTATTACTTTTGATGCGGAACAAAGTTCGCCGGGCAGCTAGTTATGTATAAAACTGCATTGTGTGCAATACCTTATTCAAATCTATTCAATAGTTTAGGAGTCTGGGAGGACAAGAAACATACCTACATAATTTAGTTTTATATATACAACAAGATAAACTTATCGGAATAGGAGGGCAAACGAGCAAGCGGGTCACCTGTTGGTAAGTAACTACCACCGCCCATGGTCACCTGTAACATAGATAGTGTTACAGTTGACTTTCCAGCCTTTAGAACGTTGGATGGGAAAGGAGGTGGAGAGGGGTGGGCCTCCGGATACCTCTCTCTCCGACCGAAACTTGGCATGAGCCGCTTTATCGCCGTGGTATTTCACCGATCAAGCCAGCCCATTCATGCAGCGAACTGTGTGTCTCTAAGTTATATATAGTCTCGACAATTAAAATTATAAAGCAATACAGATTGCAAAGTTTTAGTATTTTGATATATCATTGCTAAATTTGGTTTGCACAATAGACGGCTCAATCATAAAGACAGTTGTGAGTGGTTCTGATTTCTTTGTACGAAAAAAATAAACTCCAGAACATTGACATTATTCAGAGCGGAAGATTCCGTGATTTGTGTTTTTTGTTCGCTTGTAAAATAAATATGGTTTTATTCGTATACAAGAGAGTACTGCTCGATTGTCAATCACAAACGTTTATTATGGGAAATAACCATTCGACGAGGAAATAGGAAATATTGAAGTCAAAATAAATACCAGATATTCGTGCCTCGTGGCGCATTGGTAAAACTACCGGCTATAGCAATGAGGTCGGGGGTTCGATTCCCACCCGAGCACAAATATTTGTGACAAACATGAATATTTGTGTGGTGTCTGGGTGTTTTTCTATGTATTATAAGTATGTATTTACAAAAAAAAAGTATATATGTATTTATATCCGTTAGCTAGTATCCATAACACAAGCATTTAGTTGCTTAGCTTGGAACTAGAGGGCGCTGTGTGTATGGTGTCCAAGATATTATTATTATTATAATATAATTATGTATAGGGAACTATTTATATTGTAAAATGACTGTTTTTTTATGTTTCAAACACTTCTAGATGGAGTACTTCTATTCATTGTCGCCTTTAACGCGTATTTGTAGCCTCGATGGTCCAGTGGTCGAGCACCTCGCTTCTTAATCAAGAAGTCCTGGGTTCAAATCTAGACTCGAACCAATGACTTTTCGAAATTCTTTTCGAAAATTATGTGTGATAAATATAGAGGACTGAAAACTTTGTGCTCGGTTTATGTCCATGGATTCGTCATCTATTCCATTTGGGGAGAAACATAACGGCGTGTCGAGGCTTAACAGCCGCTGTCTAAACCTACGGTTAAAAAAGTCATGAAGTTATGTTATGTTAAGTCGCCATTAATTCTTGACTTAAAATAAATAAAGTCAATAACAATGTTCTAAATTGGTGTTTTTTTCCATAGAAGAAATGTATGCCAGGATGGCAGCTAATGGAAAGAATTAGTCTCTGCCTACCGCCATGGAAAAAAGGCGTGATTGTATGTATGTATGTAGAAGAAATGGTATTGTCTTAAATATCTACCCCTAATATAGGCCTTAACAAACTTAAAGTCATTATGTATATACTTTGAAATTAAGCTTGATTTGTATGCAATTATTTAAATGGAAAGATTTTTAACCTCTAAAATACATACAGCACTATATCTCTATGAGATAATGCCTGTATCATAAAGGACTATTATATAAAGAGATTTTTTATTGTCCATCCAGTTATATAGGTTTCTTTCTTCCTACCCCATTCAAAATTTAATTTATCACTTTTTGCGTAGTCGGTAATTGATAAAATTATTCTGGTGAATATATTAAAAAACATGGATTTTTTTTTATTGTGGGTAGATCGAAATAAAAAATATTCAAGCAGATCCAATAGAAGCCGTAGTCACAAGACTACCAACATTAGGAAAAAAAATAACAAAATGGAATAGAACTAATGACAACATCCATCATACAAAAACGAACAAAGACCGATTGCCTCAAGCGATTTTAAAAGAAATTCGTTCGTTAGTTTTATTTGATTCAAGAGTCTCAAATTAACTGTGAGTATTATTTTCTCTAGAAAAAACAGGTTAAGACAACCGCCCAAAAGAGGTTTCAATTTGTTAAATATACAATTCAACAAAGTAATGTCAAAATACGAGTAAACAAACCTTTAGACCTTTTTAATAGCTTTGAAGTGAAGTAATTGAAAAAAAAACGTCTGAAACGCATAAAGATAAGTTTAAATCATTTATCTCAAAATTTTGTTCAGTCTTATTGTTGTAGTAAATAGTAGTAGTAGTTTATGATAGTCAATTTATAATTTAGTCAAAAAATTTTTTGCTGAACCGGACCTTAATGCATCTAAGAGCATCATCATTATATAGTATAAAACAAAGCATAGTATAAATCATTTCCCGCTGCCTGTCCCCTTTTAAGCGTATATCTTTAAAATTACGCAACGGATTTTGATGCGGTTTTTTTAATAGTTAGAGGGTGCCAACGGGGTGGTTTTGATCTATAATTCATATATGATTTTGGAAAGAAAAAATGATACTTTTCAAGATTTAGCACTTTAATTACAAACGCTGATTGAACCCTAAGTGATAGATCAAAACAATGTTCTACATTATTAAACATCTTCAGAAGGTCTACAAAAAAGTCCGCGAAGGCATATGTCTATCTCTTAGGGATAACCCACAATGACCATTTTTATACATTTACTTTTTACGAGAAATAATGGCTTATTTACGAAGCGATTTTAAACATTACAGTATTAATTTTCATCCAATTAAGTGTCGTAAATAGATTGTGCATGTAATATAGATGATCCTGGCCAGTTACAGCATGCAATTTAAACGAATATTTTCGAAGATATTGCAGTATTAACATAGCGGGACAGCAGTTAAAGCCGATAAATAGCACAAATTGAACCTCATGATATCCAAAACTTACTCATTTATTACTATTGATGCGGAACAAAGTGCGCCGGGTCAGCTAGTAGATATTAAAAACAATGACTTTTTTGTTTTAGCTACTCTCATGTAATAACGCTGTCTGTTATCAGTTTTTGTATTTACTATACCCCCAAACTACTAAGAATAAGGTGAATTTGTAAATTATGATGAAATATAACGTAATATATCTATAATATTTAACAACTTTCTTCAATTAAATTTAATTATATTTATTTTTTAAAGTAACTTTTAAGGCTCTTAGAATTCGATAAAGTGAAAATCTTTGAAAATATTTTTTTTGTTTTCAGAGACAGCTATCATGCCTAGGAAACCAAAACATAAGAGCAACAGAACCAATAGACCCGCTAAATCTAAAGTCAAAGAGTTACCCAAAGTCAAAGAGGTAACTGCTGAATTGGCAAAATGTGAAATATCAATCCCAGAAGTTTACACACCCGCCGGTCCCACAATTTTAAGTGATAAAATCGATCCCGCTTTAAACGCTAAGTGGCCAAAGCTCGATACAAAAGTGCCACCGATTTTCCTGCACAAGCAATTTAATTTCGAGGATCACGTGAAAAAAATTATCTCATTAGGTGTCCAATTTTATAAACCACATCGTGGCAAGAAATATATAAAAGTCCTCTGTCACACGTTACATGACCACAAATATTTGTTGAATTATTTAGATAAAAAACAGTTGCCGTTCCACACGTATTCGCATCCGTCTAAGAGGAAGATGAAAGTGGTAATCAGAGGTCTTCCATACAACGTAGAAGAGAGTATGATCAAGGATGAATTAAAAGCGCATTCAATTCCGGTCATCCGTGTACATAGAATGAAGACTACAGATACTAGAAAGGAATCTGGTATGCTCGCTCTGATTGTGATACCTCATGATGATGAAGGGAAGAAATTGTTAAGAGTCACACAATTATTAGGTCATGAAGTGACACTGGAGCCCCCGAATAACAAACCGAAACAATGCTATAGATGTCAAAAATGGGGACACTCGCAGCGCTATTGTCATGGCTTACTAAAGTGCGTCAAATGCAGCGGTGAACATTGGAGTAAAAAATGCGAAGCAACCAAAGACGAAATACCAAAATGTGCGAATTGTTCCGATTCCCACACAGCAAGTTACAGAAAATGTATTTTTAGTCCCGTATCTATACATTATCAGAAGACGAAATTACTGAAATTGGAAATGCCTTGTTACGGTCCACGTCAGCTCGTGACTATGAAAAATTATGAAACTTTGTACCGGAATGTAATTTATATCAAGTAGACAAGTTCAAGTAACAATTAAATGATAGGTATCGAAAGCTATTTTATTGTCTTTGTAATTATATGTACGCTGTCTGAGGATATATTTGTCTTTTTGTATATAGTGTGTTTATGCCTCTGTGTGTGCCCGAATAAAACTGGGTTTATGGTGAAAACACCTTCTAGCGATATGCAGATGTGTAAATTTTTCATTATTTAAGATTTTGTTCATTTTAACTAATAGTAAATAAATAAAAGTTTCTTTTTCAATTGTGTATATTGTTTATTCAATCTCGATTTTAAGGTTTTTTTTCTCTTTAAATTCCTATACTTATTGAGAACAATGCTATTTTGTTAATAATACTTACTTTTATATTTTTTCTAAGAGTTACATATTAAATATAATTAGTCTTACGTACGAATATATAAACATACCTACTTATATAAATCTATATTTACAATGTTGATTATTATTCGATGGTTTTTAATTACTATTACCTAATTAACTAAATTATTGTACTAAAATCATCAGCTCTTTATACTCTGTTGCATGGTCTTTTGTAAAACTGATTCGCTGTTTGGCTCGTCGATGGGTATCACGGAGACCTGGAAATAATAACAGAACATCTTATAAATAACTAGATGACCCGGTGAACTTTAACCACTTCAGAATCGATAAGATGTCTCTATTTAGCAGACATTTATTCCAACTTTCCTCAAATAGCTTGACATTACATAGACCTACAAATTTATCAGTAAACGATTTAGATAATCCAAGAAGAATTATTTGATTCTGATTAGTTGTTCCTGAAATTTACGCTAGTATTGTTCCAACAGGTACAAGGGCTGTTATCTAAATATCCGGAACTGGCCATTACATAAATATTATTTAAAAAGCATTTGCTATGTTTGAAAATATAACTCCTAGGCTGTTGAATACAGTCTGTTTTACCCGACTGTCAATTGTTTAAATTTTGATATTACCATATTTAATAGTCAATGATAGATAAATTATTTTATTCCGGATACATAAGTAGCCCTCGCATGGATACATAAATGTTTAGTCTCTATAACTTTACGCCTGTGTTACCCGAAGGTGTAGGCAGCGGCTGTTAAGCCTCGTCTTGCCATAATGTTTACGTCCCAAATGGAATAGGCTGGTATGGCATTAGATTCGCCACACCGATTGCCACAAGGTTTATCAGTCATCGATATTTATCACACTTAACTTCGGAAAACAATTTCGAAGTCATTGGTGTGAGCCAGTGTCAGGATTCGAACCTGGACCTCTGGATCAGAAGCCGTGTGCTTGACCACTGGACCACCGAGACTGTTAAGTCTATTTATCTAAAATATCAGATTTCTTCCTGTATTCATAATTCAGGCAGTTCATTGTGTAGTAAACTATAAATAAACATAATACAATTAATGACGGACATAATGTTTCAACAGATTAAATAGTTAAATTTTAAATGATCAATTTCAATATTCCAATTAGTCTTATCGATTGCACGTCTAATAGCCCTGAGGAACTTACGAGTAGTTTCAATGTTGGCCATTAACAAGTTTTGATAGTTTACCTCAAGTTTGAGATTGGTGACTGTCCTCCTTGTACTACACAGCTCATCTAAAACTCTGTCCAAAGTATCGACTAGCCTGTCGGCGTCTTGAGTCGAGAACACCATGGGCGGTTTGAATTTCAGCACGTTACTATCGGGACCGTCTCGACTGATCAGTATCTTTTCTTCCCTCATTCTGTGTAATTAATATCTCGAGTTTATAATCAAGATTCTCTCTGCTGTCTTCCGTGAAATAAGTTAAAAGATTGTAATTATTAAAGACGGAATACCAATTTTAATAAATTTATCACCATTGGAAAGCTTACTTCTGAATAAAGAATTATTCAGAAGTTATATTATAACATAACATAACTTCACGCCTTTGTTACCCGAAGGTGTAGGCAGCGGCTGTTGAGTGTCGTCTCGCCGTTATGTGAACGTCCCAAATGGAATAGGTGGCGAACCTATTGTCATACCGAGCACAAAGTTTTCAGTCATCGATATTTATCACACTTAACTTCCGAAAACAATTTCAAAAAGTCATTGGTGTGAGCCAGTGTCAGGATTCGAACCCGGACCTCTGGATCAGGAGCCGTGTGCTCGACCACTGGACCACCGAGTCTATCTGATATATTCCTTAAAAATAAATCCTCAAATCGTATATATATTGATGATCTAGTTAAACTTCGATGAGGGAACTGAATGCAAATTTTAAATTATCTTACCTATTGACAATATGTTTTGCTTCAGCAGTGGCCGGTGTTCTGGTGTTCCTATCGGTGACAAGTTCGACTCCCACAAAGAGACCTCGACCTCTCACATCACCGATAAGGTTGTGCTTATGCTTCAGTTCTTCACAGCGATTCAATAAATGATTACCAACACGGTTGGCGCGCTCCATCAGACGCTCTTCATCTATCACGTCCAAAACTGCGTTTGTGATGGCACACGAAACAGGATTACCACCGTACTGTGGAAAAAAGACAAGAAATCAATCAAAACCGTATATTATATACGGTTTATATTCATCTACTAAAGATATTATTTAAGATGCACTTGATACAAAACATGTATTTATAGGTACATACTGCCAAAAGTAAGAGGTTTTTTTTGTTTTCAAACGCTGATATGATATGGAATATGGAAAACTATCTATGATATTATTTAACCGGTTTACCTAAGAAAGATATATATAGTACCTATGTTATAAATCAACATGCTATCTATCTAAGAAGGTGGGACTGTAATCAGATAAAGGCAAAAACTCAATAACTTTGGAAGCTATAGGTACAATGTTGGCTAAATTTGCACATTTAACATATTATAGCACCTAATAATCCTAATTTAGGATAATTTAGGTAAACTGTCTAACGTATGCATGTACGTAAACTATTTTCAAATTAAAAGTTTACATCGTCTAATGCAAATAAGGGCCTGGCAAACAGCTGAGGCTAGAATAGACAGATGAATCAATAGAAAATCAAGAAAGACAAAGAACCCTTCAGCCTTTCTCTTACAAATTGAGTCTCTTTATGGGCCTGTAATTTATCTAGTTTTCATCCACCTTGAAGTAACTTTTGCTTGTCACTATCTTTACTATTAATTGAACCGATTTTGACAAAATTTGGTATGATGGATAGTTACGAGTTCCGCAAAAGCAACAAATAGTTTTATCACGGAAATTTGTATCGTTACGTATCTTTCGCGAATTTGTGATGATCAAAATGATAGAGCAACCCGCTTCTGAATCAAAACGTCGCGGATTCGAATCTTGGCTCACACCAATGACTTTTCGAAATTATTTTCGGATGATATGTGTGATAAATATCGATGACGGAAAAGTTTGTGCCTGGTATGGCAATAGGTTTGCCAACTATTCCATTTGGTACGTAAACAACGGCGAGACGAGGCTTAACAGCCGCTGCCTACACCTTCGCGTACTAAAAGGCGTGAAGTTATGTTGTTTCTGTTATTTTTTTTAATAATCGAATCCTTTATATTTCACGGGCGGCCTTATATATGAGCCCCATATTTAAAGTGGTCACTTAACCGGGTACAAGGTATCTATCTTCCTGGGTATTAATCTGGCGCGCTATAATAAATCCTGAAATACCTTCATGAAGGTATTTCAGGATTTATTATAGCGCACCGCACACGTAGGTACATACGTGTATTGAAAAATTTAAAATTTATTGACACAAGATGACATAAACAAACCATCAAACAACCAAAATCAAGATCGAAATGCACAAAATATTTGTATCTCCGCGATATCAGTAAGTAGATATATTTTGTAAACACTTTTAAACATGTGCGTGTTAAAAATAGATTTGACATTCAGTTATCATTGATATTCTATGTTTAGAATATATCAATATAAATAACGCTATCTCTAGTGTTAATTTCCATTAGCAGGCCATGATATCCCGATAGCCTGATGGTATAGATTGCTAACTTCCATTTGGAGAATCCCGGATTTGAAAACTGAATCTTTATGACTTTTTCTTTTCTGTCTGACGTGACTGATAATACTACGTGTGATGTATGGCAATAGAGTCAGTCACCTAATTTAGCATTTCTGAGCACACCTTCGGATATAAAAAGCGTTAAGCTACAAAAACATAATTACCGTATTGAAATATTCGACACCGGTATCGGTGAAGCTCTTCGCAATTTCCGGTGTAGTAACAACTGCAGCAACGGGGTGACCGTTGCCCATGGGTTTCCCCATTGTGACTATGTCTGGAACCACGTCCTGAGTCTCAAACGCCCACATGTGGGTCCCAACGCGACCAAATCCTACTTGGACTTCATCAGCTATACAGACGCCATCAGCTTCACGGACATAACTAAAATAATAACAAAATATTATTTGAAGAATCTAAACATAGTACGCTATGCATACTCTGTGAGGTGCAGAGTTGGAATCCTGGTACAAACCAATGAGTTTTCCAAACTTATAATATGTGAAAAATATCAATGACTGAGACAATAAAATTAAACATGCATAGAAGTAAATAATTCAAACGTCTTGTCGAGAGATCATGCCTCTGCCTAGACCCTGGGCGCTCTATAGTCGTAATGTTACATTCAATATTTGTAGGAATTATAAAGAAAAACTAATATCATATCGAAGCTCGATTCTAGAAATTTCATGACTTGATTTTAAGTGTATTTAAATGTTACTTACTTAAAACTTATTGTATAAGTACAAATTTAATTAAAAAACGGCTATGTAAATTATTCTAATTAATAAATGAGTACATTTTGCTATTTATTAAGACGATTGCCTCGTAAATAAAGCTCGAAGCCAATTAACTGCTAATTACGAGTAGCTTGACTGTCTAAATTATTATTTATTCCTGACTTCTCTGTTTAATTATTTTAAAAACAAGCTTTATTCATAATAGACATAAATATTTTCTGGGTCTACTGTCGGTCTATGTATTGGTTTGTTTATTCCGAGTAATCCCTGAATCTGATGAGCAGATTTTCACTAATATGGCAGGTGCATGTAATATGGTATAGCTTGGCAAGCTTCTTTTTGGCAAAATTATATGGCGAAAGTCTCATAACTTACTTGATTGATATCAATAAAATTACCGTCAAGTAGATTTTAAAGTGTAACTTCTAATGTCTGTTTCAAAAGCGCTTAACGCGTTTAACGCCCCTCGTGGGTTTAAATAATAATGTATGATGGAGAGGTAAAAATCAATGCTATATATATATAAGCTATCTTTTCAATTTGTTATTTCTTGGACTGTTACAGTAGAATGTTACTGAAAGTGTTAAGTATAACATATTTACTCAAATACTTACTAATTAATACTAAATTTGAATTCACGAAGACGCTGTGTTCGTTATTTGTTATCGTTTATTTATACAAGCATGACATGTTATTAAAATATGATAAACTTCTAAACTTATATGCTAATGGTTTTCAGACAACAATATAGTTATATATTCGGGTATAATTTACTAAATATACAGAATATAATGAAGTGAAGTATGGAATTTTTTAATGGCATCTTAATACGGATATTTACGTGGCAAAACTCTCATTGTGTCAACGTCACCCTACTACAGAAATGGTGGGAAATTTAAAACTATCCAACACTTCAGTCCCTAATTGAAATAAATGAAACTAAATAAACACAGCTAATAATGAAATAGTGATGAACGATTGTGTTAAAAACGAAAGAGAAATTAATGAGGGTGTTAAGAATGAAGAAGTGAAAACTGAGTCCAATAATGACGGAGTTAGACTCATGTAATGAAAGAGTGAAAGAGTTAACAGTGATGAAGTTAGCAATGAACCTATCAAAAGATTAGGAGTCAGGAATATTGAATAAAGTCAAATGTATGCTGAAGTTAGAACTCACTCGTAAACTCGTTGGAGATATCCACGGGGAGGGATGATTTGTCCTCCACAACTCTGTAGGCTTTCCGCAATGAAGGCGCATACGCCGCCATTCTTCTTTTTACTCTCTTCGCATATTCTGCCAACTTCATCAGCATATAGCATTCCCAATTCCTCTTCATTTTGAGAGTCGTGGGGATATGTGTATTTTCCTCTATACACATCTGGTGTGAGTGCCTAATTATAACAATTCTTTATTAGGAATAATTCAATCAACAGATATTTCAGATTTGGTTTGTTAGTTTCCAAAAATTCAAAAATATGGCTTTGTAAATAGTTTTCAATTTTAATAGTATCTTTTGGAAATTTTTTATATGCAATTTAGTTAATTTTGTCAAGTCAAGTTTAAAATGCTGATATATAATTTGATGAATTTAATACTATTATTGAATCATTATGAACATTTATTTTTATTATTTTTAAATTAACATTATTATTATTAAAAGTTGACATCGATTTATCTATCGCTCACTGTTCTATAATCTTTCGTCCCACATAACAATGGCCACTGGCGATAGTTGTTATCGCCAATAACTATCAAATGTTATTAGAGGCCATCAAATGCTTTCCGATAAGAGGGGGGAGAAACATTTTTTGATGTTCCACAAATCAAATGGTTTTGTGAAACTCCCGTGGAACCCTGACAATATGTTCTAACTTACCACATGAACCCAGTCTGGCTTGTCTGGCCCTCCGGGTAGGTTTAATTTGTAGGGAGACACATCAATCATGGAAGTAAGATGGCCATGATACGCGCTGGAACAAACAGGCGCTAAGCACCCTAGGTAATACTTCGACGAGCGAAGTCGCGTATGAAGAACGAAGATATTTTGGGGAGGATAAAATTTAAAATATAAGGTCTCTTTTCATCATTATTATCTTTATATGAAGCGAAGAAAAATAAGGATCACTTCACACTAACCCACCAGATTGTAAATACCATATCAGATGGTACTTTGACTGTTCACAATACATAGTTGTTTTATAGTTGTTAATCAGTATATTAAGTTGACTCGATTGGCAGAAGCATAAACAAATAGCGTGGTCTCCGACTGATTCACGAGAGTTAATATATAATGTTTGACGTCATATTTAATATCAACTATTATCTATATTACTTAATATAATGTCTAATTAAAGAAATGGAATCTTTGTAAACATAATAATGATATGAATCAGCGTAAAATGATCCTTTTTTAATATATTCAACGATATATCTGTAATGTTTAAATTAATATGAAAAGAGACCAGTGTGAGATAGATTAAAAGAATTGGACTTTCACTCTATTATATTATTTTTTCGTTGCATAAATGAAATACTTACTGGTCTAGTGTAATGACGTCCTTTTTCTTTGTGTGTATTCTAGCAAGTCTTAGTGCAAGATCATTCGCTTCCGAGCCAGAATTTACGAAGAAACAGACGGAAAGTGGATCGGGCATAGTCGCCACTAGCCTCTCTGCCAATATGACTATCTCGTCGTGAAGATATCTATTGTTTGTTGATATTAAAGACATTTGATTGCGACCAGCTTCTACTACGTGCGGATGGCAATGACCAACTGTAACAAAATTAAATAATACAATCTGGAGAAAGATCTTGTGAACACAAACAATAGAATAATAGATTTAGAGGAAAAAAAGGAAACACTGGACAGAATTATTCGAAAAACTTCTGTGGAGATCAGAGGAGTTCCGAAGAAGAAGAAAGAGAATAAATTAAATATTTTGAACCGAGTTGCGTGTCTTCTGAAGACTTTGAATCTGCATGACGCTTCAACTGAAATCAAAGATGTCTACCGACTTCCATCTAAAGAGGCTTCTACTACTTCAACGATCGTCGTCGAGTTTTCAAATGTTTTTCTGAAGGACAAGTTTCTTAAATACACTAAACGCTACAATAATGAAAATAAAACTTCTCAGTTGAATACTACACATCTAGACTTCGATACCGTTGCGACACCCATCTACTGTTCCGATCATCTTACCAGCAAAGCCAAGAGACTGCATTTTCTTGCTAGAGACTTTGCCCAGTCTGAAAAATACCAATTCTGCTGGATCGCTAATGGGCGGATTTTTCTTCGAAAAGAGGAAGGTGCGAAGTACATACATGTCAAAAATGAAAACACCTTGCAACTTATACGTAAAAATCATAACTCTGTTAATTAGGTTTCTTCTACTTCATTACTCAAGCATGTTTTTTTGTAGATTTCAACTTAAAATATGTATCAATGGTAAGTCTACTACTTCTCAGTTAACATACACTCACATATCACAGTCATTCACACATATCACAGTTCTTACCGAGTGCCGTCTCAATGAAACTACCCCAATGATAAGTCTCAATGGCTATGATTGTTACTACTCCCAACGCTACCTAAATCAAAATGATGGACTAGCGATTCTCTCTAAAACTGACCTTAAGATAGCTGTCGAGGAGCCCCCTTTTGAGGATGCTAATTGCTTGCTTATTGATGTTGGTGCAGACGTGACAATTTGCGCTATATATAGATCTCCTTCTATCCATAACATAGGCAAATTCTGTGACTCATTAGAGAATGTGCTGCAATCACGTAATAGGTCTACTCTTATCATCACTGGTGATATGAATATAGATATCAATGCTGATAACTTTGACAGTCGCGCTAGCAAGTATTTAGAAGTTACTGGATATTATGGACTTTATCCTGGCCACCATCTACCAACCCATGACCGTGCGTGTCTAGATCATGCTATGATTCGGACAAAAAAAAAAGCTACGGTGGTAATATGCGAGTCGGGCTTGACCGACCACGATACAGTCATAATTGCAATAAGGGACTTTAACAAAAATATTTCATCCAGCAGCAACTCATTTAAACATCAGATAAAAATTGACTATCCCGCCCTGGCGAAGGAGTTGGTTGATATAGATTGGAGCTCATTGTATACGCATGACAATGTCACTAACGCCACGGAAGAATTCACAACAAAACTAGCTGAAAGAATAGAAAAATGTTCACAAGAAGTCACTATCAAGAATTCTAAAGAAATAAGGAAACCATGGATGACTCATAACCTCTTAAAATGTATTCGAAAAAGAGACTCGCTTCATATGGAAACCAGAAAACCTGTTAATAAAAACAATACGATACTACATCTAAAATACAAAGAGTATAGGAACTGCTGTAATAATACTATGCAAAATTTAAAGAATACATACAATCAAGAACTTTTAGATAAAGCCAATGGTGATGGCAATAAGGTTTGGGCTGCAATAAGAAACATTTGCAATTTAAATAAAAAATCAACTGGCGCATCTAAATTACTAAATATACACCAAGATCCGGATACATCACTAAACATCGCTAATGAATATTTCGCTAACGTTGGAGAGAAACTTGCCAATGATACTTTAAAAAAAATTAACAAAACTGAATCAGATTTATCCAGAATGGCAGAGCACTATCCGGTATCTTTTGCTGAGTCATTCTTCATGAAACCTACTAATGAGATGGAAGTGTCTGCTATAATCTCCAGCTTACAAACAGATTCAGCCCCTGGTTGGGACGGTATTTCAAATAGAGTGCTCAAGCTGGGCCAAAAGTATTTGGTGGCGCCTATTACGTTCATTTGCAATCTAAGTCTTTTAACGGGAAGTGTCCCGTTTCATATGAAGATAGCCAATGTTTGCCCAATCTTTAAAGAGGGTGATCCAACTGTAGCGTCGAACTATCGACCTATCTCTCTTCTGACATCAGTTGCAAAAATATTAGAAAGGTTGGCAAATGTGAGACTGTTGGATTATCTAGAGAAAAAGAGTATCTTGTCAAGAAATCAATTTGGCTTCCGTAACGGAAAATCGACAGAGGATGCAGTCACAAGTCTAGTGGACTACGTAGCCATGAAACTTGATGGCGGAGAAAGGTGTGTCGGTGTTTTTCTTGACTTAGCCAAGGCGTTTGATACGGTTTCGAGACGAATACTCTTGAGAAAACTAGAGCTTATAGGTATCAGAGGTTCTGCCTTGAACTGGTTTACTTCGTATCTGACGGACCGTAAACAAAGAATTTCAATTGGAAGTCACCAAAGCTCTTTTGAATTTGTTGGCTATGGCGTCCCGCAAGGTAGCGTCCTCGGCCCTACATTGTTCCTAATTTACATTAATGGACTATGTTCACTGAACCTCGCTCAAGCACAAATATTTGCATATGCTGATGACACAGCCATAATTTTTCACGGTAAAACGTGGAAAGAGTCTTACGATCTGGCCGAGATTGGTATGCGGACGGTTAGTGTTTGGTTGGAGAAGAATCTGCTGAAGCTTAACGTACTAAAAACAAAAATGCTGAACTTCAGTGTGACGAAGAGAACTTCGGCTCCCATGCATTTCTGCTTGAGGCTACACTCAGGCGAAACATGTTCTGCTAGTGCCTGCACGTGTACTTCACTGCATAGGGTTGATAAGATAAAGTATCTCGGTGTCATCATTGACCAACATCTATCCTGGCAAAAGCAAATAGAAGCAGTTAATGCTCGTGTTCGGAAACTCATGTTTATATTTAGAAGACTGAGATCGATAGCAGGCAAGTCTTCACTCAGGATGATCTATTATGCCTTCTGCCAGTCAATTCTTGCTTACTGCGTTGTTACATGGGGAGTAGCTAATAAATCTCTTTTAATATCAACCGAGCGGGTACAAAGAGCGGTTTTAAAGGTGATGCTTCGCAAAAAAATTAGGCATCCCACAACGCTGCTGTATCAGGAATCAAGGGTACTTACTGTTCGTCAGCTTTACATACTCGCAGCTGTCGTAAAATTCCATAAAACGGCTCATTCGACTGTTATAATCGATGAACGCCTTCGAAGGAGCTGGAGATGGAGAAATCTGAAGTGTAAGCTGAGTTTCGGACAAAAAGCCTTTGCCTTTATGGGGCCCTATTTGTACAACAAAATCAATAATATATTGAATATAGTGGATAAGTCTAGATATAAGTGCAAAAAGGAAATCATCAAATGGCTCTTGAACTTAGATTACCTAGCAACCGAAAATGTCATTACGTATAATCGGTAAATCACAGGAACCCCTATTTTATCTATATATGTATATTTATTACACCAACACCACTCACTCACACACACACACACACACACACACACACACACACACACACACACACACACACACACACACACACACACACACACACACACACACACACACACACACACACACACACACACACACACACACACACACACACACACACACACACACACACACACACACACACACACACACACACACACACACACACACACACACACACACACACACACACACACACACACACACACACACACACACACACACACACACACACACACACACACACACACACACACACACACACACACACACACACACACACACACACACACACACACACACACACACACACACACACACACACACACACACACACACACACACACACACACACACACACACACACACACACACACACACACACACACACACACACACACACACACACACACACACACACACACACACACACACACACACACACACACACACACACACACACACACACACACACACACACACACACACACACACACACACACACACACACACACACACACACACACACACACACACACACACACACACACACACACACACACACACACACACACACACACACACACACACACACACACACACACACACACACACACACACACACACACACACACACACACACACACACACACACACACACACACACACACACACACACACACACACACACACACACACACACACACACACACACACACACACACACACACACACACACACACACACACACACACACACACACACACACACACACACACACACACACACACACACACACACACACACACACACACACACACACACACACACACACACACACACACACACACACACACACACACACACACACACACACACACACACACACACACACACACACACACACACACACACACACACACACACACACACACACACACACACACACACACACATCTAATGTATGCTACTATGATTGTACTGTGAGTAGATTTGTAATTAAATATTTGTTGTGCATATAAAAGAGGATGAAAGAGACTGAACTCCACGACACAGGGCATCCTAGTGTGGGGTTCAGTGTTATTTGTAATTTTACTGTTCTTTAATGCTTTTGATTTGAAATAAATAAATAAATAAATAAATAAAAATAATTTATACCGGTTTTGTGACCGACATTTATTCGTACAAACAGTGGAAACTGTAAGAATAAATGTCGGTCACTTTAAAATAACTTCAAGTCCTCGACAAGGAAAATTAAATACGTTATCATATTTATCAGTGAAATATGGCTAAAATGAATAAAGGTTAATTATTTTTATCCTATCGTAAAAAATAATATAATCAATAAAAGTACATCTTTATATAGCTTCACGCTCTTAGCTCCCGAAAGTGTAGTTATTATCAATAAATTAAATATATATGGTCATTCAATTCTCAGAGATCGAAGTCCATTGTCAGTATTGCCCATAATTGATCTAAAAGGTCGAGTACCCCACTTCTGAATCAAAAAGTCTTGGTATCAGTCTTTACGGAATTCTTTTCGTTAGTTATATGTATGTCTCAGTAATGCAGTGGACGAGCTCCCCGCTTCTGATTCGTGATTATGTGAGTCGTGGGATCGATTCCGGGCTCACACCAATGATTTCTCGGAATTATTTTCGGAAGTTGTATGTCATAAATATCGATGACTGACAACTTTGTGCCCGGTGCATGCTAATAGCTTCGCCACCCATTCCATTTGGGACGTAACATAACAATTTGTCGAGGCTTAACAGCCGCTGCCTACACCGTCTGGTAGACAAAGGCGAGAAAAAGAACAAAAATGTTTTTTTTATGGGATAGGAAGGCTAACGAGCAGGCGTGTCACCTGATGTTAAGTAACCAGCGCCGCCCATGGACACCTGCAACACATATAGTGTTACAGTTGCGTTGCCGACCTATAACGGAGTAGGATAGGAAGGGATGGGGAAGGGGAGTGGTTCTCCGGGTACCTCTCTCACCGAACAAAGCGCGGCATGAGCCACTTTACGTCGATCTTATGAGTGGTCGTGATATTTCACCGGTCGAGACGGCCCATTCATGCAGCGAACTGCTTGGCCCTACCATTGTTAGGTGAGTATTTATATTAGAGTAGTAATTACCGTGTGCAACATTGTTGATGCAGTCCAAATATCTTTCACCCATCTCGTCATACATGAATTGGGCGACTCCTCTTACAATTTTTAATGGAGACGAACGGAAAAACAGTTGGCAAGCGCCTCTGTAAAATAATATACTCATTATATTTAAGCAAAATATCAAATATAAACGTACTCATAATTTAATTAAACAACACAAAAAGTTATTAATTAATTTTGGAACTCACCCGATATGTTTTTCGCGGAGTTTGATAGTTTCTGATTTGGGTAGGGACTGTAGGTAAGCCATTTTAATATGTTTGTTCTGAAAACGAGGATACCTACTGTTGATAAATAATATCATATTATGCCGCAAACATTATTTATATATACCATTTGAGCTATGAATAGTATTTTGACTCTAACGGCACGAAGTTACCAAAAAAAAGCTTTAGGATTATTGTGTTCTTGTTTCCATTTTTATTACTGTCAATTATCTTGTCTGCAGTTCCTAAGGAGATATTTGTGGTAAGAAGGAAAAGATATATTGTCAGTTTTTTGCACAACGTCATTATCGCGGACAATTTTACTAAAATGCATCTAAAATGCAAGTAAATAATATATGAACAGAGTTTTATTGAGGATCAAAGTTAAGATGTTCCAATAAGCTTTCATGACGATAAATCACGGCAAATTTAAAAAAGTATATACATATATGAACAAAAATGTTCCAAATTTGTCTTAAAAAATATCGTTAAAAAATATTTAAAATAAATTTGTACCGTAACCGTAACATAAGGCTTTGGAGGCTCGACGTCTATAGGTCTGATCTATTTAATTACTTGATTTAAAAACTACATAAAAATTTATAAATAGTTATAATAAAAACTTACCTGCGAGTAACTTAGAATAAGTTTATTGTTATATATTAATTAGTACTTAAGTACTATATGTACGATATAGGTATTTAGGTCTTAGGTCTTAGGTGACGCGTCAAACGGCTGGCGCTCAAGTGATAGGATAGAATTCGGTGTTGTGTATTTTATAGAAGCGGGCGGAGGCACGCACGCCCTCCGCCCGACCAATGAAAACGTAAACGTGTGCGTTATCAGCGGCATACAGCAAGCCAAGATAAACACGGATGATGACAAAAGTCACCGACCACGCGGCCGCCGTCATTCGGTCATAGGACGAACGCATGGTGTTCTTTTAAGGGGAAGTCATTTGGTCTTTTTTTTATTTTTTTACGAATGATTTTTCAGCATGTCACTAGCGTGGTCTAAGGACATTAGCAACGCTAAGAGGTTCAGTAAGAGGCCTTTAAGATCGGATAATAGGGAGCTGGATAAAGAGAGCAGGAAAAAAATGTAATCAAGGAACCTTCACCAAACGAGCTGATGTGACAGCTCTGGTGTTACGGATGTCCATGAACGGAGGTGGTCGCTTTCCATCAGGTAGCCCGCAAGCTCGTTTGCCCCCTTCTAACACAAAAAATATATCTAAGGCCTATTTTTAAGTGTCTGTTGAGAATATATTTTTATTCTTTGGAATTGAAGGGGCTTGGCCTCCAGGTAGAACTCTCACAAAACGAAACACGGCATTGGTACTTTATGTTGATATTCCTAGAAGTCGTGGTACATCGATCGAGATAGCCCATTCATGCCGTTAGCTGCGTGGCCCTAATTTAGCTCTAATTTAGCCTCGTTGATAAATTTTGGTTGCTATGCCGTGTACACGCATATACAGCGTGATGTTACTTACTTATCGATGTTTGAACAAGGACTCGGTATTCCACTAATGAGATGAATAATTTATTATAATTATACACAGCTATGTGATGATAACTGTCAAAGCATAATATTGTTTGACGTTAAATACCATTTAAACAATTGCTATTTAATGGCACATTTATTTTTACTCTGGAATTCGACTTTCAAATCGGCGATTGATACTTCTTACTAGTTGGTGCATTTAAAAAAATCACTAACCCCTGAAAATAACCCATAATGGTGATCCTATGGTGCTAAAATCTTTTTAGACTAAACGATTATGATATGTAATATCGATTATTTAAAAAAAAATGATTAAGTGTTGCCAACTGTTAATTTAAATTTACACCTATAGGTCACCCATATATTCACGTATCATGTATATTTTTAGTATAAAATGTTATCAATAAAATTAAAGCAGTTTATTGACACTTACAAGATAATAATGTCATTCAATAATGGATACATATATTTAAATGCAGCTAGCTCTTACCAAACTATAACAAATGCAAAGCTATTTTAATAATTTTTTATGAGTTTTCACGTTGTGCATATACTCATATCTAAATATCTTAATATTTTTATAATTGAACTATCTTTAAATGTAAACACTAATGTTTTACGCTTAAAATTGTCACATGCTGTAAATAGAAATTAAATATGTAATTCAGAGTGTGCAGAGAGATAACAAAAGGAAAAAAATATCTATGGCTGATAGAAAAGTATTATTATCAGTCAATGTATTTTCTTTTTACATCATAAACAACTGTATCAAAAGTAAGTTATATACAATAACAATCAATCTATCAAATCTAATAATTTCATTTTCTAATGTCATAATAAAAGTACGAAAGTTATGTGTGATAAATATCGATGACTAAAATCTTTGTGCCCGGTATGGCAATAGGTTCGCCACCTATTCCATTTGGGAGGTAAACAGCCACTGCCTACACATTCGAAGGCGTGAAGTTATGTGTCATGTTAAATGTCATAATACATATTACAGTACTAAGGGCACATTTACTCTCGCTGACCGCGTCGAAAACAAGGTTGTAGGGAAGGAAGTCGGTCTGAAAGAGAGTGTCGGTGTAAAAGTAAGAAAGAGCATGCTCAAATGGTTCGGACATGTAGAAAGAATGGATGATGCAAGATTGTCTAAGCAGTGGTTGAATATAGGAGTAGAGGACGGCCACTACACATTTCCCATGACCAAATAGTTCTGGAGGAAGGTGATGCCAAGAGCCTTAAAAATTGACGCGCGTGTAAGGCAAGAGTTATGAATGTCAAAGCGAGTGAGGCGTGTAAGAATCGTGCCTTATGGCGCTCTGTTCTCTCTGCCTACCTCGCAACGTATGTATAGCATCCATCATCCAATCCTTCAGAAGACTCATATCACCTTACATTTTACTGAGAGCAATGATATTTTTAACTGACTTCAAAGACGTGTGACGCTCGATAATCGATCGTGAAGAGTTTTCTCATTTCGTGGAGTTTTTCTTTATTTTTGTCAGCTGCAATTATAATAAGTTCTTTTTATAATTATGTCCATAACCCACGAGTTGTTGAGTTGATGGTATATGTTCATAATCAACTATATTAAAAATATTTGTTAATGAATTTCAATTTTTACGCAAATTTGATGTAAAAAAAAAAAACAAAATTAAAAAAAAAAAACAATTTAACAAAAGTGAGTTATTCTATTTAATAACAAAGAACTACTCTCGGTATGTTTGTACTTATCATAATTCGTAAAATAATAATAAATAATCACATATGAATGCGATTGTGTTATCGATGTTTTAGAATTATCTGCTTCAAGTTATACAACTTATTTGTCGGATTATACACCATGCAATGTCTACATGACAGCTAACATAACATAACATAACTTTACGCCATTGTTACCCGAAGGTGTAGGCAGCGGCCGTTAAGCCTCGTCTCGCCGTTATGTATACGTCCCAAATGGAATAGGTGGCGAACCTATTGCCAGACCGGGCACAAAGTTTTTCAGTCATCGATATTGACAGTTAGCTTTAATATACGCCCACAATCAAGATACAGGAATCGAAAGAAGTTCGGTGGCCTGCCGTAGAGGAAGACCGGGTCCTGTTTTTAATAGACAAAATCTAACGATTAAGTTATAAACAAAAAGAGAACATTGTTGGTCTCCTTTTCTGGTTAGTGAAAAATACTCGTTAATCTTGGGGAGCACAATGAAAACCTAAAATATAGAACAGTATTTAACTATTTTTTTTTAAGTCGTGTTCCATTACCTCACTTTACGGAGTTGGCTATCTGGGTGTAGATAGATAAAGTAATTAAACAAATTCAATCTCAATTTTTGTGTTTCCCAGACTCTGGACAAATATATAAAAATCTACAGTTACTAAAAAATATATGCCCTGATTTTTAGTAACTACTTACTTTTATGTATTACACGAAATTCGTCGACCAAATTTCTGCTCAAGGATAGGAATCAAACCCATGTCCACTTGCAAAAGCCACAATTATAAGCTACAATGACCGAAATTGTCAACGTCTAGAATTTAATTACCATTTATTGTTAACCATAAACCTTCGGCCTGGTCGAGATTTAAAGAGAAAGAGAGCGAACAAGCAGGCCAATCCTCTGATGGTAAGCTACTGACGCTACCCATAGACATCTGTAGCACAGGGGTCACATATGCGTTGCCAGCCTTAATATATACAAGTTGCAAACAATCATAAAATATTGTTATTAATGATAATTAAAATCTAATGTTAAACGAATTATTAATTTAGTAAACTCAGTATATATATAACTTCACGCCTTTTTCCGAAAGTGTAGGCAGCGGCTGTAAAGCCTTGTCTCGTTATGTTTACGTCCCAAGTGGAATAGGTGACGAACCTTTTGGCAATACGGGGACAAAGTTTTCAGTCATCGATATTTTTCACGCATAACTTCCGAAAAGAACTTCGTAAAGTCGTTTGTGTGAGCCAGTGTGAGAATTCGAACCCGCGACCTCTAGCAAAAATATTTATAATTGTGCATATATATATATATGCACAATTATAAACATTTTTGCTGACCCTACTGCATATCTGTATCAAAATAGACCAGCGTTTGTAGATAGTATACACGCTGTACTCACGACGTCGTTAAAGTAATGGCATCGTTAAACATTACTTTGACAAACATATTTATATATAATGTATAATATAAGGCTATCTATTTGCGGAATATTCCACCTACGCGTTGAACATACTTGTTATACAGAGTGTTTGAAAAAAAAATTCCATATTCATCATCATAGTATAAAACAGTCGCTTTCCGCTGTCCTTTATATGCTTAGATCTTTGAAATCACGCAACGGATTTTGATGCGGGGTTTTTTTTTAATAGGTAGAGGGTGTCAACGGGGTGGGTTTTTATTTATAATATGTATATGATGATTATGTGATGAATCCAAAATTTTCTTCTTTATTACTTTTGATGCGGAAGAAAGTTCACTGGGTTAACTAGTTAATTTTAATTATCAAAGGCAATTTTATTATTTTCCAAGTGATGTCACAGATCTGTTCTATGTTTTGATAGAACTTAAGTTCGTCCTCAAAAATATGCAATGAAATACATTTAATATATATTCAAATTTTATTACAAGATAAGACAAGAGCAAGCGGGTCACTCGGGTCACTTGATGGTAAGCTATTAGCGCCGCTTATAGACGCATGTTACAGTTGCGTTGACTGCATTGAAATTGGAATAGAGACGGGATAGGAAGTGGAATTGGGATAGGATAAAAATAAAGATGCGATATAACCTCTGGATAACTCTCTTACCGAATGAAACCTAATAACCTACTTATATTCTAAGAGATCGTAGCATTTCACCAGCCTAGTTAGCCTAGTCATGTGTACTACTGTAAAATGCGTGATGTATGTCGACTAGGTTGAGTAAAGAGAAGCTATAAACATCTTTTACAAAAATTCCTCTTTGCTAGGTAATAAAAAGAAAGTTAATAAGTACCTACTAGCGATCTCTAGTCATCAATTCCGTAATTCTTTACTTCCTCCCGTAAAAATCTGTAATTCAATTGCACAAGGCAAAACTTAACTAAGCGTATAACAAAATAAATATACCCAATGTCCCCATTTCTTTAAGTCGGTATCATTTCTTGAGCAATGATTGGGGACTACCGTGGGCAATCCCTACCGAAAATATATATTTAGCAGTAGCTATATTATTGTATCGAGACACGTGTAGATTTTATTGCGAAAACGAATAGTTCTAAATACTAGGCACTAAATAGACATATATATGTTTTTAGAGGAGTATTAGAATTTATCTATACTAATATTATAAAGAAAAAAGATTTGTATTTTTGTATAACGAATAATCTCAAAAACTACTCAACCGATTTCAAAAACTCTTTCACCATTGGAAAGCTGCATTCGCCCAGAGTAACATAGGCAATATTTAATCATCATCGTCATCCCCATTTTGTTTGTACACGAGTAATACCGCTAGGCGAAATACTAGTTATTATTATACAGATCCCTGATCAATAAAACTAAAATATTTTTTAATGTAAGATAAGCCGTCATAGCAACACAATATCTGATATTTTCGATCGAATGTCAATTTTAATAAAAATATAATGTTATCTACTTTATAAACCTTTAAATATAGGATGATTGTAGACGTGTTAGTAGGTCATCTGATGGTACGCAACTAGCGCGGTCTACGGAAATCTGCAACACGGATAGTGCTACCGTTGCGTTGCCGGCCTTTATGGGAGTGGGATGGTAAGGGGGACCGAATGAAACGCGACTTATGCCACTTTACTTCGATATTCTGCAAGGTCATATTATTTCACCGTGTGGCTATACCATTGTTGAAATATTAAATGTTTTGCCCATAATGACAGTCGTACAACTTTTGCAAGCGGTCAATAAATGAAGGCATGTGACCTCTAACACATTTTTGTTGATGTCCAGATAAATAGATTTATCGAAATACTTAATTGTATTGACAGTCGAGGGCATACCATCGAAAGGTTATTGAACTTTATCTGCACCTAAGACGCAGAATAAGAAAAATATGCAACTCAAGATATATATATAAATAAAAAGAAAAAAATCCTTTGACATATAGACGGAATTGTAGCGAACATTTCGAGATGAGTTATGACGATGTTATAAATAAAAAAATGTACAAACACATAATAACCAAGAGCAAACAACTTTTACGGAGTTTGTCGTATTTATTCTAATAATTTACATTTGCAAATAGTTATTTTTTTATTATTATTTGTCCAGTTTGGACAGGCTAATGCTTGAAGCCATACTGCATTGTCTGGGGTGTTATATTTTTTTTTTAAGTAAAAAACTTAAACTACCCTAAACTAACCTAATCATCCTTAAAGTCGTGGCACTTTATGCATGATGTTCCAAGGGAGTTTTGACGACAATGCAGAGGAGCAAGCACGCTACACACGATATTTACACCATTTTCCAAATTCGCACACATATACGAACACTTATTGAATAAAACCCCACGAATTTTATTCAACAATATCCACTGAATCACATTTTTTTAGAAAATAATGCAAAGTACGGACATGACTCTTTAATATTCCCACCGACTTTTCGAACTCTTTACAGAGATCATTTTCACGAGTCATCAGTAAAGAGTTCGAAACGTCGGGAAATAAATAAAAATAAGTAATAAATAAACGCGATATAATCCTAAAAGTTGTTTTAATGTTATGAGCGTGATTCGCGAAAGTCTTAGAAATAACTATCCTATAATTTAAGTTAGATCTAACCTGGCTCTCAGTCAGCCGAGAGCGAAAGAAAAACATATGGCTGACAAGCTTACACAGCACAACACCGACAAATGGCGGGATAACCATTCTTAAATATGGGTCAACCTAAATATTCTTGATGGGGGCGGGCAGTAGCGTCCCTATCTACAAGAGGTTTACCCCTGCGGTCTCCAACCCGTTTGCCCAGCGTGGAGACTATGGGCATAAACCTCCCGATGAAAAGAGCACCAATCCAACGGCCCCAAGTTCCCGGTGGTCCCGCTATTCCCGGGCAGGCAGTGGTCGTGGTAACGGTGGGACAGGGGGTGCGAAGAATCTCCGGGTTACGGCAGGCTGCCAAAAACAACTACTCTTGGCCACTTATAATGGACGCAGTCTTCGGCTGGACCAACACCTCACCGAACTCGAGGTAGAGCTGGGTTGCTTGAACTGGCATATTCTAGGGCTATCTGAAGTCCGGCGAGAGGGGGAGGACACGATAACCCTACAGTCAGGCAACTTATTCTACTTTCGGGAAGGTCCAGCTCTCCCAGGGGGGTGTCGGCTTCCTCGTTCACAAGGACCTCGTTAGCAGCGTTGTGGAGATCAGTAGTGTGTCGACCAGGGTAACGTACCTTGTACTGAAACTCACCGACAGGTACACCCTGAAGGTAATGCGCCGACCTCGACATACTCTGACGAGATAGCCGAGGCGATGTACGAGGATATTGCAAAAGCAATACATGGTATCGCCAAGGCTCACTTCAACGTTGTTATGGGGGACTTTAATGCCAAAGTGGGAGTACAAGAACGCGGCGAAACGAAAATCGGTCCATATGGCTTGGGGTGCCGAAATAACAGGGGCCAGATGCTGGTCAACTTCCTGGAGTCTGAAGGGCTTTTCTTGATGAATTCATTCTTCAAGAAGAGTCTCCACAGGAGGTGGACCACATCCACACTGTTCGGCAGATTGTACAGAAGACTGAAGAGTACAATCAGCCGCTGTGTATGGCATTCGTGGACTACGAAAAAGCCTTCGACTCCATCGAAACTTGGGCAGTTCTGGATGCACTGCAGCGATGTCGGATTGACTGGCGTTATATCGAGGTGTTGAGATGCTTGTGTGACACCGCCACGATGGCTGTCCAGATACAGGACCAGGTGATGAGCTCCATCGAGCTGAATCGAGGTGTAAAACACGGAGATGTTATATCTCCCAAACTCTTCACCAACGCTCTGGAGGACGTTTTCAAGACACTGGATTGGACTGAACAGGGTATCAACGTGAATGGTGAGTACATCTCACATCTTCGGCTTGCCGACAACATCGTTGTAATGACAGAGTCGCTGGAACAGTTAAGCGGAATGCTGCGCAGGCTAGACGAGTCCTCCCGGCGTGTCGGTTTGGGCATGAACTTGGACAAAACCAAGGTCATGTTCAATGAACATGTCGTTCTCGGACCGATAAGCGTCGAAGGGTCAGTTCTCGAAGTCGTAAACAAATACTTCTACCTAGGCCAAACTATCCAGTTAGGTAGACTAAACTTCGAGAAGGAGGCCAAAAGGAGGATTCAGCTGGGTTGGGCCGCATTCGGCAAACTGCGTCGAGTCTTCAGCTCGCCTATACCGCAATGTCTGAAGACCAAAGTCTTTGACCAGTGCGTCTTACCGGTGATGACCTACGGTGCCAAAACGTGGACACTCACGGTGGGGCTAGTTCACAAATTTAAAGTCGCTCAGCGAGCTATGGAGCAGGCTATGCTCGGGGTATCTTTGAAGGATAAACTCAGGAATGAGTATATCCGCCAGAGAACTAGGGTAACCGACATAGCACGTAGAATTAGCTCGCTGAAGTGGCAATAGGCTGGTCATATCTGCCGAAGGACCGACGGTAGATGGAGTAAGAAAGGTCATAGAGTGGAGACCGCGTCTTGGTAAACGTAGCGTAGGACGCCCACCAGCCCGATGGTCAGACGACCTCAGAAAGGCTGCTGGGAAAGACTGGATGCGGAAGGCAGAGAATCGGATACTGTGGCGCACATTGGGAGAGGCCTATGTCCAGCAGTGGACTGCAACAGGCTGATGATGATGATGATGGTAACCTGCGTACGATGTCCAAATTTGATAAAATGCGATTCTCATACTACTCATGGCAATTCAGCGCGACAAACAACGTGACGCGTACTTTTATAATATGATGCTTAAGTATTATTAAATATGTGTAATTAATTGTACTTATTAATGTGATAATAGTTACATGGGATTGCGTTTGTTGCACTTATTTTTATGAACTTATTTTAATATAGCTCTTTAAATGACTTTCACCGCCACGATATCATTGTGACACGGTGACATTTTACTTTTATAAAAATAAAAATCATCATTATTCGGCTATTAGTCATCGATATGAGCAGAGTTGTAGTCGATCAGTATATTATCATGATGTGACAATCCTCTGTTATCGGTCTCTACGAAAATTACGCAAAATCTTATTTTATTGGTTACATACTGGGCGCGGTCAAATTAATCTTAAGTTCCTAGTGAAAGTTCGACTTCTATCAGTATGTAATTGCCAAAGGAAATTAGTATCTTATTATCGTATTATTAACAGAAGTTTTAGACCAACCTGGATGTTTTCCATGCAAGATTGATCAGAAGGCATATTATGAGCTCTTACTTAAAAAAAAACAAAAATTTCTTCTTCTATCGTTTTCAATAATGATCATATATTTTTTCTAAACTATTTTTATTTCTTTAGATTCCAACCCAGTACTCTCCAAACTCACTTACTATCTTAACCACTAGGTTATCGGGACGATTGATAAATGTAATAATAACATAAATCCTGTGGTCATTACAGTTATAAATAGACAAGCAAGGTCCAAGTGACCTCCTTAACCCAAAGAGATAAACATTATTACAATATCGGGCATAATACATTTACAACCAGGAACGATGAGTTAACTTCAACTTCGAGGCAATAAGGGCTGTGACTTTTTATCACCGTTTACGTCTCCAGTACAGACTGATACGAAGTTGTTTGACATAACAAATGTGAATGAAGGCGGTGAAGGAGATAGTAGTATGTTATTTCACGCTTCTTACATACATAACTTCACTCCACTTTCCTAGCGGGGTACGCAGAGAGAACAGAGCCCCATAAGGCACGATCCTTACACGCCTCACTCGCTTCTTTGCCTTTTTTTGTTACCCAGTGGTGGTGCTGGTGGTTATGTTGGACTCCCCATCCCTCCTAACCACCACCATCGGGACAGTATACCAACTAAAACCACTGCGGTGTTCCTCCTCATCACATGCGACGGAGTCGCGGGAAATGTGCTAACATACATCTACCAACCCCGTCTGTGGTTGCCCTCCTCGGGACCTTGCCTCCTATCGAGCTGTGAAACCCCCGGTTCACCGCTCAGAGGTCTCGCTTCTTTGTGTTGTATAATTCTCTTCATACAGGCGCGTCAATTTATAAGGCTCTCTTCTATTTTCTTTCACATTGTATATCTGCTTAGTCAATCTTGCATCATCCATTGTTTCTACATGTCAAAACCATCGGAGCATGCCCTTTCTTACTTTTCCACATTTTTTTTTAAAGCGAGGAAGTACTTTTTGCACACCCCCCGCCTGGGTACTACGGAAACGCCTGCGGACAGCAGGGGGTAGTGTGGGACTCCCAAAGCACTACACTGCAATCCAATCCTAGGGCTACCCACTAAAACCCCGCGGCGTCCTTTCTCCGGCGTTAGGGTATTCCAGAACAGTGCTGTAGCCCTTTGGACCACCCTGCCGTCGATGGTGTTTACAGGTCCGACAGTTTGCCTAAAATACAGCGACGTCTGCGTAAAGCAGGCAACTCACAACTAGGTCACCCATTCCCATCCCTAAATTCGTCGATGTCACTCTATGGAGACAACTGTCCAGGTACATGCTGAATCCACTCGGCTGTTCATTACATTTTGATCATTTCAGCAGACATCATATCAATTCGTGCTGCATCACCATTTTTCATGCTTTGTATTGACCATTCAAGTACTAACTCCACCGATCCATCATTTGTGTTTGCAAGAAAGTCTCCAGCCTTAGACATAATTTTGTCCATTCGGGATGTTGACGAAGAACCCCGATACTTTCTAATTTCCATCCAGATGAGTTTGTTCTTCGCCTGGAAGTTCTCCGTCAACTTCACTTTCTTTTTCGCGACTAATCTTTCACTAAGGCTTTGTTAATATTCATGCAGCAGTAGTCGATCTGATATTAACTTTATGTCATACTATCATTCTGATTTAATCTTGAGACATAATCCAGCCACACTTTTTCTTTCTATCGACGCTGGATCTAATATCTGCGTCCCACCAGCCGTCACCTCTCAGAATCTTATGCCTCTTTGCGCAACCATAAATTTCTTTTGCACTATCTACTATACTTTCTGTATTTTTTTCCCAGCATTCTTCAACACCTAAGTGAGAAAGTCCCGGGTTACAGAGTCTTTTATTAACTAGGTCCATATACACACTCCGTACACTTTCATCTTCTAATTTTTAAAATTTTTTGCTCCCTATCAAAAAGCTATTTGCCGGGAAATCACCCGTTCCACTTGTTTCCAGACCTTAGAACATATAACTATAGTGAGTTGTGATCGCGAAACTCAAGCTGAAGAGAAGTCGCTAAAGTTGCGGGCAATAGCTTGATTTCAGACTGGTGTCTGATTCCTTGACAGTTTGCATCAGCGGTGAGAGGTGTGGGGGGTTTGCATCACCTCTTATAGAAACCTCCAAACTGTTCACAGTTTCTATCACTATTTCCCGAAACAGTCTTGCAAAAGGTTCAAATTTTGCATTTAGTTATTTTTGAACAAGACCTCAGTTTTTAAGGAAATATTTTTTTGCATATGGTAACTCCTATGGCTTTTTTAAGGTATAAGGGGCAAACGAGACACTTGATTGTGAGCAACAAACCACGCCCGTCGACAGCAGCTGTCCATATTCTGAGAGGCCGTGATATTTTACCGGTCGAGCGGGTTCATTTGTGCAGCGAAATGTGTGACTCTACCACTCACTAATGAAAATTCTTTGAATATCGGTCCTAGTTTTGACGAAAAGTAACCCAAAATTGGGAATATTTTAATTAATATAATTTACCTAGGTGTTTATGAATGCCAAAAGAATCAGTCAGTTACAAACAGAGACAGATATAGAGGAATGTAATGCAGATATTTTAAAAGCGTATATTTTAGACTTTACAAGTAGACATTCCAAGTGTGGTAATTTTTTGAAATCTTATTATTTTAATGGAAACGCTGAAAAGTAATACATAATATAATCAGATTTTCTTAAGCAAAATACTTCGTCACGAGTTACAGTCTGTCAATTGACCTGCACTATATCAATCTCAGTTATTGGCAATTTATGTTATTGCCTGAAACATATGCGACGCTTTATATTTTAAACAAATAGCTAATTTACCAGTTCAGTCTTGCTGATGATATTCAATAACAATACAACGCAAATAAAACGTCAGGTTACATAAGCCACAATGTACATCTTATTATGTATCTCTGTATCTTGTTTAGTTATTGTAAACGTTACTATAATTAGGTTCTTATTAAACAAATTTAACTACGTAGGTTTGCTAGTAACTACGTATATATTTGTTATTTACTGTGAGAAAACATTGTTATATCTACATGAATGGAAATAACTGAAAATCTACACAACATTACGTAGGTCACTGAGGAGGGCTATTACTTGCAGGTTTTGAGCTAACAGCAATTTGGTAGTAGAATGCTGATCGCTTCGTTTAGTAGAGTATCAGTTTTAATTTAAATCTCAGTGGTCCAGTGGTCGAGCACCCCGCTTCTAAATCCTCGCGGTCGGGTCGCGGATTTGAACCCTGGCTCACACCAATGACTTTTCGCAATTCTTTACGAAAGTTATGTGTGATAAATATCGATGACTGAAAACTTTGTGCCTGGTATGACAATAGATTCGCCACCTATTCCACTTGGGACGTAAACATAAGGGCGAGTCGACGCTTAACAGCCACTGCCTATACCTTCGGGTAGAAAAAGGCGTGGAGTTATGTTATTGATCGCAACTCGCACTACTGTCGTAGCAAAAGATGATATTGGAATGATGATTGCTGAAAATGCGTGATAGTCCTGCTAGCAATAAACTAACATGCTTTCTGGTAGTGTTGTGACCTTATGTACGAGTAAAGTTTCCGGACCCCATGAAGTTCACCATGTTGCATAAGGAACAAGCGTTCCTTTAGCTGTTTCAGCTCAGCGGTTCTGATTCAGATTTCTTGGAAACCCAAAAAATATGCCCGAAGCATGGGTAAATAGGCTCGTCGTCAAAATTTGACGCACCGCCATTGTCACTGCTTACACCTGGAGGTATTAAGAGTGACTAACTTAGGGAATAAACTCGCAAGAGTCTTCCTAACTGTTAATACAAATCTAAACATTGGGAATCTTAAAAAGCTATGAAAGTCAACGAAGCGAGTGAGGCGTGTTAGAATAGTGCCTTATGGCGCTGTGTTCTCTCTGCCTACCCCGCAAGGGATTTGGCGTGAAGTTATGTATGTATACAATGTAAACATTCTAAATTATGTATATATATTCCATATTATTTATACTTTTTTGGAGCATACCACAGCCATATTTTTCTATAAAAATAGTTCTTGATCCATCACAGTCAGCTATTGCTAAACTTTTCTAGTTTATTATGCATACTAGTATATGCAAAATGGCAAACGGCATGCAGCGTTTGAAGGCAAATGGAACTATTTCTGTTATAGACCTATCTTATCAAATATTCAAATCGATTCAGAACTGTTCTGAACTTCTGTATAAAGTCAGGTCATGTTTTTAAATAGAAAAGAGGTGATGCACATAGCACGACCCATATGACCATATGACCTTTCAAAAGACAAAAATAAATAAAAGACTTTAAAACAACTTTTTATGGATTATATCGCGTTTATTTAGAACTTATTTTCTATTTATTACGTATAATATATTATACGTTTCGAACTCTTTACAGAGATCATTTTCACGAGCAAATTTTCTCTGTAAAGAGTTCGAAACGTCGGGAAATAAATAGAAAATAAGTTCTAAATAAACGCGATATAATCCATAAAAAGTTGTTTTAATGTTATGAATGTGATTCGCGAAAATCTGAGAAATAAATAAATAAAAGACTATTCTTATTTTCTTTCTTCTTGGTGTTCTACCACAGTAGGTATGCCCCAGGGTGGCGTGCTATCCCCTTTACTCTTCACAATTTTTATAAATTCCATCTCAAGTCAACTCCTTTCATCCTACCATCTTTATGATCTCATGCTGATTAGCAATTGGAGCCGTAGCCACGGACTTATGATTTACCCTGGTAAGACTCAAATCTTAATTGCCAGCAGTTCCAAAAAGATAAATAAAATTGTATGGTCACAACTGCCGAAGGTGATATTCGAAAATAGTGTGATACCTTTTAGTAAGACAGTGAAAAATCGCGGCATTATAATGGATGCACAATTAATTTGGGACCCTCAATTACAACAGGTGAGTCGTAAAATCTTTGCATCTATTGGTTCTCTAAGGAGACTTCGAAACTTTCTACCTATTCAAACTAAAACTAAGCTTGCACACTCCCTCCTACTCTCTATCCTTGACTATGCCGATGCCAGTTATCCTGATCTTACCGAAAATCAACTCGATAAGCTTGAACGACTTCAGAATGTTTGCATAAGATACATATTTGGTCTTCGCAAATATGATCATGTTTCCGAATTTCGATAAAATCTCAAGTGGTTACCTATTCGCCTTCGCCGGAATGCTCATTACCTTTCGTTGCTGTACAATATCTTGTTTAACCCTTCAACGCCCTCCTATCTCAAGGAGCGTTTTCAGTTCCTATATTCCTATGGATATAGATTCCTATAGATCCACAAGTTGAGTTCCCAAGATCTTCCAAAAGGCGAATAATAAAAATACCTGAGCATACTTCTAGGTTTTATGCGAAATCATTCACGGTCCAAGCCACCGTATTAGGGAATGCACTTCCTTGATATGTATGCTCTGACTCAAACTCTGACTTTGTTCAAATCTTTGGTAAAAGAACACTATTTGAATTCTACAATCTGACAAACTCTTTTTACATTTTAGTTTCCTTTTATTAATTTTAGTCAGGAACTCCCAACTTTTCCTTGTCTACCAACTTGAACATCATGTTGCGTCGTCCTGTTGTTGCTGTATGTAAATCTTATTGCAATTCAATTTGTTCCAAGTATATATGTATATTGTTTATGTATCTATGTACTGTATTTATTTAGGTTTATATATAAGTATGTGTAAACTATCTGTTTAAGTGTATTTTGTATGTATTCATTTAGTCTCCTACACACATCTCAACGTATATATATTTATCAATATATTTAAATAGTACACCCCAGCTCACATTTTCCGTACTGACAAGTCCATCCAAAGGTTGTCGGTAAAACATCGCTGTAAGCGATAAGACCGGCCATTGTACCTGCCTGTGTATAAATTGTAAGTTCTTGTGTATTTTCTTTCTTTTTGTGGTGTACAATAAAGATTATTCTATTATTTTCGCTACTGTCGATCGAATATTCTCATGTCACTCATAAATTAGTCTAATATATTCAGTTTTCAAGCAAGGACTAGGCTGGGACTTATCGTTAGGTCCCAGAGTTACACCCAATAACTTTGTGGAATTCCTCGTGGTAGGTGATATCAGAAGCTTTAATAACCGACGACCGTGTATGACAGTCATGAAAACTAGACAAGCGAGTGAGGTGGGTAAAAATCGTGCCTAATGGCGCTTTCTGCCTACCCCGCAACTTGACGGGAATGTCTTCCCAGCACTGATATTTAAATTAACATCTTTAACAGGAGGCTGAGTGGGCATGTGAACTATTTCATTCTAGAGTTCTTAGATTGTTCAACCATATTCGCAAGCCTTAATTGAACAGTTATCATCTATACTATACAATTAAAGTTTTTTACTACTTCAAATATTAAATGTACATAAAATATACACGTAACATAACTTCACGCCTTTTTCTACTCGAACGCGTAGGCAGCGGCTGTTAAGCCTCATCTTGCCGTTATGTTCACATCCCAAATAGTATGTATGGGTGGCGAGCCCATTACCATACCGGGGACAAAGTTTTCAGTAATAATTAAATGTACGAAATATTTTTTGTACAATGCTTGTGTTTCAGTCTAGTTGTTTAGACCGGTCTCCAAAACCGCTGGACCGAGTTTAACGGAATCTCCAGACTCTCACTAGCAGATAGCTGATGTAATAGCTATTATTATAGATTACTCTTATTTCAGCACGCAGACGCAGTAGGGTGCACGACTAGTTATGTAAATATCTATAAGTATATTTATTTCTTAGATTTTCCCGAATCACATTCATAACATTAAAACAACATTTCAGGATTGTATCGCGTTTATTTAGAACTTATTTTATTTTTTACCGACGTTTCGAACTCTTTACAGAGATCATTTTCACGAGTCAGATCTCTGTAAAGAGTTCGAAACGCCGTGAAAGAAATAAAAATAAATTCTAAATAAACTCGATACAATCCTGAAAAGTGTTATATCTATAAGTACCTAAATGAAACTAGGGAACGAAACCGCGGATAATATTATGATGTAATAAATATTTATCTCAAAGATGCATATGGTCCGTCCTTTAGTTATCTCAATAACCTTGAGGTCGATAACACAATACGCATCAAATAGTACCTATAATATATTTATATCTTCATAATATGTAAATATTTAAATCAATGTATTTTAAAAAATATTGACTTGTAGAACATAATCTTATTATTTAACTTGAACTTACTTAGGATTGACTAAGCAGATATACAATGCGAAAGCGGATGGATGTAGAAGTCGAGGACGGCCAAGCCACATATTCCATGACTAAATAGAACGTGTTCTGGAGGAAGGTGATGTTAGGAATGAAAAAGTTATGAAAGTCAACGAAGCGAGTAAGGTGTGTAAGAATCGTGCCTTATGGCGCTACGTTTTCTCTGCCTACTGTAAGGGATACTACACCTCGTGGCACGTACATGTACGTGCCATCAATAGTATATAACCACTGTACGCACAGTATGCTGTAGTGGTCGGTGTGTAGCGACATACAGTTGTCGCTGACACAAATAAAGATGACAAGATCGTAATTACGTCTTTCATTTACCGGCCGCTCAACCACCATCATGGAAGAAGCACCACTCACTATATACCATCATCCATTGGAATAGTCACCTGTAACAAGCTACCGTTACATTGGTGACCCCGACGAACACGCAATGAAGAAACCCCGACGTGTGAACCCCGACGTTTCAAGAAAATCCGACTTCCAAGAAATTGTTACACCGTGAGTGCACTATTTTTTTGTGAAAAATTAATCCCCAAATTCCATGCTCCAGCACAATGCCATCGCCTACGCAAGGTCCATCGAAGAATGACTCGAAATCTGAAGCCTATAACGCGACAGCATTTCCTTCGATTCGCAAACTCCGAAATTTTTGACGGACCAGCCTCGCGTATGGTTTACAAGGGCAGAAGAAGTAAGACGAAGTCAAAAGTACTCAGTCCACGAAAGCAGAGCAACGAGAGACCAAATTCCAAGAAAAAGAACCGATACGATATGATGTGTAAGAAACGTTGAAGATGCGAGACGAGACGAGGAATCACAGAGCCGGATTAAGGAAGCCGAGTTCCCGTAACGAAGACACGGAACGAGCGCAGCGCGGCCGGTCGCAACAGAAGGTTTGGCCAGCGCCGCTCACGTTCCAACTCTCGCAGCCACATGCGTACACTCCAGAACTCGAAAAGCCAAGATTAGATATGTCAGTATCACCTAAGCAACATGCTTATAGATGTGTGCCACCAGTGCCACCCTGAGCCGGGAAAAGGCAGCAGGAAAACTAGGTGTGGCGGTATACATGTAGGAGAGGCGGATATCTCCGCGCGCCAGACGTTTACCGCCCGATAAATTTATTTGTGTTAAAACAGAATTCGCTGCTATGCTGGAATTAGGGATACGTAGGCCGTCAAGAAGTCTATGATCTAGTTATCTACACGTTGTACCTAAAAAATTGGGAAATACGTCATTGTAGAGATTATAGGCAATTAAACGCGGCTACTATACCGGATATGCATCATTGTTAAACACACGTAATTATGAGGTGAACACTGTAATGTATGTCATATTAGCATTGACATTGTGTCCTAGTTTCCGCATCACCGAGGTATTGACAAATATTTATTGTAAAATCACGTTTTTGCCAATTAAGCATTATATTATTGTATTAATCTTGTATATTAACATGAACATGTAAACATATTGTGTACTGTACTGTGTAACTATAGAATTTTTTTTACTTTTGTGATTAATTTTATGGATTTTTTTTTCAACTAAGGGGGGAATGGTGTAAGGGATACTACACCTCGTGGCACGTACATGTACGTGCCATCAATAGTATATAACCACTGTACGCACAGTATGCTGTAGTGGTCGGTGTGTAGCGACACACAGTTGTCGCTGACACAAATAAAGATGACAAGATCGTAATTACGTCTTTCATTTACCGGCCGCTCAACCACCATCATGGAAGAAGCACCACTCACTATATACCATCATCCATTGGAATAGTCACCTGTAACAAGCTACCGTTACACTACTCTTCTGCTAGAACATGAACAATTTTGTTATGAAAACCATGTTGTGCTAACCCAGGTTCCAAGATACTTTTGGAACGAATGTCTACTTAGTCAGTCTTGCATCTGATACCTTCGAAACACCAAACCATGTTCTGCTTGAGGCTTTGACAAAACTCCAGTGGTCAAGGTCCTGCTTCGTGGGTTCGATGCCCGACTTACACCAATGATTTCTCAGAATGCTTTTCGGAAGTTATGAGTGATAAATATCGATGACTGAAAACTTTGTGCCCATTGTTATGGGAAAGATTCGGCGAGTCGACGCTTTAAAATCCGCTGCTTACACCTTCGGGTAGAAAACGCGTGAAGTTACGTACATTATATAAATAAGTTTTTGCCCCTTTTTAATTATGTAGTTACAGTTATTTTTAGCTTCAATTTGGTACAATCGATAAGATAACATTTAATTTTATAATTATCTGTCTGCCCATAACTTCATATAATGCTTCATATCTGGCGGTTTAGAGATAAATAAGGCTCTTGAATATTTTTTTTGGTCACAAATCTAGAAAAATGTTGGAAAAGGTGGTGACGATACCTAATGCATCCAGGAAGTCATTGGTTTGGAACAGGATTCGAATTTAGAACCGCTGAAATAGAAGTCGGAGTGCTCGAGCAGAAATCTCTAAATTTATGAATGCGACTGATAACAATCAAATCCTTAATATCAAAAGATAACTCTAAATAATCTATTCATATTGGGGGTCGGAAGTGGAATAGGGAAGGGATGGGGCCTCCAGTTACCTCTGTCACCGAACGAACCGCGGCATGACACATACACTTAAAATAGTCAACGAGTGCTTAGATTAGCTAATTATTTATAATGAAATACTAAACACCAGTGCTTGAGGAAAGTGTCTCCGTGGAACATGAACCACTTTACTTCGATATTCTAAGTATCTGATGGTCATGGTATCTGACTGGTCGTGCCGGCCAATTCATGCGTATTTATCGCCTTCGCATCCCACTTCTGACCCCTTTCATATCCCATTTTAAGAGCCGGCAACGCAACAGGAACACTATATGTCATCAGGTGACACGCCTGCGCGTTTGGCCCCCTACAGCACAAAAAAATATCACTAAACTTTTGGATATTATTTTCGGAAGTTATGTGTGATAAATGTCGATGACTAAAAACTATGTGCCCGGTACGGCAATAGGTTCGCCACCTATTCCATTTGGGACGTAAACATAACGGCGAGACGAGGCTTAACAGCCACTGCCAATATGTTATAATTCTCACAATATCTATATTATTGTTATCATTTTGTTGGTACAGAGCTGAGTAGGATCGTTAATATTATTTTGCTGACGGTCCGTTCGTTTGACGTACGCGTACCACGTGGATATCACGCAGAGCGTCGTGGTGTGCCATGCGATTGCTGCTAGTACTCGGTGCCCACTCGGCTTATCGGTGTTCCACCTTACATTACCAATCTACTGTTTGACATATATACTCGATATATCAGAGATCCGTATTCAAATTATCAAAACCATTGTATCTACTCCGATAGCCTCTTCGGAAATTTTATATACATACTTATCTTAAATTTTATTACAAACCTTTTATTTTTTTTTTGAAATATGTGATAGATACACATTTGATTTGACAAAATAGATGATATTTGCAGTAGGTACTATTGACATGGGGCCTCCCGCTCCAGGGCTCTGCTGAGGATCTGCATCGGTCCTCGCGCTTTCCCCCCCCCCCCCCTTCATCGTCCTGGCCGAGATGTACGCTCCCGCGTACGATCTCGGCCGGGGAGGTGGGGGCCCGGAAGCGCGGGGTCACGAAGTGCGGAGGCGGGAGGCCGTCCGGCGGATCCTTGGGGAAAGGCGCGAGGCGCTGGTCCTCCAGGGCTGCGCGAGTCAGTGCGCCGTCGGGGCCGCCCTGCCCCACCTCGAGGCCTGGGTGCTCCGTAAATGGGGCACTGTCACCTATAGGTCGACTCAGATACTCACCGGGCACGGGTGCTTCGGTGAGTATCCGAGTCGAATAAAACGTGAAAAGACGGCGAGATGCCACCATTGCGCATCCGGCCTGGACTCGGCCCAGCACACGCTGGAGGTCTGCCCGGCCTGGGCGGCCGAGCGCCGAGTCCTGGTCGACGGGATCGGGCGAGACTTGTCCCTGTCGGCGTTGGTCGCGGCAATGCTGGCGGGCGAGGAGGAGTGGAGGGCTGTGGTCTCCTTCTGCGAAGCTGTGATGTTCCAGAAGGAGGCCGCCGAGCGGGGTCGGGAGAGAGCCGATCCCGCTCGAAGGCGGCGGCGGCGAGCTCAGTGATCGCCGCCGCCGACGGGCCGCGAGGGCGCACACCCCGCGGGTACGCCCGGGTCGCGGTCCGGGAAGGATTTCCCCCCCCCCGGTGCGGCCGGGGAGGGTCGTCGGGGGCGCCGCCAGCCGCGTGCCTCTTTACAGCGCGCGGTCAGAGCCGCCCCGCCCAGGGGAGCTTCACCGATGCTCCCCGAGGATGAGCACAGTGATGGTGGGGGGGCGACGGCGGGGTGGACCAGAGGGCCGATGCACTGTCCTGAGCCACCCCAACGCCGGAGGAAGGCCGCCGCGAGGTTTTAGTGTGTAACCCTAGGATCGGATTGCAGTTTACTGTTTTGGAGCTGCCGTCCCCGCCGTCACCGCCTGGCGGGGGGTGTGCATAAAGCATTTCCTCGCGTAAAAAAAAGGTACTATTGACATAGTAGCTATTAAATTGACCTAACATTCTGTTAAAGATTTGCCATTTGGCTTTTGTGATTTTTGTAATAAAACCCCAAACACACACCTGGCGACTGATATCTTACAAAATTTTTGTGTATCATGATATATTGTATTGTATGTTAGGATATAACATAACATAACTTCACGCCTTTTGTTAGCCGAAAGTGTAGGCAGCGGCCATTAAGCCTCGTCTCGCCGTTATGTTTACATCCCAAATGGAATAGGTGGCGAACCTATTGCCATACCGGGCACAAAGCTTCCAGTCATCGATATTTATCACACATAACTTCCGAAAACAATTTCGAAAAGTCATTGGTGTGAGCCAGTGTCAGGAATCGAACCCGAGCCTCTGGATCAGATTCAGAAGCCGTGTTGGTGCTCGACCACTGCGCCACCGAGACTGTTTACTGTATTAGGATATTACCTAATTATTACAGCGTTATCATAATTAACGCTATTTTTTATAGCTGTACGAGCCTACAAGCTTTAGGGGCATATATAGCAACCACTCCCACTGACCACCGCTACATTCCTGGCCATCATAAGACCACTTTGCCTCATCGGACCTGCTTGTGTTTGGTTGACCAGACAACCTATACTTATTACCTACATACATAATGGAAATGTTAAACTTATTAACTAATCTAAAATCGATAATTTCCCTGTTGAAATCATTACACAGTATAAAACAAAGTCGCTTTCCGCTGTCTGTCCCCTTATATGCTTATATCTTTAAAGCTACGCAACGGATTTTGATGCGGTTTTTTTAAATCATTAACTTGTATATACGGACGAGACATATTGTTCTATACGTACAATTGCTTATATAACTATTAGGCATTTGGACGACGCACACATAAACATATATCTGTCTCGTTCTTACTCAGCACTGTCACTCGCATGGAAACAGTATAACAGTATTTCAGTACGTACATAAATTAAATGAATACGGAAATTAGATTTCTCGATTATGACTGACGCTAAAATTCCCGCCAAGTATGGCGGATTTTTTGTCAGTTCAGCCAGTAAAGTAGTGTTGGAAAAAATTTTACCGATAAAATTTAGTAGCGGAATTTTCTAAATAAATTAGTTTTATTTCGTAACGAGTAAAAATTTATTGTAAATTCGCAAAATATGTAATAATTAACTGATCTTAGACTGAAAGTCATAAGAAATGCATTTGTAACTAAAACAATATTCTGAAGATGTTTCGTTTTTTATTAGCTTTTTATTAGCTTCACCTGTATGTATGTTTGTAGGTTTGTAGGTTTGTAGGTTTGTTTGTAACCGACTTCTTTTTTAGTTTCCGCTGATTGCCACTAGATGGTGCGATTTGTGAACTATGAAAGTTCTAGACTAGAAAACCGAACTAAAAAATAGAAAATAAATTTTAATGAATTTAAATTAAAAAAATAGTGTTAAAAATTTCAATGAATATAAATTAAAAAAGCGTGGGGTGCTTTTTAAGATATTATCGAAATGATAATCACTCTACTCATATCTGTCAATAAAATATTTATAACTATTGACACCATGCACCCCACGCTTTTTTGAACGATAGATGGTGCGATTTGTGAACTATGAAAGTTCACAAATCGCACCATCTAGTGGCAATCAGCGGAAAGTTTACGTTATCAACTTGAAACGAGTTCCTTATATAAGTCACAGATGGCGCTATTCCTCAAATTCGAAACTAAGAAACGCGCTGTCATACAAAACCGAACTAAAAAATTTAAAATAAATAATAGTTTAAAAAAACTAAAAAACACGCTTTTTATTGAAAACCGAACTAAAAAATAGAAAAATAAAAAAAAAAAACTTTATTTTAAAAAAAGCGTGGGGTGCATGGTGTCAATAGTTATAAATATTTTATTGACAGATATGAGTAGAGTGATTATCATTTCGATAATATCTTAAAAAGCACCCCACGCTTTTTTTAAAATAAAGTATTTTTTTTTTATTTTTCTATTTTTTAGTTCGGTTTTCAATAAAAAGCGTGTTTTTTAGTTTTTTTAAACTATTATTTATTTTATCACGCGGTCCCTTTATAAGTCTAAAATTTGAATCATTCTTATTTACTCTGGGGCGCACCTATCTAGAGGTATGTTGCAGTAGTGATTTACTTACTTTAGAGTCAGCAACTTAATTAAAATAGTTTGTAAAATAGAGAAAAGTAGTCTAAGAAAAACATGTACTCTTATTTGGATATCCAAAACAGAATATTTAGCATAACAATATACTTACTTCCTATTTAAGTATTAATTCTACTAATAATTAATATTCAATTATATTTAAAATAAAATTATGAAAGTAATTAGTTTAAGAAAAATATATACTCTTATTTTGATATCCAAAACCACATATTTAATATAATTCTAAAAATAATTAATACTCAATAACGTTTTTAATAACATTAGCGAAGAACGTTAATCGATAAATAGAATTCTTCTGCGCAGCACTAAACTGCCATTTTATGCGGCCAAATGACGTCACAACGCCGCCCATGGCGCACCACCCACACATATAGTGTTACTGTTGCGTTGCCGACCTTTAAGGGATACGGGATAGGGAAGGATGGGGAAGGAGGGTGGGCCTCCGGGTACCTCTCTCATCGAACGAAACGCGGCATGAGCCACTTTACATCGATCTTCTGAGAGGTCGTGGCATTTCACCAATCGAGCCAGCCCATTCATGCAGCGAACTGCTTGGCTCTACCACTGTTATTTCTTTACTGAGGCAAAATAACGTTCGGTGGGTCAACTAGTCTATAGTCAAATTAATGTTGATGTATTTAAATCCAATCTTTAAATTTAAAGATGTTTTGGTTTATTTATAAATAGAATATATAGATTATTATGAATTTTAGACAATCGCACTTGTCCGACTTCATCATTATCTGTGTACTATTCATTTGCGTCACACAATTTATACAATAGTTAGATACAAACACGACATTTGAACTAATAACTACAGATAGACTAATGCTGGAGAAATAGGTAGTAACTTATCATACCGGTATACACTTGATACAGATTTGCGTCCCACTAAAATATTATAAAGTGAAATATTTACGTGTTTGTTTGTTTTTATTGCATAACAGTCTCGGTGGCGCAGTGGCTAGCACCCCGCTTCTGATTTAAGAACTACTGGGTTCAAATCTTGGCACACACCAATGGCTTTTCGAAATTTTCGGATGTTACGTGTGATAAATATCGATGAATAGAAACTTTGTGCCCGGAATGGCAATAGGTTCGCCACCTATTCCATTTGGGACGTAAACATAACGGCGAGACGAGGCTTAACAGCCGCTGCCTACACCTTCGGGTAGAAAAAGGCGTGAAGTTATGTTATGTTATTGCTTAAACTTTGTAGATGATGAATCGACTTTAATAAATCTAAATATTACACCATTATATGATTACTTTATTTGAAGTTAGAGTCTCGGTTTGTCCTCTGATTCAGAAATCGTGGGATTGATTGCGAGCTCACGCCAATGATTTATCGTATTTTTTTCGGAAGTAGGTAATGTATTGTAAAAATCGATGACTGACAACTTTGTGCCCATGGTGTGGTAATAGGTTCCGCCATCTATTCCATTTGGGACGTAAACATAACGGCAAGACGAGGCTTAACAGCCGCTGCTTACACCTTCAAGTAGAAAAAGGCGTGAAGTTATGTTATGTCATATGTGTTTTTTTTTTACTTTTCGTGCGGAGTTGGAGGCACAGTCATTACATCCTTATCGGGAGCTAAAAATAAACTTATCTTATAAGGTTTCCTAATCGGGAAGATAGGTTATAGTCCAGGGAGATAGTAAACAGAGAGAATAGATCCAAATTCCATGGTCTGTACAAAGTCGCCGGAAGAAATTAGTTAATTGCTATACTTATTAGCTTTTGTTTAATCACTGATATATTAAGTTGTCTTTATCGAAATACATGTACATACCTAATAATAGTAGTCAGATATTTTATATCTTTAGTCTTGGTGGCCCAGTAGCCGAGAACCCCACTTCTGAATCAAGAAGTCGCGGGCTCGAATCCTGGCTAACCCTAGTGACTTTTCGAAATTACGTGCGAAAGTTATCTGTGATAAATATCGATGACTGAAAACTTTGTGCCCGGTATGGCAATAGGTTCGCTACCTTATTCCATTTGTGACGTAAACATAACGGCGAGTCGAGGTTTAACAGCCACTGCCTACACGCTCGATTAGAAAAAGTTACTCTGCTCTCTACCTGGCACGCCACGGATATGTGAATCACAAAAAGTTAAGAACAAGTGCCTTTTTAAAAGAAACATAAGGGCAGAAACGCAAGTCGCTGATTGGAGGAACCGGGAAATGTATCAGGATTGTAGAAATGAGGTAGTCTATGCGTAGATACCTCTGGGGGAAAAGCGTCATCGCATAGCTGTATAAGTGAAAAGATTGTAACTGCTGCTAATAAAAGGCTTGCTTTTCCTCTGTGGACTACGAAACTATTAGAGTAGATAAGTCTATGCCAGTCGAGATTGATTGATCGACCAGCTTAGACCATAATAATCACGGCATTGTTACATTAAATTCCGATGTTGCTGCATATAATTACATAGCTTGAACTGCAAACCTATTCCTCTTCCCAGATGCAAAGATCAAGTCCAATGTGGTACGATAATAAACCTCAGTAATCAATCATATTATTATTAGATATCCAAGTCGAATAATAATATCTTTGATACAATACACATAGCGCTCTCGTTCCAAACTAAATGCTTGTATTATGGAAACCTGATAACAGATTTCATATATACTTCTTTTTGTAAATACATATTAAATACTTACACATAAATAAAACAGCCAGACGCCATACAAACGTTCATGTTTGTCATAAAAATTTGTACTCGCGGTGGGGATTGAACCCACTAACCTCGATTCCGCAGTCGGTAGGTTTACCAATGCACCACGAGGCCCGACTATTTGAATTACATTAAATTTAATTTATTTAATACTAGTTGACCCAGCGAATTTTGTTTAGGCTTAGAAGGAAACAGGCGAAATAAAAATGGTTATTGTGGGTTATCACTAAGAGATAGACATACAACATACTGACGGGCCTCGTGGCGCATTGGTAAAACTACCGGCTGCAGTAATGAGGTCGGGGGTTCAATTCCCACCCGAGCACAAATATTTGTGACAAACATGAATATTTGTGCGGCGTCTGGGTGTTTTTCTATGTATTATAAGTATGTATTTACAAAAGAAAAGTATATATGTATTATTATCCGTTGTCTAGTATCCATAACACAAGCATTTAGTTGCTTAGCTTGGAACTAGAGGGCGCTGTGTGTATTGTGTCCAAGATATTATTATTATTATAAACTATCATGGACATTTTTGTAGAGATTTTGAAGGTGTTTTGCTTTATTACGTAGAGCTTTTGAAGGTGTTTTGATTTATTACGTAGGGTTCAGCCAGCGTTTGAAATTTAAGTGCTTAATCTCGAAAATTGTCACTTATTTTTACACCATTATACATGAATAATACTTACTAACCGACGCTCCACCACAGTTCTTGCCACGCAGTGCTCCTTTGTGGAATCAGTTGCCGGCAACGGTAGTACTCGACCGTTACAATCAAGGAACCTTCAAGAAACGTCCTTCTTTCTTAAATGCCAGCAACGCTGTTTGATGTTCCGAGCCAGATAGAAGGAGAAGGACGCTGTTTGATGTGACGTTGCAGAACTTCATGGGCGGCGGTAGTCGTTTTCCATCAGCCCACTTACCATAAAAAGATAACTTCTGAAAAGTCATCAGTGTGAGCCAGGATTCGATTCCACGACTCATTGATTCTTAAGAAGAATGCTTGACCGAGACGACTAAGCGTTTCATATTCAAAACATTCATACTTCAATAATTTATAAATAAATTAAATAAGGATAATGTTCGGGCTCATAATTATTTATTAATTCTGAATAAAACACACACAAGTCTTAATTAATATAAGTATATTGAATAATTAAATAATGTTACTTCAAATATGTTGCCAAAAAGTCAATATGTAGTGTTATCATAAAAGTAATAAAACATTATATATAATATATATTTAAGGTGTCGATATTTCGAGTTTATTTAAATAGAAACAATTACATTTTACAAAGTGGAAGGAGAGAGTATTCGTTGCAAGTTTCATCATTTACTAAGCTATATTTAAATGAAATTTTCAATGATCAAACCAGAGTGACAAATGACAGACCAAATACCTATTGTCCATTGTCTGATAGTTCGTATTAAAACAGCTCAAGCGATGCTAACATTTTGTGTTCTACAACTTTAAAATAGTATAGATATATCTTTATATAACATTGTAAAGACGTCACTTTCAGATCGTTCAACCTAATGCATAGCTTAAAAGTGTAATATATATTAGAAAATTTAATTTGTAGTAAATTTTGATACAACTGGTGTTTATCCCATGGAACAAATAAAATTTTGACTTTACTTTCAATAATAATATCGCTCAAAAATTTCAAATCTATCAGACGATCCCAGTTAAATTAGAACACCAAACAAAAGACGTATTTAAAACTTAACTTAATATACGCAATCTTAACAGGTATACTTGATATACGGCACAGTAAAAACATCAGGCGAATCGGCACAACTTGTGTGTCCGTGCGGAATGCCCGATTTTTGCCATACGGCAATTGGCTATTAGTTATTAAAAGGTAAATGATGAAACAAGCACAATACATTTTACAATATTCCTATTTAATATTAACGCCGGAAAAATGGTACTTAACATCGCATCGTACCATTAAGTGTGTTAACATATAATAATTGCTGCAGTGATAAACAGGATAGGTGAATAATCATTTGACACTCGTCCAATACAGAAATCGTGCAAAACAGTCTATCTTTTTTTTTCTAATTAATAAGAATTATAACCAAAATTTTACAATTACAACCTTTTGCGACAACGGAGCAAAATGTCTAGTGCTACACATATTTTAATAAATAGTTATTTTTTTTATATAGATAATATTTAATATATATGGGCACTTTCTAAGATTTATATATATACAGGGTGTCACAAAACAACAGATATACAGATAGTACACAGCAAAAAATCAAACAACTATATATACTGGATAAAACTTACGATAATACAAAATACAATACGATAATGATAACAATTGTTTCTAGACACCCTGCTGCGTTTTAAATATTTCAAGACTCCACTTTGGACTATTTCAGTGTTGTTGTCAGTCTTTAAGTCCTGGGAGAGTGTGTGGAGTCCAGATATTAAAAATTGAATTGTGGGATAAATACTCGGGTATGGGATATGGGATAATTCGGGATTTTTACGCAACATGAGAATAGCGCATAACTATTTAATGAAAACCCATCGTAATATTTGTGTTTCTGAACACACCCAGATACGGCACAGTTTCGAAAACGTACTGAAAGCAAAACTTCCTCGACCATTGTTCTAACCCGAGACTGCTGCAATATATTTTTGCACATTCTTCACTCTAAAGGAAAATCAGCAAGTCGGGGTGAATGGAAATATTTGAGAGCGAACTCAAAAACTAAAAATACAAATATAATATTTATTGTGATTGTGATTTATTAATAAAATACAAATACGGTAGGTACACATTTGACCAAAACATAATTGGGTGCATTCAGAAGCACGCAGTCGATGAATATGCATTCAAAAACGTGCACCGTACACAAGCGGAAAGGAAACAAATTTTATTTGTGAATTAAATAACACTTTTGATCTTGATCTCAAAAAACTCGAGTAAATATCATCAAATCGGCACACAGAAAAATGTCATCCATAAATAGAAACGCAATAACCGCGAATTATAGATACAAGGAGTCCGAATTTAAAGTTGAACGAATGGTCGCCATTTAGGGCACAGAATGCGCGCAGATAGAGCGCGCCATTTTTCAAGAAGTACTCGTTTAAATCCATACGCGGGAAGTTCTTTAGCTGTTGACAACACCTTAAATACTAAACGCGGGTCAATATAATAAAGAAAATTTTCGAGATTTTTTAGATTTAACTTTCCAACGTGTGTTTACGTGCAATAATAATAATAATAGCATTGGTATGTCCTTAATTCCAGTGTAGCCAGTGGCAGAAGTATACCGTACGGACACCTTGCAACTATACTTCACGGCGATAACATACAGTACGTAACATTTGAATACGGGTACAAAAGAACGAATGAAGTTATAGGAGCAACGATCTAAAATTGACCGGTCATTGAATGATGACATCACTGTTGACACGTTGTGCTTTGTATCCGAACTGATGTAAAACATGCGATATGAACAATTATAATATGACTATATAAATTTAAATAAGTTACACTAAATAAGTAGCCATTCGAACACTGTAAATGGTTACCATACTTTAATAGGCGGAGACACTACACTTATAAAAAAGTGTACCAATAATAATTTAACTACAAATTCAAGATGTATAAAAACACAATTATGCATCTTTTATATTTTTCTTTAGAACTAAACAAATATGCTAAGACTGTTTATATTCAATACATGTGATGTGACAATTATATATAGACAAATATGCATGCATTGCCGTGAGTATTACAGAATCATGACTCAGTACTGACGCCCTTGTAAGTTCGACGATCATCATAATGTGATCGTGGTGACCACAAATTTTACTAACTTACCCACATTATATAGCCGTGCCCTATAAATCTAAACACGAAGACTTAATCATTATGGAGAAGACATACAACTCTCTACAAATCCTTCACAAATATTTGATCAGTTATTGATTAATTCATAAACGCCAAGGTTGTTCATAAATTATTAATTCAATCGGGACAAATTGACGTCTCCAAAGTCTTTCACGGGGCAAAGACTTCTTACTTTTTTCAGTAGTTTTTTTTTTCAATATTTATTGAACAGTTTTTTTTTAATTTTGTATAGGGTTGAGCAGACTCGGTAGAGCTAGCTACTCCTAACTCTTGTGTCGTCACGTGATGGCAGACAACAGATTTTCGGGATTATATGTCAATATTTCATTTGCTTCCTTATCGTTGTATGTCCAAACCACTTAACGTCTATAACTTACAATATAAAAATGTCTCATACTAGAAATATAACAATAATAATAATAATTTACTTGTGATTCCGAATTATGCTCGATCAGTTGTTTGAATTGTAAAATTGGATGTATCTGAGTACAAGGTTTACGAAATGGAGGTAAAAACGACGACACTGACGTGTACCGGCCGCCATTTGCAAATCAACGTGTACGAGTACATACGAGTATACGTGCAACGTCTAAATTTCGCGAATATTGGACTAATTAAACCTATGAACATGCATTAAATTACTAATTAAAAATATGCTCAATATTCTATTTATTTATCAAACTAACGATATATTTTAATTTTTTTTCATGTTATTCAAATACATATTTTAAAGTGTAAAAAATAGTTATTTGAGACAAAAATGTCAAAAAGCACTCCGTAATGCCAAAAACGTGTGTTGTTAATTTTACATTTTTAATAAAAACATACAATCAATGCATTTTATATTGTGCAATATTGAATTACGAATACATATATACTTTTGATCTAAGTAGGAAGCAGTAACTTGAAAAAAAAAACAATAGAGTTTAAATAGTAATGCAAAGAAATTTATGGACGGCAAATGTTCGACCAAAAAAACAATCCTTGACAAAAATGTTATACCTACGAAAGGCTTATTAAAGCTTATAAAAAATAGAATTTCGTTATAAGGTAATAATTAAAATGTCACGAAATCATAATCATTTCTTAAAAGAATGAGTTTTCAAAACTTAATTTCGTTCGCTCAACTTGTATATTTGTTCGTTATGTAAATTATACATTCTCGCGCGTTATTAACTCGGCTGTACTAAAATCTAAAACTGACTCCACAGGATATAAATCAAGAACACAACATTAACCGAATAATCTAGAACTGTGAGCAAATATAATAATCGATAGTGTTAGTAATATCTATTCAATATATGTTTAAACTCGGCAAATATTAAAACAAGTTTCATTCACTCATTTCATTCATTCATTCATTCAAGGTTTTCATTTCACAAATTATGAACGACATTAAAATGTATTTTAATCTTTACAATACGAATGTAAGGCTCGAAATTTAACACATAACGAAATCCTATTCCCTAAGACAGACACGGTAAGATACTGGAAAAACTCATAGTGAATCTATTGAACTTATTAAAACATAAAACTTACTGAAAAACGAAAAATTATAAGAGACAATTCGGACAAACCATTTAAACTGATTTACAAATACGAAAGCAAACCTTATCTCTGAATTCAAACGTTTAAAAATTACGAACTTCAATTCAAACTAACTAGCATCCTAATATTTACTACCTACGAATGCTGAAGTCATTCAATTGAACGAATGAACATAAACATCTAATATTATTAAAGATAATGGACTAAAAACTAAATGACGCTAAGGCTGGCAACAAATTCTATTCCAAAGTCAGCGTAAGTATTTTTTTTTTACTTTTAAATTGTATCGATTATAATCTCTCATCTAATCTCTTGATGTCTTTTACGATTCGATTAACATTAAAATTATGTCTATGATGTATTTTTTTCTATATTACCTACAACTATTATTCTCGATTAATCGTGAGTATAATATGAACTCTGAATAAGAGCAGTCCAATTCGCAACTATACCGTTGAGCAATATCGAGTACCGTTATAATATGATGATAATTTTGTCGAATTTAAATCGATAATATGTATATGAGTCTCTATGATATTACTGAACTCACTCGAATTACAGTCGAATATATAAAAATATCGATTATTAAAATGCACGTTACAATTTCTAATTTTAGTATAAGTAATACAATTTTTTAATGATATTCTTTTAATTTTTAAATATTGCTTCAATGTCGGAAGATATTTGATGTTTCATCACATTTTTAAACATTACACTATCATAACTTTTGTGTCTTACAATAAAGAAAAGTCAACTTGTTGACGTTTAAATTTTTATTAGGATAAAATTTATATTACATCTGACCGTGGAATGGAAAGTTCTAATGTCTTAAATATACGCAACTTTATTCGCAACTAGTATTCAATATAGTGAAATTATACGCACACATACTAAACTAGCGAAATTTAAAATAACTTTTTTTTGATCGCCTTACGTTTAAATGTCAGACTTTACTTGTGTTTGGCCGGCCAAGTGGCATTTATTTAGTTTTGAAATGTAACTTCTTATGCGACTTCCAACCATTTAACGTTTAACCCTCCCATGCATGTTAACTTGAAACCCGTGAACTGATAAATAAATTTCAATAGCTTGAATTTAAATAGTAGGTAGCTCTGTACCTGCTATTTTAATTTAAGCTATCGAAATTTACTAGATATATAGACCGCTAAAGATCTCTGAATATAATTAGTGGTCTATTATATATAATTTAATAGGGCACAATATTTTATTTCCAAATTTAGCTGATAAGAACTACAAAGTCTCACTTTTTCCGCGCGAAGGGACACCATGCACTAATTATATATAGACAGACATACGTTTGTTGCCAGCACATGCCTCGTATTATACAATAATAATATATATTTTACGTTTCGAAGGCTTTCAAGACGCTACATTGCATTTACGATATAATTATTATAATTATATAAACGTGTAAATAAAGTTGCTATAGTTAAAAAGTACGTCTTCTACATTCATCACCCGCGAGACAATATAACTTTCGTGCGATTGCAATTTTTTTTTTTATCCTTTTCGACAAGAGAATTATCAAAAATAGTGTATTGACGGTCATTGACGCTATATTCTGTCTAATATTCACCGAAGTCTTATGACTCTATTATAGATCACTTTGAAACAGGCTTTACGCCACATTCTCACCCATCGTATAGGCCTGGCCTGCGGTAGTCAAATTTTGAATTTATTTCTCAAGAACAGTTGATTTTTTTTTTTACATTTCCAAGCCATAACCGTACTGCCGTCGACCTGGGTTACCGATATCGAAAAACTCAATACAATAATACATTTGAATTTAATTAAAAATTAAATAAAGCACGCTGTGATGATAGTGTACAGCCGCTAAAGTTCACATTAAACAAAATACTAGATGATAGTTTTAGAAAAGTCTGTTAAATTTAATTCATTTTGATAAACTAAAATAATTTAAAAAAAAAAAACAATTATAAGAAACAATGACTTGGTAGCTATTTTGTAATCCAAATTTAAAGATAATTTGCATTTTTGTTAGATTGTTCAAAAAATATATTTATTTTATTATTATTTTAATCATTTCAATTGCAAAGTTAATACAAAATGGATAAATCAACTTTCTATTAGTATCACCTAGCATATACCAACGAAAACACTAAGCAAACCTTGACCAATTTAGTATAGAGACATTAGTTACAATTCCAAATGTTCCACACTTTGAAGTTTAAAGACTTACATTTGACACACATGACACAACAATTTAAAACAAACCATGAAACGCGATATAATAAATGAACGACGTATTATTCTCTATAATCTAACATAATATAGGCAGAGATCTTCATAATAAGACGCCAAGTGGACACTGATTTAACTATCCTATAACATTCCGGAGTTAACTCACTGAAAAACAAACAAAAAAAGTCCTCTAACATCTGAAAACAAAAAGATCGGAAGATGTTTCTGATGCAATCGAATCTAGCTCTACTTCCCATATAGACAAACAATTCAACCAGATGCCCACCCAAAACGTGTAAAATTAACTAAAAATAATTATAATTATAGAAAAAGGAGCAACGCCGAAAAAAATATCGTAAAACACATTTTCCAAAAGTATAAATAAAATATTATTTGAATATAAATATATTAGAAAAAAATTAAGCAGTCACTATTAGTGATAAAAATATCGTTATTTATATATAGTTGATGTTATAAGCATGCAAAAGATATGTGACAACTGATATTAAAATATGACGAATAAGAGTTTCATATATTATCTAGAGAAAAGTAAAAAAAACAAAAATACTAAATGAGCTATATTTATGAAGACCATCAATCCACACGACAAAAGAGATCCTCAAAACTACTGACTAGCTTAGGTGTGTCAAGACTTTTCAAAATACAATGGTTGCAGACAAAAAAAAAAACAGGCGTTCAATGTATTTTGTGCAAAGTTCATTAATGAATTGCGATCAGTCATTACGCAAAGTCGACAAAAGATACGTCAAATCGGTTTCGCCATCGCAATTTTGGCTACGGAACCATAGACATTGTCAAATTTAATGGATTTCCTGTAAAGTTCCATCATTTATATTATGTTCTAAGAATGTGAAATCTTGCCCACCTTTGGGCAAGATTGTGGTCTTGCATGCGAAAAGTTTTTTTTATCACTATAGAGATACATAATATTGACGGATACAGGGCAATATCATACTTTTACATTTGAGATAATATTAGCCTGTACACCAATATGGATGAATACTGAACTCTATTACCGTCGAATTGAAGCACATTTCCAAATGAGAAAGAAAAGAAATGTTGTCCAACTCCTATAAACATTTCTGTTAAGTGCAATATATATATATAAAAAGATAAGTAAAACGAACACCTATAGGAGCACAACCTTCTAATGAGCTTTGACCTTCAGTTACGAGTTAACACATTGTGTCACTTTTACCAGAAAAAAAGAACACAAAAGAACAAAATTAAAAAACAACGCAGTATATAGTTCCATCTTTATCCTGAAAGTTAAAACTCCTTCACATCGTAATATGTCAGATTTAAAAAATTGTTAGTAAATTTTCACCTAAATTGGATCGTCTAATGACAATATGAAGTTGATTACTTATTATATGAATACGAATGTCCAATAGTTGTTAGTTAATAACTTTTATTTTAAGCATAAGCAAAAAGATGGTTATATTTAACTTGTATTAAATATTTCATCAAATAACATTCAGTAGAGAGAAAGGGTTATTTTACTAGAAAAAAATGTCTTAATTTAAGCTCCAAGTTCAAGCTAGTCTGAATGAGAGCTTGTCTAGAGCAGTGTTATTTCAATCTAATCGAAATACAAATTAATAAAATTTAAAAAATTCAAAGCATCTAGGTCCTCCAAAATTTTTTTGTTCATTTTGTTAAAATAATATTAAAATGACTTGTACTAGTCTGTTTTTGTGAAATCTTTTTCAAAACAAAATCGATTATTGAAATCCAAGAAATCGATAATTTAATAAAAAATAAATATATTACACCGTTCCATACAAAAAATAACCACTCAGCACATTCAACTATAATAATATTTTTATATACTAATATTTGTGATGAAAGTAGTGCTAATATTCAATTATTCATACTGAGTAGCCTAATTAAAAAAAAGATCAAATCATTTTACATCCAATCCAGTTGTTCGACGGAATTGACACATTATTGATGAAAAAAAAAATGGCGTCATTTCTTTTTTTTGTGCCGCTATTTTTGCAAGTGGCCAGTTATTACAAAAGTAAGTTTGAAATAACACCGCTCTAACATTGGTATGTCGTGATTCCAATGCGCTCAGTTCACGTGGTGGTATGTACGTATTGTAGGGGTGGTGTTGGTTCATAGATGGTGCAGTTGGTATACGAGCCGTATACGCGGCCAGCGCCTGTGTTGTGACAGTTTGCGTGCGGCACACCGCGCTCTACAAACTATCGCCTGCCGACGTCATTTGCCGTTCGTCTGCAGTGCCGCGTTCAATTGTGTCCAAAGATCCTTCTTGCAAGATTTCGATCTGAAATACCGTTTACCCGTCTATATTTCTTTTCTTTTTCGTTGTCTTCAATGGAAATTGGCAGATAACATTTTTAACAATGATCTTCTCAATGCTGATTTATAAAGTTTTTTTTTAAGATATATGGATAAATTATTTGTATTACGTCAATTAGTGCAAAATTTACTTGTTTTTTTTTCTTTAAAAGTTTGAAATGAGGTCAAAGTTATGACTTTAACCAAGACGTACCTGCGTAACGAAGCGAGCCATTCCTTAAACTGTGTGTTTCCCTCTGGAGTCAGCTGGAAGGCGGTACGCGCCGACAGCACGATGCTAACAAACTCTTCGTATTCTACAGATGTCAGGTGATACAGTTTCTGGTGGATGCATTGAATGTACCTAGAGATAAGTGACAAGTAGCAATTATTACTGGTATATGTATGGTGTGTGTGTGTGTCTGTGTGTGCGTGTGTGCGTGTAGCGGTACGTACATCTGCTGGCACTTCTGCACGAGCGGCGCCAGCGTGCCGCGCAGGTGCTGCACCAGCAGGTGGTGCGGGCCGCCCCGCGCCAGCCAGTGCGCCGACTCCACGCACAGCTCGTACAGCACGAAGGGCGACACCACGGAGTTCACGGCGCACACGCAGAACTGGTGCAGGTACTGCGCGCCCAGCCGCTTGGACACGCGCAGCAGCCACTTCACGTGCTCGCCGTACGGCGGGTTCCTGCACGCGGACACACCACATTCACTTATTGTTTTGCAACGTTACAGAAATTTCCACTGAAATAAAATTAAATAAAAATTAATCCTACCTGCCGAATTTGTTTTGTGGACGATCGTCGTGTACTCGTCTCGCTTGAGTTTCGAGTGCCAACATTCCGACCCGGTAGGCCGCCAACAATCTTCTCAATTGAGTCTGGTTAACATTAGGGGTGGTGCCTTGTCCATTGGCTTGGGAATTGTTACTGGGGCCCGCCAAGTTAGGGACGCCGTTGACGCCGGGCACGTTGATGGCGCCTACGTTCACGTTCACCGGACCGACGTTGACGGTGCCACAGTTGACCCCGCCCACGCCCATACTGGGCACGCCCACTCCAGCTACGCCGACTCCGGTCACGTTCACTCCGGTTACGTTCACACCTGCTACACTGACTCCCGCTACGCTCGCATGTGCCGGCATCGGAGGAGGTATCGGTGCCGGATGCTGAGACAAAATTATTTCTTTTTAAACATACATGGACATTGTATAAAAATGGGATCGTTTGATGTTATAAGATCTCGCTTACCACAGAATGTACGGTCGCGTTGACATTGACGTTCACGTTGACGGGGATTGGCTGCGCGTGCGGCGCGTGTTGCACGTGTTGCGGGTGCGGCACATGCTGCTGCGCGAGCGCCACGTGCGGCGGGGGGTGCGTGGGGTGCGGCGCGAGGGGCGCGTGCGGGGGGCGGGGCGCGTGGCCCTGCGCGGCGGGCGCCACGATGCCGCGCACGAAGTACGGCGGCAGCGCGTACTGCGGCGCGGGGTGGGCGCCGCCGGTCGACCCGTACTGTCACACGCAAACAAACAGACCATACGTTACATAAGCCCGTCATCGAAGCTGTTAAACCGTTTAATATGTTTTGTACAATGTTAGTCGGACGCTCACCGGCAGCTGGTAGATAGCCGGCGGGTAGGGGTGGTAGGTGAAGGAGTAAGGTATGGGGTAGGGCACGGGCACGGCGAGAGGCGGCGGCGCGGCGCGGTAGTGCGGCTCGTCCAGCAGCGGCTCGGCCTCCTCGTTGGCCTGGCGCTGGTACAGCTCGTGCCAGTAGCGCGCCACCGTGTACAGCACCTCGGGGTACACGCCGCCACCTGCAAGGGTACAGTGAGTCAGTTGGCGCCCGCCGAGCGGGAGCTGGAGGCACTGTAGAGCGCTGCAGCTGGAGGCGCTGTAGAGCGCTGCAGCTGGAGGCGCTGTAGAGCGCTGCAGCTGGAGGCGCTGTAGAGCGCTGCAGCTGGATGCGCTGTAGAGCGCTGCAGCTGGAGGCGCTGTAGAGCGCTGCAGCTGGAGGCGCTGTAGAACGCTGCAGCTGGAGGCGCTGTAGAGCGCTGCAGCTGGAGGCACTGTAGAGCGCTGCAGCTGGAGGCGCTGTAAAGGCTGCACTCACCCTTGGCGGCAGCCTCGACGGTGAGGCAGGCCCGCTCCAGCATGGCGTCGCTCTGCTCCTTGCACTGCAGCACGGCGCGCTGGATCTCGTTGTAGTTCAGCGCGTGCGCGTGGGGCAGCACCGACAGCGCCAGCTCGGCCGCCGCGCGCACCGTGGGCACGTCGCGCCCGGACGACGCCTGGGACACAACTAGCCTTCAGAACTTATGCATGCATGAGTTGATTGCAGTATAAACAAGACTGTTACTCTCGATAACCATAATACACATTCTGTCTGTCAACAGACCTCGTATAAATAGATATCCAACATGCATATTTAATGTAAAACGTCACTCACCTTATCAGCAATGCTTGCGGCTTCTGGGGGAGTCAAATGACCTTCCCACGCGTCTATCAGGAATAAGATAGCAGGTGCACCGATATCCATTGCCTGACCTGTGTCATTCATTTTAATTATTATTTAATCCTAAGAATTCAAATGAATCATTTAGATTAGAATATAAAAATATAAAACTGCTCTAAACACATATTGTTTTAAGAGCCGTAAGAAATAGTTGTATTGAAATACCTGTGATCCAACTGACGTGTGACGAATAAGTGCGACTCAACCAATTTGCGCTCACGCAGTTATGTAGACCCAGAGCGTAAAGACCTAATTGAAATGCGGCCATGTGTAATCCCCTAAAGAAAAGTTAAATACACAGATTAGGCCAAATTAAAAAGGTAAAATAAATCGAAAATTTAAACAGATCTTCACTAACTGATATGTTCCTCTCAATTACCGTTCGCTTTGCACGATCACACTTTTCGTCACACAGTAACCAATTAATTACACAAAAAAAGCATGCAAAAAACATTTTACAAAGGTTTTGAAGTTAACTTCTGCTTACTGATTGGCCCATAGTAGGTGGGTTGGAAAGAATAGCGTAATTGAAGTATCTAGCCGACCACCTTTTTTTCAAAATCATTATCTCAGAGAAATGTTTATTGCCGGTCTTACCTGTGTGGCCCATGATGTTCCCGGGCACAGGAAGGCTGCGTAAACAGGCTGGTGCTGGATGATCCTCCAGCTTTAAACAACACTGACTTGGCTAGTTCGAACATGAAATGTGCTGATGCCTCCGATGGCTGATTAGGTACTGATGGATAGATACGTTTGCCTTTATATCTGTAACAAAACAACCACAAGTCTTAAAAACAGTGTAGATATTTAATTATATTAGGTATAATAATAAATGTTTACTTTTAGTATAACACAAAGACAAACTAATAATGTCACATCTCCACTAATCCTATGCGCCATCAGAAACTGTATATAGAGAGAGATTCCACTATTATAATTAACAAATTGACCCGGCGAACTTTGTTCCGCATTAAAAGTATTAAATAAGTAAATTTTGGATTTATCACTTGTTCTGTTCCAAATCATACATAAATTATAGATAAAAACCACCCCGTTGACACCCTCTATGTATTAAAAAAAAAACGCATCAAAATCCGTTGCGTAGTTTTAAAAATCTAAGCATACAAGGGGACAGACAGCGGAAAGTGACTATATTTAATACTATGTAATGATTATCACTGAAATACAAGAATTATCTCCCAGCAATATAGATACTCTGAAAAAGTGTTTTCTTTAGAAGCCTACATTAGTAAATCGTTATAACTGAATGTAGTAAGTAAATATATATAATATATGTGTATGTATGTAAATATATATGAAAGTTTTTAATAGTGGTAGAGCCAAGCAGTTCGCTGCATGAATGGGCCGGCTCGACCGGTAAAATACCACCACCTCTCAGAAGATCGAAGTAAAGTGGCTCATGCCGCGTTTCGTTCGGTGAGAGAGGTATCCGGAGGGTCACCCCGATTCCCCATCCATCCCTATCCCCTATCCCTTAAAGGTCGGCAACGCAACAGTTACACTATGTGTTGCTGATGTCCATGGGCGGCGTTCGTTGCTTACCATCAGGTGACATGCCTGCTCGTTTGCCCTCCTATCCCATAAAAAAATAAAAAAAGTAAATATATGTATACTGACCTGGAATCCTTCTGTCTGACAATCGGTTGATGGGACGTAGACGAATGCGGCGCTTGGTGCGAAGAGTGCGCGTGTTGAGAGTGTGACGTGTGCGTCGTGTGCGAGTGTTGCCCGTGCTGCGAGTGAGACCCGTGCTGCACGTGCTGCACGTGCTGCACGTGCTGCACGTGTTGAGAGTGCTGGACGAGCTGGTTGTGCTGCACGTGTTGCACGTGCTGGTTGTGCTGCATGTGAGTGGGGGGCGACACGCCATTGTCGGACAGAACCAGACGCTCCATCTCCATACGTGGATACGCAACCTATGGGTATAAAAATAATTAACTTTAAGTTGTTTTATTCATGATTTTGTTTGCATGATTTCTCGAAAAACTTTATGGGGAGACTATGATTTCCCGTCAACTATTCCATGGAACCAAATATTTGATTACATCGACATAAGAACTTTCCCCTCCTTTTCCAACGAAGAAAAACCCATGAAAAAAACGAAACGATGCTGGCCTACATGCCCATTGAGCTATTAAAACAAGGGACAAACAGATATGTTCCTAAAATTTTACCATTGATACAAAAATCTCTATTCTCTCTGCCTACCCCGCAGAGGATTTCGCGTCAAGTTATGTGTCGTATCATTCTAGCATTACAATATACTGTAGGTGACAGTAATTATTATTGTTTTAATGTTAATGGCAACATAAAGTTTTTTCAAGAGGTATTTCTAGTATGTTACAGACAAAACATAAATATACCGGCGCGGGCCCAGCGCTGCCGCTGGCGTGCTGGTGGTGGTGGGCGTGGTGCGCGTGCTGGTGGGAGTCGGCGCGGTAGGCGGCCAGGCGCGGGTTGTTCATGTAGTACAGGCTGACCATGGGGCCCTTGGTCAGCTGATGTATGTCGCGGTCCAACAACTAAAACATGTACATCAAACATTAGTACTGAACATCAAAATATTATAAAGCTTAAAACATGAATACGTCGGCTCCACCTGTGATATACCAAGACCTGTCCGAATTCCGACGTAAAGTTGCTCATGCTGTGATTCGTTCTATCTGAGATGTACACGGAGGCCCAACCCACCTTCTCCATCCCACTTCCGATACCCCTTCTAAGCAATGTTAACGACGGGCAACATCAACCCTAACACTATTGCAGATGTCCATGGGCAGTCGTAGTATTAGGTATCCAATTTAAAAAAATAACTGTTCCCCTCTTTTTCGCAATTAGTGCAAAGTGATACTTGCTTTGTTCATAATCCTGGCTAGTTTGACAGGATCATCCTTGTAAAATGATAATAATGTAATCGCCAGCTCTCCTCTTTGTCGTCTAGTTCCCTCGCATAGTAGTGGATGTTCCGCTTCGGCGACATTCGCTTTCAAGCCCAATGCGGCCACAGCTGCTTCGAAACCTAGCAATTCATCACTTGGTGCCCGTATCTTGTAAAGAAACAAATATTTTAATATTTAGAATTTGTAATACGACAAGATCAATTTATGAGAGTAATTTTATTTAAATTTCAAATGGAAAAGTATCATAACATTAGTATACTTACAAGGTGTTTATTCTCTTTATCTGACGCCGACAAAACGAGCACATCAAAAAGAAAGCTCGCCAATGCGATAGGCAGTAGAGCAGGCCCACGGTTCCTATACAAGAAGTTTCACAATAATATATATGTGTAAGTACACAGCAAAGATAAATTAAGACGAATATAATAAAACATAAGAACTCAAAAAGGAGTATAATTTAGGCACAAGAAAGACCACGTAAGTAGAGCTGCGGGTATCAACTAGTACCATAAGAAAAGACAAAACATGTTACCTCAATGTGCCATCTCGTAGTTGTTCCGCCTTTTCTCTAGCCAAAGCCAATTGTTCGGAGCCAGTGGGCAGTTTCTTCAACAGCGCCACAAGTTCGGTCTCCTGGTTGTTCAACTTGACTTCCAAAGCCTTGGTACTGGCCGGTGGACGAGCCATTTCCAATGCGAACAGGCCCACACGGAATGCTAACTCGTGATGTTCACTGAATTCTGCTAATACCTAATATAAAAAAAAATACTAACATTTTTTTTTGTTCGTATTGAAACGTATAAATTTGGTTTTTAGAAAAAAATACGTTATATTTGATAATTATTCGCAGTTATTACTTTGGAAAAAATTCGGTATATATACTAGCTGACACAGCGAATTTTGTTACGCCTCAGAAGCAATAAATGGCGTCAATTAAACTAAATAAAATTTAATTTGTTTGGCGCCATTTATCGACATGCGTTGATTGATATTGCTGCGTGATGGAAGAGCAATGTGTCTGGATATTGCATCTGTAATATCTATTGATAAATTGGTAAATGCACAATGTATTCAAGATATACTTTCAAGATATATTTACTAACTCGTATGAAAACGTAGTACCTAGATTATTTGGATTTATCAATTAGCGTTTAGCCAGCATTTAAACCTAAAGCGTCAAAATTTGAAAATTATCATTGTTTCTCAACATTATATTTTAAATGGATTATACATACAAGCCACTGTAAGGGATACTACACCTCGTGGCACGTACATGTACGTGCCATCTTTTACATCTTCTATCTGTTAAAAAAACTGCCTCCAAATTCGTCACGTCGTATTAAAGATCAAAACATACAATGCAACGATAGCTGTTTTCGACTAAGCGACGTGTTTACTGCGTAGGAGTAACAAGGACAGAGATATGTCGCAAGATAACTCACGGTGCAGAGGAAGGCGCACTTGGCGAGCGTGGCGGAGGCGAGGCAGGCGAGGCGGTGCGAGGCGGCGCACAGGCGCGGGGGCGGCGCGTGGCGGCGGCGCGCGCGGCGCGGGTCGGGCGGCGCGGGGGGCGGCGCGGCCAGCGCGGGGGGGCGCGCCAGCAGCTCGCGCGCCAGGCGCCCGCCCAGCGCGCTCGCCTCGCGCGCGTGTCCGTGCGCGTGCAGCCCCTCGGCGCGCGCGAACGAGCCCTCCCAGCCGCACGACCAGCCGCCGCTCGTGCTGCAGTTGCTGGACGCCAGGGCCTGACCGCACACAAACGCGACATATCAAAACGTGATATTTTTGTTTTATTTTTATGGTATAGGAGGGCAAACGAGCGAGTGAGTCACCCGATGGTTATAAGTTATACGGATACGTTACCGTCCTTTAAGCGAATGGAAGGGGATCAGGCCTCCGGGTAACTCTCTCGACGAACGAAACGCGGCACAAGCCACTTCACGCCGATATTCCGAGAGGTCATGATATTTCACCGGTCGAGCCGGCCCATTCATGTAGCGAACTACAAGACTCTACCACTGTTAACTACATCAAAAGGAATGACTCGAGATCGAAGGGTGAATAGAGATGAAACTATGCCACCTTTGACCGTAGTACCCGAACGCGCTATGTTTGCCGTTCAGTATAAGACATCACTCGAAGGGTAGCATGAGCATGAAAAAAACTGTGTTTAAAATATATTTCATTTATAGTTAATTTTATTTGAGTAAAATAAAACACATTAATTGCGTTTAATCATAAGTTCAACACCAGACATATCACGGTTTCTCGGTATGTACTAAAAAACTAAGAAAAAAAATCTCCTTCTCAGCACCAAAGGCATTTCTTTGTAAAAGGCAAAAAATTTTTATGCCAACGGTGCTGAGAAGGAGATTTAGAAATACGGTAGGCGATTAGGGAAGAAGACGCGCATTCCACAGACCGACAAACTTAAAGCGAACCGGTAGTAAATTATTAACGACTAACTTTATTAAATTACCCATCATCCACATTATATTACTTGAAATAAAATACAATATATGGCTCAAGTAATACTACGTATAATTTTATGTCAAGTATAAAATTCTTACTTACAAACCTGAAATGAAAGTCTCTAGCGGACCGTAGTAATTAGTAAATTAATAACTTCAATTTAATATCTTCATTATAATTAACCAATTAAATTCTAATAATTATAAGAACATTTCATTAACACTACAGCATAGAAATTTATACATAGACAAAAAAAAATATTTTTTAAATTTTTAACTCACAAGTTTTAAGAAATAATTAAAAATAGATCAATCGACTTACAACAGTTGAAGCATTACTGGTTCCCCCTTCAGCGGAAGCAGGTCTTCGTACTGCTGCCGCGTCATAGAAGTACAAGTTGCAATCGTCATCAGACACAGAGTCGTCGTTCGATATGCGTCGTTGTGCATCATCAGACGACACCGGCGGTGAACTAGACTCCTGAGAATCAGTATCGCCACCGCTCTGCTGGAGAATCTCTTCTTCATTCTCGCAGAAACCTTTGAAGTTACAATTGAATTAATCTACATATTATTATCTCTCCAGGTACAACAGGATGTACCAAAAAAATAGTACAAACTACAAAAACATCAGCTAATATCAGAAGTTTGATTAGTAAAAATAACAAACAGAACGACTGGCAGAAAATGAACTACATGATAGAAAAGATGCAATTTCTTTTTTTATTTTATATGAATTAATTTCATGTAAATTCGACCACCATTTTTCCCTAACGCGCCAAAAGAAGTATAGCTTAAAAAAACTGAAACATATATATTCATTTCAATACATTACCTTCAGATGAAACACTGGAATGATTGCCATCACTTGGGCCAGAGTCACGTTGGACATCACTTGGACCCCCTTCAGATCCACACGGCTAATAAACAAAATTCGTAGAAGCATATAAATCCCTGGTAATTGGCCCCACTATCCGGAGTTATATATTTATCGTAATTTTAATAAAATTAAATATTTCACACATGGATTTCTTCCTAGCTATTGGGAAGTTTGGGTCTATCGTTGGAAGATATTGAGATTCATTCATCAAAATTATTTACATTATTAAAGAGTCTCGGTGGTCTGGACTTCGATTTCGCCATCTATTCCATTTGGGACATAAAAAATCGGCGAATCGAGACTCAACAATCGCTACACATTCGGGTATAAAAGGCGAGAAGTTATAAAATATACGTATATATACATAAATACGTATATATACATAAATACGTATATATACATAAATACGTATATATACGTATATTATATATATATATAAATACGATACTTTACGCCAAATCCCTCGCGGGGTAGGCAGAGAGAATTACTTTCATAACTCTTTTCGTACATGCGCGTCGATTTTTAATGCTCCTAACATCACCTTCCTCCAGAGCTTGTTCTATTTGGTCGTGTAAGTTGTGTCATTACCGTCTTCATACATGTGTACAGCCATTCGCTTTTACATTGTATATCTTACATCATTCATCGTTTCTTCATGTCTCTTTCTTACTTTTACACCGACACTCTCTTTCAATCCAATTTCCTTCCTTACAAAATGTTTTCGATATGGTCAGCGAGAGTCACTCCGCAGATTTTGCGCAGTGCCGTCTTTTCAACCGCGTTTATCTTACTTTCGTACACACTCTGCCGTACCCAACGTACCGTTTACGCTGTTTCCTAACGCCACAATTCTTTCTACATCCGTGGTGTGCCAACCTTTCCTGCTAAAAGTGCAAAACAATAATTATATTACCTGGTTAGAAGGTCCCGGTATAGCTAAGTCAATGTTGATATGATTATTCCTGTGTATTGTGCTTCGATCAGGATTTGTCAAACGATAACTCAGTGACATTTCATTGTTCAACACTGCTTTGGACGAGTTCACCTAATAGACAATAATATAACGTAAGTTTAAATATTGTTATAGTATAATGTATCTATAGAAACTATATTATTTATTTGGGAGGATTTTTTTTAGAGGGGTTAGGCCTCACTCACTCACTTAGGGTTCAGGCAGCGTTTGCAATCAAAGTGCTAAATCTCGAAAATTATCATCTTTTCTCTACAACATCATATATGAATTATAGATCAAAACTACCCCGTTGACAACCTCGTAACTATTAAAAAAACCGTATCAAAATCCGTTGCGTAGTTTTAAAGATATAAGCCTATAAGGGGACAGACAGCGGGAAGTGACTTGGTTTTATACTATGTAATGATGATAACAGAATCGCCTTCAACAATAACAGGGCTATCTAGCACTGAAATAATTTTCTAATCAGAACAGTCATCAATGGTTTCTAATATTATTGTGTTCAACCCAACAAATAGGTATGATCTGTCAAAAGGGGTGGAAAGGGTTTGTCTGTTATTTATTTTTTTGGTAAATTAATCGCTTAATCATGAAAATTTGGTTGAAACTAAAGACTCCGAGTTTAAAGAAAAAACCTAATTATTATACATAGAAACATTATATGTACACACCTGATGCACACCATCATTCTGCTTATCACCGTGTCGGAAAATGGTGAATGGACTGTGATACAGTGGGTTGAGGTCTTTAGTATAAGTCACACCCGGTATTTGATAGTCATCCCATTCCAGGAAGCATGCCTCCATCGCCGGATGGAAGCCGGGGAACACTTCGTTCTCACTTATTCCGTTGATGTATGGAAAGTGAGCATGAGATCGTGTGTGACGTGTGTGCGACGAACTTCCCATATGATTGTTACGATTTTTTGCCACCTGTATTAAGAAGAAAAATTAATTGTGCTAGTGACAGTTAAATTCGAATAACTTCAAAACAGTAAAACTTGGACTTTCAACACTTTGTCACCAAAGTGAGTGTACTAATCAGTTTTCTGGTAATCCATTCCTGTATTTCCAGCAACTGTTTTAGTGATATTTTTAAAATCAGGGGTTTCTAAAATAAGAGACTATGTGTTTTTTTTAATTTAGTAATCTGTTTAGCTATCTCTGTAGTATTCGAATATTTCATAAGTGCCAACCTTATCTAGTACTTTCATGTGCCATTGAGCAAATTGTTCATGTAGAGTGTCACGTTCGTGAGGCGCCAGACCAGGATTGAGTGCAGCCAAACGCCATAACACAACCACCTGATAAAAAAATAAAATATATCTAAATTCTACACACACTCAGGGTTAAGACAAGTTTAATAACACATCACAAATTAGAAATTGTGTCAAAAATCTGCTTGTAATCAAACAACAACTTTTCAGAGTTAAATATTTGATCAAGAGGACACTAGAAAAGTAATATAAGAGTGTATCTGTAACAGTGGAGTAGAGACACACAGTTCGCTGCATTAATGGGCCGGCTCGACCGGTGAAATATCACGACCTCTCAGAATATAAACGTAAAGTGTTTCATAGCGCGTTTCGGTCGTGAGAGACGTTTTCAGAACTCCTTCCCCTCTCCCCCTCCTATCCCACTTCCGGACCAAACCATATCTCATTGTAAGGGCAACACAACTGTAACACTATCTGTATTCAGATGTCCATGGCCGGCGTTTGTTGCTTGCCATGCCTCCTGCTGGTTTGCCGCTCTATCCCATAAAATTCTCTATCAAATAATTTTGAACATTATTAAATAGAGTTCAAGCTGCTAAGCAGATAGTACCTCATCGCAGAGTGATGAGCATGCGTGTTGTGCCGCCGAGTTGCCTCCGCTACCGCCGTGCTTACCGCCGCCTCCTCCCCACGCGACCAGTGCCGCCTTCGTGCTGTACCACCACACTATTATCTGCACCAGAGATAGGAGGAATTAATATAGTTATATTTATACAGTTACTTTTAGGTAATAAACCAACAAATTCACCATAGATTTCACAGTAAAAACACTAAGTCATCTCAAAATAAATATAGCTGCTAAGCAAATGAAAGAACAAGAACACAATAGAAAGACAAAATAGCAAGCAAAAGTAATAGAAATCTACAAACTGTTGCTTAATTATATTTTATACCTGTTCGCAAGCCATGACTTCTTCAGTGATGATCTCCAACAAAGGGATAGCATTTCTGTCGCTGCGCTTGAACATCTCTCTCACAATGGAGAGTAAGTTCCACATGCCTTCCGGCTCTCTGCCTCTCAGAGGTCGCAGGAGTGAAGACCATTCTGCTGCCGCTGGCGGCGCACTTGTGCTTAAATAGTTAACATCACTGTAAAAGTGGCTTTTATTAATGTACAATAATAATGAAAATGGGATAAAAATCTACTACAGTACTACTTTAACAGTGGTAGAGCCCGGGAGTTCGCTGTATGAATGGGCCGGCTCGACCGGTGAAATACCACGACCTCTCAGAAGATCGACGTTAAGTGGCTCATGCTGCGTTTCGTTTGGTGAGAGAGGTACTCTTAGGTACCCTTTCCCATCCTACTCCCTTAAAGGCCGGCAACGCAACTGTAACACTATATGTGTTGCAGGTGTCCATAGGCGGCGCTGGTCACCATCAGGTGACACAGATGCTCGTTTGTTCTCCCATAAAAAAAAACTTCCAGAGAAGCCACATAATTTCAGATTGTAATGTTATTGAGATTATAAGTAAATAAAATTATTTGATAAACAATAATTTACCTAAACACAATGGGTGTCGGTACACAGAACTTCACCAAGATCTTGTTGATGTTGTTGTGCAACGTCTTCTCATCGAGGAACCAGGATGTGTACTCGTAAGCAGACGCGCCAGCAGTCGGATCTGGTGCTCCGCATGTCGTATTTATAGGGTTCGGTTGTGCTGATAGCAATTCGTCCAATATCCGTTGAGCCGTTGGTAAAACTTGTCGCGGTAACTCCGAAATGAGATATTGTGCGAACTTCTGCAACTGGTCTCGTCGTAATCGTTGTAAGGATTCCGACACAGGAGCTCGTAGGCATACTTGAGTTGGCTACAAGGTACAAATAATATTTAAGTTATAAATTTCGATCAACATTAAAATCATTGTCAATCTATTGTAAATTTTCAGTATCTCAAATGCAAAACATGTACACTTTTATTAATTCTGGCTTCTTATTAATTCTTAGATTTTAGTAGCTGCATCACAATAAATTCGAAGCATCCATTTCAAATAGTGTCACAAAATGGATTTTTAATCAATGTACTTGCTAAGTCCTATATGTCTCGGTGGACCAGAAGTCGAGCACCGCGCTTCTAAATCTGGAAGTCATAGGTTCGAATACGGGGCTTGATCCGAACCAATGACTTTACATAATTCATTTCGGAAGTTATTTAGTGATAAACATCAATTACTGACAACTTTGGTGTATGTTCGCCACGTATTCCATTTGGGACGTAAACATAACGGCAAGTCGAGGCTTAACAACCGCTGCCTACACCTTCGGGTAGAAAACGACGTGATATTACACTTACCAAGTGTATTCTATATAGGCATACTGAAACTATATGAGCACACCAATGTGCAGTTGATGAGCATGTGCAGTTGCAGGATGATATTCTCTGTCTGTCAAATGTAACTGCCACATTGTATTGAGCTCGAGGCATACTGAGTACAACCACAGTAGCTGATAAGTGGAAACCTATAAATAAATATCAACAAGTTACACACAGTCTCTCTACACATATAAATAAAATTGAAGTGTTTGCAATATTGAAATAACTACTTTCTAATACGTTCATATGAATATATATATATGGTACATATACCAAAATGACTTTTTTTTAATTTTTGTGTCTGTTCATTTCAGGTAAATTCAGAAATAGCTGGACAATCTTGACGGGACTTTTATTAGTAGGTAGTAAGTTGTGTAATAAGGAGTAACTTATGGCCCATTTTTTATTGCTTCCGAGGCTTGCTACAAAATTTGCCAGGTCAGCCAGTAAATAAATAAAGTGTAATAACAAAAAAATATTGTGAAAATCAAAACATTTTATGAGACTTTCCACCATGACCAAATGGAGACTTAAATATGAAAACAAGTTGGGTAAACATTTAATACAATTCCAAACATGGTAACTAAATCAGAGTGACACCATATTTTATCATGTGGTTAACATTTCTTCTATCTGTGAAAATGTTGTTAGATTAGAAATATAATGAAATTATATAGTTTCACAAATTAAATCTAAATGACGCACCAATTTGTAATACATCTTTGACTGCTCTATCTCGGAACAAATGCTCTCCTTTTTGAAACTCGTCTGCTGATCCATTGGCAAGGCAGGAGTACAGTCTAATGTCATCTTCGCTATCTGGAAAACTCCAGAATGCAATCTGGAGCTGTAATTGTTCTGGCACTGGTGGATAGACATGTTCAACTAGCTCGAACGGTATGTGGGACGCTACACATTTCGCTGCCAACTCACTCAGTGTGGATAGAGACTTCTCTGGGAAAAAACAAATATATTGTATCTAAACATAGAAAATCTGATAAAAAAAAGGAAATGCAGAAATTCAACAAATTTGTAGATTTTTATCATGTACCATTGACCCAGCAAACTTTGTTACACATCAACAGTATATCATAGTAGTATATCATATTATGTATAAAGAGTATATCATATATGAATTATAGATTAAAACTACCCCATAGACTCCCTACATCGTTTAAAAAAATCGCATCCAAATCCGTTGTGTAGTTTCAAAGATATAAGAATATAAGGGGACAGTCAGCAGAAAATGAATTTATTTTATACTATGGATAAGTTTAATTTAGCATGTGTTACACATGCATAACATTTGTCATGCAAGAATTTTCTAAGCTTCTTGTAAGTTAGATGCCTCAAACAATTTATGGTTTTTATAAGACAATAGGTGAAGACAACAGCAATTTATGCCTTGATTAATTTAAATATAGTCCTAAAAATGTAACCTATTGCCCTAGATTCTGCACAAATTTGTCAGTCATTGGTATTTATAACTTGTAACTTCCAATAAAAAATCTGCAAAGTAAGTTGAGTGAATCATTAAAATTATTTGCTCTACAGTTTGATGTAGACAGATACAAATAGCCCAAATAAGTAAAGCAAAGTTCAGGTACAGGTACAGGTTCAGGCTATGATCCATGGCCCCACAGTTCATATATTATCATGCATGGTTTGAACTGATTAATTTCCTACCTGAAGCAACATGATTTTGTTTTTATATATAGAAATATCTTCTGAACTCATTAAATAAAAAAAGATCAATTTAAAATGAGAAGTATGTGACCTTACTAGAAATACTAGTAAAATTTTAATTGTTATTAATAAAACCTAAACATATTTGTGGCAAACTGACAAATTAAGACAGATCAGAATTAAATACTGAACTCTTTTGTCTTTGAAGTAGAGTGATTATATTGTTTTTCTTTGTTCCTTGAATGAATTTCCTTTCCCTTTCCAAAATCCTTTCTTGGTTATCATAATTTTGTTACATATCTGACATCAGTTTTTTTTTAATGTTGATAGAATTAGTTGAAAGCAATAATGTAACACAAAAATCATTACATAACAAAACTTCACGCCTTTTGTTACCCGAAGGTATAGACAGCAGCTGCTAAGCTGCTGCTAGCAGATATTTAAAACTACGCAAGGGACTTTGATGCAGTTTTTTTATACAGAACAAAGTTTGTCAGGTCAGCTAGTAACTTATATTTCTATGTATATATATTTCAGATATAAGTCACACAAATTTCAATAATTAGTAATAAGTTAAAAAATAAATTTAATTGCCTGAAATTTATAAAATAAACCATATACACATAGGCTACCCCACTTTAAACAAAGACAATTTACAAAAGGTAGTGATAATTTACAAGAATATCTCAACAATTTACTGTAATTACTTATAATATAGCCAAATACAACATTATAAATTTACTAAATCAGGTATATTTCAATATACAGTGGTAGAGCCAAGCAGTTCGCTGCATGAATGGGTCGGCTGGACCGGTGAAATACCATGACCTCTCAGAAGACCGACGTAAAGTGGCTCATGCCGCGTTTCGTGCGGTGAGAGAGGTACCTGGAGGCCCATCCCTCTTCTCCATCCTTTCCAATCCCCTATCCCTTAAAAGTCGGCAACAGTAACACTTTGTGTTGCTGGTGTCCATGGGCGGCGTTGGTTGCTTACCATCAGGTGACACGCCTGCTCGTTTGCCCTCATATTCCATAAAAAAAATTTAAAAAAAATGGTGAAAGTTGTGAAAGTTGACAAGTATCATAACCTTTCCATTCACCTCATGTTTATAAAATATATTTTCTAAAAACAAAATCTCCAAAGCTCCTCTACCAGTAAAAACGATGCACTAATTTCGAAACTAATATTTTGTTGATAAATCAGTTCTTGCAGGAAAATGAATTGCACTTGTTCTTTGTATTATGAAACAGACTTTAAGGCATAATGTTCAATGAAAATAACTTCAAACTACAACGTAGTTGAACTAAATATGGAATAAAGGTCAGATTTTTATAAAAATATTAAATTGGCGTGAAATAATCCGAAATACGAAAATTAAATTCGTCAATTTGAAACAAAGAATCAGCTGTAATGGTTACCTTGAACGGATTTTTTTGTGGAACGAGAGTTGAAAGAATTTTGGAGATTTGGACGTCTCCAGCCACGCCAGTTGTTGCACAGACTTTCAGGTTCTGAGCTCCAACTGCACAAGGAATCCTCTTCGAATCTTTCTGAGTCCTCAAAGCTAAAATGGTCAGCCTCCTCCCAATCGAGCAAGGGCGATCCCACGTCGACCGAAGGGGCTTGCCGACCCCCTTTTCCATTATTATTTGATGACCCCGCCACTTTAGTGTGATTTTATAAGTAATCTCTTAAAACAATTCGCTGGAATTCTTCCGCGAATTATCACAGGGGGTATCCAGTCTTATTAAATAAACATATCTTTTTGTATTTCAAAATATTACCGCACTGGAAACCAACCTTTAAAGAGAGAATATGATAACATAAAATACATTACAGAATGTAATGAGAAATCAATTTATAACAATGTTCTAAATACCTAATTCCAAATAAATCCCCATCAGCACAATAACAAATATGGCCGATCGGCCCGACGGGTTAGTTAACGGACAGAGATAATAGACAGGCGATTTTTATTTTTCTTTTATCTTTGGATTCACTCGATTTCAGTTTTTAAATATGCATTAACTACATGCTAATTTAATTTTTTTGGGGATAATTAAACAGTAAGTTAATAGCAAAGAAATTAGCGACTGATTGATTTGTAATTTTACGCTACAACATCATTCGGCACAACTAGGTAACCCATTCGCATCCCTACATCCATCGATCTTACTCTCTGGAGACAACTGTCCAGGTACAGGATGAACATGTCCCACCACCAACCCATGGTCCCTCCGAGCCATTCTGGCTATATGGACCGAAACTAAGAGAATCTACACATACTTTGTGCACTCTCTACAAATTGTAATACATGTCCCTGTGCCACTCTCCCCATTCTGGGGCGGCGGTATCTAGACCTCGCTAATGCGATAAACAATACAATTACGGCTCCGTCGCTCGCACGAATCCTGTCATGGCTTCTCCAATTGGCTTCTGATTTTGTGCCACTCGTGTGCAAATCCCTTGAGGTACCGGAAGTTCTCTTCTGAATCAACGAGGTCGCGGTAATGGATCGGCCCCGGCCTCGCACGGCGGATCCCATTCATCATGATCATCCTGATCTCCTCATACAACGGACAATACCACAGAACGTGATCCAAACACTCGTCTTCCAGGCCGCAGTAGCACATACTGTCCTCGCACAGTTTCATGTCGTACAACCTTTTGCGAAAACATCCGTGCCCAGTCAGAATCTGCGAACACTGGTAATCGGGCTCGACCCAAGTTGCCTTGAGTCGCTCACTGATGTCGGGGAAGAACCGATAGAGCTCCCTACCCTTTTCTTCGCCGTCCCATCGACACTGCCATTCAGCGACGATCCTAGCCGAAATTTCCAGTCTCCCTGCCCTGAACTCATCCTTTTCCAGGTGACGAATGTCGTCAACCCTGCCAGCCAGGGCGACACCCAGGTCGGCCGGCAACACACCAGCGAGGACAGGCAGAGCCGCGGTACTGACCGACCGATATGCTTTGGTAAGCAGTATCAGAGCGGATCTTTGCGTACTCAACAGCGCTCTTCTGACAACATAGACGGACGTTCGTCTCCACCAACATCCCGCCGCATAGGTGGTGATTGCGGAGAACGTACCCTCGTACAGGAGCTTTAAAGCCCTGTACCTCAACCCCCAGGATGAGGCGGAGACTCGCGACATTTTCCCGAACGCTGCTGCAGCTTTCTCCCCAATGGACTGAGCGTGCTCGTGAAAACTCTGACTTGAGTCGATTACCACGCCCAGGATCTTGGCTGATCGCACAGCCTTGACAGAGACCCCATCGAGCCGTATTGTGGGGGGACGTCCAGGCATTGACCCCTTCAAAGTCATCGAGTGAGACTTCGAAGGAGAAAAGCCCAATCTGTTTCGATTGCCCCATTCAGATATTAGTGCCATGGCGCGAGAGGCCGAAGCCTCAACGCCGGCGCGAGAGTTCGCCTCGATGAGGATTGTGACGTCATCAGCGTATGCGACCAGCGTAACCCCATTAGGGTACGGCAACCTAAACAAGTCGTCCATCAACAAGCTCCACAGAGAGGGCCCCAACACTGAGCCCTGCGGGCATCCCATGGTCAGTTGCTTCCAAACGACCCTCCCACCAGCAAAGATACCAGCGCGCCTATTAGTGAAATAGGCGCATAGCATCCTGTAGATGTTCGGCGGACACCCAGCATTCCTTGCCTTGAGAAGGATCATTGGCCACCAAGCGTTGTCAAATGCACCCGCGATATCGAGTAACACTGCCTGCACATACCTGCAGTCACTTGAAGACACCGTGCTCTGGATGGCGCGTATCGCAGAGACGGTAGACCGACCCCGACGGAACCCGTGCTGACAGGGCGACAGACTGTGCGAGATGGTGGGTGCACAATGAAGTATAACCCGTTCCAGAATTTTGCCCATAACAGGAAGTAGCGTGATCGGGCGATATGCTTTAGGATCTGTCAGCGGCTTGCCATTACCTTTCGGCAATACAATTAGCCGACCATCCTTCCACACATCAGGAAAAGTGCCTTCTTCTACGCATTTGCCAAACACTCGCGTAATTTCAGGCCCCGCAGCGCGCCACGCATGTTTTACCATGCGCGCGGTAACTCCATCTATTCCCGGTGCCGCATCAGCCAAACTCTTAACAATGTTCTGCACCGCATCACACGATGGCGGAGGCGCGTCCTCACCTCGGGGGGCCCATGCGGCCATAATTCTAACCTGTCGGTGATAGTGTGAGTCTGACTGAGGAGCGTCGTCCGGACACAGAGCCCCCAACAGGGCCCCCATGGCCGCCCGAGCGTCCCCAGCAAAACCCTCCGCGAACTTCGTCCCGTTTAACACGTTTGGAGGCGGCCTAATCCTTCCGCAAGCTGCACGATATGCTAAACCCCACGGATCCCCGTTACCCTGCTCCGCGAGATCCCGGAGGTATCTGGACTGAGCCTCCCTCATCAATCTCTTGTAGCTACTGCGACTCGCCAGATATTTTGCACGCGCCATCTCTTCACCCAGCCCCATACCTCTCTTCCTAGCAGATTGCCAGTTTTTCCGATCCCTATTTGTACATTTGCGCTTTTCATCCAGAGTCGGAGACCACCATTCATATCCCCTAGCTTTCGTCTGGTTCGTACACACTCCCAGGCATTCCGTCCCTGTCCGCACAATCATGTTCGTAAAGTCCCGACATATATCATTCGCTGGCCTGTTCCACTTCACACTACCCACTCGCTCGTAGACTGCAGAGCGAACCCGGGACCAATCGACCCCCCGCTCACGAAACCTTGCTGGTTCACATACCGGTTCGACCATATCCTGGGCTCTTACAGAGCATGACAACTTGAACGTGATCAAGCGGTGGTCACTCGTACTAACATCAGGATGCACGGTCCAGTCTTCAACCGCAACGCTTCGAGTGGACATCGTAACATCGATATTAGATCCTCCGTTCACAGTAAAGAACGTGTCTGGTTGGTTTGGGCTGTTATGAATTACGAGCCCTCTCCCAAGGATGAAGTCCTCCATCAGTTGCCGTCTTCTGTTAACTTCTGGCCCTCTTCCAACATAATTCCTTGTGTGGCAATGCCACATCGGAGAGTGCGCATTAATGTCCGCTCCGACCAGCACTCTGTGGCCCGGCAAGGTGTCCAGTATCATATTGAGGTGGTTGATATGGATATCGATATCTTCCGAGTACTGGAAGTATGCACTCACGATATAAACGGTGCTCCGATCGGTGTCAAGACAGCACACTACGCAATGATCCGTGCTCAGATGGTGTAAAATGGTGCACGGAATATCTCGCCTCAATAGCAGGATGCCACTTTTGACACGGTCCCCCTGCATGGAAATGAAATAGGGGCCTCTTCCAGAAGCGTCGTACTGCCGCAACGAGTCCACGTGCGGTTCTTGGACAAAAACTGCATCCAATCCTCTCTCGATAGCAATTGCAGCCAGCTCGTTCGTGGCGACTGCTGAGCCCTGCAAGTTTATCTGGCCTAGATTAAGATCCATTAATAGTTTATTGAAGCGATCGCCCTCTCTTCCGCATGTCGCCTAGCTGTGCAATCAAAGGCGTTTGTTTTGTGCTCCGATGCACCTCTGCGGTTTAACTTTTTGCAAGTTGCACAGGTGTGTTTAATTGCCTGGCACTCAGTGGCCTTGTGCCCGTCAACGCCGCACTTCCCGCAGGTCATGACTTTTGCCCTACAGTATTTTTCCGGGTGCCCTAACATCTGGCACTTGTGGCAGCAGGTTACGCCGATAAAATCATTGGCTTCGACCACGTCCCAGCCAATGTATATACGGCCCTTATCAATTAGTTTGCGCCTTAATGATGCTGCGCACTCACATACCCACATCTTTCTTCCATTTCTGCGGGTTCTGCTAAATATTGGTTTGGATTGGTTTGGTACAGGATGAACAGTCGAGCAGACAGCACGCAAGCCTGTCTGACACCACATACGCTGTGCAGCCCTCATAAGTGTGCTGCATAGCGCGCAGCAGTGCGCTGCTCACCCCGTGGCCCGGGAGTATGTCTCACAGATTCTTTCGTAACGCCGTGTCAAACACTTTATCCAGATCCACAAAACCGCAGAAAACCTTCCGTTTAACAGCCAGTTGTTTCTCCACGATGTTGCGGAGTGAAAAAATCTGCTCGATGGACCCTCGTCCGCTTCTAAAACCACCCTGAGCCTCCCACAACACTCCATCAGATATCACCCTCATTTCCTTTCAATAATTTTCCCATACACTTTCGCTGCTAAGCTGATCAAACTGATGGCCCTGTAACTGCCACACTGCATACATGATCTCTTACCTTTATACAAGGGCACAATGACAGCGCGACTTCAGTCCATGGGAACCTTACCCGACCTCCAGCATAGATTGCTCAAGGGCAGGAAACCGTCCCGGACACAGGTTCCACCGTGTTTGATCATTTCAGCAGACATCAAATCGATTCCAGCTGCCTTACCATTTTTCATACTTCGTGTCGATCATTCAATATCTTCTATAGTAATGTCCTCGGCAGATGTTGGCGCAGCGGTGTCAGTCCGGAACATACTCGTTCATTTCCCCAAAATACTCACTCCACCTACCCAATACGTCGTTTGAGTTTGCAAGAATGTCACCAGCCTTAGACATAATTGTGTCCATTCTGGATGTTGACGAAGAACCCCGAGACTTTCTAAGTTCCCTTTAGAAGAGTTTGTTATGCGCTTCGAATACTTTCTTTCATTCTTTCCCAGACTTCTTCAACATCTAGGTCAGAAAGACTCGTGTCATTGAGTCTTTTACTGACTAGGTCTACTTACATACTCCCTAAACTTTCATCTTTTAATTTCTAACATTTTATCCTTTCAAGCTCTCCGAAATGGGTACGCACTCGCCAGTGTCTCCACTTCTTGAAAAGACTCACGATGCGGCTTACCTCCAGGTAGTGGTCCGGGTTAAGAGTGGGGCCTCTGTAGGCTCTTGTATCCTTTAGAGTATTTCGGAGATGACTGTCTACCAAGATCAAATCAATCATACTCTTCTTTTCATTCCGTCTCCACGTATACGTGTGAATATCTTTATGACGGAATAATGTGTTAGACACAAGGAGGTCCTGTTCCAGGCATACGTCCTAGATCCGCTTACCAGCATCGTTCAATCTCTTGTCACCGTTCGGACCAAGGACAGCTCCAGGCCATCTCACTTGGTTCCGACCCATTCATTAAGATCACCACACAGAATTATCTTTTCATTTCCATCAACTAAATCCAGAATATTCTTAACAGTTTTCCAAAACTCCTCGAGTTCGCGGGGATCAGCGGAGCTGACAGGCGCATAAGCTTTGACCAGGAATACTCGCATGATCCCCAGTTTTATTCGAACCCAAAGATGTCTTGGGCCCACCAACTCATATTCTTTCACTTCGGAAGCAAAGCTGGTGAAGAGAACGACTCCAACACCCCCACTGGCACGGATGTCCAGATCCAATCCAGGCCATAGGGCTATCATGCCACCGGGGAGGTCATCGGTCTCACTCCCCTTCCCCTTTGTCTCCGTCAAACATAAGGCATCCAGGCATCTCTCATTTATTACATCCATCATCTCATTCATCTTTCTTGTCATACTTCCTCTAACATTCCACGTGCCTATACGGCACTCTCCACTTCTCGTCCCGCCAGCTTTGGCGGTGCGTTTAGGGTGATGGCCCCCTTCGCCGCATGCGCATGCAGCCGCACCGACGCAGCTCGTCGCTTTCGGGACACGCCCTAGCAGCCCGTCCGGCTGAACTTGTTTCGGTCAAGATTGCGTCCCACTGGGACTTGGGGTTTTCGCATACATCTAGATTTTTTAAACTGGTACTAAAATGTGAATAAATAGGAACAAAAGTATTTCATCATATTTGCCAAGAGACAGTAACGGTAGATAAGGTAAGGTTCATTTAGAGACCTTTTTTAAGGGATAACAACAGTCTCGGTGGCGCAGTGGGCGAGCGCACGGCCTCTGATCCAGAGGTCCGGGGTTCGATTCCAGACACTGGCTCACACCAATGACTTTTCGAAATTGTTTTCGCAAGTTATGTGTGATAAATATCGATGACTGACAAACTTTGTGCCCGGTATGGCAATAGGTTCGCAACCTATTCCATTTGGGACGTAAACATAACGGCGAGACGAGGCTTAACAGCCGCTGCCTACACCTTCGGGTAACAAAAGGCGTGAAGTTATGTTATGTTATGTTTTAAGGGATAGGAGGGCGAACGAGCAGGCGTGTTACCTGCTGATGGTAAATGGTAAAAAACTACTGAAAATTTGTAAAATTATGTCCGTTTAGACGTACAATACTATGTGATAGTGTCGTGTTTATTTACAACTAGCGGCCCGCCCCGGCTTTGCACGGGTACATACACACACACATACACCCTTTTTTGCATCGGGTTTCAAAAAAAAAGTAAAATTATAAAGGAAGTTTGAATTTTTTTTTATGAATTTTTTTTATTCATATTTTTATTAATGTTTTTTTTGTATTTTTTTATTTTTAAATTTTATACATATATCATATTATTTACAAAACAAAAGCCATTAGTTTTAGTGAGTCAGAGCTTTCCTGTAAACGATATTTGAAGTAGTTTTATTTTGTGGCAGCAAAATAAATTGACTTTCAGGAGCTCCGACACGTGATAGGCCAACATACTCAGGCCATGAGTGAAACATTCTTTTCGTAGGTCGATCCCTAATAATTCGAAGGTTTGGCCCTGGGACTTGTTAATAGTTAACGCGAAAGATGATTTCACCGGAAACTGAAGTCGTTTAAAAGGGATTGGCAGATCAGTTGGGATCATCGGTATCCTCGGTATATGAGCTACTTGACCAGCTGCTGGGCCAGTGATAATGGTCGCTACAGTTAAATTGTCCTTCAATTCCTTAATAAGCAGTCTCGTCCCATTACACATGCCCGGAGGGCTTAAATTTTTTAAAAGCATTATTGGAATTCCAATTTTTAACGTCAATTCATGTGGTGGCAGTCCAGAAGGGTTTAGTGAATTTAAAAATTCCTGTGGATAATGGACTGCGTCTTCAATATTAGTCACGGTATCGATCGATTTGTAATTTTTATTTGGCTGGAGACTTTTTGAATAATGAGATTGTTTATTTCGTTGACAGTATCATTCCTGGGTGACACTATTGCCCTTGAATACAACCAATGAAAGTCCTTTTCGTGCAAATTCTCGGTGTCAGGGTATACAGCATCTATTAAATTTTCTAAATTATGGACTATTTAGCCTACAGACTCATCCAGCAGGATGTCACAACTGCTTCAATTTGGAGTGGGAAAAATTCCTTCTCCAAGTTTTAGCAGTTGTTGTGGGAAATTACTATCTGTGATTCCATGAAGATGAGCTCTCATATTCGTCCGTAATTTTAAATTTTCTATCGAAGTCCATAAGGGAGACGATATCAAGCATGATTTGATGATATCTGCTCGCGTACCTCTGTTAATGACAGGAAGAGTCTGTCGGAAATCTCCAGCAAATACAAAAGTAATCCCGCCCATGAGGGCAGAGGAGTTTCTAAGGTCTTTTAATGTTCTGTCCACGGCCTCTATATGCGCTCTGTGACTCATAGTGCATTCATCCCACATAATCAATGAGGCGTCTTGTAATAATTTACCAAGAGGGCCGTTTTTACGGATTAAACATAACGATTGTTGCTCAAGATTTACGGATAGTGGAAGTTTAAAAGTAGAATGAGCCGTTTTTCCATCCTTTAAGAGAGTTGCGGAAATTCCTGACGAAGCAACTGCAATCGCTATCTTCCCTGATTCTCTTATCATAGCTAGTATCAAATTTGCAAGAAAAGTCTTGCCAGTGCCACCTGGCGAATTTTTTTTTTATGTGATAGGAGGGCAAACGGGCAGGCGTGTCACCTGATGGTAAGCAACTAAAGCCGCCCATGGACATCAGCAACACATACAGTGCTACTGTTGCGTTGCCGACCTTTAAGGGATAGGAGATAGGAAAGGATGGGGGAGGAAGGAGGGTGGGCCTCCGGGTACCTCTCTCACCGAACTAAACGCGGCATGAGCCACTTTACGTCGGTCTTCTGAGAGGTCGTGGTATTTCACCGGTCGAGCCAGCCCATTCATGCAGCAAGAAAAATATTTTTCCTTTGTTATTATTCACGCTATCGACTATAGTGTCAAAAGCATATTTTTCCGAATGAAAAGTTATAAAAAGGTATTAAAGCCGTCTTGAATATAAAGTAATTTATTTTGATGAGGATTAATATCAAGGTACAAATGAAGAGCCTTTTCAAGAGGCGGCATATATAAATTAATATTTTAGAATAAAAAACTGCTTACTGTGACATAACTATAATATTTAGACAAATGCTGTCGCGACACTTTTTGTAGATAATGATGAGTTCTGCAAAGTCGTAGTAAATGATTTTGTTCTATCATCAATAGTTTTCGCAGCGCACGCGACGTAAGGAATTTTTCAGGTCATTTTTTTACACCTTATGTTACATTATTGGAGTTTTAGTAGGGATCCCTAATTTTTTTTTAAATATAATATAGCCTATGTTACTCGGGGATAATGTAGCTTTCCAAAGGTGAAAGAATTTTTGAAATCGGTCCAGTAGTTTCGGAGCCTATTCATTACAAACAAACAAACAAACAAATCTTTCCTCTTTATAAGTTAATTATATTGACGGGCCTCGTGGCGTATTGGTAAAACTACCGGCTTCAGCAATGAGGTCGGGGGTTCAATTCCCACCCGAGCACAAACATTTGTGACAAACATGAAAATTTGTGTGGTGTCTGGGTGTTTTTCTATGTATTTTAAGTATGTATTTACAAAAGAAAAGTATATATGTATTAATATCCGTTATCTAGTATCCATAACACAAGCATTTAGTTGCTTAGCTTGGAACTAAAGGGCGCTGTGTGGATTGTGTCCAAAACATTATTATTATTATATTATTTACTACATAATATACAATTGAAAAACTATCAGAAATCAAATTTCTCCGCATCTCGGTCTACTGGCAGCATGCCCAGAAGACTGGCCGCATTGCCCAGCTGAATGGCAATTATACTAATCCTCTGTGCGAAGAATAGACCAGCCCTCTGGTCGCGAGCGGCTTCGGTCAGCCTCTTTGCAAGATCTTATAGATCTTAAAGATTATAAAGTGCACGAGCACTTGTCGGACCACATGACCACACGGCTCAAACACATAATCACCTACAAGGTTTCTGTATTTGTGCCGCTTGAGATTTTCTGCCGAAGCAGCAACTGCACCGGTCACCTCTACTGTGCTTGGAAGGCGCGATGGCGCAAGGGTGTCGACGCAAGTAGCGTCCCACACCAAAGGCCTACCGATCTTCCAAGGCAAAAGAGACATCACGTCCAGTGCACCAATCCGTTCGGTTCCAGAACGGCTGGTACACCGGCGGTAGATAGAGCATGTCGGATAATGTCGTTGATGTTGGCGTGACGGGAAATGCGGCCGCCGCTCCTGGCGCATGAGAGGCCATGATGTCCCTTGCTGTCGACAACCTCTCCGCTACGACATAAATGCGAGGAAATACAGGGAGCACTTAAAGGAAGACAAGTTGCGATACGGAAAGTCATAATATCTATAATATTAAAATCGTGAAAATCTAAGAAATAAATATTGTAATATTTAATAAAGTGCCTATATTGAGCGATGACAGTGCCGTTAGCCAAACTCCCACAGACAGACAGACACCGGACAGCCTGCAAACGAGTGCGCTCAGCATCACCTACAGAACCACTAATAAGTGATTCTTTTAAGATGGCGCAGAGCAGGTGGTCCCACTGTCTCTGGGAAAATGGGTTGGTTGGTAAATTTGAGTTAGGAAAGACCAGTTTCCAGGCATTTACTGCGTCAGTCTTGCATAACGCTTCAGAATTACCCAGTGTATGAGTGAGAATTTTTCTGGTTAATTCTTCTGTGCTATGGACTGAAGATAGAAAAGACATTAAGCCTTAAGCCTCCCTAAACTTACATTGGAAAATTTTCGAATACCTAGTCCCCCTAAACGAACTGATAGGGATGCCTATTGCCATGCCCGGTCGATTAGCGATATAATAACTGATGTTAGACTGGAAGTCATAAGAAATGCATTTGCAGATTAAAAAATGTTCTGAAGTTGTATTATTATTTTTTATCACGCAGTCCCTTGATAAGTTTAAAACTGGAATTATTCTCATTTACTGTGCGGCGCACCTATCTAGAGGTATGTTACAGTAGTGTGTTACCTACTTTAGACTCAGCAACTTAATTAAAACACTTGGTAAAATAGGGGTAAGTAGTCTAAGATATACATGTACTCATATTTTGATATCCAAAATAGCATGTTTAGGATAACACTATACTTGTCTTAATAATTATTAATTTATTACAGTATAGTTAATTAAGGTATTAATTCTACAAATAATTAATACTCAACAATAGTAGCCAAGAACGTTTATCGATCAATAAAATCTTCTGGGCTACACTAATCCGCCATTCTTCATGTTGCCACACTTTAGCCTGTCCAAAGCTAGACAAATGAAAATTAAAAAATGAACCACTCGTAATTTTGACAACTGACAAATCCGTACCCGTATTTAAATACTCTTTGGCAGTCTTTGGTCCGTACCTACCTACCGTCACCTACCGAATTGTGCATGAACTTGAAAACTTGAAATTATTGGTTGAAACTAGAAAGATTGTTCTGGATTTTTATTGTTTGCCATTCATTATGTTTATTAATTATTATGCAACATAAATTTAGGTTTTTAAATTAACTCACTACATACCAGAGTCTGGTTTAGTGGATAGTCGATCTTTAAGTCAGACACAAGAAAGAGGTTAATTCTAGGGATAATTTATTAAAATTTGTCATTATGTTCTGCTTTGGTAATGCTACCTTTCACGAATTGTGCCTGGACGATTCTCCTGGTTTCGTAAGTTTTATTTTCAAGTTAGATGCTTAATTATCTCTCACCATGGCTTGAATATAATGAATGTTTACCTCAAATTATTTCTATCATTCAGCAATAATACAGTGCAACTAAATGAAAATAACATAACCGATATATTTTTAACCCACAACTAATAGGCTTACAGTTATAAAAAAAATATAAGATCATTAGCATATTTAATTAAACAATCAATAAATTGCAGGTAATCAAACCAACACTTTCAAAATGGGAAGAAAGCAAAAATATAAAAATGATTGCTGCTGGAGAGTTTCACGCTATGTACTTAACGATAAGTGGTCATTTGTATTCATGTGGTAATAATGATGTTGGACAGCTGGGATATGCTACTGAGGGCACTGAAGGAAGATCTCCAGGTATTCTAATTTAATAAAAATTACATAATTAAGTAGGGGCTCAAAAATGCTGTCATTTTACTTAATATAAACTGAATTCTGTAAAATAAATACTTCACTACAACTATTGTGAGCTATTATAATTTTAATTATTTAAAATTTGATGAAGTGTGTTAATAACAGTAATAATAATAATATACACACATACATACAATCACGCCTTTTTCCCATGGGGGTAGGCAGATACTAATTCTTTCCACTTGCTACGATCCTGACATACGTTTCTTGCTTCCTCCAATCTCATTATTGCGTTCATACATGCTCGTCAGATAATTCATTTATAATAATATCTTGGACACAATACACACAGCACCCTCTAGTTTCAAGCTAAGCAACCTAATGCTTGTGTTATGGATACTAGATAGCGGATATTAATACATATATATATACTTTTCTTTTGTAAATACATAATATAATCACCCAGACGCCACACAACATTCATGTTTGTTACAAATATTTGTGCTCGGGTGGGAATCAAACCCCCAACCTCATAGCTGCAGTCAGTAGTAATGCCAATGCGCCACAAGGCCCGTCAAAACAGTAAAATATGTATATTTAGCACCCTATACATGTTCGACCAAACTGTTCTTTAATTTTTAACTACTTTATTTTTAACTAATATTATTTTTTCTAATCTTATATACATAAGGATGCTATGTGTACTTGTAATATGAACAAAAGTGTTTTAATACAATGATGTACTTTCCTGACATGATATAATTTAAACATGAAATGTTTATGAAGATATGGGAGTGTACTTTAACCATGTTTATTTGAGTTGTTATTTCTCTAGGTTTTGGTAACAAGGAATACTGTGCAATATCTTTGAATTTCTCTTACTATTTATTAGTATGGTACTGTGTTAAATATTTGATTCTCGTCTTGAAAGTTCCTGCTACTAACGCAATATGGTTGGAAGCTTATATTTTAGTAAGTAATTACTTATTTTTTCTAATAAAAATGAATACAATTTTACAGCTCGAGTAGAAACATTCAATGATTGTATTATAACAACAGTAGCATGCGGTATGCAGCATTCAATGGCTTTGGATGAATGGGGTCAAGTTTTTAGTTGGGGCTCTGACAGGATGGGTCAGTTGGGTAGTAATTCGGAAATAATTGCTCAAGATAAACCCAAGGTTGTGAAAGGTCTTGCCACAAAACATGTTATTCAAATTGCATGTGGAGATTATCATTCAGTTGCATTAACAAATAGTAAGTATTTAACACACATAATGCTAGGTTAATATATGTATATTTTTTTCACCTTATATATTAACCATCCCATTTGTTGCTAGCAAAAATTATACAATGGAAGAGATAGGTCTCTATTATTTTCAGTAGACATAAATCTTCCATAGTATATATATGTATATATAAATATAAAGTGTACTACATTAAATTATAAATTATAGCAATTATTACACTGAGTTTAGATTACATTTCAAATCATTGTTGTATGGTAACTCTTTTGTAAATAATAAAGTCTTTAAGATATGTATGTGTTTAACAGTGGTAGAGAAAAGCAGTTCCCTGCATGAATGGGCCGGCTCGACCGGTGAAATACCACGACCTCTCAGAAGATCGACGTAAAGTGGCTCATGCCGCGTTTCGTTTGGCGAGAGAGGTACCCGGAGGCCCTCCCCCCTTCCCCATCCTTCCCTATTCTTTAAAGGTCGGCAAAGCAACAGTAACACTATATGTGTTGCTGCTGTCCATGGGCGGCGTTTGTTGCATACCATCAGGTGACCCGCCTGCTCGTTTGCCCTCCTATCCCATAGAAAAAAACATAATAATTATTTGTCTCATTGTTACATGTTTTAGTTTAGGCAATTACAACTAACATTTTATGTTCCATTTTTTTAGTTGGGGAAGTTTACTCCTGGGGCGCAAATAATTTTGGACAATGTGGATTGGGAATGGTGTCAAAGAAAGAAGTGTCACCACAACCGATTACCACGTTATTTGGAGTTCCTATTGCACTGATTGCATGCGGCAGTAATCACACATTTGCGTTATCAAAGTAAGCTATAGTTTCATTGAAAACTTTACAAAAAAAGGTTTTTTTAAAATCTTAACCTTTTTTTTATGTAAATTTCTGTACACTTCATATATCATCATAAATATATTAGTAATAGAAGCATGTAGTTCGCAGCGTGAATGGGCCGGCTCGACCTGTGAAATACCACGACCTCTCTGAATATCGGCGTGATGTGTGAGAGGCCCACTCCATTATTTTATCTCCTCAACATCGCTCTTCTGACCATTTGCCTATCCCATAAGGCCGGCAATGGAACTGTAACACTATCTCTATCTATATCGTTCCGTGGATGGCGTTGGTTGATTCCCATCAGGTGACACGCCTGCTCGTTTGCTCCCCTATTCCATAAAAAACCGCATAAAGTAGTGCATCTCTTGATTCACAATCTTTTAGTTGTTATCAGTTACTAAAATAAAACGTAAACATCGTCCACGTTTTTGTGTGAGTGTTATCAATAAATTTAACCACAGTCATTGTCTCATATCATAATTTGGACAATGATAAATTTGCAGCATGTAATAATAACCACAAACAGAACAATATTATGATTTAAAAAATGTGTGACTAGTTTATTTTTAAACTCCACCATTGAGACCTTCAGGTTACTGTTTCCAGCTAAGCTTTAGTAAGAGCCCAATGTCAGGGTCAGCTCCATTACTAAGAATCCGATCGAGGAACAAGTATACAGTGTATCATTTGGTGATACACTGTATGTGATACATATCCATTTGATTTGTTACGTTAGTTGTAAACTTTACTTTGTGGTGTATCAGCTTTTTAATAATGAATATTGTACAGATTAACATCGCCATACGCGTAATAGAGCTGCTACTGTGCTAGGCTTGATAAAAATAATAATAATATTGTGGACACAATACACACAGTGCCGTCTAGTTCAAAACTAAGCAACTAAATGCTTGTGCTATGGATACTAGATAACGGATATGAATACATATATACTTTTTTTTGTAAATACATACTTATAATATATATAAAAACACCCAGTCGCCATACAATATATACGCCAAATATTTGTACTCGGATGGGGATGGAACCCACCAACCTCGATCCTGCACCAATGCACCACGAGGTTCGTCGATAAAAGTAGATGTTCTTAAGTAATTTGTAAATGAAAACAGTAGGAATGTATTCTTTATTCCTCTTGATATATTATAATTTAAAGTCACGTCGTTTATCCGCCATGAACTCCTGGATTACTAAAAAGATTTTTATAAAATATTGCACACTGCATGCAATTTTATACAACTTTAAAGATTAGGGATTTAGGGATGTGTAGCTTCGCCAGGACTGTTTAACCTATATATTGATAATTGTTTAAAAGATTTGAAAGAGAGTGTGTATGGATTAAAAATGAACGATTTAATCATCAAATGCCTTCTTTACGCTGATGATCAGATCATCCTGGCGTCATCTGAGGAAGAATTGCAGTTGATGATTAATATATTACATGGGTCTTTGAGAGAGAAAGGAATGAAAGTGAATGTATGTAAGACTAAAGCAATGGTTTTTGAAAGAGATGAAAATATGTCTAAATGCGAGATTGGGATTGATGGAGAAAAAGTGGAACAGGTGAAAGAGTTCATGTATTTAGGCACAAAGTTTACGAGAGATGGAAAGTATGAATGCGATATTGAAAGACGGGTTTTGGCTGGAAATCAAGTGAATGGGGCCCTGAACAACTTTATGAATAGCCAGAAAGTCTCCAAAAAGGCACGACTGGCTGTACACAGAGGGGTTTTGGTTCCCACGCTTGTGTATGGGAGTGAATGTTGGGTATGGCAGGAGAAGCACAGAAGTAAGATTAATGCTGTGGAAATGAGGAGTCTGAGGAGTATAGCTGGAGTAAGCTTGGTGGATAAAATGAGAAACAGTGTAATTCGAGAACGTTGTGGTGTGAAAGAAGATATAGTGACAAGGATAGAGAAAGGAATGCTTAGATGGTTCGGACATGTAGAAAGGATGGACGAAAGTAGACTGACTAAACGAATTTATAAGACAAGTGTGAAAGGGCGAACCGGTAAAGGACGGCCTAGGCGGACCTACCACCAACAAATCTGCGATGTGTTTGTGAGGGGCCAGGTCAGGAGTGGTCACAACCGACGAGCATGTATGAACGCGATAATGAGAGTGGAGGAAGCAAGAAACGTATGTCAGGATCGTAGGAAGTGGAAAGAATTAGTCTCTGCCTACCCCCATGGGAAAAAGGCGTGATTGTATGTATGTATGTTAAAGATTAGATAGTGTATCTTATATTTAATATTATCTTTTTACAGAAAGTTTTAAGTGTCTCTGGGTAGGGCTGGTATTCTATAAATATGCTTATTTCTCTTGCAGGTCCGGTGCTGTATTTGCTTGGGGTAAAAACACTTTTGGCCAATTGGGGCTGTCTGATTGTGATCATAGATGTTATCCATATCATTTGAAAACATTGAGAAATGTTAAGGTACACTAGAAATTACTTGTATTAAACATTCATTTTAGCATGTCAAGAAAATCTTAATTACAAAAGGTGATTAAAAAGAACATGTTTGAATCTATACTAATATTATAAAGAGGAAAGATTTGTATTCTCGTATGTAACAAATAAATTCAAAACTACTGGACCGAGTACAAAAATTCTTTCTCCATTGGAAAGCTAGCTGCATTCACCCAGAGTTACATAGGCTATATTTAATCATCATGGTCATCGCCATTTTGTTTGCCCGCGAGTAACACCGCGAGGCGGAAAGCTAGTATATGATAGAATTTGCCATCTACACTTAGAATACAGTCACGGTGGTCCGGTGGTCGAGCACACGGCTTCTGATCCAGAGGTCCTGGTTCGAATACTGACACTGGCTCACACCAATGACTTTTCGAAAGTTAGAATATTAAAAAATATCCTCAAATACGTCTTGTTCCAGGTGTGTCATATAGCATGCGGTGAAGATTTTACAGTGTTCCTAACTTTGGACGGTGGCGTATTCACATGTGGCACCGGTGAATTTGGACAAACCGGCCATGGCACTACTAAAAATGAACTCGTGCCCAAAAAGGTTCTTGAATCTTTGCTCTTGACAATACTGTAACGGTCTTATATTTTGGAGTTTACTAGTTACTATTTTTGACAGTGGTAGAGCCAAGCAGCTCGCTGCAAGAATTTGCCGGCTCGACCGGTAAAATAACACGACCTCTCAGAAGATTGACGTTACGTGGCTCACGCCGCGTTTCGTTCGGTGAGAGAGGTACCCTTTATTAACGTACTGTGTCCTAAGTTTGACGTGAGATACCTCATTTTGCTCTTTGTATTTTCTATTAATTTGTTTTGTTAGTGCATAGTACTGTTAGTAAATAATTAAAAAAAACCTCCCTGAGTTTCTTGCCTTTTCTTGCTTCTTCTCAGCGCGAGAGTAATTGAATTGGCGGAAGTAAAAAAAAAAGTGACCTTCATAAGTGTCTGTACAAGACCTTAACTGAATAAATGAGTTTTTGATTATGATTTTGACCCGGAGGCCCACCCTCCTTCCCCATCTTTTCCTATCTTACTTCCTTAAAGGGGGGACTTCAATGGCAAACTTGGTGACAATCGTCCCGGTGAAAACACAATAGGCCCATTCACTTACTGCAATAAAACAAGGAGCAGAAACGGGGAAAAAATTATGAACTTCACACTAGAAAACAACCTTACTATTTTGAATACTATTTATAGGAAGAATAAGAAAAGAATGTGGACTTGGATCTCACCAGATGGAAACACGAGAAATGAAATTGATTTCTTCATGTCTAACAAGAAGACCTATTTCAGCAACTTCAAAGTCATCAACCAATTTAACTTTAATACCAACCACAGGTTAATTAGAGCAGAATTAAATGCAACACAATCAAGAAAACCTAGACCAAGAAAAGAACCTGTTGGTGTAAAGCTCAAAAAACATCAAATGGAACAATTAAAAGCCAGCCTGGGAGATAAACTCGCAAACTTTAAAGAGATCACTAATAACCTAAACATACAGGAAAAATATAACATGATAGAAAATATTATTAAAACTGAAATAAAACTCGCTGCAAATACACTACTGGAAAAAATTAAGGGATCAAAAAAAAATTCCATATTTTTCGGTAGTTTTCAACAGGCCGTAACTTTGAGAGAAATGGTCGTACAGGAAATAAAAAAAAGGAAATTGTAGCTCCAAGTGTCTAGTTTTTGGATTAGAACTTCAAAATTTTGTAGCCTCCGCGGTTTCTGAGTAATCGTAGAAAAACCAGCAGCAAAAAAATTCTCAAAAATTTTTTTAGTTTTTTTTTTGGTCTACGGGCGTGGAAAAAATTTTTTTAGCTTAACCACCATAAGGATCGGATACTTTGTTCAGTTAGCTTTAATTTCTTTTTTTAAACACCCTGATATGTCCACTCCTCGCTGAGATATCGGTCTTCAAATGGAAAAGGATCTTTTTGTCTTTGATTATCGATATCTCAGCAACCAATGATCGCACAGAAAGTTAGAGGTGGGTTTCAAGAACTTAAATGAATTTCCCTTAACAGCTGTCCATTGTTTTTTCGAAAAAGCACCATCTGAAACGATAATGTGGAAAAAGCTCGAAAAAAACAATTGTTTTTTCTCATTTTTAAAAATTATGAGCTTTTCAGAGCAAAAAACGTGATCCTTTAATTTTTTCAAAAATTCGATCAAGTGAAACAAAAAAACGGCTGGCTGGATTAATTTGATTCTTTGTAGGGTTTTTGTGGACATATTGAACTGTAAAAGGCACACTTAACATTAGCGGTTTCCTCAATATTTTCGATCCAGCGCTTGATTTTCCAAAAAACCACCAAAAGCCCTTTTTTGTTGCATTTTCAAATTCATGTGACAGAACGAAAACATTTTTTTTTCGAAAAAACAATGGACAGCTGTTAAGGGAAATTCATTTAAGTTCTTGAAACCCACCTCTAACTTTCTGTGCGATCATTGGTTGCTGAGATATCGATAATCAAAGACAAAAAGATCCTTTTCCATTTGAAGACCGATATCTCAGCGAGGAGTGGACATATCAGGGTGTTTAAAAAAAGAAATTAAAGCTAACTGAACAAAGTATCCGATCCTTATGGTGGTTAAGCTAAAAAAATTTTTTCCACGCCCGTAGACCAAAAAAAAAACTAAAAAAATTTTTGAGAATTTTTTTGCTGCTGGTTTTTCTACGATTACTCAGAAACCGCGGAGGCTACAAAATTTTGAAGTTCTAATCCAAAAACTAGACACTTGGAGCTACAATTTCCTTTTTTTTTATTTCCTGTACGACCATTTCTCTCAAAGTTACGGCCTGTTAAAAACTACCGAAAAATATGGAATTTTTTTTTGATCCCTTAATTTTTTCCAGTAGTATAGTAACAAGAAACACAAACAGTGGCTTACAACTGCCACCATAGATTTGCTAGAACAAAGGGGCCATTTAATTAACACAAAAGACGCAAAGGATAGAAGAAAACAACTCACGGAACTTAACAAAGAAATAAAGAAAAATATAAGAAAAGATAGGTACAGAAATAGAATGGACATACTTGAAAAGCACATAATGAAAACAGGTGGTGTCAAAAAAGCTTACAAGGAACTATCGAAATCTATAGACTGGGTAGTAAAAATAAAAAATAAGAAAGGAAAATGGAACCATGACAGACAACACATTTTAGAAATTGCAACATCCTACTACAAAGAACTGTATGATGACAATAACACCTCGCGAGGAGAAACAAATTTGACAGAAACCTCTGATATACCCGTCATCCTTCATATAGAAGTAGAGAAAGCAATAGACACACAACGGAGTGACAAAGCACCTAGACCGGATGGTATCAACAACGAAATCCTAAGTCAAAACAAGCACGCTATCACACCGATTCTAACAGAAATGTTTCAAAATATTATAGACACAGAAATTATTCCCCAGCAATGGACAGAATCGAACATTATCCTTCTATATAAAAAGGGAGACAAACACGACATCGGAAACTACCGTCCAATTAGTCTCACGTCTAATGTATATAAAATATTTGCTAAAATCATTTTAAAACGGATAGAAAGAATATTAGACGAAAATCAACCCATCGAACAGGCGGGTTTTAGGAAAGGTTATTCGGTAATCGATCATATCCATGTTGTCCGCCAGGTCTTAGCCAAGTATAAAGCCTATCAGCGCGAGTACTATATTGCTTTCATTGACTATACCAAAGCATTCGACTCCTTGTACCACGACAAGATATGGAAGTCCCTAAAAGAACAAGGAGTAGAACAAAAATACATCCGCTTGATTAAAAATATATATAGCTATAGTACTGCGAGAGTCCAACTGGAAAAAAAAGGAAAACCATTTAGAGTCGGAAAGGGGGTAAGACAAGGTGACCCATTGTCCCCAAAATTATTCTCAGCGGTTCTCGAAACAATCTTTAGAGATCTCCACTGGGAAAATCTCGGAATAAAAGTAGATGGAGCCTCCCTGACACACCTTAGGTTCGCTGACGACATAGTGCTTTTTGCTGAAACACCGGAAAACATACAAAAAATGATACATGAACTAGCATTTGAAAGCGAGAAGATGGGCTTAAAGCTGAACCCAGAAAAAACAAAGGTTATGACAAACGGGAAGAAAACCACCATACATCTAGGTAATAAACACATCGATTACACAGACGAATACATCTACCTGGGACAGCTAATAACACAAGAAGATCCTATAGGCAAAGAAGTTGAGAGAAGAATAACAAACAGTTGGAAAAGATACTGGAGTCTAAGTGAGGCAATGAAAGATAAAAGTCTTCACATCAACATAAAGAAAAAACTTTTCAACTCCTGCATACTACCTGTTTTAATGTATGGCAGCCAAACATGGGCTTTAACAAAAAATACGACTAGAAAACTAGAAACCTGTCAACATGCAATGGAAAGAAGTATGCTAAATCTGAAAAGGTCACACCGAATAAAAAACCATGTCATCAGGAAAAAAACGAAGGTAATAGATATAACATCCAAAATCAGAAGGCTTAAATGGCAATGGGCGGGACACATGTTGAGAGGCCAAGAGAAATGGAGCAAAATAGTAACAAGATGGTACCCTAGAGAAGGGAAAAGGAAAAGGGGCAGACCACAGAAAAGATGGGATGATGACATCAGGCAAGTTGCAGGAGTAACATGGAATAGAGTGGCCCAAGACAGACGGGAATGGAAAAGGTTGGAGGAGGCCTTTGCCGATTGGCAAACAGACCTACAAAAAATGATCAAATATTAATATCACTATTTAAAAATCAAAATTTATATCATTCATAGTTATTTAGATTTAAAATATGTAATTAGATAAAGTCGGTCTGAATAAAGGGCTTTATTATTATATCTTTATTATTATAATAATATATTTACAGTTTTCTTTGATTTCTGATTTCAAACTTTGTTTTCCATACATGAATACGATACATGAAGGTATACTTTTTACCGGATTGCACGACAAGTGTGTTGTTGATGTTAATTACTATATATCTTGAACTGTAGTATGTTCTCGGTGCAGATAATGGAGCTGATGGGCAGCACGGTGACGCAAGTGGCGTGCGGCAGCCGGCACCTGCTGGCGCTGGAGGCGGGCCGCGTGCTGGCCTGCGGGTACGGCGTGCGCGGCCAGCTGGGCTACCCGCACCGCATGGTGGCGCTGTCGCCCACGCTCGTGCCCTTCGCGCCCGGGGACGAGCCGGTCAGTATCCCCTCCCCCACTGTTCTCACACACGGTGGGGCCAAGCTTGGACTCTCTCAACAACTGAGCCTTGGCTATTCCATATTGTGCCGAGCTTTGTCTAAAAAATGGTCGCTCAATCAACCAACACCAAACAGATATTATTTATTATTACCAAAAATAAATAAATGACTTCTAAAAATAACATGTCAAAAATGCCTTGGCTCAGTGTTATAAACCAAGCCTAGGCCTTATTTAATATCCTAGACATTAAAAAAAGGTTAGGCCAGTGCTTATATGCAACCTTGCGCCAAGCTGGAACAAGATTGGTACAGGCCTGGGCCAAAGCTTGGCTGGGCTTAACTAACATACACCTAACAGCAACAAATACATCAAAATCACATTTTTGCATCTTTGGATACTAATAGCATTTATACCAAGATGGATAATTGGGCACAATGGCATAGACGACTAGTCTTTCATCTAGCCACGCGGTTCACTGCATGAATGGAACTGCTCGAACGGTGAAATACCGTGACGTCTCAAAATAATGTAAAGTGGCTTCTTTCGGTAAGAGAGGTATCTTCAGGCGCACCCCCTTTCCCCCACTTTGCTCATCCAGCCCCTTAAAGACCGGCAACACAACTATAACACTATCTATGTTGCAGGTGTCTATAGGTGGCCCTACTCATTTACCACCATTTGGCCCCATGTGCTCGTTTGCCCTTTTACCCCAGAAAAATGTCTGTCATCTATAGTTATCGAATCGGTCTACGGATTCAATGCCCAATCATTCATCATCATTTAGCCTATTGCAGTCCACTGCTGGACATAGGCCTCTTCCTAATTTGCGCCCAACATAAGACAGTTGCCCGACATTCACTGCCCTGCTTGAGTACAATCATTGATGTCAAAAAACAGATGTATTAATATGCATTGTCTCGTTTCTTAACATAAGAACTAACTCCTTAGCTTGGAAACGAGATGGCGCTGTGTGAATTGTGACATCACCTCACGTGGATAATGGACGAAGACATGATGACAAATAATTACCCATGGGAAAAAGGCGTGATTAGAAAGTTCTAATCACGCCCTTTTCCCATGGGTTAGGCAGAGTACTACTTCATTCTATTTGCTGCATTTCTTGATTACTCCGCTCTCATTATCGCTGTTATATAGTAATACGCTCGTCGGTTGTGTACAATAATTTGTAAAATAAATATATATTTGATTCCTCAATAATTACTTAATAATTGCTTTGTTTGTTTGTTTGTTGTTCACAAAACGTCAAAGATATAGTGAATTAACATAAAAGTAATGATTTATTATTTTTCTCTGCAGAACGACATGACGGATCAAACTGAGGTAATTACCTGTTCTCTCGATATGTGTGATTTTGCAATTTTTGATCGTTTATTAGAAGTTACTTAGATTTTATAGACAACAACTTCAAACATATTAATTTTGTATGGCAGTAGAGATAGTTAGATGTATAATTTTTGACGATATTATTAGGCATTGAAAATTTGATCATCATTTTTTCTCTTTCGTCCATTACTCACATGTAACATGACAAAAAAAAACAAATATTCTGTTACTTTATATAAGTTGGGTAGGTAATTAATTATAATATTTTATTATTTATTTAGCCAAGGAAGAAACAGAAGGTCAGTCAGTTCTTCATCAGTTTTATTGGATCAGTGACGTGGGCTGTTCCATACTAAATGCGGATATGACGTCATCTCTTCTCTCTTCCGAACACGTATATTAGAGCTTTTAAAATTTATTTTTATATATTTTTGTTAACATTGAAGGCATTAGCAAAACAAATCTTTTTTTTTTAATATGGGTTTATGTATTTTGTGAATTTATTCATTGTGGTCACACGCTAAAGTTTTCTTTTTGGATAAATATTGTAGTTTCTTGATTGTGGTCAAATATCGGTTCCTAATTTAATCCATACTAATATTAAAGAAAGAAAATACCCAAAATTGCCCATACGATGACACGATGTCATTAAAAATTATCCATAATAACTTTAGAAAAAGGTTAATCAAAAATAAGTTTTTTTTTTAAACGAACGCGCTAAATCTTTTGACAACATGGATAGTTCGAAAGGGTGACATGTTGTACCGACCACACTTAGAGTGGGATAACGGCAGATAATTATGATTTTTTGAATCAAATTTTGATGATTTTAGAATCGTAATTATTTATTTCATGTACACATTTAAATCAATTTTTTCCACACTAAAATTTTGTTTTCCTTAAGTATTTAGCTTTTTAGCTTAAAGATTCAACGCACATTCTTTGAATCTTCTTTCTTATTTGGCATGAGATCTTTTTCAGTAAAATATAGATTGAGTCTTGAAGATTAGATATTTAAAATGTAGTTAATATTTTAATGTCACAATTTTTGTTAGTATATATTTTATAATCCTTGTAGTAATATAATGCATGATCTGAGGGTAGTAGAATAGTCGGACGTACATAATGTAACTTATATAACATAGTTTTGGTACTTCTATTTTATATTGAAAATATTCAAATTTATATGAAACGTTTTTAATATCAAGTTGAAAAAGAAAATTATATCTAGTACATTCCACCTCATAAACTATAAAGCTGTATACCCAGAATAGATAATGATTTTTATAACTTTAAAAAGCTTAACATATACAGTGTAAATCAACCAAGCAATATAGTAATACTCTTGTTTCCAGTTAGAACGAATCGTATAGATTGGACTTTCTCAATATTGATTAGGGTACACAGATTAAAATAATATATAGAACAGTTTATATAAATAAGTAATGATTATTAATATTTTTAGTAAAGAAAATATTTAAAAAATAAGTATTGAGTCACGTGAACGGCAATCAGAAAAAATGTCCTCTTGAATGACGTTACGCCGTGCTAAAAATCACTATGAACATTGACAACGACCTTGCACTAACACATGTTTGCAACGGCGAGACGTCATTCAAGACGCCATGACAGTCAGGACCGTTTTTGTGCAGAAACAAATTATTGTAAATGCGAGTATTTTCAAAAAATAGTATTAGTGTTTCGGAATAATAAAAAGTATATGCTATATTATTAACCAATTTATAAAATTTAGTAACTAATTTATTATTATTAATAACGTAAAACATTATTTTAATGAATGATTCATTATACATTATATATTATAATCACAGTCAATAATTTTAACGTTTCAAATAATATATATAAGTGTATATATACCGTTTGTAAATCTATTAAATTAATACGTTTTACAGTTTATACAAGAGTTCTTCAAAGGGCCAATAAAGGTATTCGCTGGAGGTGACCATAGCTTCGTGGTGACATCGCCAGAGAACTCCGGCCCTGTTGACTTCAGGTTACTAGATGAATCGAAACAGATACCCACATTATCCTTGGCCAAGTTGGAGGCGTGTGAACAGTACAAGGACAATGACGTAGTTAATCAGGTAAGACACAGCTGTCATTCGGAATCCGCGGTCTTGAAGTCGAGCATCCCGTTTCTGACTGAGTGACAATATTTTGCCCCATGTATTTGATTTGCCCACCTATTCCTTTTAAGACATAACTTTTGGTGAATCAAAGCCTTAGAGCTATTGCTTATATCTTCAAGTAAAAAAAAACCGTGAATCTAAAATAGTAAAACGCTTATTTATTTGACTGTACCAAAAGAGGAAGTATATTTTTTACGTCCCAAATGGAATAGGTGGCGAACTTATTGCCATACCGGGCACGATTTTTTTAGTATTAAAAAAAAATTAAAAAAATAAAATTAATTTTTTTTTAGTATTATCACACATAACTTTCGAAAAGTCATTGGAGTGTGAGCCAGGATTCGAACCCGAGACCTCTGAATTCAGAATCGCGGTGCTTGACCACTCGACCACCGAGACCATAGATCCACCTGATATCAAAGGCGTAAATATAGTATAAAAATATTTTAATATTGAAATATTTTTTCACAGGACCTCTTGGCGTATCTGGAGACAGTGTTTGGATCTATGTCATGTATCAATGCGTCGTTCCTACTGCCGGATAACGCCCACTATGGCTGCAGTGCAAAGTTGCCCGGGATAGATTTCAACCTTGCCGACCAGGCATTCACTTTAGTTAGCAGATTTGAAAACAATAGTATAAAGGATCTAGTAAGTCAAATTATTAAGTATATAATATGATGGTGATTATTCTTTTCAGCATTTTTGGGTTAAAATTCAAATAATATAGGGACAGATCCGTTGTTTTTTGTGTAGGGAGATTGTACGGGCACTGATATTTATCTGTTATACTCTGACCTTAAGGCTACTTAGGGCATTTGCCGCAAGTAGCCTTAACCGCGGTGCATATTTCGAGGGGATTAGACTGTTAGCCTGTAAATGCTTCTTACGCAAGCAGAAATAAAGTCCGTCTTTGAGCCTCAGTTGAGAGATGTCTCTTAGATTCCTCCTATTTATTTTGTTGTGGAACATTCACAAACAAACCTATATAATTTCACGCTTTTTTTGCTACCCGAAGGTGTAGGCAGTTGCTGTTAAGCCTCGACTCGCCGCTATGTTTACGACCCAAATGGAATAGGCGGCGAACCTATTGCCATACCGCGTACAGAGTTTTCAGTCATCGATATTTATCCCACATAACTTTGGAAAAGAATTTCGAAAAGTCATTAGTGTGAGCCAGGATTTGAGCCTGCGTCTTCTTGATTCAGAAGCGGGGTACTCGTCCACTGGACCACCGAGGCTTACAAGCTAAAGAATTGTTTAGTTATATAGGAAGTCAAATAAAATCAATATTTTATTGTTGCTCCTTCCATTATGTATATTTTAGACTTTTGCTTACAGATATTTAATAACATAACAGAGAACGTAGTGAAAAGAATGAAAGTATCATCACCACCGGACGCTGAAGCTCTTAGGATATTTCTAATACTGCCATTGTATCACGAAATGCGTAACCCTAGACGTTACGTTCAATTACAGGTATTCTATTTGCTCTCTTCCATCTCTCTCTCTCTCTTTTTATGGGATAGGACGGCACTCCTATATACACCGTGGTGCGATGTCGTCCTTCCAGGGAGTAGGAGGAAAAAGGAAGGGGAAAGGGGATTGGGCCTTCGGACACCGAAAGAAATGGGGCACAAGCCACTTCACGCCGATATTCCGAGAGGTCGTGTTATTTCACCGGTCGAGTCGGCCCATTCATGCAGCGATCTGCAAGACACTACCACTCTCTCTTTCTATCTCTTTCTCTCTCTCTCCCTCTGGTCGATATTCTGAGAGGTCGTGGTATTTCACTGGTCTAGCCAAACATTTTTTTTTTTACAATTTGACACCCTTAGTTAACAATAATATTAAACACAAATTAAATGTAAGTGGACCATATATTTAAATATATTAATGTATGCTCGCAATTCCAGGCTCCTTTTGCAGATGCATTCACCAGCTTAACATATCAAGCGCATAGGATTGTGTACCTGTGGTGGGGGGCGCAGGACACTGATTATTTTGAAATGCTTGTGGATATTTTCAAAAGTGTTATTGTGTTTGAAATGAGACATCAATTTATTACGGCAAGAAAGGTATTTATTGAAAAGATTTATTTAATGATACTAGTTGTTGCCTGCGACTTCGTCTCCGTGAACGCCATAAAGCAGCAAAGATACTATGACTATGCCATTATAAGGGTTCATTGGTTACCCACAATTAGTTATAGCGTGATGGTATTTAACCTATGTGTTGACCCGTCCTCTTGGCAATATTTATCCAAAATTGGATATAAAAGCATGCAGTACTTTAAGAGTTTATCCGCAACAAACATACAGAGTGATACAGACAAACAGTCATACAGACATAAATTCTAAAAACCAAATTTTTTTTATATAAATTATTATTATTTAGGTCCGGTACCGATTGTTGATCATATGCCAAGTATTAAAAAAAATTCAATGTACAGTTTTGATCCTCCTACGATTTTATTATATGTTTAGTTAATGGATTAGCCGATTTCAGGGATTTTCTTCTAAATGGAACCTTTAATAAGTTAATGATTTTCGTAAAATATATATTATTAATTTAATTACGTCTACTAATGTTTTTTTTTTGTTTCAGCCTCTGACCTTCACTACTAGCTTAGTACATATTCTGAACACTCTAACAGTATTGCACAAAATAAATTTTGAAAATCCAAAGAAGCCAAAAATTCCAGCCGAATACTTTTACATAGACGACTTAATTAATTATGTCGATATAGCTACAGATTATGTGAACTGGGTTTCAGATCACGGTGTGAGTATTGACTGATACAGGTTTCTTGTAATTAATTCTATTGGCAAAAGTATCTCAGCGCCAACAAATGTATGGTTGAAAGTGTTAGTACTGCGAAAATGACGGTCCCAAGTGTTTACCCTGGCAAACACCAATAATTTTACAGTGATATTTGTATAATAGAAATTGTAAAATTGGAAAGAATTAGTCTCTGCCTAACTCCATGGGAAAAAGGCGTGATTGTATGTATGTGTGTATGTAACAATGGAGGGGTTGCGCCTCCGGATACTTCTCTCACCGAACGTAACGCGGCATGAGGTACTTTTACGTAGATATTTCACCCGTCAAGCCGAATTATTCATGCAGCGAGCTGCGTGTCCCTCCCACTATTTTAATTTATGATTAATTTATCAGAACAATTTTTACTTTAAGATTTCTTTTTTAAAAATAGCTTCCCTCATAATACTTTCATGATTTGTACATGATATTATTTTTAACATTAAAACAACTTTTTAGGATTCCATCGCGTTTATTTTTTACTTATTTTTATTTATTTCCCGACGTTTCGAACTCTTTACAGAGATCATTTTCACGAGTGATGAACAAAAAGATGGTAGTCGTTCAAAAGCTATTTTCATTGATACAGACAGCACCCACTTTTTGGAAATAAAAATTAAAATGTTAAAAATATGATTTTTACTATTGGTAACCCACATTAGACCATGAAACAAAAAAATTAAATATTTATTTATAAGATATATTTACTATAATCTAATAATATCTTATAAATAAATATTTATTTTGATACAAATGGTTTGATTCTTGTTTTCCAGTCAACCAAACCCCACATGTGCAACTATGCGTTCTTGTTCGACGTACAGTGCAAGTCGCTGTTGCTGCAGATTGACCAGCAGCTGCAAATGCAGCTGGCGGTGAGTCGCGCCACCACGCAGATATTCACGAGACTGTTCACCGACCCTTATTACCAGCTGCATCAGGACCAGTTCTTGAATTTGTGTGTCTCCAGGAATAACATTGTTGCTGATACTGTGGTGCAGATTAGCAATCACGACACGTCACAACTCAAGAAACCTCTTAGAGTGAGAAATTATTTAAAAATATTATTGTTATGTCTAATTTCTTTAATTAAGGAGAAGGTGCACATTTTGTTTTTATGGCATAGAAGGGTAATCGAGTAAGTGGGTCGCCTGGTGGTAAGTGACCAGCTCCGCCCATGGACGCCTGCAACACAAATAGTGTTACTGTTGCTTTGACGGTTCTTAAAAGATTAAGATGGGAAAGAGGGGCAGGCTTCCAGATACCGAACGTACGGCTTGAGTCACTGTACTTCGATATTCTGAGAGGCTGTGATATTGCACCAGTGGAGCTGGCCCATTCTTGCAGTGAACTGCGTAGCTCTATCACGTAATTTTTTTTCTGGTATTACTTGTTATATATTCAAATTAGTAATTTAACTAACTGCACTACCAACAATTTATTCCTTTGATTTATTTAGTAAAAATGAAGTCAAGTATCATTACTTCTGCTGGATTATTTGTGTTTAATTTTTAAGGAGTTTACTATACGACAAAAGAAAAAAGCAAACAAAGAGATAGAGAGAGAGATAGATTAAGGATAGAGAGAGACTATTTCACTTTTTCACAAATACACATTAACTGCGTACAATCTTGTTAGGAAAAATAAAAAAAGTTTTATTTTTTTGCCTGCAGGTAGAATTTATTGGCGAGGAAGCGGAGGACGAAGGTGGTGTTAAGAAGGAATTCTTTTTCTGTTTACTCAAACAAATATTCAATCCTTGTTACGGCATGTTCAAACAATCCGATGACTCTAACATGATCTGGTTCTCAAATAATCCGTTCGAGGACGACAGAATGTACTATTTGATTGGTGAGTAACTATTTTAAACTTTATGCAGATTAAATAGTTCAACAAATAAATAGTCGGCGAGTCGAGGCTTGACAACCGCTGACTACACGTATTGCAATGGGCAAAATGCAATAAAAGGGCACAAAGTTGTCAGTCATCGTTATTTTTTTTTTTTTTTTTTTTTTTTTTTTTTATGGGATAGGAGGGCAAACGAGCAGGCGTGTCACCTGATGGTAAGCAACCAACGCCGCCCATGGACACCAGCAACACATATAGTGTTACTGATGCGTTGCCGACCTTTAGGGGATAGGGGAAAGGAAAGGATGGGGAAAGGGGGTGGGCCTCCGGGTACCTCTCTCACCGAACGAAACGCGGCATGAGCCACTTTACGTCGATCTTCTAAGAGGTCGTGGTATTTCACCGGTCGAGCCGGCCCATACATGCAGTGAACTGCTTGGCTCTACCACTGTACTGTACTATTTATGAAACTACCGAAAAGAATTTCGCAAAGTCATTGGCGTGAGCCCGGATTCGAACCCACCCCTCTTGAGTCAGAAGCGGGGTGCTCGACCACTGGAAAATCGAGTCTTATTATACTTTTAATTAATTTAAATTCAGATTAATGATTTATATGTTAATATTTTGTCTATTTTTTAGGTGCCATATACGGACTTGCTATATACAATTCAATCATAATCTACGTACCCTTTCCGTTAGCTCTATACAAGAAACTTCTAGAAGAGACAATAAATTTGGACGATTTATCAGATCTCTATCCTACACTGTCCAATAGTCTGAAGTCACTGCTTGAGTATACAGAGCCTGATGTTGAAGATGTAAGTGTGTAATTATTCATGTAATATTATAAAACATAACATAACTTCACGCCTTTTGTTACCCGAAGGTGTAGGCAGCGGCTGTTAAGCCTCGTCTCGCCATTATGTTTTCGTCCCAAATGAAATAGGTGGCGAACCTATTGCCATACCGGGCACGAAGTTTTCAGTCATCGCTATTTATCACACATAAGTTCCGAAAACAATTTCGAAAAGTCATTGGTGTGAGCCAGTGTCAAGAATCGAACCCGGACCTCTGGATCTGAAGCCGTGTGCTCGACCACTGGGCTACCGAGACTTTTTTAAACATATAAAATTATCTATACTCTTGATTTAGTCTGCATATATTTTAGAAATAATGATTAAAAGTAAGGTATGTTACTCCTTATTACTCTATGCCGTTTCAGAAAAAGACAAAAAAATGCTTTTTGCGGTGTCGGTGGCTATGTAGCGCTTTTTTTGTAACGCGTGGAAATGCTTTATGCACACCCCGCACAATAGGACAGGGGGTAGTGTGGGACTCCCTTAATGCACTGTTTTGCGAAGGGATTGCAAAAGAGTGCATTAAGTGAGTCCCAGGGCTACCCACCAAAACCCCGCGGCGGCTTACCACCACCGTGCGGGTGGCCTGGGACGTATCCCAGGCCACCCAGCTACGTAAGCTGCACTCTGGACCACCCTGCCGTCGTCCCCCTCACTCGAGGAGCTCATCCTCGGGAAGCCTCACGTGAGAATCCCCTGAGGAGGTGCGGCCCCGACAACCCTCTCCGACTGCACCGGGGATCATTCTTCCCGCGCCCCGTCCCGGACGCACTTGCAAGCGGTGTTAGTGGCTCCCATCCAACCTACTAACATATGGTTTCGTTTCGCAGGTGTTCAGTCTTTGTTTTGCAGTGAACACGGTGGTGTTTGATGAAATCCATGTGCATCCGTTGAAAGAGAACGGCGAGAACATACCAGTGACGCAGGACAATAAGTTGGAATATGTCGAGTTGTATGTGGATTTTTTGCTTAACAAATCTGTTGAGAATCAGTTCAAAGCGTTCAACCAGGGATTTCAGAAGGTAAAAAATGCATTTAGTTTATTTTTATTGATAAAAATTAACTGTATGTAGAAAGAATGGATGATGCAAGACTGTCTAAGCAGATATACAATGCAAAAGCGGATGGATGTAGGAGTCGAGGACGGCCAAGATACACGTTCCATGACCAAATAGAACGTGTTCTGGAGGAAGGTGATGTTAGGTGCCTCAAAAACCGACGCGCGTGCATGAAAATTATGAAAGTCAACGAAGCGAGTGAGGCGTGTAAGAATCGTGCCTTATGGCGCTCTGTTCTCTCTGACTACCCCCAAGGGATTTGTCGTGAAGTTATGTATGTATGGCGGTTGGACTATCAAGAGATTTAGGGGCTCAAATTATAGCTTGTCGAATTATTAACGTTTCTGGAATGAATCACACCTTATGTGTGGCAGTATGTTATGTCATGTTGTAATATACTTATTATCTATTATCTACTAGCTGTGCCCGCGACTTCGTACGCGTGGAATTTGTGATCAGATAGCTATATTTTTACATAGACAGTTGAGAAGTAATTACCTCTAAAATGAAATTGTAACTGGTAGGATAAGTACAGATTGCGGTAGCAATGGTTGTTGCCCGCATTGTTTATTTTCATTTTAACAGGAATTTTTGTAGTATAGCTGTAGCCCGCGACGTCATCTGCCTGAACGCTATACAGCACCAAAAATACCTACGATTATACCTTTTAAAATAACATTTATTTACCCGTTACTTCTTTACATTTCATAAATACAGAAAGTACAGTAACAGAGGGAGACTGTCTTTTGTAAAATTGTTGAACTTCAAAAGTGCTGATTTTCAGTCTGCTTTGAATAAATGACTTTATGGTGATTCTGCTGAATTAAGTAATAAGTTGCGACTGAAGCAAATGTAGAAAATAATGAATAAGAAAATATAAATATAGAAAAGGATAAAAATATATACTTATAAAACTTCTCTATAAACAACATTGCTGGTTTGGCTCTCCGCAGCCAAAATGTAAAGAGAGTCAGGACTGGTGACGCGGGAGCAAGCGACGTAGAGCTGCCCGTGTGAGAAGCAGCTCGTCCTGAGGTCGACACCCGCTGCTCTCAGTGTCTGCCCCTGCGACTTATTGATGGTCATCGCGAAGCAAACACTCACGGGGAACTGTACGCGCTTGAACTGGAACGGGAAGTTATGAGGTATGAGGGGAATGCGTGGTACAAATACTGCCTCGCCTACGCCACAACCCGTAAGAATTTCCGCCTCAATGCTGTGTCTGTGGAGCGAGATGACTTTAAGGCGGGTCCCGTTACACAACTTCGGAGGAGATAGGTTCCGAAGAAGCATAATCGGGACACCGACTTTCAGCTTGATAGTATGCGCTGGAAGTCCACTTGCTGACAGAGAGTTCAGAAATTCCACGGGATAATGTGTGGCATCATCTTGCTCGATGACAGTGTTTATAGAGGTGTAAACCACTTCATTCCCCTCAATTTTCGAGAGAATGCATTCGTTGATTGCTTCAGCCTGACCATTTTTGGGCGTCAAAATTGCCCGCTCACATACCCAAGAATTCTGCTGGTGCGGTATATGACTGATGTCCCCGTACACACAGCGAATGAGTTCTTCTAAGCTGGATACGACTCTACCGAGAGACTCTGGAAGCACCACCTGCCCACCTCTCTCCTCTGGTAGAGTGCCTTCGCCAAGACTTAGAAGAACATCGGAGAATTCTTGAGCACGTGCATTGCCGCCGAGCCGAGCTCTCATATTAATGGTCAAGCGCAGCGTACGAACTCGTGACCACAGCGAAGATCGTTTCAACGAAGCATTCACCTCGTCAGCCCTCGATCCCCGCGTCACCACGGGAAGCGTTTGTCGGAAATCGCCACTGAATAGAACTGTGACACCACCCATCAAGTGTTCGTTCCTGCGGATGTCCTGCAGGGTTCTGTCCACGGCCTCAACTGCTTTTCTATTGGCCATCGTACACTCATCCCATACGATCAGAGAGCAATCCTTCAGCACGTGTCCCTTATCACTATTGCGTGACACACCACAAACAGGCGTTTCGGTGCTCTCTAAATCGATGGGAATTTTAAACATGGCATGTGCTGTCTTGCCACCCGGAAGCAGTGTGGCAGCGATTCCCGACGACGCTACAGCAATGGCAATTTTGCCTTGCCTCCTGACCTCTGCAAGTATGCCAGTGGTAACAAATGTTTTTCCTGTTCCACCAGGAGCATCCAAGAAAAACATTTTACCCTGGTTTTGCCCAACGCTTTTAAGAACAGTGTCATAAATTTGTTTTTGCTCTGAAGAGAACAAAGCGACATGGTGATTTCGTATGGTGGTCATTTCGCTCGGATCGTAAATTGTCTCAGCGTTATACTCTCGATTTCCACGGTCTTGATGCGGTGATGATTGGGGAGCTGGTAACCCATATTCGACCAATGGATTGCCGCCGATGGAAATGACCACGTCTTGAAGTGAACTAAGACAGGTGTTCAGCACGCGTTCATCAGTTACTTCGACTTCGTCTCCAGTAGCACGCCTCAAAGCTCGTAGAAAATCTTCAGATAGATGATGTCGATATTTTTCCCACAAAGCTACCGGGTTCGTGACTCCACAAAACACCAAGATGACGGCAAACAGATGACGCATACGGCTGGGGCTGTTACTGACGCTCGCCTCCGCGAGGGTGTCATCCCAGTTTTGGTCACCGTCGAGAAGGTGACGTGCTACACAGGCTGCGCGGTAAGTGGGATACTCCACGCCATCAAATGTTCTCAGAAAGGCAAAAGACGTTGGGCCTCGGATCGTGTGAAGTAATAACCGCAGAAAATAGCATTCGCCATTATTCGGGTGCACGGTATAAACTCTACCCAATACGGTGTCCTTGAAAATTCCCGGAAAACCTTCGACAGCACCTCCTCTTCGACGTCGGTTAAATATTCCCCTTTGCTTGTCGTACGTGTAATATGAAGGCACCTCGTCATACGTAAGGAACCTCGCAAACTGGTCGATTTCGCAGAGCCTGAAAAATGCCAAGAGAGTTGTTTGGCGCGGATTTTCTAAGCGCTCAGCAACGTTGTTGGGATCAAAATATATGCGCTGACCGTTTTCTAGGTGGACGTCTGATCTGACGTCTGATCACGCATGACGGCAGGATGCCTGTCATGTATAGAGAACGCCAGTATCCGCCAAACTGCTTCAGACGTGCTGATGTAGCGACCGGACTGATACTTGGTCACCTCGTCTCTGTCAGTGTTCTGTAAAGCAAACGTCGCCTGATCGCTACCTTTGTTCACGTATTTGCAGATATATTTGATCGACCCGACGCTGGTGCACGACTCAACGTTGATGTGCGTCTGGAAGGTCCTGGACAGTACTGGTGAGTAAGGAACAATCCATCGGTTATCGACCGGTCGCGCCTGGCCACGCACGCTCAGCTCAGTGGAATGCCCGCCCTCTGCTGGTGATCGGCGCCGGTATGAGGGATATCCATCCTCACCAGTAATGGTTTCGTTGGTAAATTTTTTTGGGAATCTTTTTGTACAACGTCCGTCTTTCATACAAGGGGAACTTGGATTTAACGTGCCACAGGGGCCATGCACCATGTGACTTTTAACAATTTGATGCAGAACAGGATCAACGTCAGGGTCCGGAAGCTCTGCACTTATGACTTGATCAATCTGGATAGGCCTGATCTTTTCTTCCAACCACAAAAGCAGATGCGCGTGTGGCAAGCCGCGTTTTTGCCATTCCACGGAGTACATATGACATCGGACTGTACCAAACACTTTTGCCTTTGTTAGAAGATCCATAAGGCATTTCAACTTCAGGTGGAATACGCGAGAGATCAAGTCGTGCCTGTCGTACGAAACCTGTCCTGCAAGGAGTTGAGCTGTTATTTCAGGCCACTTTGGGTTGGTAGTGATAGTAATAAAGAGGTCCGGGCGACCAAACTTTCGCACATAGCAAAATGCATCTTGGGTCCTCTCGTGCATGTACCGCGGACCTCCTGTGAAGGTGGAGGGGAGAATGACCATCCTTCCTACATCTTGAGCATTGGCATCATTCTGCATGGCATCTCTGAGATGGACGTAGTTCTCAGCTCTCAGCTTTCTTTGATTGGACCTTATAAATACCAAACGCTCTGTCTCAATTTTGGCATACATGTCCACCAGAAACTGACTAAAGAGTGTACGATGATGGTGGAGATAAGAGCCATTGTTCACCCTCAGCTGGATCAAGAAGCTGTAGAACTGCATGGCGGACGTTTTTTTGTTATAATTTGGGGAGCCTGTCTGGGGGTCTACATTATAGTGGGCGAAATGGTAGCCATCCTCTCCGCGACAAAACATGAGCGGATATTGAAGAGAATCGTACGCGCGGTGAGTTTCGCTGATCCTTTGAAGCCGGTCATCGTGCGTGCGTAAGACGATATCTCTTTTATCACACTCCTGATCGACTAAGAGAACGGCGACCTCATTTGTCGTTGGCGCATTATATCGTCCCGGATGGGCTGCAATCGGCTTTCTATCTGCACTGATGACAAACTTAAAGCGGTTGCGCTCGTTCTCAGGCACCGACGCCAGAGCGGCTTTGAAGTTGCCAATGTGCGGATTAACGTTATGCAACATACTTTGCAATCCTCTGACCAGAACAGGGTCCAAATTGGGGATGTGTCTACTTCGTAGGTTTGCTTGTTCTTCAAAATCACTTACAAAATAAATTTGCAAAAATTTTGGAATGTCTGTAGGTAGCAGCGAACCGATTTGATGGTAAACTTGCCCCTGGACCTTGAATGTCGGCATGAAACCTGCTTCAACGATTTGATTTGCACCAAACGAAGTCATCTGGAAGGCGCTGTTATAAGCTCGGATGTTTTTCAAAAAATGGCTGGACTTCGGATGTTCGCCATTTAGTAAGATTCTTAACAGATCTGGTGGGTCTTGCATAGACTCCAAGCGTACCTTACCAGATGCACAACACATCCCATTGGGCTCTCCTTTCCATTTGCGGGCTTGACAGTGGGCACACACTTCTTCTAAGACACCAATATCTCCGTGTGCGGCGTAGTTAATCGCAACATTGTACATAAATCCACTTCCCTCTTTATTTAGCCACGATTGCTCTTCGATATCGTAAACCATGGATTCATCGTCAGATGTTGAAAGTTGATTCATGCTACGCCGCAGACGATCTAGTTCTAGTTGTGCCGCACGCTGTTCACCCGACCAAGATCCTCGAAACTCTTGAATTCTATCCCGTTCTAGCGATAGATGAGCAGACGTATCGCCACACACGTCGTGGTACCGCTGCCGAGCAGCTGCACGACGTTCTTCACGCTGCTCATCGTTCTCTAACGACCGTGAAAGGGCATGCTGAGAACGATCTCTTCTTAACCGGGTCATCCGCTCTTCATGATCTTCGATCGACCGAGAAAGAGAAGTGCGACTCCGCTGCGAATTCAACCTCGTCTCTCGCTGCGTGTATGTCTCTGACGCGCGAGACTCGGCGTGGCGCTCCCGGTCGCTTTCCAGTCGCGCTTCTCGCGCTTCGACACTCTCATAAAATCGAGCGGCATCTGAGCGAGAGCGCTGGGAACTCAACCTCGTCTCTTGCTGCGTGTACGTCTCTGACGCGCGAGACTCAGCGTGGCGCTCCCGGTCGCTTTCCAGTCGAGCTTCTCGCGCTTCGACACTCTCACAAAATCGAGCTGCATCTGTGCGAGAGCGCTGGGAACTCAACCTCGTCTCTTGCTGCGTGTACGTCTCTGACGCGCGAGACTCAGCGTGGCGCTCCCGGTCGCTTTCCAGTCGAGCTTTTCGCGCTTCGACACTCTCACAAAATCGAGCTGCATCTGTGCGAGAGCGCTGGGAACTCAACCTCGTCTCTAGCTGCGTGTACGTCTCTGACGCGCGAGACTCAGCGTGGCGCTCCCGGTCGCTTTCCAGTCGAGCTTCTCGCGCTTCGACACTCTCACAAAATCGAGCTGCATCTGTGCGAGAGCGCTGGGAACTCAACCTCGTCTCTTGCTGCGTGTACGTCTCTGACGCGCGAGACTCAGCGTGGCGCTCCCGGTCGCTTTCCAGTCGAGCTTTTCGCGCTTCGACACTCTCACAAAATCGAGCTGCATCTGTGCGAGAGCGCTGGGAACTCAACCTCGTCTCTAGCTGCGTGTACGTCTCTGACGCGCGAGACTCAGCGTGGCGCTCCCGGTCGCTTTCCAGTCGAGCTTCTCGCGCTTCGACACTCTCACAAAATCGAGCTGCATCTGTGCGAGAGCGCTGGGAACTCAACCTCGTCTCTAGCTGCGTGTACGTCTCTGACGCGCGAGACTCAGCGTGACGCTCCCGGTCGCTTTCCAATCGAGCTTCTCGAATTTCAGCACTCTCGCACGATCGAGCGGCATAAGTGCGGCTGCGCTGCAAACTCAGTCTTGTCTCTTGTTGCGTGTATGTCTCTGACGCGCGAGACTCAGCATGGCGCTTCCGATCATTTAATAGCCGCATTTCGTATGCTTCTATACTTTCCAGAGACCGCAACGATGCATTTTGAGTGCGCATAGTATCTAATCGGGACTGGCGCGACGTACTACTTTCTCCATCTCGAATTTCCGCATTGTGTTCTCGAAGAGTAGCTATCCTTGCCTCACGCTCAATGGTGGTTTCAAGAGATCGAGCTAACCTTTTCCTTCGACTATCGTTTGAGGATTGGGATAGATTAGACCGTTTTCTAGGCATTTTGATTATTTTAAGTTTGAAAAATAATTTACACGCTGAGAATTTACACACAGATAATGATAGCTAAGCAGTAAGCAGTAGTCCGATTCCGAATGAAGATTATTTAAGTAAATATTTTTTTTTTTAATTATATTTCAGGAAAGTATTTTCAGTTTTCACGTTAAATTCGACTAAGCACACGATAACTTATAGCAACGCAGGTAACCCCAGTTTCTATGAGTTGTCGCGGCGACATCCGTACTCATAACATCACTTTTGGTGAACGAAAAATTACGAAGCAATCATTACACCAATAAATACCGAACAAAAATATTAACAGTTTTTAGCATATACAAATACATTTTTTTAATTGTCTTGCTCATCTCTGAAAAGAATTAACGATACAATTTTAAAGAAGAAAATGCACAACTCCATCTATGACTCTTAAAAACATCTATTGACCGCAAGCGCATGATGAAATTTCAATTATTTATATTCAAAAAGTGTTTAAACATGTAATTCGACTTGATGTTTTTAAAATCTCAAAGATTTATTTATATCTAAAACCAAAAAGTGCTTACACGTGTAATTCAACTTAATGTTTTCTGTTTTGTAAATCTCATAGATGGCACTGTTTTAAAATTGTCTGTTATGTTTAACGGCATAAGTTAATTAAAATGTGAAGCTAACTTATATTATATTATTATTATTATTATATGTATAGATTAAAGCATGGTTATTAACATAATAACACCATAACAACATACAAATATGCGTCGTTAGATTACACGTTGCTACAGAATACATTGAAGAAATAAAGGTTCACTGCTCGTTCCTCGTAGGTGATAGCGTGATAATATGTAGCCTATATGTTGACCCGACTTCTTAATAATTTTCGTGCCAAATTTGAAGTAAATCCATGCAGTACTTTTTGAGTTTATCCCGGACATACATACAGACAAACAGACAAAAATTCTAAAAAGTATATTTTTGGCTTCGGTATCGATTGCAGATCACACACCAAGTATTCTTTTTAAAAAATATTCAATGTACAGTTTTGACTTTTCTACAATTTTATTATATGTATAGATTGTTTCTGGTTTTTATTGAGATTACAAAATAAACACTCAATAAATGAGTGATAAATAATATTCTTTTATATTTTACTAGCTGACCCGGCGAACTCTGTTTCGCATCAAAAGTAAAAACTGCTACCCCGCTATGTTAATACTGCAATATCTTCGACAAATTTGAAGTCGATAGCAGCTATAGGTTAAAAATGGGAATTTTCCATTGTTAACACCCCCGCAACCCCCCTTGTGGGTGGAATTTCGTAAAATCCGTTCTTAGCTGACCTCTACTCGACGAAAGGAATAATCCTACCAAATTTCAAGTCGCTACGCCTTATGGTTCCAGAGATATCGTGATGAGTCAATATATAGGTGGAAATCTCTTATATATATATTTTATTATAGAGAAAAAAAGTATCTCAACTTTATTCATATTATTTAGTTTTACAATTTTTGATGAAGTGTGGAACTAGGTATCACGCTAACATTTTTCACATTTCATATTTCACTTACTAGTTATTCCTAAATACAAATACATTTTTGTATAACTGAAATAAATACAATAGTGAGGCAGCTTTTATATTGTGTAGAGGTGGAACTAACTTTTGGTACACATTTGCCTATGACATATGTTGCTTTGCCGGCTTTTAAAATGGAATACGGAAGGGGTTGGAAGTGGAATGGGGGGGCAAACGGGGAAGGGGTTGAGCCTCCGAATACCTCTCTCACCGAGCCAAACGCGGCATGAGCCACTTTACGCCGATATTCAGAGAGGTCGGCCCAATCTTCCTTCCAATAATAATAAAATTTTGTCTCGGTGGTCTACGGTCGAGCACTTCACTTCTAAATCAAGAGGTCGCGGTTTCGAATGCTGGCTCACACCAATGACTTCGCAATTCTTTTCGAAAGTTATGTGTGATAAATATCGATGACTGAAAACTGTGTGCCCGGTATGGCAATAGGTTCGCCACCTATTCCATTTGGGACGTAAACATAACGGCGAGTCGATGCTTAACAGCCACTGCCTACAGCTGTAGAAACGGGTAGAAAAAGGCGTGAAGTTATGTTAATGTATGTTATGTTTAATAACTACGCTTTGGATGCTTTACAGCCTCCATATTCATGGGTAATGGACGAAGCTGGTAATTGTCCAGGAGCTGTTCCATTCACACTGAGGTACTAGTTACTACTACCCTCATTTACTGAATAAAAATTAAAAACTTGATTTTCATATTCGTACTGGCATCAGAATTTTTATCGTCAATTTAATCACGAAGTATAAAACCACAATAGTCCGAACGGTCTAGCCATTTCCGTAGCATACAATAATAAACTGAGATGTAAGTTCTCTTTTTTGCCACTGGCTGCGCTAGAATTGAGGTCGTACCGATTATTACTTAAACACGTCGCTTTTAGTATAAAATAGTCCTCAGCAAAAAAACTTCCCGCGTAAAGATGATTCTCGAAGGATGGCGCCCTCTACCGGCAAAAATAAATTCTTTCGTCTAAATAGCGACAGTTCGTTCAACATTACGTTTGGACTCCTGTGTTTTTCTATACTTCTTGGATTTAATAATAAAATTGATATTCTTTTTTTCTTTTCATTATAAATCATGTTTTTAATTTTGATATTCCGTGGGACCATTATCATGCAATAGACAGAAGCGTTATTTAAATAAATTTTCAGTTAATTTTGGACAGTATTTTTTAAACTTTCTTTTTTTTTGCAGGTATGCGGTGGAAGGATAATTAAATTGTTCAGCTCGCACGAGTTAATGTCTGTAGTAATGGGCAACGAGGACTACGATTGGGAGGTATTCGAAAGCAATTGTGAATATAAAGGTGGTTATACCGCACTCGATCCACAGATAAGGTAAGGTCTCGTTTATTTCATTCATTCATTCGTTCATTTTTTGCTCTTTTAAATCGTCTTTGATTAAAAAATTTTCGCCGGGCCGATCGGTACATTCTTTGATGGTTGCCAATTACTGGTCAGAAGGTTCGATCCCTAAAGAGTAAGAATGTTTGTGCGCTGTTTTTTACTGATTTTATAATAGATGACAACACAAGCTTTAGTTGCATAAAATTATACTAACATGTGTTACTTCTCGAATTTGCCCGTGACTATGGTAGCAAAAATCCTCCTTTTTGTAGTCTGTTTTTTTAATATAAAAAACAGTTTATATTTATTTATTGTATTGCACTGTGCAGTCCACTTATGAGGAATGCACAGCGTGTGTTCGTGTGTACGGCAGCTTGTCGCCCTGATTTGACGTCAATATCGGCGTCAGGCAGGGTTGCGTTGCGACAGTTGTCTACAGAGAGTGAGATCGACGAATGTAGGGATGCGAACGGGTGACCCAGTTGTGAGCTGCCTGCTTTACGCAGATGACGCCGTGCTCTTAACCGAATCGCCGTCTGATCTGCAAACACTAGTCAATATTATGAAAGATGACTGTTTGATGAAAGGCTTACAATTGAATGTGACGAAAACGAAAGTTATGGTGTTTGAAAGGGAGGAATCCAGAACGGATGCAAGGATAATGCTTGACGATGTAGTGCTGGAACAGGTGAATGAAATTGTATATCTTGGATGCGCTTTTAGCAGGGATGGAAGGTACACCGCTGATGTAGAAAGAAGAGTAGCGTTAGGAAATAAAGTAAATGGGGCGTTGGGCAGATTCCTGGGCGCAAAAGATATTAGCAGAAAAGCCCAGCTAACAATTCACAATGCAGTACTGATCCCAACACTGACATATGGAAGCGAGAGCTGCGTGTGGCAGACCGTGCATGAAAGTAGGATAAACGCGGTCGAAATGAGGGCATTGCGCAAAATCTGCAGAGTGAACCTCGCTGACCGCGTGGAAAACAAGGTTGAAAGAGAGTGTCGGTGTAAAAGTAAGAAAGGGCATGCTCCGATGGTTCGGACATGTTGAACGAATGGTTGATGCAAGACTGACTAAGCAGATATACAATGCAAAAGCGGATGGATGTAGGAGTCGAGGACGGCCTAGACACACATTCCATGACCAAATAAAACGTGTTCTGGAGGAAGGTGATGTTAGGAGCCTCAAAAATCGACGCGCGTGCATGAAAAGAGTTATGAAAGTCAACGAAGCGAGTGAGCTGTGTAAGAATCGTGCTTTATGGCGCTCCGTTCTCTCTGCCTACCCCGCAAGGAATTTGGCGTGAAGTTATTTATGTATGTATTGTGTAGTCTCGGTGGTCCAGTGGTCGAGCACACGGCTTCTGATCCAGAGGTCCGGGTTCGAATCCTGACACTGGCTCACACCAATAACTTTTTGAAATTGTTTTCGGAAGTTAAGTGTGAAAAATATCGATGACTGAAAACTTTATGCCCGGCATGGCAGTAGGTTCGCCACGTATTCCATTTGGGACGTAAACGTAACAGCGAGACGAGGCTTAACAGCCGCTGCCTACACCTTTGGGTAACAAAGGCGGGAAGTTATGTTATTGTAAAATAACTAAGTTTAATGTTTCAGATGGTTCTGGGAAACGTTTCACGAATTATCGATAGAGGACAAGAAAAAGTTTTTATTGTTTTTGACTGGGACAGACCGAGTACCGATACAGGGAATGAGGGCCGTCAAAGTAAGTATAATATTATAATATTTTTTATTTTAAATTCTACTTCCCATAATATGTATTGCTGTTAAAATCTAGCCTCTTGTGACTTACGAGAAAAATTAGTTTATAGTTAAAATTGCTTAGGAACGGTATATTTAAGATTGCTCCCATTTGTGTTCTTTAAAGTAAGTTAAATAAGATAGATATCCAATATTTTTCCCATCAGTTTCTGAACAGTGGTAAAGTCTTGCAGTTCGCTGCATGAATTTTGGCTTGACCAGTGAAATACCACGAACTCTTGGAATATCGTCGTGAAGTGGCTCGTGCCGCGTTTCGTTCGGTTAAATATGTGTAAAAAATAAATAAATAATTGTTTTTTTTTTATCATTGTAGATAAGAATCCAAGCCGTTGCAGACGACAGATATTTCCCTGTTGCTCACACGTGTTTCAATATACTAGACTTGCCACGTTACAAAACTAAAGAACGTCTTAGGTATCATCTACTTCAAGCCATACAACAGACACAAGGATTCTCGCTTGTGTGATATATATTAGAAATACTCATGAATTAGATTTAAGGGAAACACACGAACACTAGCTAAATATCTACGGATCTGTATTCCGTGCGGCTAGAAAATAAAGGCTGCTGTTTGAAAATTACACCCTAAAAATACCCGCTTATAAATGTGTAAAATAATTCGAGGTAATCGTCCAGCAAAATGTCTAAAGAATTAGCAATAACTAAAATATTTGATATTTAATATATTTTATGTTATATAAAATAATTTTGTACAGATTGACGGTATGCCAAACATTTTTTTTTTTACATGAAATGTTGAAATTTTTGTGATGAGCGTTTTAATAACATTTTAAATAGTGCCTTCGATTAATAAACAGTGCATGATGCGATTGTTTTTGACGCTTCTGTTTGCATAAAAAATAATAAAAAAATCGTTATAAAATAATGGTGTACGTTAAGGTACGTATACGCACGCTTCGAACGGTCACGTGGATAATCTAGGACGACGTCTGTGACGATTTCCCACAGTCAGTCTTAAAATGAATATGGGTTTACAATTTAATAATTTCAAGTACTCAATTTTTATTATGTTCATTCACATGAAAAATACATTTTTTTTTAATAATGGAATGAATTTATTTTTTTTACTTACAATTTATAGAAGTACATGTTAGGTGACATTATGGTTTTTGAATTGATGGTTACCATAGTTCTTCCCAGAATTGCAAGTGTGCAAAGGTTGGTTACCTAATATTATAAATAATAGGTAATATTTCTTCTCATTCGGCGTAGCGCTCACTCCTCCATTAGAGGCGTAAAACATAAAAATAAACCAAGACCTAACCTTCAATTATAATATCTATTAATATTGCTCTAGCCAGTAGTATTTTTTAATACCAATAATTAAAAAATAATATTTTATTTGCAAAGAGACTTCGAATTTATAATTTCTTTTAACTATAGACTGTGTTCACGAAGATACACAGGAGTCCGAATGATATAGGCTTTTATGGTACAATAAAAAACTGATTGTTAGTTCTCTTTTCTGCCACCGGCTGCGCTAGAATTTCGAAAGCACCGATGGTTACGCACGTACCATTTTTATTATTACATGTAAACACGTATTGAAAAGTTAAAAATTAGAGTACTTCTGGAAGGATAGCGCCCTCTACCGGCGAGGGTACTTTCCCTAGAATGAAGACCATTCATTCAACATTTCGTTCGGACGCCTGTGTATAACTTCGTAGCTTCCTTAATTAATTGAATTGACATGTAAATAGTTAAAATTTGAAAGTAAAAAATAAAATACTAAAATTGTTTATTTAATTATTGACAACCTACTAAATAGCAGTGTGTTACTATATATAAAAAATACGATCTTCCTAGACGCATATTTTTTGAAAGTATAAGAATGCAAACAGACTGTTGTGACATAATATTATAGTTCACTTTAGAGTTTGGTGTCTCCAGATTTCTAAAATCCAATTCACCTAGTGATATGGAAGCCTTAATATTAACCCTTCTTATATTTTTAGAAAATATGTTGAAGTGTCTAAATAATTGGTTTGTTGTCAACAATTGGTACTTTGGACTAAATAGGGATTTATAGGCATAATTCATGTTGTTTTTTATCAATATAATTGTTGTATGTTTGATTTTAAGTTATTTCACTAGTAATTATTTTGACATACATTTGTTAGCTATAAAAAAAAACAAGTAAGCTAAAGCTGACTATGCCTTCATTAAATCTATTTTTTTTGAATCAAAGAAAGAAAACCTGTTTTAGTAATTAGCTTTTAGTAACTGTTAAATAAATTAGAAAGAGAAATTACATTGTAATAATATGAAAAATATAATTAATGAAAATTGTAATTTTTCCAGTTTACAATTTAACCTGTTAATATGAAAATGAAAATGTTTAGTGTCCATCAGCTCTATGGTTGAGCAAGAGGGATGATATTAATAAAAAAAACAGAGAAAGTCGTAGTTTAGTTTTTGATGTAACCGGGTTCCTACAAAAACGGGTTACTTCTGTGATATTAAAAATATGATTATACACATGTATAGCGGCTTTTGTAATAATCGTTAAAGAATTTAATTATTATTTTTTGTAATAAAATTGGGCATAATGTATAATACTGACCGTACGCAGTAGTAACCTATACTGATGAGATACTCCCAAATTAAATGTTTAAATTTATTGCAGAATCTTTACATGCGATTGTATTATTATACGTACATTACTTCACGCCAAGTCTCTTGCGGGATAGGCAGAGTGAACTCGCTTCTTTGAATTTCTTTTGATAGTATTATACTCATCAGATTAAAAAAATAGGAAGGATTTGTAATTATTACATAAAATATTAATGCGCTCTATAGTGTGACTACTTTTACTATAAGCTACAGAGGCTAAGAAAATCTTAAAATTTTTAGTTAAAAATCAAATTTGATACAAGTACATGTACTATAAATATTTGGACACAATACACAGAGCGCCCTCTAGGTCAAATGTGAACAACTAAATGCTTGTTTTATGAACAGATTTTAACATATATATACTTTTTTTGTAAATAGATACATCTAACTCATAAAAACACCCAGACGCCACACAAAAATTTATGCTTAGCTTAAATATTTGTGTACTCGGTTGGTGATCGAACCCTTCGACCACGGATCCGCAGCCGGTAGTTTTACCAACGCATCACGAGGCCCGTCAATTTGAAACAATATTAATTAGTATTCTTACTAAAATGTTTCCTATTATTTTTTTATTCTTTGACGGGCCTCGTGGCGCATTGGTAAAACTACCGACTGCAGCACTGAGGTCGGGGGTTCGATTCCCATCCGAGCACAAATATTTGTGACAAACATGAATATTTGTGCGGCGTCTGGGTGTTTTTCTATGTATTATAAGTATGTATTTACAAAAGAAAAGTATATATGTATTAGTATCCGTTATCTAGTATCCATAGCACAAGCATTTAGTTGCTTAGTTTGGAACTGGAGGGCGCTGTGTGATTTGTGTCCAAAATATTATTATTAAAAAAATATTATTATTATTGTGTCCAAAATATTATTATTTCTATAATACATGTAAATGTATCTGTAAACTTTTAGCTATTAAAATTTGGGAGTATCTTTGTTGTGGTATGTAGCTAGGTTGGCTAGATTATTAGGCTGTTATTGTTTCAAGCGTTATACGAGTGCACCCCGGCCTAAGTACTCAGTGGTTTGTTCACAGTGTATATGTGTGATTATATATTTTTTATACAAAGACCTGTTGTTTTAATATCTCTGCTGTTTCTCCATTTGTGAAGTTAAAATGGAGGTATACTTTAATGAGTAGGGTATTTTTATGGCATAGGAGGGCAATCCAGCAGGCGTGTCACCTGATGGTAAGTGACCTGTGCCGCCCATGGACACCTGGAACACGTATAGTGGTTCAGTTGCGTTGCCGACCCTAAGGGAGTAGGATAGGAAGGGATGGCGAAGGGAGGGTGGGCCTCTGGGTACCTCTCTCACCGAACGAAACGCGGCATCAGCTACTTTACGACGATTTGAGAGGTCGTGGAATTTCACCGGCCGAGCCGGCCATTCATGCAGCGAAATTCATGGCTCTACCATTGTGAAAAATCTTATTCATATGTCGAATTCATGCCTGGATCTTAGACGGAACCATTAAGTTCCTATTCACGCTTTCGATATCTCAACGAATAGGCAGCGACAATTATACATCGCTTCGGAAGATTTGCCACTCTATTACATCTGGGACTTGAATTTAATTTAAATATTGGTTTCTTTTTTTATTTGAGCAATTTTTTATTTTTTTTATTTATGGGATAGGAGGGCAAACGAGCAGGCGTGTCACCTGATGGTAAGCAACCAAAGCCGCCCATGGACACCAGCAACACATATAGTGTTACTGTTGCGTTGCCGACCTTTAAGGGATAGGAAAGGATGGGGAAGGGGGGTGGGCCTCCGGGTACCTCTCTCACCGAACGAAACGCGGCATGAGCCACTATACGTTGGTCTTCTGAGAGGTCGTGGTATTTCACCGGTCGAGCCGGCCCATTCATGCAGCGAACTGCTTGGCTCTACCACTGTTAAAGTTAATTTACAAAAGTGCTGGGCTAATATGTGTACATACATAAAATCCAATTTCTTAAATAAAATTTATCCAAGTTAAGATATCAGCTATGTGCTCGTTAAAATCAAGTCTAGCTGTTACAGAGAAGGAAAAATAACTAACTGTAAAAGTAAAAAAATGGTATATACATTATCAGCCCAGATCTGTAGAACGTAGGCTTCACCCTTAAGAACTAGCTGACCCGGTAAATGTTTTGCAATAAATAAATAAAGAACTTGAGTTGACCGATTCTCAGATCTATCGAATATGCAAAACGATACTTCAATTTTAATTATTTCTATAGACAATAAATTGGTGCCTGTGGTGTTGAAATTGACTCACCAGCTCGGTACTCCGTAGGACTGTTCAGTAGCTATCGCAGCAGATATTTCATTCAGCTTATTCCTGTATTAAAAGTGTAATGTCTCATAGAATAAACACTTGGATTCGAATTAAAACAAAATCAAAAAATTATAATTTATTTATTTAAAATATAATTACATTATGAAATACCAAAAATTTTTATAAGGTCAATAAATATTTTATTTACAAAATATAATAAAGTAGGTAAAATCTCTTCATGACTAGGTAACAAGTAAGCTTAGCCAGTTTTGTTAAACATTATAAATATATTTTTTTGGCGGAAGCATTTGATGCAATTTTATAAAAATATAATTTAATAAAAAATAAATAACCAGATAAGTGGAACCTTCCAAATAAGTGGAAAACCAATTGATAATATTAATATAATTTAGAGGCAGGCAATTGAGCATTATTTACATTTTGTTTTTACATTTTATTAAATTTAATAAACTTTCGCAATCGAGTTAGCCAGAGAAAATTAATGAAAGCGATGAGTTATTTAAGAACTCGAGAATGGAACATGAATTTGAAAATCATAAATATAATATATGAGTTTATGAAATAGTATTTATTATTATTTTTTTAAATATTTCGTTGATATATTTTTTCTTCTTAAAATCTAATTAATGGTTAATAATAATTAATTAAGCCTACAATTAGTTGATGATTGATCCGTACATGCCTTAAGACTTTAATAACTAAAGCCTATACATGTACTCCCGTATAAGTCATTTCCACTTCACTACTAACGACTTAATATAAATTTAAACATTTAATTTTGATGAGATGATATATTTTTTTGTTGACGCTACAAAAGTTTTCCCCCAGTTCACGTCGAAAATTATTGACACTCATACATTTGTAGCGTCAGCAAAAAAATTGAAGTAATATTATCAATTATTGTAAATGTAATGTTTATTTTTAATGATATTGGGTAACGGTCAGTTTAGTTAGTATCAGAATATAATTTAGTATGAAGATCGTCCTGAATTGTCGTCGTAGTGTTGTGTGCCGGGAGGTACGCGATATCCGGGATAGTTGTGATTGAGCGCGTTCTTCGCGAAAAAGGACGTGTAGTCTTTAGCTACCTGCAATGAGAATAAACAATAATTACGTCTTGTATTTTATTGATTTGTTTTTCTATTTATTAAAAAATCTATATAAATTATTATATTCCAGTAAACGTAGGTATTGGACTTAAGTTAGGCCCCTGCTGTAGTAAGTCTATACAGATAGGTACTCCTACTTGGCTGGAGATTTGAAGTACCTGGTTATAATTTGAGGATTAATTACTTTCAAAATATTATACCTACATAACTGTACCTATGTAATAGTACAACTGCCAGTCTCTTTACAATAATATCTACTAAAAGAGAATCTCATCAATAGCTTTACATATTAAAAGGAAAAATAAAGAATGTGCCTAACTCTGTTTGAATATATTCGTAATTCGTTGCCATATTCGTATTAGGCTCATATTTTAATCTCAGCTAATCACAAAATCTCGTCAATTTTCACAAGAATCAATCTGAATATTCTAAAATATAAATATGTCAAAGAGTTTTTAACTTAGCATAGTAAGTAAATTGTAGATGTATATGTAACTGGTAGAGCCAAGCAGTTCGCCGCATGATTGGGCCGGCTCGACCGGTGAAATACCACGACCTCTCAGAAGATCGACGTAATGTGGCTCATGCCGCGTTTCGTTCGGTGAGAGAGGTACCCGTAGGCCCACACCCCTTCCCCATTCTTCCCTATCCCCTATCCCTTAACGGTCGGCAACGCAACAGTAACACTATATGTGTTGCTGGTGTCCATGGGCGGCGTTGGTTGCTTATCATCAGGTGACACGCCTGCTCGTTTGCCCTCCTATCCCATAAAAAAAGATGTGTATTTACGAATAGTAGGTATCTGTGTCATCCACTATAAGTAATTACTCTTATTGATAGTAGCTTGATTATAACCAAATCAGGATCCGCTTATTATTCTAACAGCAGGTATCAAAACTATTGCAATTCTGAATGAATGAATGAATTCAAAGAGTTTTAATACCCGTTCTTTTTACACATTCATATTTTTTAGTAACTTCTACAGGAACGAACTATAAAATTAAGTATAGACAGATAGTAGAGTTATGTCCATAAAATGTTAAAAATGATTTTTTATTATAAATAATTATCTACACTCAAATACTAATCTACAGTGCAACTTACAAGTTTCTCTATATATAAGACATAGAATATTTAAGCCTGTATCATGCACGAATTAAAATAAAACCTTTATAAAATGGAAAGTAATCGTTCATAAGATGGGCGTTTGATTTTTTAGTATATATTATTAAAATAATATGATATAGGAATGAAAGGGTAGGTGTACAACTCATGTCGAGGTCGGTAACATATAGGAAAAATCAACAAACCCTGTTTCTATTGCTTATATACATAAATAGCAGCTATAAGTACAACGTTGAATAAAAATTAGCATATTATCAAATAACTTTGACCAATTTCCAAAATATTGACTCATACCAGTAGGTAATCTTTACGAAATCATTGTTCAAAAGTTTCGTGATAGGAACAAAAACATTTTGGGCACAATTAGGAAAGTGATATAAATAAATAAATACGGTAAATAAATAAATAAATATTTTCTGTCATAATTATTAATAAAAAAATATTTAGAAAATAACATTAGTAAAAAAAATATTTGAAAAAAGAACGTAATATAAATAAATGTCTTTTTTCAAATAACTTCATCCAAGGGAACTGGCACAAATGTCTGTAGAAGTGCGGTGTTCAAACCAGACCATGATGACCCATTATGATTCCTTGATTTAAAAATTAAATTAACCATATCGTTAAGTTGTCAAAGTTCTCTTTCCACCATCTAGAGTTGTATACCTACAGTATGGTAAAGTTTGCGAAGTAAACTACTGTGCGAGTTAGGTGCTCGCGACAATGAACCAGGGTGCCCCCTCAACCAAGTGCCCGAGCCTTGTTAATAGAAAGTTTGTCCAAACATATATGTAAGACTGAACCAAACTTCCACTTACAATTAGTGTATACAAGTCCGGCTATCTACGGACTGATGAGAACGGTGCTTACGCCTCGTTCATTGAAATTAATTCAGCAAGCGAATATTGACGCAGCTAAAAAAAAGGATAAGATTTTGTTCACCATTTATGCATATATATTTTTTTTATAAAATATTACATTTACATTTTTTATCCAATAAAAACCTCTACACCGTTGACGTTACCCGTATTTGTGTTATGTTAAATTGTTATCATTCATTCATTCATTCTTTTGTTTTTTCAGTTATTCATACTTAAACCAGTATTAATTGATCAGATAAATATTTTATTGGAATGTATCAGAGAAGTCAATTCTATAAATATTTGGTTATATTTCGGGATTAAATTTACATATCAATTTAAATTACAAAAACATAGAATGACAACAGCATGCCAGTAATGCGCGAGTGAGTAAAATTTTTTTTTTGGAGCCACAGTACCTATGTACATCTGCCATAATAAACAATTATCTAAAAAAACTGGTTAACAAATGAGGTATTTATTACACAATCGCTGCAAAATCTTTCCAGCAAAACTTGTCAGTCAAATGCTAATATTCTGTGCATAATAATATGTACAACATGCGAATTATGGGATATTTTAAAATATAACGACAATAATGCTCACACCATCTTTATTTTACAAATCAGATTGTAAGTTAAATATTTTTATCCCTCTAAATACTTTTTAGAAATCCGAATTGGTTTTTTTATTCATGTTTATATTACACAAATTTAAAAGAAGAGGGACTAAATTATTTTGCCAATTTTGTATGTATGTATTAGGGAAATAAAACATCATGTGTCAGATATATAAAGGAGATTGACTGAGACGTACCTTGCGAGGTCTGCAGGCAGGGCCTCTAGCCAGCATCCTTCTGGCTTCATTCTCAGCTGCAACGGCTTCTTTCACCGATTGCGGTGGCCACTTCTGATCTCCCCGCATGTTGACACCTCCTACAGGAAAACATTAGTTATAGTTTTGTAAATGGTCTAAATCTAATGATCGCATCTATGGCCTTGGTTTGGTACTAATTGATAGGAATCTGGTTCGAATTTGGGTACACACCAACGAAAATTCTAAATGGCGCAATACTATCTTGCCTTCTAATGAAGTAAATTCATATGAGGGTATTAATTTGCTTCATTAGAAGATACAAATTCATTAAATTTGGTAATAATTATTATTGTATGTACTATCTAAATTTATTACATATACTAATTTCGTATCGTATTTTATTTGCAAAGGCTCGTATAAAAACATGTTGTGGATGTGGCCGTTCAAAAGATAATGCTATTTACAGTATAAAAATTTTAGAAGTAAATACATTTTGAGGATCATACATCAGTTTTAGGAGATTCATAAATATTATCAGATAGTTTCGCAACGCTCATATGTGAAAATTGTGTATAAAAAGTTATTCCACAAAGAGTGGATGAACGAATGAGTGAATCTCGACATATTATGTTGATAAAGATGGCTTCCGAGTTCATTTCATTCGATATGATATAACCACAAGTCAAATAAAAAAAGACTGCCTTTTATTCCGCGTAGGTACTTCGCATATTATGTAATAGAAATTAATGTGCCATGTGTGAGAGATGTTAATATAACACTTTGTGGATTCTTACGTGTTTTATACCATTAAGAAATTCTTTCCCCTTTTACTTTCACATTTTCGTGAACAATTTTTGTAATATTCAATTCATTTTTCATAAGTAATTGTCGCCGTGTTGTGGGTATCTTGTAATTATATCATTGAATTACTTCACCTGTCTCTACTGTAACGCATTTAATTACCGCATTGTAAACAGACATCTTTATTGACATCACTTAACATAACTTCACGCCTTTCTCTACCCCAAGGTGTAGGGAGCGGCCGTTAAGACTCGACTCACCCAATCGTTATGTTACATTCGAAATGGAATAGGTGGCGAACCTATTGATTGATATGCACCGGGCATAAACTTGTCAGTCATCAAGTATTGGATAGGAGGGCAAACAAACAGGCGTATTATCCGATGGCAAGATGTTATAGCAAAAAAACGCCGCCCATCGACACCTGAACATATATAGTGTTACAACTGAGATGGGAACAGGAGTGGGAAAGAGGCGGCCCCCGGATACCTCTCTCACTAAACAAAACGCGGCATGAGCCACTTTACATGAATATTCTAAGAGGTCGTGGTATCGTGGTCGATCGAGCCGGCCCATTTATGCAGCGTACTGCGTGGTTCTACTACTGTTATTTATCACCTTTAGGTTTTGAATAGAATTCAGAGAAATCATTGATCCTGGAATCGATCCAACGACTTCTGAATCAGAAGCGGGGAACTCGACCACTGGATCACCGAGACTTTCTTTTTGTAAATATTATAAATGGACTATCTATAATATGCATATTTAAAATATGTTTAATATTTAAATTATGTCTCTGTAGGCAGAGTGCTCGAAACTATCGAGCACTCTGCTTCTGAATCAAAACGTCATGGGACCAATGACTTCTTGGAATTCTTTTTGGAAGTTACGTGTGTTAAATATCGACGTCTGACAACATTTTGCCCGGTCTACGACAATTCGAGTCGAGGCTTAACAGCCGATGCCTACTTCTTTGAGTAGAAAAATGCGTAACTAAAGCTACATAATATATAAATTTAAAAGAAAGTATTTAAAAATCCTTTTTGTACAGGTGCTTATTTAAATACGTTAATGTTAAGTATTATATTATACGTGAAAATTGCAGATAAAATAAGTTGACGGGTTATAACACTTAAAACCCGTATATATAATGAAATTGAGTTGAAAATTAGGGAGCCTTTATCTTACCTCCGTATGACGCTGTGGCTGGTTGACTAGCGAATACCGGTGGTGGTTTCTGATGGACGGGTTGTTGGGGGCGAAGAGTGATGGTAGTTGGTGGTGGTTCGTACTTCGGCTGCACTGGGTACACAGGCTCAGAAAGAGCTGGTGAATACTGCGGTTGTGGCGAGTACGGTTGTGGCGACAATTGTGACGAATACTTCGGCTGCGATCCTTGTGTCTGGACATCATAATACAGTTTAAATAATTACTTAGCACTATTAGGATTCATTTATACTAACAGATAAAAAATTATAGTTCTTTTCTATATCTTTTTCAGTTACAATGTTATCTTAAAAAAAACTCGTCTTTTATACAAATACAGAAACTGTCGCTCATTGAAAGTCATAAATATTAGTTGCACCTGTAATTAGTTATAGATTTATTTGAAGCGTGAAAAGACGAAGAATAGTAACAGAGAAGTCCAAACGGTAGTGGCTTTTCATTAGTATTAATGGACACAATAATAAACTGAGATCTTAGTTCTCCTTTCTGCCACTGGCTGCGCTAGAATTTCGGACCCACCGATGATTGATTACGCATATACGTCGCGTTTAGTATTATACAGTGCTGTCAATGGCGACAAAACTTCCCGCGTTTTGAACGAGTGTTTCTCAAGGGATGACGCCCTCTAACGGCTAAAATTCTTTCCCCTTATTAATAGACTATTCGTTCAACATTACGTTGGGACTTCTGTGTTTCTATACTTCGTGCGTGAAAACTACAGATGCAAGAGAATTAAATTATTATACTGAAGTTTTCTTGTTCTTTGCACATACACATCTTATACTTACAGCAGCATCGTTGTATCTAGTAAAGGCTTTGGAAAAAATATTTTACAGTTAAAAATAGGGATGGGTTCAACATTTTACTAATATTTGCTTACACATGTTAGGTGCTCCTGTAGCCCGAGGGGGCAGTATCATTTACAGCGGTTGCTGCGCTCCTAGCTTATAGAATATCATTAAGATATCAATTTAAAATAAAAATAAAATGCAACACACGAAGTTGAGAAGAGTTTTATCAAGATTGTAACGAGGTTAAATTATATCAGAGCTATTCTGTATTATAAAACTCATCATGCAGTGAGTAATGTTATTAATATTATTAGATAAGAAACTTTTTCGGCGATGTTGATTTTCTTCTTGATACCTGGGGGGAAAGAGGAGCTGGTACCGGGGCCCAGCGACTTTGTTGCGGACGGTATGGCTGCGCGATTCCTGGTGACGGTGGCCCTTGACGGTAAGGGGAACTGGTAGGCGCGGAAACACCGGGACCGACTGGAATCAGCTTACTCAGACCTGTGGCTTCTTGTCTTCTGCCTTCGCAGTAGGAAGGTTCAGACTGTGGGGCGTGGTACTGAGGCTGTGGGCTAGGTGCACGGTATTGTTGCTGTTGTTGGTAATCAGGTTGTTGATATAGAGACTGATTATGATATTGTGGTTGGGGAGGTGCTTGGTTTTGCGGAGCTGGGGATTGCTGTGCGTTGCTGTAGAGACCAGGACTCTGTTGCTGTTGGGATTTATAATGAAGCTTAAGATATATATTTTTTATATTATTATTATAGCTTTATATATCATGCAATTAATGTCACTGCCACCTCAAGCGTCGCTATGTGCAGCTATGAGATCGACATTACCTATCTATCTATACCTCTATATTTGTATGTACACGTATTTGTTGCTATTTTTATTCTTATATAAAGTTATAACTTAATTTTATAATTACCTGTGGCGTTTGATGATATCCGTTCGTTTCGGGCACCGGTGGCCAAACTACTTTCTTCTGACCTATAACAAAGAAAAAAGAACATTTGTTTGTTTGCAACACTCTTAACTCTTATAATGTTGATCTGTCAATATTCTCTGTTTCTAGCTCGAAGTAAATGGAACCGCTCTAAGGGTTTCCATTCAAGGGAAAGAACTGTCGCCGTTAGAGGGTGCCATCCTTCGAGAAGCACTCAACTTTTCAGCTTTTGAACGCGTGTTTACGTGTAATAGCCGTACGCACGTAATCAATTATCGGTGCGTCCGAAATTCCAGCGCACCCAGTGGCAGAAAGTAGAACTAAGATCTCAGTTTATGATTAGCTACATTAATACTGAGGAAAAGCGTATACCGTTTGAACTCCTATGTATCTATACTTCGTAGTTTCTAGAATTTATTTTGGCTAGTTCGAGAGTTTCGTGATTCAGAATGTGTATTATCAGGGTAGACGATCTCAATCGTCACGATACAGATCTGAAGACCACCGGTGCTGTATGTGCGCTGTTCTCAACACTTCAAAATAAATATTATGACACATCTCTCTTTGAATTAGCACGAGTCTGTAAGCGTTTGGAGTGTCGCCAGAAATTCATAGAAAAAAAAAAATTAATATAAATTCTCTTTTACAATATTCGAGAGTAGATTTATTAAAACGTGCGCCAGTTTCCGCAATTGAGACAAATTTTACGGTTATTCTAAAATAATATATGTTTTTTTGGCTAATAATAATGAACAGCTTTGTTTTTCGAAATTCTAGCATCTTAGATTTCTTAAAAAATATTGATGAAAAAAATAGTATTATAGGCTCAATTGGCAACGGGTATTAGAGGGGGTTATTTAAAGCCTAAAATATCTTAATTTAAGCTATGAATAAATAATAATTTATCTACAATTTTACATAAGGTATTAACGAAAGTCGAAAGTCCTATAACAAAGAGGACTACAAATTTACAAATTACACGAAAATCTGCACCGATATTTATACGTTTGAAGTTAGGGTTATAATAATAGAGGCTTCGTTAACAGAGAAGGAAGCGCAAGTGTGGAGCTTCACTTTTTTCACCTTCCAAACGATCTCTTTTGTTCTATAAGCAACGGAACACAGAACCTGCACAATAGGGGATTGTCGTCTAATTACCGACGGTTTATTTTTTTTTCATTATTATTAATAATTAATAATATCCATATTATGAAATTATCATCGACCACTTATTACATGAAATACATATTACAGTTCATATCTCCGTTATAACTCCGCATAAACTATAAAAAAACCGGAGATATTAATTGCGGAAGTTTCTATATAACCCTAGTTTGTAACAATGATTAAGATTTTATAAGGGTCTGCGTAATACAATCACTAAAACGTTGATCCAATTTTAATGTTATTAGAAAGTTAGTGTTGTGACATGTTGTTCCCGTGAAGTTTCAATATACCTCATATCGGAAGGATCTTATATTGAGTTAATGTCGAAATTCATCAAAATATTTCAGTCTCAGTCTAATTTTGTGTCTACCTTGCCTTTAACACCCAAAGGTTTGGAATGGCCATTATGTCTCGAGGCATCAAGTGGTTATTCGGTTAGGTACGCTTTGCAACGTATATATTACATAACTTCACGCCTTTTGTAACCCGAAGGTGTAGGCAGCGGCTGTTAAGCCTCGTCTCGCCGTTATGTTTACGTCCCAAATGGAATAGGTGGCGAACCTATTGCCATACCGGGCACAAAGTTTTTCAATCATCGATGTTTATCACACATAACTTCCGAAAACAATTTCGAAAAGTCATTGGTGTGAGCCAGTGTTTGGAATCGAACGTCCGGGTTCGATTCCAAACTCTGGATCAGAAGCCGTGTGCTCGACCGTGTATATATTACGCTTTAATGTATACCGAATTTCAAACTCCGGACCTCTCCATTCAGAAATCGGACTGACATCGGAGAAATGAAATTTATTTTTAGCTCCTTTATTGTCTTAAATTTTTATTAAGTTATTACAATATCAATCTTAGATAAACTAAGGAGATATTAAACGATAAGAAAATAACTTATACTACAAATTAAAAAAAGTATCTTTTTAAAACTAAATGAACAGATATTTAAATAAAAAAAAATTAAATCTCATTACGAATTGAAATGTTAGTTAGTATTTATGATTTTAATTAAATTATATCACAAATTATATTTAACCTTACGATATTTTTATATACAAATGACGTTCAGATATAAATGACCTAGTATCTAACTAATACTTAAATAGTTCTCATACCTAACAAGATTAATTAATGAAGGGACTTACGATTGACTCAATATATTTGATCCAAACACAAGACAACTGTTCACCGGTCTTAATACACTGTGTGACTATTATCTCACTGTCAGGTGTGTGAAACTAAAAGCGCGAATATATAACGCGTATATTTTGAGAGTGCACAATTTTAGTATAGTCATTCTCCACCTCGTCACTCTTTCTCTCTCTCTTTCGCGTTAATGTAAGCAAAATTTACACATATTATATACATGGAACTAGTACACCTGCAACAAGTAATTTACAGCTGCTGGTGGTATAATGTCGTAAATTCTATTAGCAACGCTTCCAGCCGCAAGGAGATCGTAAATTGTAAAGAAATATCCAGACTGCAAAACTTATCTACCGAACCTTTGTGAAATTTGCATTATACTTGAAATTATTAAGTAAAAGTATGAAATTTAACATGCCGAAAATAAGTATTTGATTTTGAATATTTCTCTTCATTGTGACTAAGTTTTGTACTACTCAGTTAATTGTTGATATAACAAACTTTTCTATCTAGGTAAATTTGACTTGTATACTTTTCATATATAGTTGTCTATTTTTGCAGCTTGCGTAAATTTGTTTGACTTTGCTATTGATTTGGTATGATTTTTTTTTTGTTTTGAAAGTGTAATTAAAAGAACTCTTTATTTTTAATTAAAATGGTTATACATAGTTTCGCGCAAATATATGATTTTAGATTATTTACAGATTGTGAAACTTGCATAAGTAAACTTGAAATTATAAAAAAAGTACGATATTTAATATACCGATTAAAATAGATACGAGATCTGTTTATATGATTTAAATATAAATCGTGTAAAAAAAGTATTAGTTCATAATTTGGATTACTACTTAATAACTGTCTTTGGTATATCGACTCCTAAAAGTATTAGTAATAAAATTATACTTATCCGTTTTGAAAGTTTTATTATTGTTTTATTTTTAAATGAAAAGCTGAAATTAAATTATGTTAAAGTTTACCAATTATCAGACACGTATCTTTAAACTTCTGTATCATAATATCAATATCAAATGCAATTGTTGTCAACATTGTTTTTTTTTTTACTTTATAAAAAAAGTCTTCTAGAACAGCGCACACCTGGCGAAAGCGTACCAACTAAACATTCAAATAATATTAGACACATTACCAGCTACCTGTTTTAAGAATAGCCCAATGAATCACGAGCTGTATGGACTTAGAAATAGTTTCAACTGACGTCAAGAAACATTTTTATAGATTATATTCCTATGTTCACGGTCAGGATATTATTCTAAATGACATGAAATCCAACCGTATTCTATGTAGATTTATTGTGATATGGTTGCCAGAAATCTTTTTAATGTTTTTAAACTCTTCACATTTGAAGATTTTAAGAAGCATATGAACATTAACCTGTAATGAATATTTTGAGTAAAAATCTATTAAAACAGCAAAAAAATAGAAATCAGGGCAGAACAGAACAGATCTGCACATAATCTTTATCTTTATATATAATCTTTCTGTAGGTACGTGTGTTGACAATGACCTACTCCTAAACGGCTGGAGAGATTTGAATGATTTTTAGTGAACTCAAATGGATTTAAGGAAGATCTAGATTATTCTAGATTCACAAGTAAACCCGGCGGATGTCGCTGCAGTTGGTATCAATTGGTAGGCAATGTATTTATACTGCAAAGTAAATTACCAGGCTAATTTGTGAATCTAAACTATCCTTAAATCTAAACTATCCTTATTCAAATCGCTCCAGCCGTTTGGGATAAAATTAAACAGACATTATGGATTATAAGATTAATTTAGATTATATTTAGAAGAAAAAATGTATTTGAGAACAATTAATAAAAAAAGATTATATTATTTGTCTTCATTTCTTACCTTGTTTAATACATATGCTAGTCGCTCGGTATGTCATGCAGGACAAAGTCAGCTCGGTTTGCTAGCAACAAAGTTGCAAAGCAGATTTGTTTTAGAGTGTTTTAGTGGGTAATCGTATAAGAAAATCTCCTTTTATTCAAGAATTCCAAAAGTTTTTCTATTAATTTCAACTCATAAAAGCATATTGTTGTGAAAAGTTTATAAATGCTCGGCAATAAACTGATTGGTCTTTCACAACAATACTTTTGAGCAGAATCACACCAATCATAGACGCATCACAGCCAATCGAACAAGCAGGTTTTCGCTCAGGGTTCTCAACAATAGATCATATCCACACCTTGGAACAAATACTAGAAAAATATAAAGAATTTAACCAACCTCTCTATGTGGCTTATGTGGACTACACAAAGGCATTTGATACCATCACCCACACATCCATCTGGAAAGCCCTCAATGCCTGTGGCGTAAGCAAGACATACATCAACATCATAAAAAACATCTACTCTCAAAGTACAAGCAGAATTAAGATGGAAAGTAAAGGAGAACAGATTACAATAGAGAAAGGTGTCAAACAAGGGGATCCTCTATCACCGAAACTCTTTATAGCAGTACTGGAATGTGTCTTCAGGAACCTTGACTGGAGCCAGAATGGCCTATGCGTATTAGGGCACCACCTTAGTCATCTGAGATTTGCAGACGATATAATTTTGTTTGCCAAATCTGCCAAAGAATTGGAACAAATGATGCAATCTCTTGCATATGAAAGTAAAAAATGTGGTCTACAAATGAATGCAAACAAGACTAGGGTGATGACTAACAGCATACAAAGACCTATAAAGGTCTTTGGACTACAGATTGGTTATGTACAAGAATATGTGTACCTCGGAAAACAAGTCTCATTCAATAAAAACAGTAATATAGAGGAAGTGAACAGAAGGATCAACAGCACATGGAAGAAGTATTGGTTACATAAGGACATTTTGAAGGGAGACTATCATTTAAAATTAAAGAAAATTGTCATGGAAACATGTATAGTTCCAAGCCTAACTTATGGGAGCCAAACATGGACATTTACAAATGAAATAAAAACAAAAATCAAAACATGTCAGCGATCAATGGAACGAAGCATGCTTAACATAAGAAAAATACAAAAAACTCGCAGTGAAGACATAAGGAAGAAAACCAGGCTTACAGACGCTCTTGAACAAGCTTTGCGACTTAAGTGGAAATGGGCTGGTCACTTATCAAGATACACAGATAAGAGATGGTCTCTACAAACTACCAAATGGGCAGGGCCTGGTGGAAAAAGAAGCAAAGGCAGACCACTTAAACGTTGGGCTGACGATATAAAAGAATTAGTAGGCAAAGACTGGTTGACATTTTCCCAAAACAGGGACAGATGGAAGGAATTAGAGGAGGCTTTTACCCGAAAGGGGTTCGTGTAAAGAAACAACCAGGAATATAATAAATAACAAACATACATATTTACAAACTAACCTAGTTTAAGTAATCTACTAATACTTTGAAATGTAACATACTTTATACTGAAATAAAAAAGCTTTATTATTATTATTAAAAGCATATTAATAAAATTATAAACTAAATTTTCTTGTTGGTGTAATAAACCGTTGTCGAATACTGTCATATTAATTAATATATAATTATATAAGACGCTTTGTTCTTAATGAGTGACTCATTAATTACAACTAATTCTAACTAAACGAATTTTACCATAAAAATATTAAACACTAGTATTTTCATAGACAAAAGGTCGAGGCCGGTTCTTGTACACAAACTATAGGTAACAGATTTGATTATTGTACTTGTTTAACTTTTATATAATCACACTATTGTCAAGATAATATAATTTATTAAAACAAGTGTATAAATATACCAATTTATATGTTATAATAAGACATATGTATTTATGTATGTTATATACAAATTCTACGTGGATAAATTCCATGACAAAAAAATAGTAACTTACTTAGTTAAATGACGCTATTTAAATATCATATTGATATCAACATTTTCATTAAAAAACACACGATGTTTGATACACTTTATACAAAAACAAACAAAACAACACGGCATTTGGTTAAACACTTTTTATGAAAATCTGCTGACACTTTACCTACGAATTTCATCTGCACCATTGTGACTGGACTCGATAGTATCTCGAAGAGTACTAGGCGAAATTACACCTTCAGGTGTCACGAGAATACCATCTTATTCTTGCCAAGTACTAACACTAATGTATATCATACTCATCATCAGTGGGCGATTTCTTGTCAATACGATGATGATGGAAAATGAAAAATGCTTTGGAACGTTCGGTCATCACATTTGTTTATATATTTCTAATAAGTTTTGTACTACCGAGCTAATGGTTGAATTAACAAACTTCTTTGTCTTTTAAATATAGCTGCGCGAAAATGGGTAAATTAGACTTGTATACTTTTCTTGTATAGTTGTCAATTTTTTGCAGCTTGGGTAAATAATTTATTTGATTTGAATAATGTTTTGGGATGATTTTCTTTGTTTTAAAATTGTAACTAAAAGAGCTCTTTTATGGGTTAGGAGGGCAAATGAGCAGGCGTCATCTGGTGGTAGGCAACTAACGCCGGAAACACAACTAGAGTTGTGATTCCGACCTTTAAAATGGGGTAGGGAAATTATCGGAAGTGGGATGGGAATGGCTGAGAGGAAGAGGTTATTGTTATATTCTAAGAGGTCGTGGTATTTCACCGTTCGAGCCGGCCCATTCCTGCGGCGAGCTGCGTGGCTTTAATTTTCCTTTTAATTTTTCGTTCATATACCCATTGTATCGTGAAAATCTATGACTTTTGTTCAATCAATTAGGTGCCATAGAGAGATTTTTCAAACTCAAAGAAAATCAATGTACCTAATTGTGATTTATAATTAATATATACTTTAAATGATATGCACATAAAAAGCTTCTACTCTACCAGGCCGCGCTGGTACCTTTAGTTGCTCTCATAAACTCTGAATATACATTTCCAGCATTGTTGAGCTGGCCGTCCCAGCTTCTCGCAGAACGCATCCTCGATCTGTCAGGTGGCCAGCAGCGGTCAAACCGGTGGTCCATGTAAACCATATTGTCCAATATCGCCTTCACTTGCGTCTCATCTAACTCTGAGCACGTTCAAACGTTTTAGTAAGTTAGTAAGGATCTACTGATTATAAAAAAAATAACTAATTGAAAAATCGTACAGCATTTAGTTTTAGTTTGATAGCAGTAGTAAAAAAAGGAAGTTTTGGGTTAAATCATTGCTTAGTAAATATGAGATTTCTTTATGTCATTTATATTGTTATATATTTTATTTTTTAATTGAATCCAGCGTTTTACTTACTAGGGTATCCCCTACGGTTGCGTTCGTCTTCTTCAAGCATTCGCAGAACGGCCGAATTGGCGAGATTGGCTGGCTTGTCTGTGCCGGGGTTGCTGAAGTCAATTCTACCGAACAAAGAAAAGACATTGTATTGTTTTGTTTATTTATCTCAAATATTTGTGTGGCGTCTGGGTGTTTTTCTATGTATTATAAGTATGTATTTACAAAAAGAAAAGTATATATGTATTAATATCCGTTATCTAGTATCCATAACACAAGCATTTAGTTGCTTAGCTTGGAACTAGAGGGCGCTGTGTGTATTGTGTCGAAGATATTATTATTATTATTATTATTATTATTTATTTATCTAACTATATATCTAACTCCACGTCGTTTTGCTACCCGAAGCTGTTGACAGCAGTTGTTAAGCTTCGACTCGCTGAATTTTTATATTCCAAATGGGATGGGTGGCAGAGCCTATTGTCATACATGGGGCACAATGTCGTCACATGACTCTTAATCATAATACTCATAATAATTATCATCATATATATCATAACTCATAATAATCATCATCAATAATTATCTAATTATAAGTATTGCATTTCATTTGAACAACAGAGTGATTATTAAGTATTATTTGAGGATATTCTCCAGATAATCTTGCAGTAGAGAGGCTTGATCAATTTAATACATTTATATTAGCCTATAAAAATGGCTATAAAAGTCGTATTAGCAGTACAATGTATAACTATATAAGTATTTTTTTTTATGGGTTAGGGGGCAAAAAGCAAGTGGATCACCTGATGGTAAGCAACTAGCGCTGCCCATGGACACCTGAAATACGAATTTTATCCATTGCTCATGTTCGATTCTAGTACCTATAACTTCAGAAGAATTTATCTAAAAATTAGACTATCGATACGATCAAATAAACTAAATTACAACATCTATACATAACTTTCTTGGGACGGCTCGCCCGGTGAAATACCACGACCTCTCAGAAGATCGACGTAAAGTGGCTCATGCCGCGTTTCGTTCGGTGAGAGAGGTACCCGGAGGCCCACCCCCCTTTCCCCATCCTTTCCTTTCCCCTATCCCTTAAAGGTCGGCAACACAACAGTAACATTATATATGTTGCTGGTGTCCATGGGCGGCGTTGGTTGCTTACCATCAGGTGAACACGCCTGCTCGTTTGCCCTCCTATCCCATAAAAAAAAAACTTTACGCCAAATTCCTTACGGGGTACGCAGTGACAACAGACCGCCATAGGGCACGATTGTTACATGCCTTACTCGCTTCTTTGACTGTCATAACTCTTGTTATACACGGGTCTTGATTTTTAGACTCCTGATATCACCTTCCTCCAGAACTCGTTATATTTGGTCATAGAAAGTGTGTCGTGGCCGTCCACGACTCCTACATCCATCCGCATTTGCATTGTATATCTGTTTAGTCAAAACTTGTGTCGTCCATTCTTTCTAAATTACATCATTATAACACAATACCTATAATAACATAAATTACCAGTTAAAATTTAAATAAACCTTTAAATAACATGACTTCAATCAATATTTCTTTGAGTTCAAACAAGAATATTTGATTGATGGTTTCCTGATTTATTGTAAATAATGTTTTATATCGAACTAAAATGTGTTAATTTCCTTCTGAATAGGTATAATTGAACAAGTTTCGCACGATTTCAAAGTACACCGTTTGTTAAATGTTGTTATGAAAGCTATGTAAAAAGTGATAAACTTGACTAGAAACGTGATAAATGTTGGGAATATCTCAGAAGAACTTATAATAGAGCGCTAATAACAATGATTATTTCAAAGTATATAATTTTAATTTAAATAAATTCAGTTAAAAAGTCGCCACTGTGGTCTAGTGGTCGAGCTCCCTGATTCAGAAGTCTTGGCTTCGATTCCGGGCTCACACGAATGATTTCTTGGAATTTTTTTCAAACAGTGGTAGAGCCAAGCAGTTCACTGCATGAATGGGCCGGCTCGACCGGTGAAATACCACGACCTCTCAGAAGACCGACGTAAAGTGGCTCATGCCGCGTTTCGTTCGGTGAGAGAGGTACCCCGAGGCCCACCCCCCTTCCCCATTCTTTCCTATCCCCTATCCCTTAAAGGTCGGCAATGCAACAGTAACACTATGTGTTGCTGGTATCCATGGGCGGCATTGGTTGCTTACCATCAGGTGACACGCCTGCTCGTTTGCCGTCGTAAAATAAAAAAAAGTTATGTGTGTATCGATGAATGCCAACTTAGTCCCAGGTCTATAACAATAGGTTCGCCACCTATTCGATTTGGGACGTCACGTAACGATTCGGCGACTAGAGGCTTTAAGAGCCGCGGCCTACATATTTAGGTAAAAAGAGGGGTGAAGTTATTTAATAAATTTTATTGATAAAATTGACTTATTTGATAAATATGAAATTCTATTCAGGCTTCGCTATATGCCAATATTTAATAGGCTCAAAATACTCTTAATCAGCGACATAGAAATATTGTCGCTGCCAGCCCTTCAGATGTAAATACCGCAAGGAAATAAACAACGATGTTATAAATACTCTTTTAACAAATATTGTTCACTAGCTGACCCGGCGAACTCTGTTTCGCATCAAAAGTAATAACTGCTGCCCCGCTATGTTAATACTGCAATATCTTCGACAAATTTGAAGTCGATAGCAGCTATAGGTTAAAAATGGGAATTTTCCATTGTTAACACCCCCGCAACCCCCCTTGTGGGTGGAATTTCGTAAAATCCGTTCTTAGCTGACCTCTACTCGGCGAAAGGAATAATCCTACCAAATTTCAAGTCGCTACGCCTTATGGTTCCAGAGATATCGTGATGAGTCAATATATAGGTGGAAATCTCTTATATATATATAGATTAGATATTTATACTTCTGTGAGAAGGTATACTCATCGTCACACCTTCAATTTGTGAAGGTAGAGGCAGCGATAATAGTAAGCTACCAAGATAATACCAACTAATAATTGGTATCGGGATATTTATAGGAGGGCAAACGAGCGGGGCACCTGATGGTAAGCAACGAATAGTGTTACAGCTGCGATGCCGGCTTTTATGTGAGTAGGATGGGAAAGGAGGGACGAGAGGTACGAATCGCGGCATTAGCCAACTTACGTCGATATTCTTAGAGGCCGTAATATTGGCCGGTGGAGTAGACCCATTCATGCAGCGAAATGCGTGGCTCTATCGTTCCTCAGAATAGGTAATGGACCATATATTAACTTCCAAGAAGTCCTTAGTGTATTCCAATACGATTCCTGTCATTTGAAAGTCTGAAGACTATACTGCTTTTTATGTTTATAAATTATTTGTAAACTATTCAATTAAATAATTGATTATGTACTGACTGCGTCGGAGATTTTTTCTCAGTATATGAGTTACTCCTCATAACATCAACTGGCTGTAAAAGTCCCGTCAAAATCCGTCTAGCCATTTCAGAGATTATCCGAAATAAATATACAGACTGACAAAAAATGAAAAAAATGTTATTTTAGTGTATGTACCGTATATTCATATGAATGTAGTACAAAGTAGCTAAATCTATCTAATATAAAAGTAGCTAATTCAATCTTAAAAACAGACACTTTAATTTTATTTATACGTATATTTAGCTTTAATGATATTATTTATCAATATTTTCATCGAAGCGAGACGAAATACGTCTGGACAAGAATAAATTGTGTTGACTCGGTTTTGATGAGAAAAACACTATATTGAATTACATGAGGGGTGTTGTTATTTAGCTGGAACCAAGTCATACTCAAGTTCTGCAAGTAAATAATGTTTAAGTGTTTTTTTCTATGTATTTTAAGTATGTATTTACGAAAAAAGTATATATGTACGAATATACGTTATCTAGTATCCATAGTACAAGCATTTAGTGGCTTAGTTTGGAAATAGAGGGCGCTGTGTGTATTGTGTCCAAGATATTATTATATTATATTATTATATTATTGACTTTTTTAATTGAATATTGTTTTGATCAATTTAATCAGCAGTAATTCCAAGATAGAAATATTATTTATATCTTGTAATAGTCTCGGTGGTTCAGTGGTCAAGCACACGGCTTCTGAATCTAGAGGTCGCGGGTTCGAATCCTGGCGCACACCAACGGCTTTTCGCAATTAATTTAGAAAGTTACGTGTGATAAATATCGATGACTAAAAACTTTGTGCCCGGTTCGTCACCTATTTTATTTGGGACGTAAACATAACGGCGAGTCGAGGCTTAACAGCAACTGCCTACACCATCGGGTAGGTGTAGGCAGAAGGCAAAAGGCAAAAGGCGTGAAGTTATGTTATGTTTAAATAATAATTAATACTCTCTTTCTGTCTCTTTCGTAAAAAATCACACTTCACAATTAGGAAGATGTTAAGAATATTTAGGAAATATCCGAGAAAAAAAGAATTTTCTGTATTTCTATACTCCGATCACTCAAATACCACACTCTATCATTTTTAATATGGCTAAAGATCAATTTAAAATAAGGGTAATAGGTATTCATAGTATTCAATAGAAGAAAATAGTTGTATTGATCATGTAGAAAGTCTCCTTTTTTTATGGGATAGGAGGGCAAACGAGCAGGCGTGTCACCTGATGGTAAGCAACCAACGCCACCCATGGACACCAGCAACACATATAGCGTTACTGTTGCATTGCCGACCTTTAAGGGATAGGGGATAGAAAAGGACGGGGAAGGGGGGTGGGCCTCCGGGTACCTCTCTCACCGAACGAAACGCGGCATGAGCCACTTTACGTCGGTATTCTGAGAGGTCGTGGTATTTCACCGGTCGAGCCGGCCCATTCATGCAGTGAACTGCTTGGCTCTCCTGAAAAAGAAATAATATCAGACCAGATTTTTGGACACCAATGTCAGAAAACGAAATGGGTATTAATATTCTGCTATAATGAGGATTCATATTCGATCAACAGTTAGCAGACAAGCCACAAAGTCCAGAACTATTAACATTTGATACCAAAAGCATTGAAAAGACATTTCGAAGATTATAAAACGCCTACTCTACATTCAGATCTTCGGCTGTATATATGGTGGTGAAATAAAAAATATTTGCCAACAAAATATTATATTATTTGTCTCAATATTGATTTATACATATCTTGATAGTGTCCGGTTTGAAGAAGGTATGTCAGGTGATTCATCTTGGTCCCCGTGCGACGTAAAAAGGGGATTTATAACAAATAAATTGCAGGCATATGTTTATCCCGGGTACAGATTATTAATAAAAAAAACCGCACATCTAAAACATAGTCGAGTTGCCGCTCTATGTAATGGGGAAAACAGTTGGAACTGAGATGGGAAGGGAAGGTGAGGAAGGGTTGGGTTCTGGATACCTCTCTCCTCGAAACGCGGCATGAACCACTTAACGTCGATATTCTGAGAGATCGTGGTATTTCACCGGGCGAACCGACTCATTCAAGCGGTGAACTGCGTGTTTCTACTACTATCAAAAAGCAGAAGAAGATATAGAAGCTGCTCTAAGTTTGTATTCAATATTCTCAATTTTATAACTACTTTTAAATACTCATATCATTTGGCTAAGTTCCTTGTGGGGTAAACAGAAAGAAGTGAGTGCCAAAAGACTTTCATCTCACTCGTATCTTTAACTTTCATCTTCATAATTCATAATAAAAGTACTGATGTTATTTTAAATAACAAAATTATATGAATAATACTTTTCGAATAAAGAATTTTAATAAATTAGCAAATATTAAGAATATTTTTTTTGTAGTATACAATAATAAATAAACAAAAATAAGGCTCATAATTATTTATTACACGTATAAACTTAATTACTTAAGCGGATTATGTGAATTAATTAAAAAAAAACAACCAAAAAGGTTATTTCTGAAACGTGCATCTTAGTTGATTAAATTTATGAAATTATATACATTTTTTTTATCAGTTTCCGTCGCCTAATGAATGGTTCCGCAACTCGTTTCTTGATAACAATCTAAGCCTTAGGTTCGAATCCAGGCTCAAAGTAAAGTCCTGGACAAATATATTATTTAGAAAAAAATGTACCTTACTTGCTAAGGTAAGAAATAGTTGCTACTTAATATTACTAAAAACATGTATATAATCTTGTCTTAGAATCTAGAATCTTGTATATTTCTAAACAACTATTATAATTTTGATAAATCTATAGAGAGATATTAATGTCCAATGTCAAAACAACGGTTGTTGACAATCCATTTTCGTCGTATTGATTTCTTTGGAAACTTTACGGAAAAAAAACACGGAATCCAATAAGTGTCCAATAATAAATAAGGAGAAATGTTTAATTATTTTTATTTGAGTACTAGATATTAAATTAGATGTTGTGAATTATTTGAGTTCAAATTTCAATTTTAATTTCAGTTGAGTAAGTCTAAGTAAATGTGTGTCGGTTCTTGGGAACAACAAACTGCTGCCATATAAAGAAACCAAGTCTACGTTCACCTCCACACACCTTTATTGGTAATCATATTATGTCAATGTCAGTAATTTATTGGATTGGTGCACAAATTTAATATTTACGAAATTCTCGTATACGTTCTCGTACTCGTATTCGTCACAGTATTTGTCCCCGTTCTTCTCTGTATCGGCTCTACCAAGTTTTAAAAAAAAATCATATGCTTAAAAAGTTAGTTCATAATTTTGCTGCACTGCACTTTAAGTGGGATCGGCACAACATGTCATCCCCTGTCATCTATCTCATTTATGACCGGTCGCCTGCCTGACATCAACGCTTTTTGGAAATGTTTTCGTTGGTAGGGTAGGGAAGAGTTTGGAAGTGAGATGGACGTAGGAGTGGGGAAGGGTTTGGGCCTGCCTTACCGTGCGAAACTAAGCATTTTTTTCAAAGGTTCTCCCTTTACGCCGATGTTCTGAGAGGTTGTGGTATTTCACTAATCGAGCCGGCACATTCATGCAGCGAACTGCATGGCTCTACCACTGATATTTTATATGAAAACAGTTCATCCAACCCAACTTTCAAAAATACCTATAACCCATCTTTCAAAACCCTATCTGTCAATTGACGCCAAGTTCGCGGGACCAGCTATTATCTTTACAGAATTTGTAAAACTAAAGACATTGTTTCTGTAATCGCATTAACAAAATAAAAAATGACCACAGTTTGATTTTAACCTATTTTTTTAGGAAAGAATATAATTTTAACACAATATCGAGCACAAAAATAATGTTCAGTACAAAAGTTAACAATATTATAATAAGGTTAAAAAATAGTAATATTAATATAAAAGTTTACATTATATACAGACAGAAAGACCTAGAAGAAAATACGCTTAGAAAGTTACTGCACTAAATCCCACGAAAATGGCCCATATCAAGAGATGATGGTGAAGAATTTCTACTAAGATATAACATTATTACTACTTATCTATATTTATTATAATAATAATATGCAATTTAATTAATTATATCACACATTATGTCCATTATTTTCCAACGGAGCTAAAAGGATGGTCATGTTTTACTTGTTTATTTGTGTTCGTATAGTTTAATATTTAATAATATAACAAAATTCATAAGTATTATACATACTCGTAACTTATGGATTTTATTATTATTATTACTATTATCATCATCTTTTATTATAAACGTATTTTGTACAACTGCCACTTTTAATTATTACTTGTAAAAATGGTATTTGGAAGTTCCCCAAAACCTACATATAAGTAAAAATAAGTTTAATATGTATTACTTATATGTATTTCATTACTTACCCATTCATTTCGAAGAGTGTTGCCATGTTTATTGATACGCGAACAACTTAAATATTTGTTTATTTATGTCACAATTTTGGCCAATTATATTATGTATTTATTCCATTGATGTTTTATTTCTGTTCTGACAAATTAATTCTATGAGTAATAATATAATTCACTTTTATTCTTAGTATCAGATGATTTCGTGCACAATATTATGCCAAATTCTGACTCAACAATGAGTCCTATCTATTTTGGACAGTATGCTGTCTTAGGTTTAATAATGATGTCATGGACATTACGCATATGGCCTGTCCAACACCGATATGCAAATAAAAAAAATTAAATAAAAAACGAGATTAAACGTGAATTTTTCCAATATTGTTAAGTTAAAAATAATTATCAGTCTCATATCATTTTTATATGGTAATTTTAAAAATATTTTTTTCTTTTTTTCTAATATGAATGTATAAATTCTAATTAATTAATAATTCAATAAATGATAATGTTGTCTTTTTTTAAATACAATAATTGAACCCAGTCGCACTTTTTTTTATCAAATCATTGAGAAAATGAATATTTTAGGTCAATTTTCTTTAAAAAATATTGCTATTTAAACTAATATAAATAAATATTGCGATAAAAATGCCAAACAATTTAATTATCATGGCTTCAATCTTATAAATGGTAGGTATGATAGGTTACCTATATAAAATAAGATTTATTAAATAGTATTTTTATGTTTATTAAATTTAAGTTATTTTATAAAAAAGATAAAAAACGCTGTTAAAAAAAAGTTAAAAACTCGATTAAAAATTAAAAGTATTTAAATGTTGCTGGCGTTGCGCGCATGCGCAGTGTCGCGCGCGGCCACGGTTGCGTCTCAACTGTCAGATTGCGTGCCCGCGCGCCACCTTCATTTGCTTGTTTGTATTGCTTTTTTTGTAGTTTTTCGCAATTATAAAAGAGATTGCTCATAGATTCTTAAAGATAGTAAGAACGTAGTGATTATACGCACGAGTTGTACACGATGATTGAGCTGTTGGTCTACATAATGCTGACTTGTTTCTGTATGAATTAATTTGTACAACTATGGCTACATTTAAATTCAGCACAGGTAGAGACAAGCAGTTCGCTGCATGAATGGGCCGGTTCAATCGGTGAAATACCTATCATATACTTGAAGAATAACGAAAAGTGGCTTTTGCCGCGTTTCGTTCGATTAGAGAGGTACCCGGAGGCCCATCCCATCTTTACCTATCCTTCTCCCTGAAAGGTTGGCAACGCAACTTTAACACTTTTGTGTTGCAGGTGTCAGTGGACAGCGTTCGTCAATTCCCATTATAAAATAGATATCTCTCAGAAAAGCAGAGATAACTACTGCTCTCTCTGCCTACGTCTATAGTTATTTATTTTCTTCCAATATTTCATATCAATGTGAGTTCTAGCAAAATGTGGGTGAGTTTTAATATAAAGCTTTGAATATTAACTTTAACATTTCCCTCTAAATATAAGCTTAACCTATCGGGATGATGGTAACGTTATACGCAAAGTAAGTGACTGTATCCAAGAACTTTTGGCGTATATGTACACACACTATAAATTTCAAATACATCTTGAGCACGCCTACATTGTTCTGTTTCATCAGATAAACCTTTCAACCAGAACAAATACGGAACAGAGAGTGCTTCTATCATTACGTATTGCTTTAGACATTTACCAAACGCACTTAAATGATAATAATAATATGTACCTATGTATACATTTACATTTAACAAACAAACCGACGGAGTGTTTTCGATACGGTGTATTGATATATTTCAGTTATTTCAGCATTACTTTGATGTTCTGCATTTATATGGTATGCTTGCAATGTTGGCGCGGTGCTAAATCTTGGCAGAGTAAATGTCAGTGTACGTATGAAAGAAGCTCGATTCATAAGTGATCGGTCAACGGCATTAAAATGGACAGGGCATCGATCTTTAGATGCACACATTTCCTTGAAGTTAATCTGTGTACAGTTTTTGAAGTGAAACTTCTAACATCTCTTGCAATCGTTTAACGCCGCCACGCCGTCATACAAGGTAAATATAATAGTAGGATATAAATCAGTCAATATAATAATCAACTTAGAAAATTTCTTAAGCGTGCTTTAAAATTTGTATATAGACATCTAGTTGGGAGTGGTGGTACCACTCTACGCTTAATTGAAATTACAAAAATAATAAAACTAAGTTATTTTTATTTTTATTATTGCGCATTTAGTAATTGAACGCTTAAGACACGCTATTTGTAAACAAATAATGGTAATTTAAATTACCAGTGATGAAATATAGAAATGAGACGTGGTCTCTAAATGTTGGCTACATTACGAAGCTCAAAGTCTGAAAGGTTAGCACGCTGAAGTGTCGATGAACAGGTCACATCGCTTGACAAACCAACAACCATGGGAGGGAAAATTTCTCTAGAGGCGCCCAAGAACTGGTCGAAGTGGAGGAGGACGGGGAAACGTCCTCCTCCACTTCGACCAGTGCACAGTGTAGGCGCACCGACGACCTGATAAAGGCCGCAGGACGCCCACGGATTCGAGTGACACAGGACCGTCAGTTGTGGCGATCAGGCGTTGAGGCCTGCGTTCAGCAGTGGACCTCAAAATGCTAATGATAATGATGATGAGTGAGTGAGCATGCCCTTCTGTAAATTACATTTTCTTGGTCCATATTTATTTATATCGAAAAGGAGGCAAGCAAGAATGTGAGTCACCCATTGGTAAGCTGTTAACGTCGCTTATTGATATCTGCCAAACTGAGATAACACAGTTGTATTACCGACCTTTTATGCAGGAATAGGAAAGAAGATGGGGAAGGAAAGGGGATGGGGTGGCCCTTCATATACTTTCTTCAGCAAATGAAACGCAGAATATGCCACTTTACGATGATTATCCGAATGGTCGTGGTATATCATCGTTCAAGACGGTCCGTTCACACAGTGAACTGAAAGGTTTTACTACTGTCTAAGTGACTCTAACTTTTTGAATTTACAAACAATTATAAAATACAATTTTAAACGGCTCTAATAAGTGTCGGTGATTCAGTGGTCAAGCTGCTCCGGTTCGGGACTCCAACTCTAACCAATGATTGCTTGGATTCTTTTCGAAAGTTATGTGTGATAAATATCGCTGACTGACAACAACTTTGTGCCTGGTTTATGGCAATAGTTTCCGCCACATATTCCATTTAGGACGTAACGAAGCGACGAGTAGAAGCTTAACGGCAGCTGCCTACACCTTCGGGTTAGTTAAAATCGACGAGCGTATATGACAAGAGTTATAAAAGTCAAAGAATCGAGTGAGGCGTGTAAGAATCGTGCCTTATGGCGCTCTGTTCTCTCTGCTTGCCCCGCAATAGACTTGGCGTGTAGTTATGTATGTATTGTATGTGTATGTATGAGATATTAAATTTGAAAGTAAACTGTTATTATTCACGATAATATTTTACTTTAAAATTTGTGAATATATTACCGGGATACATCTTATCAGTCAGTTCAGTACCGTATGGCAGAAAAAAAAGTTCTATTTATAATAATAATAATAATATCTTGGACACAATATACATAGCGCCCTCTAGTTCCAATCTAAGCAATTAAATGCTTGTGTTATGGATACTAGATAGCGGATATAAATACATATATACTTTTTTTTTGTAAATACACACTTATAATACATAGAAGAACACCCAGACACCACACAAATATTCATGTTTGTCACAAATATTTGTGCTCGGGTGGGAATCGAACCCCCAACCTCATTGCTTCAGCCGGTAGTTTTACCAATGCGCCACGAGGCCCGTCGCGGCCCGTTTATTTATCCTTCATAAACATTTCAGTCTTGAAATAAGTATAATAATATATTATCGGTAAAAGGAAAATATACTAAACAATAAAAAAATAGCGAATATTGACGACAAATATTGACAATACAGAAAAAATAACCGGCGACATTTTTAGTGCCACCTTAATAATTTACAGATATTTATTTCCGGATTATAGACAAAGAATATTTTTATTTCATCATTCGCGCGATTTGGACAGGCAAGCTTACACATTCTCTTTTCTGTAGTATTAATTTTTCTGAAGTATTAACTTAATCTAACTTAAAATAACCTAAACTAACTAATCTAACGTAAACCATAGTATAAAACAAGGTCGCTTTCCGCTGCCTGTCCTCTTAAATGCTTATATTTTTGAAACTAAGCATCAGATTTTAATGCGTTTTTTTTTTTAAATATAGAGGGTGTCTACGATGTAGTTTTTAATATTTTTTATCTATAAGCCATGCATGATGAAGTTATAAAAAAGTGGTAATCCGAAATTCACTTATTTATTACTTTTCATGCGGAACAAAGCGGACCAACTCCGGGCCGGGTCAACTGGTCACCTTTATAGCCGTGGTACTTTCTGCACAGTATTCCAAAGGAGTTTAAACGACAATATAGAACAACAAATATGAAATTTATACAATTTTCCACATTTGCACACTCATAAATATGTACATACACTTAATAAATAAAATAATGTTTATTCAATAACTCGTTGAAACACAAATTTTAGAAACTAATGCAAAGAACGGTCATAAATCTTTTAAATTTCCGCCAAAACTCCTGGATAAAAATGAGTTCTATTAGATAAAATCTTTTTTTAAAACGACTTTAGATGCGTCAACTACTGGCCGTAAATAAAATTAAAAACTTATTACACGATCACAAACCTCTTTCATTATTATTATTTTTTCTTCAATATTATGCCATTTATTTGGAGATCTCAAATTCTGTCTGTCTTCTGTCAATTTCAATACTATGAACTGATAGCAAATGTAATGGGTTTTGCTGTCACTAACTTATCATAGATATTAAGTTTCTCTGTAAGTATCAGATTATATGATTGGAAATAAATACATATAAGACTCGTCTTACCGGAACGAATTAATATGTCTGCGGGATTAATTTTTGCCAGTAATTATTCTTTTTTGTGTTTAAAGATCGAGAATATAGTATATACTATAGTGTAGACAGCATTATTGAAAGTTAATAATAATAAAAAAAAATATCGACAAGTCATGGCATAACGGGCGAAACCTTAGACAGAAAAAGGTGTGATGTTATAAAAAAAAGTTAGTTATAACTAACCCGACAGTTCCATTTCCAAGATTCTGCATATGCTTGTTCAGTGTCTCCTTGATGTTCTGCTGGGAGTAGAGCCCTATGGGCGAGTTGAACTGTTTGTGTACTATCTTCGGGCCGGTGGCCATTTTGTTCAGTCGTTCGTTCAACGCTGGAAAGACAAAAAATATTTATTTACATTATCTATTTTATGCTAGACACGTAAATTGTTATGGTTACATTATTGAATAGGTAATAGGTTAATAGTCTCGGTGGTCCAGTGGTTTGAACACACGGCTTCTGATCCAGAGGTCCGGGTTCGAATCCTGACACTGGCTCGCACCAATGACTTTTCGAAATTGTTTTCGGAAGTTAAGTGTGATAAATATCGATGACTGAAAACTTTGTGCTCGGTATGGCAATAGGTTTGCCACCTATTCCATTTGGGACGTAAACATAACGGCGAGACGAGGCTTAACAACCGCTGCCTACAGCTTCGGGCAACAAAAGGCGTGAAGTTATGTTATGTTACATTATTGAAAAATAGTGCCTAGTTCATCTCATGGTATCCATAGTTTTGATCTTTTGTTACTTGGAGGTATTTTTTTTAACCATGCGTATTGAGCCAGTGTCAGGATTCCAACCAGCGACTTCCGGATTCAGAAGTGGGGTGCTTGACGGTTCAATCCCCTTTCAGATACTTCTCTACCCTCCTATCACTTTAAATGGATTTTCGATTTTCTGAGAGGTCGTGGTATTTCTCCGATCGAGCTGGCCCATTCGTGCAGCGAACTGCAAGACTCTACCACTGTCTATTTTACATGTGACATGCTTGCTTATTCGCCTTTTCCCCCTTAAAGAAAGCTTGTGATATAAACTATAATAATAATATGATGCGTGAACGACACAAGCTTGATATTATTTAATAAAATTATAGGTTTGAATGTAAGACAAACAACATAACATAACTTCACGCCTTTGTTACCCGAAGGTGTAGGCAGCGCCTGTTAAGCCTCGTCTCGCCGTCAAGTTTAAGTCCCAAATGGAATAGGTAGCGAACCTATTGCCATACCGGGCACAAAGTTTTCAGTTATCGATATTTGTCACACTTAACTTCCGAAAACAATTTCGAAAAATCATTGGCGTGAGCCAGTGTCAGGATTCGAACCCGGATCTCTGGATCAGAAGCCGTGTGCTCGACTACTGGACCACCGAGACTCTTAAGCTTTTTTAAAAATACTTAACAAAGACTTAAAAACTGTACTATGTGCACTGATAAGTCCTGGGGAGATCAATTAGATTAGAATCCACCACAGATAAGAATGCAGTTTGAAAATTATACATAAGAAGGTTTTATAGCAAAGATGCCATATAAAAATACTAAAACTTAGTGTTAGTACGTTTTAAACTAGTTATGTTATAACTGCGGTCTCTAGAGTACATTAAAGTTTACGATTTAGGGTACCGCACGAAATATACGCGGCTCTGGAACCAATTTGCAAATATCTTTGTTGTTCAATATGTGTATCAATGGGGCGTATACTAATATAATCAAGTTGAAAACACATGTATGTACATATACTAGGCTTTTCCGGTATTTTGGCGAAAGTCTACGAATTGTTAACATTCTCTATTGTTTAAGTCGGTTGGTCAACACCAAATCGATTATTAGTACTTACCGAGTAATCAGTTTTTTGGTGTGTTTTCGAATTTGTAGTTAAAATTTTGCAGTTGGACAATTTCATATTAAATTAAATTTAATATAAATACATCTGTCAATAGTATTTCGATTTTATGTATTATAATGTTTTTCTATGTATTATAAGTATGTATTTACAAAAGAAAAGTATATATGTACTAGCTGACCCAGCAAACGTTGTCTTGCCGAAAAATAAAATTTAAAAAATAGGGGTTGATCGTAGGGGGTTGGAAATTTAGGGTTGCATGTATTTTTGTATCCCGTTTTATAAAAAAAATAAGAAACAGAAATATGTCGAAAAATTAAAAAAAAAATTGAGGGGTGGGCTACCCTTGTGATTTAGGGGGATGAAAAATAGATGTTGTCCTATTCTCAGACCTACCCGACACGCACATAAAATTTCATGAGAATCGGTCAAGCCGTTTCGGAGGAGTTCAATTACGCACATCTTGACTCGAGAATTTTATATATTAGATATGTATTATAAGTATGTATTTACAAAAGAAAAGTATATATGTATTAATATCCGTTATCTAGTATCCATAACACAAGCATTTAGTTACTTAGCTTGGAACTAGAGGGCGCTGTGTGTATTGTGTCCAAGATATTATTATTATTGGTTTGTTATCTTGAAGGTTTTAAACAGAATAGGTAGTCATATAGAAACATGGACGGTTTGTTTCAAAGACGACATGATTAAGAAGGGTGTTAGTTTGGAAAAAGCGAATAATAAGTGCGTAAAAGAAAACTCTATTGTGTGACCTCAAAAGATTGGAAAAGGAGAGGAAGATGATGATCTTGAAGTATTGATTCTCGGAATCTCCTCACGTCTATTTTGCTGTGACTAGTTACTATCAGCTAATAAGATTAAGTACCCTTAACGTTAGTCTGCTATCGCTCTGAGTATGCTAGATTTAGCCTATTATAAGTAGGATAAAATGTAGGTTTTAGCACGTTACGTAAGTTTCTTGACAATACAAAATATGACTTAACCTTGTTTCATGTTTTACACTCAATTCCTTTTTCTTATTGTTCTATTAGTGCGCATACCTGATTCATGGGTGAAAGTTATTATTAAATTTTTCAGCATATTTTGAACAGTGGTAGAGCCGAGCAGTTCGCTGCATGAATGGGCCGGCTCGACCGGTGAAATACCACGACCTCTCAGAAGATCGACGTAAAGTGGCTCATGCCGCGCTTCGTTCGGTAAGGGAGGTACCCGGGGGCCCACCCCCCTTTCCCCATCCTTTCCTTTCCCCTATCCCTTAAAGGTCGGCAACGCAACAGTAACACTATCTGTGTTGCTGGTGTCCATGGGCGGCGTTGGTTGCTTACCATCAGGTGACACGCCTACTCGTTTGCCCTTCTATCCCATAAAAAAAACTGAAAAGAAATTCTAATATCGCGTTTAAAAAATCTAATACTAGTTTTTAAGTGTTATCAGGAGCATTAAAAACCGACAAGCGTGTATGACAAGAGTTATAAAAGTCAGAGATGCGAGTGAGTTGTGTAAAATAAGTGCCTTATGGCGCTCTATTCTCCCTATCTACCCCACAAGAGACTAGGAATGCAGTTATGTATTCTTATATATTCGTTTTATTAAGACGTCATAAACGGTTGACATGACATTGTAGCGTACTTGTTATATATTAAATGATAAATATGTTACGAACAATATATGAGTTGCTATTTTAAAACTAAAATGCAATGTGTATTATAATCTTGTTTCAGAGATTGAAAATGTTTGTCGTACACCGAAATATTTTAGGTGGACGATATCTTCCTTCTCACGAGATAATTGTATTATTTTGTTGGCAGATTCACGCCCGAGGGGTGGTGTCGGGAACACCTCGGATTATTGCATTTTTATTAGTCGACGTTGCTTAGTATTTTGTTTTTTATGGGATAGGAGGGCAAACGAGCAGGCGTGTCACCTGATTATAAGCAACTAACGCCGCCCATGGACACCAGCAGCACATATAGTGTTACTGTTGCGTTGCCGACCTTTAAGGGAAGGGGATAGGAAAGGATGGGGAAGGGGGTGGGCCTCCGGGTACCTCTCTCACCGAACGAAACGTGGCATGGGCCACTTTACGTCGGTCTTCTGAGAGGTCGTGGTATGTCACTGGTCGAGCCGGCCCATTTATGCAGTAAACTGGTTGGCTCTACCACTGTTAGATATATTTTCCGAAATAAGGTTCGGTTTTTCTTGTGATGCATTAGCGTAACGATCATCACGGTTTCAGAAACCGATCTCGACTCACGTCAAAGGCTTGTCGGAATTAGTTATGTCTGTTAAATATCGATGACTGCCAGTACTACCTGATGAATGACAATAGGTTCCACCACTTGATTTGAAACGTGAAAAATCGTCGAATCAATGCGCACTTAATATTGGCTGTTTACACTTTCGAGTAGAAAGAAGCGTGAAGTTATCGATGACTAACAAAATTGTGCCCGACATATAGAGGTCTCCTGAATTTGGAACAAAGAGAATCAATGCGGTAAAATCTCCGCTGCCAATACCCTCGGATATTAAAGACGCGGTAGTAACATATATACAAATCTCAAAACAATATTATAAAACACAAATATCGAACAATAATAATCTGATCTGTTGAAATTTTCTAAGAAAAAAAGTGTAGGCGGAAAAATATCAGTCTGTTATCTTCATTCTGCAACATGCTTGCTTGTGTTAAAATGTCTACACGCCGAGGTGATCTATTTTCGTTCTGGACTCCTTGGACTCCGCATACGTAATAAATATTTGCGCACTTATTTTAAGATGATAAACTGGAAATTTCGTTACCTGTTGTATTCATCTAAATTGTCAAACTCCTACGAAAAAGCTTGACCGATTCTTATACATTTTTTATGCAAAATTAGTTGGACTGAGTATCAGTTGCTATATATTTTTTTATATTCACTAATAGTAAGCTATATTTTCACCCTTTTATCATAAACCCCTAATATCATTCGATGCGAACTTTAACGAGCCACCTATTTTACTAATAAATAATTTTATTCTAATAGTGTTCATTAAAGCAGTTACATTTACCAATTGGAATTGTTATAGTTCAATAAAATCTCGGTATAAATGTGTGGTTTTTAAATAAATTCACGTTACTAGGAATTCGTAATAGGAAACAAAACTTTTTGTGACCTTGACTTAGAGGACAGTAAACATTGAAATATTTAGATGCTTGAAGGTCATCACAGAAGTGTGTGTCATTACAGCAGACGCGAGGTTAACAATACCGTCATGAAAGCTGAAAATATAACCTTCACGTTTAAATAATCCTAGAAATTTCTTATACTTAATCATATATTTTGATTTTAATTACGCAGTACATTCTAAATATTATGTCACTTTTTTAATAATTTCGATTTGTATATTTTTAAAATAATATATTATAACGTACTAATTAATACATACTTTTTGCACAATATTTCAAAAGCTTCTTCAAACGTCAAAAAAAAAAAAAAATACAGTTTTTTTTTTCTTTTTTAAATGTGTCAGCGCCCGCCCTAAACATGTCAAAACTAGTATGAGAGCAAGGCGGGCTATTTCAGCGGCATGAAGTCACTGCATATTATATTTTTGTAACTGAACACCTTGCACGTGAAGTTAGTCATGTATGACATTGATGTTTGAGGTCGATAGGTGATTAGTCGAAGAAAAGAAAATGCTGATGCAGATTTAGCGTTTATTAGTGCTATTGTTATATGAAGCATGGTAAGCTTAGTTTTTTTGTGCTTTTTATATACCTTGTGCTGCGTTCAGATTCGTGCGAGCGGCTTCGACGCCTATCTCTTACTGAGCGCGCTGTGTCCGCCCACAGCTGCTCTGAACGAATCACTCCTATGGACTTGTCTACCTGTAACACGTCAATAATCGCAGTTTTATTCATGTATCATTTAATGATTCACTATGAAAATATCCCTATTTTATTTCCGGTCTATGTCTCATAATGCATTTGACGAATGAATTTGAATGCAAACTTATTTTTATCTACATAATTAGTCATCAATTACGCACTTATCATTAATTATTAACCATACTAATTAGGTTTCAGAATAAATATAATAGATTTGAAGGTGAACAGACCAAAAGTACGTTCTAAAAATATATGCTTATATTGTAAACATTGAGCAGTTTCCAGATAATTTTATATGTTCACATGTAATTTGGAGGAATTTTAAAACGTATTTTTTCAATGTAAATATTAATTACAGGTCGCGTTGGCCTTTGTATCTATTTATAATCACTTATCACTATCTCACCTGTGACTAACTAATAATAATTAGGAGTCCTTGAACTTAAAATCTGTTAGTTAATAATAGAACAGTCAGATCACTGATACCGTCGGCTTCCAGCCCACGAATGAGGAGAAGCTTTCCGCCGCCCAAACACTTTCGAGGAATTTTATCTACATTATATTGGACTATTTTTAGATAACCAAGTTTAATGAGTTGACAGAAAAAATATATTCGTTCAAAAACCAAAATACATTTATTATACAGGATATTGAACTCGACTATCCGGAAACAACATTGCCAATATGTTTGTATGTATCTATGTATGTAACTCGGTTTATTTTTAACCGACTAGTTACTAATGTCAGTGTGACGTTCATACACAATGCTTAATTTTAGAGATTTAAAAATAATCGTCTATCGTTACATCAAGTCTGTCTCGAACTTTACTAAATACCATTTGTTTTGCTACATCATTTGAAAATGTTACTTTGTGTTGAAAAAAAAACCAGCAACAGACTAATAAATAAAAATTTTTTTTTTTTGGGGGCAAACGAGCTAGTGGCTACTCACCGCCCATAAACACCGTGGTGTGAACTAACTTCCGAAAAGAAATTCGAAAAGTCACTGGTGTGATCCAGTGTGAGGATTCGAATCCGCGACCTCTAGATTCAGAAGCGGGGTGCTCGACCACTGGATCACACCAGTGACTTTTATCGAATTTCTTTTCGGAAGTTAGTTCTTGCAATAGACATTATAATGTTTACAACGTGTTGTACAAAATAGTTTATCGTCCCGATGGAGAGGTCTTCGGATCGAATCCGCGTAGCCTTTTTCGAAGAGTCTTTGATTTTTGTAACTATATGCCAGTTTTACCGGCAATTGGATGTCGGCAGTGTGCAAAACTTCTGAATTCAGAAACGGGCTCCTAAAGTACCAGGTACCAAAATCTTTTCGTAATTTCGTGAGTTTTTCAATCACTAATTGTTTTATTATTGAAAATTAAATATATTTTGATAGTGGTAAAGAGTTGCAGTTCGCTGCATGAATATGAATCAACCAGTGAAATGCCACGACCTCTCGGAATATCGGCGTGAAGTGGCTCGTGTCGCGTTTCGTTCGATGAGACAGGTACCCAGAGGACCGATCCACTTTCCCCTTCGTTTTGCCTCCTCCTCTTGCCTTAAAGGACGGCTACACACCACGGTGTTTATGGGCGGTGAGTAGCCACTAGCTCGTGTGCCCCCAAAAAAAAAAAATTTATTTATTAGTCTGTTGCTGGTTTTTTTTTCAACACAAAGTAACATTTTCAAATTATGTAGCAAAACAAATGGTATTTAGTAAAGTTCGAGACAGACTTGATGTAACGATAGACGATTATTTTTAAATCTCTAAAATTCTCTAAACTTCCGAAAAGAAATTCGAAAAGTCACTGGTGTGATCCAGTGTGAGGATTCGAATCCGCGACCTCTAGATTCAGAAGCGGGGTGCTCGACCACTGGACCATCGAGACCGAGACCGTGTCGGTACACGACTGAAGATATACACAGTATTCAGAAATTTGTTTGAAAAAAAAAATTTTTTTGGGCAATCCATGTTTTGAATTCCACAGACCCTTTGTAGTCTTTCGGTTCATTTTGATAGAATCTTTTCTTTTGACGTGGGACCAATAAAGAAGTAGAAATATTCGTTCCGAGAATTTTTTTTCAAGAGGATTAATTTGATTTTCAATTTATATTTAAGACGCTGAGAATGTCAACTTGACTGTGAAAATATCACAGGACAAATATTGGAAAGCATCTTCGTACCTACTCGCAGTTAAGAGAATAAATTTGATAAATTAAAAAAATACCTGTTAATAACTGGTAGGTATTGTTTTTATATTGAATATATAAAGTCTCGGTGGTCCAGTAGTCGAGCACCCCGCTGCTTAATAAGAGGTCGCGGGTTCGTATCCTGGCTCACACCAATTACGTTTGAAAACTAATTTCGAAAGTTATGTGTGATACATGTCGACGACGGAAAACTTTGTGCACGGTATAATGGCTTCCGCGTCTATTTTATTTGGGACATAACGTAATGATTTGGTGAGTCCAGGATATAACAGCCGCTGCCTACACCTTCGGGTAGGAAGAGGCGTGAAGTTACGTACGTATAAGTATGTCATCGTAATACTTGCCTTGACAAATTTTATCTACACGCTTATTATAATGAGTACGGGCCATTAATATATAATTATAAATAGCTGACACAGATGTCGTTACGTGTAATAGCAACTGTTGGGCCGTATTTAAACCAAGGCTGATGTATCACCTTTGATGGATTATATTTATTAATAAGATATTGTATTTACGCTGACAAAAAAAATGTCATATTCGCTACGGAATGAGATTTAGAGTATTCAGGAAAGTATAATATAGAAAATATTGCTATAGGTAAGACGGATAGGTAAGTTTCCATAAACGTATCTATATTAAAAGAGCGAAAGAGCGAGAGAGAACATTTAACTATTACTCTTCAAGATCATCTTAGAACTGGCTTGTTTCCATTAAGAATGAATCGGATGGATTAGAGTTCCTACCTATCGACTATAATATAAAGATTTTTAAAATAAATCAATTTACGAAAATCATGAAAGAAAATACTAAAAATGAGCCTTCGAGTTACGTGATAGCGAACAGCAATCAGAAAATATCGTCTTGAATGATGTCACACCGTGCTAAAAAGCATATCCTTACACAAACATGCGTTTGCCACGGCGAGACGTCATTTAAGACACCATGACAGGCTGTCATGGTGGAGCATAAATTTGTTGAATTTTCTAAAATGAAAAATTCGTATTGGAAATATATGCTTTTTTTTTTATAAAATAGATGTTTCTAAATTATATAAATAATGTAACAGGTTAAATATTTTTTAAAGTTTAGTGAACAAACCTATTGCCCTCTCAGCAGTTAGGAGTATGTGTTGATATTTAGGTGGAAATCAAATTCAATAAAACGATTACTATAAAATACAACGACGTTTATTGAGTTCATAATAACAGTCTTAAATTTTATAAAATAAAAATACATAAATTTAATTAAAATACAAAATAACATTAATTTTATTAATGAACAATTACCGTTTCCTATTCCGCCCGGTCTCATTTGCAGTGACAAACACAATAATTAAATTAAAACCTATAAATCTATCAACTATTCAAGTAATTAACTATTTCAAAGTCATATACAGGTATCCAGATATAGCGATGCAATAAATGTTTTATCGAAATACGAGAAGGAAGACGAATGTCTTTGACACATTGACAAGCTTTCTACTTGGTCGAAGATATTACAAACCTGATGTTATCCAGCTGAGTTTAGCTGAAACTTATACACGATAAACATTCAACTTAATTGTAGCGTATCAATAGTAAATTACTATACTTTCGGCGCAATCGGGTAAAGTTAAAAACTAATTAGGTACTCGAAAAAAAAAACTTCTAGTAACACTTTGTCATGTGGGAATTTAAATAAAAATAAAACGTAAACAAATAAGAAATGAAATGACGCCTTACATGTCTCGGTGGTCCAGTAATCGAGCACCCCGATTCTGAATCCGGAAGTCGCGGAATCCCGATACTGGCTCGCACCAATGACTTTACGAAATTGTTTTTGGAAATATGGCAATAGGTTCGCCACCTATGCAAATTGGGACGTAAACATGACGGCGAGACGAGGATTAACAGCCGCTGCTTACACTTTCGGGTAACAAAGGCTTGAAGTTATGCTATGTCAAATGACACCTTATGACACGACTTTTATATACCTCAGTCACTTTTTCGACTTTATAACTTACCTGCTCCCGACAATATCTTCCGCAAATACATGTTCTACTGGTTTAGTAAGTTTTAATAACTGGTTAATAATATAGCTTAGTGTTTATATTATTCCAAAATACCTATATTTTAGCATATAATATACCTATCACTACATAGTATAAAACAAAGTCGCTTTCTCTGTCCCTATGTCCCTTTGTATGCTTAAATCTTTGAAACTATGCAACGGATTTTGATGCGTTTTTTTTTAATAGTTAGAGGGTGTCAACAGGGTGGTTTTGATCTATAATTCATGAATAGTGTAGTGAAAAAAAATGATAATTTTCAAGATTTAAAACTTTAATCGAAAACGCTGCCTGAACCCTTAGTGATATATCAAAACAATGTACTTCATTATTATACACCTTTAAAAGGTCTATAAAAAAGTCCGCGAGGGCATATGTCTATATCTTAGGGATAACCCACAATGACCATTATTATTTTTTTACTTTTTACGAAAAATAATGACTTATTTACGAAGCAATTTTAAACATTACAGCATTAATTTTCATCCAATTAAGTGTCTTAAATAGATTGTGCTTTTAATATAGATTAATATAGCCATTTACAGCATGTAATTTAATCTAATATTTACGAAGATATTACAGTATTAACATAGAGTTACATATAATAGCAATTGCGTTTGCGCGCCAAAACACGTGCCGATAAATAGCACAAATTGAACTTTTTAAGATCCAAATATTACTAATTTATTTCTTTTGATGCGGAACGAAGTTCGCCGGGTCAACTAGTATTTTATATAATATGTATTTTTTATTTTAAAAGGTAAAACAAAGTTTTGCACAAAAACGCTCCTGACTGTCATGGCGTCTCTAATGGCGTCTCGTAGAGGCAAACATGTTTCTCGAGTCTGCCGTTTTTTAAAATCTATATATCTATAATCCATCTGATTCATTCTTAGTGCAGACAAGTCGATTTGGTCCTGGAAAGTGTGTGGTGACTGTTCTCAACTCCTAAATACTTCCGTTTTTGCGTAAGAAAGAGTTACTCGTCCAATTATTTAAATATTTTAATGTTTATGCTGGTGAGCGGAAATTTTACGTCGTTAATATCAGAAGGTGTAGACAGCGATAATACTCTAATTACCCATAGCCAGACTCTAAGTGTCTGGCAATTTTTATGTTCATATTTACGTGCATCATAGCGTAATATCGGTAAAAAACAAAAAAAAACAAGGTTGTAAGGAAGGAAGTTGGTTTGAAAGAGAGTGTCGGTGTAAAAGTAAGAAAGGGCATTCTCCGATGGTTCGGACATGTAGAAAGAATGGTAGATGCAAGACTGACTAAGCAGATATACAATGCAAAAGCGGATGGATGTAGGAGTCGAGGACGGCCAATACACACATTCCATGACCAAATAGAACGTGTTCTGGAGGAAGGTGATTTTAAGAGCCTCAAAAACCGACGCGCGTGCATGAAAAGAGTTATGAAAGTCAACGAAGCGAGTGAGGCGTGTAAGAATCGTGCCCTATGGCGCTCTGTTCTCTCTGCCTACCCCGCAAGGGATTTGGCGTGAAGTTATGTATGTATGTACCATAGCGTAAAACAAGGTTGTAAGGAATGAAGTCGGATTGAAAGAGTGTCGGTGTAAAAGTAAGAAAGGGCATGCTGCCATGGTTCGGACCTGTAGAAAGAATGGATGATGCAAGATTGACTACGCAGATATACAACGCAAAATCGGATGGATGTCGGATTCGAGGACGGCCAAAACACAGATTCCATGACCAAATAGAACGTAAAAATAGAACGAGTCCTAGAGGATGGTGATGTTAGGAGCCTCAAAAATCGACGCGCGTGCATGAAAAGAGTTATGAAAGTCAACGAAGCGAGTGAGGTGTGTAAGAAGCGTGCCTAGCGTGCCGCAAGGGATTTGACGTGAAGTTATGTATGTGCATGTGTGTATCATAGCATAAATTTTAAATATAATCTAAAGCTAATATCCAAAAATGAAGCTGCAAATTAGATCTGTAAGTAGAATCACCCATAACTTCAACAATCTTTAGTCTTATGAACATTTAGGGTGTCTGGCAAAGGGGTTGCCACGATGCTACATCTCTGGTTATGCATAACGTGATTTCTAAAAAAATCTTCTGAAAGTAATATCCAAACATGAAGCTTTATACTTGGCGAAAGTAGATGGGTAAGTGGAATTACCTATAATCTTATGAACAATAAGGGTGTCTAATAAGACACCAGACATAAATATCGATGACTGACAACTTTGTGCCCGGTGTATGGCAATAGGCTTCATCACCTATTCCATTTGGGTCGTATGTTACGATTTGACGAGTCGAAGCTTAACAGGCGCTGCCTATATCTTCGCGTAGAATAAGGCGTGAAGTTCACCGAGTTTACTAGTTGGGTTGCAGTTTGCTACTATAGGATGCCTGTTTCAATCCAAAACTGAAGTTTGTATTGTCAAATGCCAATTGTAATCGTTTAAATGAATACTGTCTGAATTTTGTGCTTGGTATACCGTCCACTTCTATTTTACTTTTCTTTCTCGTGGTACATTAGTAAAACTACCGACTGCAGAATCGAGGTTGGCAGGTTCGACCCCCACCCGTGTGGAAATATTCAGGACAACCATGAATGTGTTCAAGCATGAATGTCTATGTATTATAAAAATTATATATATATTATATATATTAGTGTCCGACCGAAGGTCTATTTTTGGCCGAAGTCGATTAATCGGCAATCTCCACAACCTTCGGCCGAAGCCGAAGCCGAAGGTTTATGAACTATTAGTAATTTAATAATTTTCTTCAATATTATCCACAGCTATAGAAGAATATCGGCGTAAAGTAGCTCATACCGCGTTTCGTCCGGTGAGAGAGGTACTCGGAGGCCCACCCCCCTTCCCCATCCTTTCCTATCCCCTATCCCTTAAAGGTCGGCAACGCAACAGTAACACAGTATGTGTTGCTGGTGTCCATGGGTGGCGTTGGTTGCTTACCATCAGGTGACACGCCTGCTCGTTTGCCCTGCTATCCCATTCCATTCCCATCCCAAAAAGAACAGTTCGTTTAATTCCGACTGTTTTCGGACCTTCGGCTTCGGCCCAGAATTTGGCCGAATCTCGCCGAAGATGGATTTTTGGCCGAAGGTGGCCGAAGCCGAAGCTTCGGTCGGACACGAATATATATGGATTAACATCCGTTATTATCTGTAATACAAGCATTTGATTGCTTAGTGTGGACCTAGAGGGCGTTGTGTGTATTGTGTCAAAGATATTACTAAACCAACTGACAAATGAATGAAAATTTTGTCTGTAACCATTTTGCTATTCTTTGGTTTCACCCGCGGGATTACACAGCGTTTCATCTATCTCATCCCGTCCCATCGTATAAGGGATGCCATCAATCTACCACAGTATAGCCTGGTGTCAATAAATATCCAAAATTTCAATGAGTCCAGGATTCGAATATAAGGTCTTTATATAAAGAATTAATAGATCAAAGATCCATGTATTACTATTGAGATAATTATAATTCATCGTATTAATAGTCTCGGTGATCGAGCTGCCAGCTTCTGATTGAATGACCAATGATATCCCGGAATTCTTTTTGAAGTTATGTGTGATAAATATTCGATGACTGACAACTTTGTGCCCTACATATATGGCAATAGGTTCGCCACCTATTTCATTTGAGACGGAATCTTCGCGAAAACAATTGCAAAGTTATGTTTGTTTGTATGTTTTATTTTCGTATTTCGATTGATAATTAACCAGTTATTGTTTCTTCTACCAGAAGCGCCAGTAGAGGGTTACTGAAAATTTAGTAATCTCTTCACGTCTTTTAAAAGGGGCGTATTATTTTCGAATAATTTGTCTTTTAATTCGATATGCATTTACAACCATTATTATTTCCTTTCTGTCTGTTATATTTAAATAAGATAAGTTTTTCAGGTCACCAAGATACTGGCTATGCCTATTTTGGGACTCATTAATAAACGTAACTACATGAAATTTTGTAAGTTATGAAGATGTAGAATGACGTCTTGAATGGAATACATTTCCTTGTTGTGTAGTATAATAAATTTAGTTTAGTATTCCTCCAAAAAATATTGAGGGGTGTTAAGATTTTTTGGAGGTTGCTGGTTCTACCACTTTCAGGGTTCGTTGATTCTATCTCACAATACACACAACGACGCCCTTACGGCCGAAACCAATAATCAATCCCAATCCAAATTTTGCTATCTAAGTATTTATATCTCAGATTTTCGCGAATCACATTCATAACATTAAAACAACTTTTTAGGATTATATCGCGTTTATTTATTACTTATTTTTATTTATTTCCCGACGTTTCATCTGTGCAAAGAGTTCGAAACGTCGGGAAATAAATAAAAATACGTAATAAATAAACGCGATATAATCCTAAAAAGTTTTTTTAATTGCTATCTAAGATCAATATTTCAATCCATTTCTACTAATAAGCGTGCCAATAATCAATCCATGGATTGATTTTGTTTGGGGAGTCGATCGACAGATACACAATGATCTTAGATTGGCTTAATCTTAGATTGGAGATTGATTATTAATTTCGGCCGTTAGTATACATATATAATCTTCTCTTGTAAATACATACATAAAGTACATAGAAAAAAAACACTCAAACGCCATACAAACATTCAGGCTTATCTTACAGACCCACTTTGGTACACAGTCGGTTGTTTTACCAATAGACCACTAGGCTCATCGAAATTGTACAACGATTTTGACACCACTATTTTACTTTTTGTGTCAGGGAGACCAGGAAGACCAACTTGTAAATATGTCTTCAGGTATGAATCACCTAATGCCACAAGACTTTGTAGAAAAGGTAATCCAAGAAATAATAACAACACATAAAATCTGTTAGCAATATTTATTATTTTTCAACTGCACCATGTATAATAATAACTATACAAAACTAAACATAGTTTCACTACAAGTTAGTTCAAGTATAATGCGGTTTATATAAATTATCAACATTAATTAATATTATTATAATACTGATTGAAAAATTAAATATATATTTAATTGGTTTAGTTAAGATATTCTGAAACCAAAACAAATATCTCGAAGCGGCAAGTCTTACATTTTATGCCCAGCTTTAAAAATGTTAAACTTTTCGCGGAAGCATCATCAAAAATAGAAAATTGAACAGTTTTGAAACAGAGAAAGAGTATGCTTTTTAAATATAGTACTGACAAGAGATGTAAGAGATGAAAGGACTGAATCGCAAGAGTCAAAAAGAGAAGAGAAAGAGTTACATTTCAAACAAGAACATAATTTAAAATAGTATATGATTATTATTTAATTATGTACACATAGCTTATTAATATAATTGAATAACATCTAAAAATTGATTTTTAATTTTAATTTTTATATGACAATTAATTAGTGACTACAGGTTGAGTTATTAATAAGATATTGTGGGGAACGGAGAGATTATGTGTGTAAATGAAAATTACACGTCTATTCCTGTTGCCTGTCGTCTTCCAGGGAGCCGTTGGATTTCATCTCTTTAGCCAAAGTAGACTGTAACAGAAGACAAGAAAAATCAATTCCTTAATAATAATGTAATCTTGAAGAGATGCATAAAATTGGTAGTCCAGTGCAGTCTGATTCCGAAGTGGTGGTATCGATTCCGGGCTCACATTTGTCGGAATTCTTTTTGGAAGTTATGTATGACAAATATCGATTACTGACTTTGTGCCCGGCGAGTCGAGTCGAGGCTTAACAGCAGCTGGTTACGACTTCAGGTAGAAAAAGGCGTGAACTTATGTTATTGTATGTTGCATCAAATCGGATATATAAAAAGTATAAAACGAAAAATCATTTTCAGAACAAACACTTTTTTAATTTACCACCTGGTTGTATGCTACGACATTAGTCCTATGTCATAAATGGCAGGTTCTATCGCCATACATAAGGCATACTTCTACTGGTCATAGGTATCTATTACAAATAACTGTCGTAAATATTTCTGAAATTAGGGAACATTTCGCGTGTTTGTTTTTTGCTTGCATCGTTAGAACAGAAATTATACATACAAACTCACGCCTGCATCCCAGAAGGAGGCAGAAACTATTTCTTTCCACCAGCTAAGATCCTGGCACACTTCCTTCGCCTTATCCACAGTCATACATCTCATCATCAATTCACATCGGTTTCAGATGCTACGCATTTGTGTTTTTTTGTAAAAGACAATTAATTTAGTCATGGTAATTCCTACTTGGTCTCCAAATCTCAACTATGTCACTCACATTCACACACTCTAGAAAAGAAACAATAAAAAATCTTTCCTATTCTTCCCACCATCCTAGTACTCTTCACCATAAAACACCCCAGCATGGTGTGGGCTTCTTGGTTAACTCACTTCATATGGCATCACGAACATATTGTTGTCTGATCGCCGGCCGAATCGAAGTCGCAGAGATGGGACTCGTACTCTACGGTCCTGCACCTGCTATAATATATGAAAACAATTATTATTATTGTATTCGTTTTATGAAATAATTTACTCCAAAAGAAGTTTTTTTTTATGGGATAGGGCAGCAAACGAGCAGGCGTATCACCCTATGGCAAACAACAAACACCGCTCACCAACACCTGGTTACAGATAGTGTTCTAGTTGCGCTGCCGGCCCTTACTATGGGTTTTGGAACGGGTCGGAAGTGGCATGGGAAGGGGAGAGGGGAAGGAGTTGGTCCTCCGCATACCTATCTCATCGAGCGAAACGCGGCATGAGCCACTATTAAGACACTTTAAATATTTGTCACTCAATCAGGTGACCAGCATCGAATAGAAGTTGATGATATCTGACTTATACGATATATGCCTTTCATCTGAGTATTGTTCTCTTGGGATATTGCTCCAACGGTAAAGTTATTATACTACAAAATAATTCAGTCAGAACTTTATTTTATTATTATACTAGTTGACCCAGCGAACTTTTTGCCTCAGAAAAGAAATAAAACTGGTCATTGTGGGTTATCCCTAAGAGATAGACATATGCTATCGCGGACTTTTGTAGAACTTTTGAAGGTGTATAATAATGAAGTACATTATTTGGATCCATTACTCTGGCCCCGCCAGTGTTCGCAATTAAAGGCCTTAATCTCCAAAAACCTAACTTTTTCTTAAATACATTAAACAAATTAGGACTATTAGTACTAATTTGTTGTTTGCCACTAGTAGTAGTATTAGTATCTAGCAGTCTCGGTGGCGCAGTGGCTAGCACTCCTCTTCTGATTCAAGAAGTAGCGGGTTCAAATCCTGGCACACACCAATAACTTTTCGAAACTTTCGGAAGTTACGTGTGATAAATATCGATGACTGACAACTTTGTGCCCGGTATGGCAATAGGTTCGCCACCTATTCCATTTGGGACGTAAACATAACGGCGAGACGAGGCTTAACAGCCGCTGCCTACACCTTCGGGTAGAAAAAGGCGTGAAGTTATGTTATGTTATATGTTATGTTAAATTAGTACCTAATAAATTTAACTTAATTTAATGCGTTAATATATTGATCAAATTAGTAATAAATATAACTTTCTGGTCTAGCTACAAAATCAAGCAATAAAAGATGTTACTTTTCGAAGATTGATAATCTCTTACAGCTTTTATGAAAGAAGAAAAGGTCACTCATAAAACTGGACAGTTGTCGTAAAAGAACGGTATAGTGGCTTGTTAGAGGGAACAACTTCATTACACGCGGTTTACATGGCTTCAAGGAATTTACGATGCTAGAATCAATACAGAACTAAATCCACACCTTAGTTTTTTCTAATATAACTAGCGGACGGCTAAGCCAACTATTTATTCTATTTGGCACATAAAAATTCAGCGAGTTGTAGTTTAACAGCCGCAGCCTACACTTTTATGTAGAAAATGCCGTGAAGTTATAAAAATACTAGCAAAACTTCACTATTATGTTGTACGTACGTTCTTAGTAATCTTACAATCTATAATTACTTTTGACTTTCTAAAGCCTCTTACCATCGTTTTCTATCTATTCCTATGTTTATATGTGCATATATTTAGTTCCAATATAAAACTAAGGATTTAGTTTGTTTGAACCTGCATACCTCTAAAACTAATGTATCATAATAGACACACCAATGACTTTTAGAAATTATTTTCGGAAGTTAGGTGTGATAAATATCTATGGCTGACAACTTTGTGCCCGGTATGGCAATAGGTTCGCCACCTATTCCATTTGGGACGTAAACATCACAGCGAGACTAGGCTTAACATCCACTGCCTACACGTTCGGATTGAAAAAGGGGTGAAGTTATGTTATATTAATGTATAAATACTACATACTAATGGAGCGAGGGATAAAACGGGACTTCGTAAAATTAGTGTTGAAAGGATCTTGCAGTTAACAAAATTGGGTTATATTATTAGAGTTACACACACAAACATACACACTCATTTTATGATAATATCAGTACCGAATCGTAATACACATTTAAAAATCCACGCGAGCGGAGTTGCAGAGAAGGACTCGTATGGAATAAGTCAGACATGACAAATCGAATTTCTTTGCACGTTCAGTGGTTTACGAAATTAACGTATAATTTGGCCAAAAGATATGATATTTGTTGTCAAGAAGATGTTGTTTGTTGAAGAGCCAACAATTAAGATTTTCATTTACTGATAAATACATGAGTTATTTATTTATAGAGATTTTCAAAATGACCACAGTCAGAGTAAATTTGTTCTTGCATGAAATTATATAAATTGAGATGTTTATTATCAATCAAATACAGACTAAACGAATGGAAGATAATGTAGATCTGCTTGTGTTTTCTCATGTACCTTCACGGCTGATAGTAGGTAAACGCAAGACAGACAGAAAGTTTCGAAAGGTAGTTTGAATTATTTAATACCAACCGAATTCTAATACATGAGTATTGTACTTCATCATCAGCCAATGTGCGCCACAACATCCGATTCTCTGCCTTCCGCATCGAGTCTTTTCCAGCAGCCCTTCTGAGGTCGTCTGACCATCGGGCTGGTGGGCGTCCTAAGCTACGTTTACCAGGACGCAGTCTCCACTCTATGACCTTCTTACTCCATCTACCGTCGGTCCTTCGGCAGATATGACCAGCCCATTGCCACTTCAGCGAGCTTATTCTACGAGCTATGTCGGTTACCCCAGTTCTCTGGCGGATATACTCATTCCTGAGTTTATCTTTCAGAGATACCCCGGATTCAGAGTTTTCAGAGCATACCCCGCTCCATAGCTCGCTGAGTGACTTTAACTTTGTGGACTAGCCCCACCGTGTGTGTCCACGTTTCGGCACCGTAGGTCATCACCGGTAAGACGCACTGATCAAAGACTTTGATCTTCAGGCATTGCGGTATAGGCGAGCTGAAGCCGGGAGCGAATATGGCTGACAAGCTTACACAGCACAACACCGAAAAATGGCGGGATAACCATTCAAAAATATGGGTCAACCTAAATTTTCTTGGTTGGGCGGGCAGCAGCGTCCCAATCTACAAGAGGTTTACCCCTGCGGTCTCCAACCCGTTTGCCCAACTTGGGGACTATGGGCATTAACCTCCCTATGAAAAAAAGTATTGTACTTAACTCTAAGAAATTCCCGAAAAAATGTAGCGGTGCACTTGGGCTTGAACTGAGGATATCTTAATAGGAAGTCGAAGGGTTGAACTCTAAGTAATGATTAAGATTTTTTCTCTTTTAATTACTACTTATATATGTATAAAATAGTAACTAAAATATTTTTTTACTTGTGCCACATTTCGCGCGCTGAGAGAGGTATCCGGAGGCCCAACCCCTTCCTATCACACTTTCAACCCCTTGCCTATCCCATTAATTAAAACATTCCCAAGGAGGATTCACGTCAGGCAGGCGGCCGGTCGTAAAACCACAGTCAAATCTTTTAACAACATAGGTAGTTGGAAAGAATGACATAGTGTGTTGACCCTCTTAAAGTGCGATAAGGGCAGAAAAATGATGAAATGGTGAATAATAGATTAAAATACATGTGGGCTATTTTTAGCATAGATTCTAGAATTTGTAAGTAAATGAAAGCGGATCTGATTAATGGATGAATGATAGATTTGACGAATGAATGCTAGTGAGTAAAAAAAAAAAAGAAGACGCCATATTAGACTCTTTGTAGGTACGATGTACGATGTAAGACGCTCCTCAGTTTTATTTTAATAAAAGATAGTTAATTACGAAGTTAGACTTTTATTTAGACCACAACCCCACAAATTCTCGTCCGGGATATACGGTGGTCTAAATATTTTGTCGCCTCACTACAAAACTTACGAAGACGAAGTTTTACCTACCACGCGTCGTCGGCGCGGTCAGCAGTTTCAATACGATTCCCTACGAGTTACCTATTGATTGTCGTTACGACAATTGCTTACGATGGCTGAAAGTGGAAAAGAAGATGGTAAATACAACCCATTTTATATGATCGATTCCCTACCGAAATTCACTGGAGAAGATATGACTTATTCCTCTACGAAGTGGGTCCAAGATTTGGAAGATAACGCGGAGATTTTTGGGTGGAGTCCACAACAAAAGCTTATTATTGCAAGACGATGTTTATCTGGCACGGCTGAATTATGGATGAAATCCGAAAAGATATTTAAAACATACGATGAACTCAAAATGGCGGTCATCAAAGAATTCCCAGAGGCAGTGAATAGTAAGCAAATGCACGAGCTCATGAGTACGCGAAAGAAAAGAACCAACGAGAGCTATTATCAGTACACATTGACCTATATGATATAGACTTGTAGTAACCTTCTCAAAGTGTGACCACTGGCCATAAGTCTACAGGCTTATGCGAAGCTTATGTCAATTCAGTCATCTGTCAGACGCGAACCGAATAACAATAGGTACAAAATGGGTAAATGCGTAGTAAAAGAGTGCGATTCAAGATCGGAAACCCATAAGAAATTAACCGGAATTACTTTCCACACGTAAGATTAATGTTTACATTAATATTAAAATACAGTAAAATAGATAAAATGTTGAATTTTCATAATTAGCTTCAGTGATACCACTAAAAACTTAGTTTTAGTTTGCCACATTTGTGGGAGAGTTATTAATTTATGGAAAAGGAGATTTTAAATATTTTTTGTTATAATAATAACGCTGCAGGGTGCCTAAAGATGCAGCACGCCGTGACAAGTGGGTGAAAATTATCCGATTGCTGAGAAAAGAAACTGACTGGCTACCTGCACCCGGGAGATCATTTATCGTCAGTTCAAGTTGATCATTCGCTTTTTTTTAACAGTGGTAGAGCCAAGCAGTTCGCTGCATGAATGGGCCGGCTCGACCGGTGAAATACCACGACCTCTCAGAAGACCGTCGTAAAGTGGCTCATCCCGCGTTTCGTTCGGTGAGAGAGGTACCCGGAGGCCCATTCCCCCCTTCCCCATCCTTTCCTCCCCTATTCCTTAAAGGTCGGCAACGCAACAGTAACACTATATGTGTTGCTGGTGTCCATGGGCGGCGTTGGTTGCTTACCATCAGGTGACACGCCTGCTCGTTTGCCCTCCCATCCCATAAAAAAAATAAAAAATTGTTTCTAAGACTTTCGCGAATCCCACCCATTGATCAAAACAACCTTTAGGATTATATCGCGTCTATGCGATTATATAGTCTTTAAAATACTACGGTTAGGTTACACCTTACCTACAGCGCTTTAAATCGCTGCTCTAAGTAATAGTAAAATATTGAATTAATATTTATTAAATATTTTTACGAGTACATGGCTTGAAAAAGTTGGGTAAAATTTCGCATGGGCTGGCCACCCCACACCGCCATTGCAAATTTATATTGCCATCTTTGTCTAATCAAAGTGACGGCAATGTATTTGACATTTGTGTGACTGAGATAGATATATGTTTAATTTTAAATGTCTAGTGTTTTCAAAGCTACGTCATTGCATCTAAAAAGTGGACACACATTTTTTGACGCATTTGTATGAGGTTTGCTCCTCTTGTATATTTAACTCAGTGTCAGTACATGCTTGTTATGAAAGAGCTTGGCAAGAGGGCCAAATTTCCAGATTATGTAGCTATACAATATATCATCGACGGAATTTCGGATTACGAATCTAACAAATTAATTTTCTATGGTGTTACATCATATTCAGTGCTTAAAGAAAAAATTGCTCTTTATGAAAGTTTTAAAACTAAAAGTAAGAAGCAAGAGTGTTTGAAAACGCGTAATTCTACGGCTCCGTCTAATTCGAAAACACAATGTGAAACTAATAAGTTAAATCAACGTTGTTTTAAATGTGGTGAAAAGGGTCATGTGGCGAGTTTATGCCCTAAAGGTGTTAAGTGTTTTAGGTGTAATGAATTTGGTCATATTGGTAAGGAATGCAAGAATTCAACAGCAGCCATTTTAAATGAAGTTAGCAGCGGGGCAAAGGTCAGGCCGGATCGTCGTTCAATGTTCGTTCGAGTGGAACCGGAAAACCCGGAGAACTTGTGTGAAGTGAGTAACCTATCGTTCGCGGAGCGGACCAATGGACCCGATTCTGTCCAGCCAATAGCGTCGATGGTCGACGATGACAGCTGTCACAGTCATCAAAGTTGTCAGGATAATGTTATTCTGAATGTAAACAAAGGTAACCTTTTAAATATGAGTGTAAAGCAAGTAAAGATAAATAATTTTGTAGTTAATTGTTTAATTGATACTGGCAGTGATTTAAATTTAATAACACATGAGTTATTTTGTAAGTTAAAATGTGAATACACACCGAAAAAAGAGTTATTGACGGGATTAGGTTCGAGCAAAGTATTTTCAATTGGTGAGTTCGTTACACGCATATTTATTGACGATCATAGTTATTACATTAGTTTCTACATAGTTTCTTCGAACGTAATACCCTATCAAATTATATTGGGTCAACCATTTTTAGTAAATACTGTCACTGTTATTAATAAAGGTAAAGTTGAAATAAGGCCACAATGTTATGATAGTACTTATCAAAACTGTATATGCATTTCTTCTAGCCAAGATGACCAGAGTCCAGTTGTTCAGGAAATAATAAATAACTACAAACCTTTGAAAATTAAAGAGGCTCCTATTAAACTGAAAATTATTTTAAAGGATGACATACCTGTTACCCAGCGTCCTAGGCGGTTGGCTCTAACAGAGGAAAATGTGGTAAAAAAACAAATTGATGAGTGGCTGTCCAAAGATATTATTCGTCCAAGTTACTCAGAGTATGCCAGCCCATTGGTATTGGTCAAGAAAAAAGATGGAAGTACAAGAGTATGCGTTGACTACAGAAAAATTAACCAGAAGATAATAAAAGATGAATACCCATTGCCTGTGATAGAGGATCACATCGACAAATTGTGTAAAGTGAAGATATTTAGTACTTTAGATTTAAAAAATGGTTATTTTCATTTGCCTATTGAAGAAGAATCGGTGAAATACACAGCATTTGTTACGAGCAACCCAGAGGGTCAGTATGAGTTTTTACGAGCACCTTTTGGACTTTCCATCTGTCCTAAGTATTTCACACGTTACATCAATATCATATTTGCTGATTTTATTAGGAAAGGATTTGTGTTAATATTTATCGATGATTTGATCATACTATCTAATGATGAAGAAGAAGGAATATCTAGACTTAAGGATGTGTTAAGAGTAGCTGCAGAGTATGGACTAGAAATTAATTGGAAAAAATCACAGTTGCTTCAAACTTCAGTAGAGTACCTAGGATATATTATTTCAAATTTAACAGTGAAACCATCATCTGAGAAAATCAAAGCAGTTATGACTTTTCCTATGCCTAAAAGTCTAAAAGAATTACATAGTTTCATTGGCCTAACGTCATACTTTAGAAAGTTTATTGAAAATTATGCATTAATAGCAAAACCACTAACCGATTTACTACGAAGAGGAGATTTTTACTTTGAAGAGATACATAGAAAAACTTTTGAGTTGTTGAAGATTAAATTATGTTCCGAACCTGTTCTGAAAATGTTTGATACCAATTTACAGACAGAATTACACACTGATGCATCTAAGCATGGTTATGCAGCAGTCCTCCTACAGCAGCATCAAGATGGTAATTTACACCCAGTACATTATATGAGTAGAAAGACAACGGAAACTCAGCAAAAATACAGTAGTTACGAGTTAGAAGCATTAGCAGTCATTGAAAGTGTGAAAAAATTCAGAAGGTATCTCATTGGTAAGCATTTTAAAATTGTAACAGACTGTGAAGCACTTCAAAAAACCTTAAACAAAAAAGATGTGTCTGCCAAAGTAGCCCGGTGGATCCTATACTTACAAGACTTTGATTACTCCATAGAACATAGAACTGGTGACAAGATGCAACATGCAGATGCTCTGAGCAGAAACATATGTTTAATAGATTTAGATGTCCATGCAAGAATAAGGAAGGCACAAGAAGAAGATGAGAAATTGAAAATTATTAGAGAAATACTAAAAAATAAAGAATATGAAGATTATGTGTTGGAAAATGGAGTTGTTTATAAAGGTGTACAAAAAAAATTAGTAATACCAGAGATGATGGACATAGAAATGATTAAGAGAGCTCATGATATGGGACATTTTGGGAAAAAGAAGATTAAAGAAATTATAGAAAAAGATTACTACATCGCTTCATTGGAATGCAAAATTGACAAAGTGGTATCCACATGTGTGCCATGTATACTAGCCAGTAGAAAAATGGGGAAGAAGGAAGGTTATTTACATCCCATTGAAAAAGGAGATCTACCCTTGGATACCCTACACTGTGATCATTTAGGACCCTTAGATGCCACCAAGAAGATGTATAATTACATACTTACTGTTATAGATGGGTACACTAAGTTTGTGTGGATTTATCCAGTTAAAACTGTTACATCAAAAGAAACCGTTGAAAAACTAAGATTACATCAGAAAGATTTTGGTAACCCACGTAGAATAGTAACCGATCGTGGAACAGCTTTTACAGGAAATGACTTTCAAGAATATTGTCGAGAAGAAGGTATTGAGCACATAACCATTACAACTGGAATACCACGTGGAAATGGTCAAGCAGAGAGGATGAATTCAATTATAATTTCAACACTAACCAAGATGTGTATAGAAGAACCTGGTGATTGGTATAAACATGTAAGTAAAGTGCAAAGGGTAATAAACAGTACATATCAACGAGCTATCAACACAAACCCGTTTGAACTGTTAATTGGAGTTAAATTGAGACATAAGGAGGATGTGAAAATCTTAGAATTTTTGGAGGAGGAGTGCAGGTTAGATTTTATTCAGAAAAGAGAGGAATCAAGAAAGGCAGCTAAAGTACAGATACTAAAGATTCAAGAGGAAAACAGAAAAACATTTAATAACAAAAGAAAGAAAGCAGAACAGTATAAACAAGGTGATCTAGTTGCAATTCAGAGAACCCAATATGGAAACACATTAAAATTAAAACCTAAATTTTATGGACCCTACCGAGTTACTAAGGAACTTGGAAAGGACAGGTACGAAGTGGAGAAGATAAATAGGAGTAAGGAGGGACCTATAAAAACTACCTCCGGCGTAGACTTTATGAAAAGATGGCCTTAGTTCAGTTTTACCTTTGTCTAGAAATATTTTCTTTGTTTAATATTCCTGTTAACTAACTACAGTGATAAGATATAGAATTAATAGAGGTTGATAAGTGGTTGGTTTTCTTTTATTTTAGTTTGTCAGAAATTACTGATGAGTTTGTATACTTATAAGTTAAGTTTCAATTTGTTTAATATTCCTGTTAACTAACTACAGTGGTAAGATATAGAATTAATAGAGGTTGATAAGTGGTTGGTTTTCTTTTATTTTAGTTTGTCAGAAATTACTGATGAGTTTGTATACTTATAAGTTAAGTTTCAATTTTGTGTACCCATGTGTTAAGTGTAAGCTTGTATACCTGTGTTAAGTGTAAGCTTGTATACCTATGTGTTAAGTTTGAGAATTTAAATACTTGTGATATCTGTAAGTTATATTTTAAAGCTGTTAAAACAGTAGTAGTAAGTAGTAATATCAGCCTGAGGTCAGACTGATAGCAGGATGGCCGAGTTGTGGGCTATTTTTAGCATAGATTCTAGAATTTGTAAGTAAATGAAAGCGGATCTGATTAATGGATGAATGATAGATTTGACGAATGAATGCTAGTGAGTAAAAAAAAAAAAGAAGACGCCATATTAGACTCTTTGTAGGTACGATGTACGATGTAAGACGCTCCTCAGTTTTATTTTAATAAAAGATAGTTAATTACGAAGTTAGACTTTTATTTAGACCACAACCCCACATACATATTACATTATGTATATGTTTTCATATTTATCTATGAGATGTGTTAGGAGAAAGTCTTTTTATACTTTTTTTAGGTTTTCCATCTGCTTAGGCTAAATACGCTTACGCCAAAAGAATTAGACCTTTTAAATGTGAGAGATTTAGATTTGGCTTTTAAGAAATAGGTACTTACAGGAGCCTGTACTGGTGTCTCAGGGTCGGAGCGTCCGAAACGTAGCCTGCGTGAAGGTGAGCGTACCGATTTCCTGGTGAGGATGTGTCCGTCGAGAGCATCATGCTGCGCCAGAAGATTGTACAGTCCGCGTAATGTTTCCCAGTCGCTCTGGTCCCCAACGGCGTTTGATGAAGCTGATAAAAAAGTGAACAAAACAGGTTTACTCAATTTTATTTTAGTCAAACTCAACATTGTAGAATTGGGCAGAATCTAAATTATGTACCACCACATTGCTTTTAGAATGGCATAAAATTCTTTTTCGAAATAACTTTACAATATCAATTATAGAATAATACCACCACCCGATACTAGATGTCCATGTAAACTTTTCAACAATTTTTCAACGTCGCTATGAACATTTTCTAAGATTTATCTGACCTTTTATATTACTCTTTGTGGCTGTAAGGGGGCGTTGAAAGCGTTAAACGATAGCAGAAGGATAAGAAGTTGCATTTCAAAAATGTTTTATTCGCATCTAATTAATAAAAATACTAAATTTAAAACTACTAAAATCTGTGTATTTATTTCTTAGATTTTCACGAATCACATTCATAACATTAAAACAAGTTTTTATGGATTATATCGCGTTTATTTAGAACCTATTTTCTATTTATTTCCCGACGTCTCAAACTCTTTACTTCGTAAAAATGATCTCTGTAAAGAGTTCGAAACGTCGGGAAATAAATAGAAAATAAGTTCTAAATAAACGCGATATAATCTATAAACAGTTGTTTTAATGTTAAAAATCTGTGTGTTGTGATAGAATTTTTTCTGTCTACGCCTTCAAATATTAACATGACGTTACATTACAATGTACAGCAAGAGACATTCGCTTATGTCAAATATAGGAATGACAATACATGTGATGTAACTTCAAACCCTGAACTTTGGCTTGTTAATCAATGACCGATATAAGTTATATGAAAAGTTTTATTGAAATAGTGTTTTGGGAAAAGGCAAAAGTTTTATAATATAAGCTTGGAAACTAGTGTATTTCCCAAATATAAATCTTACTTATATAATAAAATTGTAATAGGGTCAGCTCTGTACTTTGGAAATATCGTCTGTCCATATGTTTGTATTCGCATAGTTTATGATATGATTTTTAGCGATATATAGTTGCAGGTACATAACTTCACGCTATTTTCTACCGGAAGGTGTAGGCAGTGGCTGTTAAGCCTCGTCTCGCCCTAATGTTTACGTCCCAAATGGTAATAGGTGGCGAACCTATTGCCATACCGGGCACAAAGTTTTCAGTCATCGATATTAATCACACATAACTTATTAAAATAATTTTGTTTCATTGGTGTTAGCCGGAATTCGAATCCGACGACTTCTTGATTCAGAAGTGGGGTGCTCGACCACCGGACCACCGAGACTATACATATATAACTTGCAGATATATAACTTATAATACAGGCATGGCATATATCCACAAGAATATCGTTCCCTCTCATTTCTAAATTGGGAAATTCTTCGGAACTACTGTACAGATTTTTATAAAGTTTTCATTTCAGGTTCATTACAATCTGACGTACACTAAAAAAACATACAATGAAACATATAACCTCCTCTTTTCTTTGAAGTAGATTAAAAATATTATCAAAATATATCTTTACTGTCAACAAAACATCGGAGCAGCAGTAGTAAGAGATAGAGACAAAATGTTGTTCATTAAGTATGAAAATGTTAATCGAACAAGGAATTAAGTGCATGATCACCGACAAAGGCTCAATTTGACAGTTCATCGAAGGTGCGGAGCTTCTGAATCGTTAGTACACAAATAATATTGTTAAATTTATTGGAAAATATGTACAATAAGGTTAATTTAATGGAAAAATAAAAACATACATAAGCACAATGTCTATAGTGTGACTTGAACATGCACTTAGAAATGTATTTATTAGGAGAACTCCGCGATAAGTTATTGAGGTATTTTTAGTGCGTAAACAAAAACTACTCACTGTTACACCATAACACAAATTTACGCCCTTTTCTACCCGAAGGCGTAGGCAGTGGCTGTTAAGCCTTGTCTCGCCGTTATGTTTACGTCCCAAATGGTATAGGTGGCGACTCTATTGCCATACCGGGCACAAAGAGACAATACTAATTAGTTTTTTTTTCAATACAATTTGTATTCTACTGTCAGGATAAGAAATTCTTATTCAGTAAGTCGCTTATTTGACTAAGGGGTTTCAAATAGAGCGATGAGGAAGAACCAGTATACCGTCCTATTTAAAAGACAGTAGAAGACAGGGAGTCTAGCATAACTACCGGCTTCCCTAAGCTGGTGGTAGTGGTAACAGATTTCCATTGATTTTTTTTTATTTGTTTTTATTTATGGAATAGGAGGGCTAACAAGTAAGCGTGTCACCTAATGGTAAGCAACCTGCGCCGCCCATGAACACCAGCAACACACATAGTGTTACCGTTGTGTTTTTGACCTTTAAGGACATGGGATAGGAAATGATATTAATCTATTCAATATTAATTTCAACGTTAATTTCAAGAAATTTATTGGCATTTGCATTACAAACAAAATATATTCAACTTTAATCACATTTGAGATGTGAGATATTACGCTCACTTATCCTAAGGCGTTTAACAAAATTTCCTCTTAATCGTCATTATATGAAGATATTTTCAAGTTCCAGTGGTGGAGCACACCGCTTCTGAATCAAGAAGTTCGAATTCGGGTTCGAATTAAGGCTCACACCAATGTCTTTTCAAAAGTTATGTTTGATAAATATCGATGACTGAAAACTTCACCACCTATTCCGTTTGGGACGTAAACATAACGGCGAATCGAGGCTTATCAGCCACTGCCTACACCTTTACCTAAATAAAAGATGTTTTCTAAAAAATAAATAAACTAAGTTACTCCTTATTATATCAGTTACTTGCCTACCCTAAAAGTCCGGTTAAAATCAGTCTAGTCATTTCAAAGATTAGACGGAACAAACAGCTAGACAGACAAAAATTGTTAAAAATAAGGTTGTTTTGGAGTTATTTCAATATTACAAAACAGACACTTCAATTCGATTTAAATGTATAGAGAGTAAGACAATATGTTAAGCTTATCAAACTGATATGTTTCTATGTTTTACACAGGAACTGAGTTGATCATGCGGAATGAAGATCCTCCTCGATATGCCGAACAAAATTGCCGTCAATTTTCCCGGTCGTCACACCGCCGATGGCCTTTCAGTCATAAAATGTAATATATACATATCATTACATAGTATATAATAAAAGTCGCTTTCCGCTGTCTGTCCCCTTATATGCTCATAGCCCAAATACTGAACCGCCACTCAAATATGTAAGCGCTACTTAATCGTTTAAGTAGCTGTCACATTAGACGGAATACATGAAATTTTGATTTGAGTGGCGGTTCAGTATTCGGGCGTATATCTTTTAAATTATTCAACGGATTTTGATGCGGTTTTTTAAAGATATCAACGGGGTGGTTTTATCTATAATTCATGTATGATGTAGTTAAATTTTTTTTTCTTTGTTGCGGAACAAAGTTCGCTAGCTCAACTAGTATTATATTTAACGAGTGATGAATAGATAATGTCTGTACGTTAAGAATATTTCTCCAAGTATTTTTTTTAAACGCGATTATATAAGAGGGAATTTTTTTTTTTATCAATTCCAGTTTCTTTCTCCCTAGATTCTAAATATGTGTGATAGATCTCCTTTAGTTTTTTTTAATAAATTTATTGATTTTCACGTAAAGCAGGACTAAGGCTTTGTTTCCTGTTTATCATAAGTATGTATTATAAGTATGTATTTACAAAAGAAAAGTATATATGTATTAATAACGGTTGTCTAGTATCCATAACACAAGCAGTTAATTGCTTAGCTTGGAAGTAGAGGGCGCTGTGTGTATTGTGTCCAAGATATATTATTATAAGTGTAAATGTTTTTTTTTTTCATTAGAAAATCCACGCGGTTGGAGATGCATGATAGTTTTTTTTATGGTACTAGGGGGCAATCGAGCTTGCGGGTTACCCGATGGGAAGCGACTACCGCCACCAATGGACATCTGGCAAAGGAGTTTCATCAGCGTTGCTAGCCTTTAAGATAAAAGTACGCTCGTTTCTTGAAAGTTTTATAAGTATTTACCAATAATTAAAAACAAATTCTATAGTAATCACCAATTTCATATGTTGTTCATTGAGTTTTATGTGTAACTAAGAGATATACCAAGAGGATCTATTTATTAATAAAAAATAATATGGGAAAGCTATATCGTCTATTATTTTAAGTAGATATTATTGTCTTTTATAGAGTAGATATCTTTTATTATCAGTTATATGATACTATCAATATATTATAACGCGGTGAGTGGTCAAACTATTAACTACAAAAGGGGTATTCCAAATTTAAACTTGACAAAAGAACGAATGACGTTATGATAGATGACCTATCATATCGTTCATTCAGCCAGGCACGTTCAATATTTCCCGCTCTTGTAATAACGAAAGGGCGGGCTCAATTCTATAGAAGCGTCTTCATATAAGCTGGGAAATATATTACTTACTTATAAGTGGGTTGATGACATAAAATTTAATTTGAATTAACATAAAATAGATATACTGTTTTCTACCTATATAAAGAATTTACAAAAAAAGTATAATATGTAGGGGAGGTAGGGGAGGCATGGGCAGTAGGGAGACATGGGCACCCCCCTTTTATTCTGATTTGATCATAGATTTTATATTTTTCTTGATTTGTTAGTTTTCTTTACCAACTGGAAACACTGTTAATCCATAGGGTATATGTGATTTCTGTAAGTTATCAAAGACAAACACGTTTAAAGATTTTGAGCTAGTAAAAATAAATATTTTGTTGTGGTTTCGGATCGTAATAAAGATAAAACTAATAAAAGGTATGTGTATTTTTTATTATTTATCTATTGTATATTTACTAATCTATATATTAAACTGAAAGTTAAGCCTAAATATGAAGATTCATTAAAATACCGGTAATTTAAATCGAAAATGTATACAGAGGGAGCAATGGGCATTTGGATGATGGGGAGGTTTGGGCATGCCCAACTTACTATGTTCAGTATAGGAAAATTGTTAACAATTGGTTTAGTTTTCATTAACGTAACATAACTTCACGCCAGTTTTACCCAGCTGTTAAGCCTCGTTTCTCCGTTATGTTCATAAATGGAATAGGTGGCGAACCTATTGCCATACCGGGCACAAATTTGTCAGTCATCGATATTTATCACACATAATTTATTTCTTAACTCTTATCCTTAGTTTCGGTTATTGATATAGTTTAGTAATAATCTATTTGTTAACTAATTTTTGAATTCCATTATGGATCCGTTAACTAGTATTCATAACACAAGCATTTAGTTGCTTACTTTAAAACTAGATGGCACTGTGTGTATTGTGCCCAAGATATTATTATTATTACACATAGTTAAGCAGTTTGACTTGTGATTAAGATGACTGAATTAAGAATCCTAGTACATTTTTGAGGTTATGTGAGATAAATATTGAGAACTTAGGAAATTTCAGGCTCACGACAGCCTCCAATTAAAAGAAAAAGCCTGAAAAAAGCGATATGCCACTACCTACAAATTATACTTCCTTTTCTGTCTTCTACAGCTGATATCTTTCCGCAATGAATCTTCCGAAGAAAATATAACTTCTAATTTCTATGAAACATCGTGTAGTTTTCGAATATCTGGTTCGATTGTAATATGTGATAACCTTGAACCCATGTAATAGATAATTAAGATATAAAAGAAATGCTGGTCATATTTATTATTTTTTTAAAGAGTGGTACAATTTCCACCGACATTATAGCGTAGTACAATTTCAACCGACATTTTAATAACAATTTAGCCTTAAAAATCGACGCGCGTTCATGAAAAGAGTTATGAAAGTCAACGAAGCGAGTGAAGCGTGTAAAAATCGTTCCTTATGGCTCCATGTTCTCACTGTCTACCACGAAAGGGATTTGGCGTGAAGTTATGTATGCATGTATTTTAAAATTATTCTCCTTAGTTAAATTTAAATAGTTTTAACAACAATAGCTATATATTTAGCGACTATTTGTATGAATATAATCTATCTTACCATCAGTCTTCAAATGAAAAGCAATTTGTCGAAACTACTTAAAACGGTCTATGGGTTGTGGGTAACCATTCCATTTGTTTACCCAAGTCGTTATGGGTAAGTTAAATAACTTTGTGCCGACCTACAAGGATTAACTGCAAATTAAATCTGAATATCTGCACTCTTCATTTTCTAGGTGACACGGCAACATTGTCTTGCCAAAAAAAAATGATACACAAATAAAAAAACAATATTTTTGTATGATGACTCATAAAAAAAAGAAAATTAAATAAATCATATTCCGGGCGAACTACCATTAACATTTAAGTTTTTTTTTATGCTATAGGAGAGCAAACGAGCAAGCGAGTCACCTGATGCTAAGCAACTACCGCCGCCCATGGACACCTGCAGCACATTTAGTGTTACAATTACAATTGGGAAAGGGAGGGGAAGGGGTGTGGGCCTCCAGGTACCGCTCTCACCGAACGAAACACGGCATGAGCCACTATACATCGATCTTCTGAGAGGCCGTGGTATTTTCATTGGTCGAACCGGCTCATTTATGCAGTGAACTGCTTGCCTCTACCACTGTTAGATAATTATATTATTGATGAAATTAATATTTTGAAAAAGTAATACTTTTTGAAATACGGATAAGTTAAGTAAACTAGCTATGGTCAAATTTCACACGTCAAGAATTAGTGTTTCACAAAGGCTTTATGTCTAACCAGTATCCAATTAATTACATCTCTGCCTACCCCTGGAGGACGGTAATTACAACAACGTCACTATTGTGTTTCACCTTTGTTTATCTCAACTAATTGGAAACAATTGCAGCACAGTTAATTACAACACATACTTGGACAGATCAGGTTTACTAAAACGAACTACACTAGTCTGTACATGTCTTCAATTTAACATAATTTATTTAAACTTCGTCTATGTGGACGCCATAAAGCAGCAAAAATACTATGCCTGTACCATTATAAGGGTTCTTTGCTCACACCAAATAAGGATAGCGTGATAATATTTAGGCTATGTGTTAATCCGATCTCTTGGCTATATTTATGCAAAATTGTACATAAAAGCATGCAGGATTATTAGAGTTTACCAGTAACAAACGTTAGACAAACAGATAAACAGACAAAAAAATTAAAAAATCATATTTTTGCGTTCGGTATCAATTGTAGATCATGTCCCAAGTATTGTAAAACAAAATATTCAAGTACAGTTTCAACATTCCTACGTTTTTAGTATGTGTATAGATATCTCTTTTAAATATAAATAAAGATTTGTTCCACTAAATAAGAGAACCTTTAAGTCCACCCGAAAAATAATTACAAGTGGTAATTGTAAGAAGAATCTCTTTTTCTCTGCTCTATTTGACCGTAGTTCTCTGGATATTTATTGGACAGGGCAAGTCCCTGGTGGTTATAAATTGAGGTGTGTGTGAAATAAAGTGATCATTAATATTAAAAAGTACTTAAGTTGGCATTAAAATTAGAAAAGAATTATAGTCACAAAATTTTAGACCTTTCAACAAATTTGTAATCTGTACCATCTCGGGCATGTTCGATTTCCGTTCTGGTATAAATATTTTCGGCAGATATGACCAGCCCATTGCCACTTCAGCGAGCTTATTCTACGAGCTATGTCGGTTACCCTAGTTCTCTGGCGGATATACTCATTCCTGAGTTTATCCTTTAGAGATACCCCGAGCATAGCCCGCTCCATAGCTCGCTGAGCGACTTTAAATTTGTGGACTAGCCCCACCGCGAGTGTCCACGTTTCGGCACCGTAGGTCATCACCGGTAAGACGCACTGGTCAAAGACTTTGGTCTTCAGACATTGCGGTATAGGCGAGCTGAAGACTCGACGCAGTTTGCCGAATGCAGCCCAATCCAGCTGAATCCTCCTTTCGGCCTCCTTCTCGAAGTTTCGTCTGCCTAACTGGATAATTTGGCCCAGATAGACGTATTTGTTTACGACTGCGAGAACTGACCCTTCGACGCTTATCGGTCCGGGCACGACATGTTCATTGAACATGACCTTGGTCTTGTCCAAGTTCATGCCCAAACCGGCACGCCGGGAGGACTCGTCTAGGCTGCGTAGCATTCCGCTTAACTATTCCAGCGACTCTGCCATTACAACGATGTCATCGGCAAACCGAAGATGCGAGATGTACTCACCATTCACGTTGACACCCTGTCCAGTCCAATCCAGTGTCTTGAAAACGTCCTCCAGAGCATTGGTGAAGAGTTTGGGAGATATAACATCTCCCTGTCTTACACCTCGATTTACCTCGATGGAGTTCGTCACCTGGTCCTGTATCTGGACAGTCATCGTGGCGGTGTCGTACAAGCATCTCAACACCTCGATATAACGCCAGTCAATCCGACATCGCAGTGCATCCAGAACTGTCCAAGTTTCGATGGAGTCGAAGGCTTTCTCGTAGTCCACGAATGCCATACACAGCGGCTGATTGTACTCTTCAGTCTTCTGTACAATCTGCCGAACAGTATGGATGTGGTCCACGGTACTAAAGCCTTTTCGAAACCCGGCCTGCTCCGGAGGCTGGAATTCGTGGAGTCTTGCAGCGAGACGATTCGTGACGACCCTCCAGAACAACTTGTAGATATGGTTCAGGAGTGAGATGGGCCTGTAATTCCTCAGTAAAGTCTTATCACCTTTTTTGAAGAACAGCACCACCGCACTCCCGCTCCAAACCTGTGGTGTTATACCCTGGTGTATGACGGAATTAAAAAGACCTGCTAATTCCTTTAGGACAGGAGTCCCGCCGGATTTTAGAAGCTCCGTAGTAATTCCGTCATCACCGGGTGCTTTGTTGTTCTGGAGTTGCCCGAGAAGGACGGTAGATGGAGTAAGAAGGTCATAGAGTGGAGACCCCGTCTTGGCAAACGTAGCGCAGGACTCCCACCAGCCCGATGGTCAGACGACCTGAGAAAGGCTGCTGGAAAAGACTGGATGCGGAAGGCAGAGAATCGGATACTGTGGCGCACATTGGTAGAGGCCTATGTCCAGCAGTGGACTGCAATAGGCTGATGATGATGATAAATATTTTCAATAAGCATGGATGTTTGTATGGCATTTAGATGATTTCTAGTTAGTATAAGTATGTATTTACAAAAAAGTATCCAGGTTTAGCTTGAAAAAACACAAACATTTACTTGCTTAAATTAGTACTGAAGGGCGCTGTGTGCATTATGTCCTAAAACATATAAAGTTATTAATTATAATACTAATAATAAGGGTAATCCGGAATCGGATAACGATATATAATCGAATAACGTTTAAGGGGGTGAAAAAAAGATGTTGTACGATTCCCATATCTACCCGATATGCCTTTGTAATTTCATGAGAACTGGTCAAGCATTTTACGGAGTAGCACACCGTGACACGAGAATTTTATACATTAGATTTTATCTGTAATATACTAGTAATTACCGATTGATTGGACTTATAAAATATTATACGCCCGTACTTAATATCATTATAATGATAGACATACACATGTATCCAGAACAAGGAAATTGATCCAGAAAAATAATACATTTACATCGATCGCCCAATATAATATAATAATATAATATCTTGGACACAATACACACAGCGCCCTCTAGTTCCAAGCGAAGCAACTAAATGCTTGTGTAGGATATTAATACACATATACTTTTCTTTTGTAAATACATACTTATAATACATAGAAAAACACCCAGACGGCACACAAATATTCATGTTTGTCACAAATATTTGTGCTCGGGTGGGAATCGAACCCCCGACCTCAATGCTGCAGCCGGTAGTTTTACCAATGCGCCACGAGGCCTGTATTACACTATACACTATATAAGTATTTCATTTAATATTATCTTTTTATACAGTCTCGATGGCCTAGTGGTCGAGCACACGGCTTCTGATCCAAAGGTCCGGGTTCGCTTCCTGACATTGGCTTACACCAATGACTTTTCTAAATTGTTCTTCGGAAGTTATGTGTGATAAATATCAATGACTGAAAACTTTGTGCCCGGTATAGCAATAGATTCGCCACCTATTCTATTCGCTACCATTTGGGACGTAAACATAACGGCGAGACGAGGTTTAGCAGCCGCTGCCTACACCTTCGGGTAACAAAAGGCGTGAAGTTATGTTATGTTTATTATCTTTGAAAAATATCATCACTTATATCATCGAATATTTATCTAATATCTTATGAACTAATTTTATAAATGTGACAATAGTTATTTCTATGATTGCCTATTGAATTGGTTTTTAACAGTGGTAGAGCAATGCAGTTTCTCCTATCAATAGGACATCTCGACCGGGGAAATGCCACGACTTCTTGGTAAATTGACTTGAGTTAAAGTGGTCAAATCTTGCTTCGTTTCGTTCGGTGAGAGAGAGAGAGTATTTGGAGAAACCCCTCTTCGACACTTTCCCCTATTTTAAAGGCTGGCAACATAATTAGGACTCTATTGGTGGATAGCTAAATTATTCATCACAGTCGCTAAGTAGGTAACGGGTAAAAATTCTATCCGCGTTTTCATTTTTTCCATTTCATTTCACATTAAAATTGATTGAGTACACGTTTGTAATAATTCCATGGGATCCGGTCACGATTTTTATTAGGACAGTATTAAATAAAAAAAAACATCTTCACAATTTTCATCAAAAAATTCATTTGCAAATGATTTTGACGCATGAATTCGTGATTATTTTTTTTTTAACTCACTCCGATACATTACAATCAGTTTCTATGATGTATACGTAATTACCTTGTATATTAAAAATATACATTATGGCTTAATATATACAGAAAAGGCAATTCCCTTGCCAACGACCTGTGGGTAATCTATAATCGTTCACTCTTCTACAAGTAATGCTATTGGTTTCAATAAAAAAATAAAACTGAATTGAAAACGTCTTCGTTTTTTAAATCGTTTTTTTTTTTTTTTTATGGAATAGCAGGGCAAAGGATAGGACAGGAGAGAGGAATGGGAAGTTAAGGGATATGAAACGCGGTATGAGCCACTGTCCGGCGTTATTCTGAGAGTTCATTGTATTTCACCTATCGATCCGGCCCATCCATGCAGCGAACTGTGTGGCTCTACCAGGTGTAAATTATTTCTGCTATTTAAGAGTAACATGCCCTGCGGGCCTATTATGATCACTTAAGTTCAGCCAGCTTACGCGCCTCCTTCCTTTCTAACTTTCAAAATAAAAAAATCGATTTATGGTTGACTAATTCCAGCTTGTCTGTGATGAGTAGTCTAGACTAGCTGGAACTTGTCGTTGGAAATACGAATTTGTAAGGCAGCGCACAATCTGGCCGGAATCAAGAGTTCATAATACGACAGCTGATAGCACTTAAGTACTCCTGTTATTTTAACATGGGATAACAGATATATTATAGCAGTTAATTGATATAGAACAGTGGTTCTCAATCAGAGATCGACAGGCGTCCAAATATGGTCCCCCATATTATCTCATTTAACTGTTGACGAGTTCAGCTAGCGGTGGTTTAGTTATTTCAACAAACTATTCGATTACTTTTTATTTGTTTTTTTGTTGTTTAAAATTTTCACATAAAAATGAGAAATATATTATTAGTTCTATTAAACTTTTGCAGTTTATGCAAACCTAGAAAAATTGTTGAATCAATATTAAGATAACTGAATTCTTAGTAAAAATGTTGTAATGCCAATAAAATAGTGACAATGAAACTATTTTTTAATTTAATTACAGTTCATATTTGGCTCGAATGAGTTTTCCATGTATGGGGGGGGGGGGGTGTTAACACTACGATATATGGGGGGGTCTGTTAACGCTACGATAAATCACCCGGTGGTTCTTGAACAAAGCTTTGAGAGCCACAGTTATTGACAATGTACGTGATGTCATAACACATTTAAGATTTAAACAACTTAATCTACGCTAATGTGTTTATATTTTCCGTTATTAAACGTTACGCCGTCAGATTCTCCTTCTCTTTCACAATCGTCTGCTTCTATACGAATATGGTCATACAAGTTATATCATCAAGATCAGACAGATCATGCGGGGTTGTACGTATGTATATTTAATAATAATAATATCTTGGACACAAATCACACAGCGCCCTCTAGTTCTAAGCTAAGCAACTAAATGCTTGTGTTATGGATACTAGATAACGGATAATAATACATAATATATACTTTTTTTTTGTAAATAGATACTTATAATACATAGAAAAACACCCAGACGCCACACAAATATTCATGTTTGTCTCAAATATTTGTGCTCGGGTGGAAATCGAACCCCCGACCTCGTTGCTGCAGCCGGTAGTTTTACCAATGCGCCACAAGGATCGTTTGTTATTGGTAGTATGGCTTTAAAGCTTCAATATTTTTTTTTAGGATAGTGGGGCACAAGAGCAGGCGTATCTCCTGCAACGCAACTAGTGTTACAGATGCGTTGCCAGCTTTTAAAAGGCTGATAATTATTGTTGATCCAAGCTTGGTGAAGAGCAGTGAGCCAAAGCTGGGTACAAATGTTGGTCCAAGCTGTAATATTATTAATAAACGTTGACCCTAATTCTGGTTAGCGGTAAAGATAAACTTTTCTACAAAAACAGACGAAATGTACAGCCGAGGCTCGGTTGTCCGAAGTTGGTCCAAGCTTGGCCCCATTGTTCAAGACTGACAGCTCCTACATGGCATCTTCTACAGTTGTCAGTTATCTACTGTTACGACAGAGTCTTAATTTTGATTGAAATAAGAGACTGTACGAGAAATCAAAATACATGAACTGATTACTATTTCTAAAGCATCGGGACATGTCATACTCTCAACTTTTTTAATGGAATGTATTAGGAGGGCAAACGAGCAAGCAGAACACCTGGTGATAACCAACTATCGTCGCTCATGGACTCCTGCAACCCAGGTAGTGTTAGAGTTGCGTTGTCGCCCTTTAAGGAAATATATTCTATTTGAAAGGATGGGAAGAGACAAACACGGCATGAACCACTTTATGTCGTACGTATTTTAAGAGGAGGTGGTATTTTATTGGTAGAGTCGGCCCATTCATGCAGCAAACTGCGTAGTTCTATCACTTACACCGAACATTGGGCGTATGGGTACATTATTATACTTATAGCAAATACTGGGCTATGGACCCATTAGAATTGAGTCATTTGATTTAGATATTTATTCGTAATTTCCATCAAATCCCTTATTTGACTAACTCTTAGGCGAATTTGTGTTTGATTTGGCTTATTGTTCATTAGAAGGTTTATATCATTAAATTAAGCAAGTACTATATATAGTGATTTTAAAGTAAATATTGGGAACAATTTCATTCATAACTAAATGATGATGATGATGAAAATGTAACTCTAATATTTACTGCTGTCTTTTTATATGTTCTTTCTGCTTATACCTCAGAGGAAACAGTGTGAATGAGCTTGATATTTATATTGAATGATACTTACAGTCATATGGTATAGCAAGTGCCTGAACATTGGCGAGTGGCAAGATGCAGATTGTGGCAAGAGCGCACAGCGTCAGAGCTAACACGCCACTCGTTGACATGTCTGAAACAAATAATTATAATTTATGTTACGTAAACAATGTTTAATTAAAAAAATAACATTTTTTTATAGGATGGAAGGGCAAACGATTAGACGTGTCACCTGATGTTAAGTGACGAGCGCCGCCCATGGACACCTGCAACACATATAGTGTTACAGTTGCGTTGCCGATCTTTAAAGGAGTAGGATAGGAAGCGGTGGGGAAGGGGGATGGGCCTCCGGGTACCTCCCTCACCGACCGAAACGCGGCATGATACGTCGAGCTGAGAGGTCGTGGTATTTCACCGGTCGAGCCAGCCCATTTATGCAGTGAGCTGCTTGGCGCTACGACTATTAAAAGTGATGCCGCGTTTCATGCGGAGAGAGGCAGCCCGGTCACAGAAGTATCCGTAGGCAGCCCCAGACAGAGGTATCTGGAGACAGCTGGAGACCAACCCCCCTTCGTTTTCCCTTAAACTTATCTTAAATTCCGACCTTTCCTATCCCATTTTACAGGCGACACATTTGTTGCTGTTGATTTAATAATAAGACTAAAATAAATATATACCGACGTACCAAATAAGAAATATCTATATATTTATTTGCACTGCGAGATTATAAGATACGGAAGTGAATACGACTTGGTCCTACCATATAGTGATTTTTATAAGGAACGCCAAATACGATATCAATCGGATATCGAATTATTTATACATATTGGCAATATCAATATTGTGATATTTCAATATTTGGAGTTGGATATTTTTTTTTAATATCTTCACACCTTTAACATTCGAGAACGTAAGTAGGTACAATTCCTCATATTGTGAAATTATATGGTTATTTCGTGAAATAGTTGGAAAACGTATCATACGTTATATCCGTATGATATATATATATGTATTACTAGTTGAACCGGCGAACTTTGTTCCGCATCAAATGTAATTTTACAGCGTTAACAATATTTTAAGCCTATATCTAGAGGATTATTAATTTTTCTTTGCTACGTCATACATTAATAATACATACAAACCTTCCCATTGATACCCTCTATCTAATAAAAAAACAGCATCAAAATACATCGAGTACTTTCAAAGATCTAAGCATATAAGGGGACAGACAGCCGAAAGAGACTTTGTTTTATACTATGTATTAATTAATAATAAGTATTATTTAAGTTGTGTAAATAAGTTAAAAGACTTATAACAAATTTGTTCCTTTATTATTAGAACAGAAGATGCCACCTATTAAATAGCAACAGAATATTTCATTCAGAATATAAAGGCATAATACCACTGCCTATACCTTCACTTATAGACGGTGAAAATACAAAAAGTTATGGAATAAACATCATTATTTTCGGATAAGGTAGTTAGATGAAAAATTATTCACATTTCTGCAAAGAAAACAAACGTCCTAATAACATTTTTATATATATTTTTGTTCATTACTGACAAAAAGCCTATTACTTATTGAGCCTTTATTTATCTCGAAGGGACATTCGTTTGAATGAATTAAATACATACATAACATAACTTCATGTCTTTTGTTACCTGAAGGTGTAGGCAGCGGCTGTTAAGCCTCGTCTCGCCGCTATTTACGTCCCAAATGGAATAGGTGGCCAACGTATTGTCATACCGGGCACAAAGTTTTCAGTCATCGATATTTATCACACTTAACTTCCGAAAACAATTTCGAAAAGTCATTGGTGGGAGCCAGTGTCAGGATTCGAACCCGAACCTCTGGATCAGAAGCCGTGTGCTCTCCCACTGGACCCACTTTACATAATATACACACATCAACATATTATACCTTTTTACAAATATTAAACTGGAAACCTTGTAAACTATAAATCATTCTCATTACATAGTATAAAATAAAGTCGCTTTTCGCTGTCTGTTCCCTTATATGCGCAAATCTTTGACATAACGCAACTGATTTTAATGGTTTTTTTTAATAGATAGAGGGTGTCAACGGGTGGCTTTTATACATTTTTCAAGTAATGTATTAAAAAAAAGTGATAATGTTCGAGATTTAACACTTTAATTACAAACACTGGCTGAATCCTTGGTGACAAATGAAAACAATGTATTACATTATTATACACCTTCAGAAGGTCTACAAAAAAGTCCGCGACGGTGTATGTCTATCTCTTAGGGATAACTCACAATGACCATTTTTATTTTTTATATGAGGCGAAACAAAGTTTGCTGGGTCAACTAGTATTAAATAAATTCATTGGATAACTTTAAGTTCACATACAAAAAATATTTCGGACACAATTTACTTAGCGCCAATCTAGTTCCAAGCTGAGCAAAGAAATGCTTGTCTTATAAAGAATAACGGATATTAATACATATATACTCTTCATTACATAGTATAAAACAAAGTCACTTTCCGCTGTCTGTCCCCTTATATGCATATATCTATAAAACTACGCAACGGATTTTGATGCGGCTTTTTTTAATAGTTAGAGGGTGTCAACGGGGTGGTTTTGATCTATAATTCATATATGATGTTGTAATGAAAAAATGATAATTTTCGAGATTTAGCACTTTAATTGCAAACGCTGGCTGAACCCTAAGTGATAGACCAAAATAATGCTCTACATTATTAAACACCATCAGAAGGTCTTAAAAAGATTGTGCGTGTAATATAGATGATCCTGGTCCTTTAAAGCATGCAATTTAAACGAATATTTTAGAAGACATTGCAATATTAACATAGTAGCACAGCAGTCAAAGCCGATAAATAGCACAAATGCTATCCAATATTACTTTTGATGCGAAACAAAGTTTTTATCACATTTAATTCCCGAAAGTAAGCCCAGAACCACCACTTCTGAATGAGAAGTAGGGAGCTCGACCACTGGACCATTGATACTAATGGGATCAAATAAAGTCCTCGGTAAATAAATACAAAGAATTATGTACTCGAGTTTCAATGGAGTGACAATCTTTACAAGCTTTTAATGTCATTTTGTAATCGAATCATCAAATACTGTAACCGTTTCGATTATATTCAAGATTATGAATAAATGAATTACGCTTTTTATTTTCACCAACTCTGAAGGTCCAATTTAAAAGGTATTTTGATTCTATTACAGCCGATGTACACAAAATACCTATGCCAAAGTCTGCGAATATATGACCTGTCAGCCAATAATGCTGTTGCCGCGTACCTACATATAGGGATCTCAAGCTGTCGTCGTAGCTCAGTAGTAATGGCTCAACAAGTAAGCTAATGTCTGACTTGTCAACGGTGGGGGAAAGTCGACGCACTATGACGTCATCAATCACGCTTATCATTTCGCGCCTGTCAAAATGATGCGACGTCACACGCAATACGGATGCCATTTGCAGAACGCACAAATCGGTACCCGCCATTTTGTTAACATTTATTACAGAGTAATATAACACTCTACATAACTGCTTTGAGTCGTTTCCAATTTAAGTGGATTTTTTTTGAATATTACAATTATGTTACCATTGTAAAAGTAGCTAAGTAGTAGCTAATATCACGACTATGTTTGGAGGTTTAATTTTGTCTTATGATTTGATCGTATGTTTGCGATCATTTTAGGGTTCCATTTAGGATGTAAAAAATAATACGATAACTAGATGCGTTCGCAAATTTTCAACTTATTATCAGTCAAAAGTATTGAGACATCGTCATTTTAAATGTTAATCCATTAATCAAATATTTATCCCTTCATCTTTATACTCAGCACAAAAAACAGCAAACGGCAAAGGGTTTTCACTGCGTAAATATTAACCGCGTAATAGATTGATTATGTTAATGATATTGTAAGATAAGTATCGTAGTATCATAAAAATGCGATTGAAACTGGAACTCATAATTAAGATTACAGGCTCTTTTCAAGGCGAAAACTTTGTACATATAAAACGTTAAAACGTTGAAATATTAAAACATTTTAAGAATCTTTTTTACAATTTGACACATTTCATTTTAGTAAAAATGATTTATTATTTATGATGAATATAATTACGTATTTCGTGAATAATTATTTAATAAAGAATAATAATATAATTATTAAAGGGCTTTGAAACAAAAATTGCAATGCTTTCTGTATTAGTGTTGAATACTAATCGAAAATTGTGATTGTAGTATGGAGAAAAAAAATAAAAGTAATGTTTTAGCTTCTATGAGTCTAATAAAATCCACCGGAATGGATTTTCTCAAATATTTAAATGTCAACATAGCCACAAATTTATCAGAATCATAGCTATCTTTATACAAACGGGCACAACTTTGATGAAATATCATACTACTTTTATATGCAATAAATAATAGTTTAAAAAAACTAAAAAACACGCTTTTTATTGAAAACCGAACTAAAAAATAGAAAAATAAAAAAAAATACTTTATTTTAAAAAAAGCGTGGGGTGCTTTTTAAGATATTATCGAAATGATAATCACTCTACTCATATCTGTCAATAAAATATTTATAACTATTGACACCATGCACCCCACGCTTTTTTTAAAATAAAGTATTTTTTTTTTATTTTTCTATTTTTTAGTTCGGTTTTCAATAAAAAGCGTGTTTTTTAGTTTTTTTAAACTATTATTTATTTTAAATTTTTTAGTTCGGTTTTGTATGACAGCGCGTTTCTTAGTTTCGAATTTGAGGAATAGCGCCATCTGTGACTTATACAAGGAACTCGTTTCAAGTTGATAACGTAAACTTTCCGCTGATTGCCACTAGATGGTGCGATTTGTGAACTTTCATAGTTCACAAATCGCACCATCTATCGTTCAAAAAAGCGTGGGGTGCATGGTGTCAATAGTTATAAATATTTTATTGACAGATATGAGTAGAGTGATTATCATTTCGATAATATCTTAAAAAGCACCCGACGCTTTTTTTAATTTATATTCATTGAAATTTTTAACACTATTTTCTTAATTTAAATTCATTAAAATTTATTTTCTATTTTTTAGTTCGGTTTTCTAGTCTAGAACTTTCATAGTTCACAAATCGCACCATCTAGTGGCAATCAGCGGAAACTAAAAAAGAAGTCGGTTACAAACAAACCTACAAACCTACAAACATACAAACATACATACAGGTGAAGCTAATAAAAAGCTAATAAAAATAAAACTGATTATTACAATTCAGACATGTAATAACATGTCTAAATACTTATATAAAATACCACGGTATAAATTTAATGCCAAACAATGTCGACACTTTAAACACATACATACTTGCACACTTATCTAGCTCCTTTAACGTTTATTATAAGTAGTCAAGATAAATAAAAAATTTGGGTCCAATCCCTAATAACCATGTCACCCAAGAGGCCAAGACCCTAATAGATCATAGGGGTGACTATGTTAAAAATAGAATTTTACCTATAATGTAACGTAACTATAACATGGTACTATCTAAACCTCGTTTTATTACACATGTATACTTGGTATATAATAAAATGCTGAAAAATATTGGTTTTTTTTTTATTATAACAACGCACTAAGTTCTGCAACTGGCCAGACTTTTTTGGAGATTTATTTCTCCCGTTAGCAAACTAATCAATCAGTGTAAATAGTATAGCGCAAATAGACTCAAGGAAAAATCGTTAGTTTTTTTTTCATATTTTGTTACATTTTAGGAAAATTAAACAACGACTTAATTCTATGGAGTTCTATTTCTCTTTTAATGATGAAATATTTCAATAGTATTTGCAGCTTATAAAAAAGAATACCATATCCCACTTAGTTTTTCTCCATTTAAAAAAAATCATTACAAACTTACATTTTCATTCCATTAGATCGTGAAGGTAATAATGTTTAATCACAATTACTTTTAAGAAAACTATAAAATCAATAGATTAACTGTGAAACAGTAACAAACAGACTGTAGATCCGATCCATAGTTAGTTAGTTATTAACGTACATACTTTACGCGTATGGGCCCATAGATGATACGTCTTTGATCATCCGGGCGATAAATTGGAAGCCGGCGACTCCACAGGTGTGCACCATACTAACACTATATATCATGATATTAGGTGTATTCCCTGTCGATTACTAAAACTACTCTATATTTGTGCTGATTATTTCCGTCATGGATCAGTTAGAGAAAAAATATCGAGTTACATATTAAAATCTTTTTAATTTTAAATTTGGAATACTCACAGTGATTTTACGTCAATGCAATCAAACTGGCTTGGTAGTAAAAAAAAAAAAGAAATATCTCAATCCGAGCAAATAAGTGACATGGATTTAATGGTTATTGAGTTACAATATCCATTATGTAGTATATAATATAAAAATGTTAGTATGCTGTTTTAGAACTTTAATTGATTCATGACTACACTCATGTAATTTACGAAGGTTTAGGCAATGTATCACTCAATATTATGGATTGATTTAATGTTCCTATCCCAAATGTATTAGGTGTTACACAGTTTAAATACATACATGACTTAATACAAAGTCGGTAGGCAAAGATTATAGGCCCATAAGGCACGATTCTCACTCACTCGCTTCTTTCTTTCATAACTTTCGTCATACACGATAATCGGTTTTTAGGCTCCTTACATCACTTTTCGTAAGGGCACATCTAATTTAGTCATGGAAAGTGTATCGTGACTTCGACTTTTCCATCCTTACATTTTTGCACTGTATCAATCTGGCATCACCTATTTAGTCTACATATCCGAACCATCTGAGCATGCCGTTCCCTACTTTTAAACCGACACTCTATTTCATTTCAACTTCCTTCCTTACAACCTTGATTTGGACGTGATCGGCGAGCGTCATTCCGCAAATTTTGCGCAGTGGCCCCGATAGTTTACATATATTCATTGTTATCTTGGAACTCTGTCCCCCCTCCCCCTTCATTTATGGAACAACGAAGCCCCACAAGTCTAATTGTACCCTATTCTATTGTGATCGGCGTCAAGATTCAAAGCGTCGTATTTCCGACGCCCGAGTTGTCAAGAAACTTAAATTGGTTCCCCGCTGACTATCACATTGTACTATCACCTTAATAAGTAATAATTGAAATCAATTAATAGTTATGTTAACAACACAACTAATGTGTGTATATGTACACCAGTGGCAAAGTCCATGCAGTTCGCTGCATGAATGAGATGGCTCGACCGGTGAAATACTACGACCTCTCATAAAATGGACGTAATGTAGCTAATGTCGTGCTTCGCTTTGCAAGACAGGTGTTCGGAGGCGAACTCCCTTCTCTTTCTTATCTCCTTTACCTCATCAATCCCTGTGCCTATTCCATCCTAAAGGCAGGCAGTACAACGTTTGTTCTCTTGGCCAGTAAAAATAATATATTACATAGTTTTGTTAGTATAAAAAGGCCTCATGAATGCTTTCCTATAAATCGCGTCGATAATATTTATCTAATATCTTCAAATTGGAAAGTTTTCGCATTTGAACGAAAGATAATCATGAACATTAAGCTGATTTTCCAAAGTTCGATTTTATATTAATTCCCCCCGATTTCTAATGTTTTCCTTCAAGGTGATAGCAATTTAATTATTTAATTTTTTATTCAAATTTGTTATTAATCTTTCACGTAAATGATTCTCCAATGTTATGATTTTCGGAGATAAGATGCTACTTGTAGTATAAAGATTTCGTTCGCCGGGACGAAATATTACCGCTATCTACACTTAACTGTTATAAAAGGTGTGACGATTCAAATAAACTGTGAAAGAAAAAATAGAGAGAATATTGCTATCCTACATTATTAGGTGTGTTACGATACCAGGGCGAATTACAGCCAGCTTCATCAAACTGGTGATACTTTCCGGGGAGGGGAAAATACGACGCTCTTTCGAATAGGAAATGAGAGAATGAAAATAAAAGACATCCAGGTAATGTAGATGGACTCGGTCTGGAAACTGTTCACTTAAAAATAACTACTCGTATGGGGATTATTTCTCACTATCTGCTCGTTGAAAGAGGAGATCGTTTTTAAAATTTCCCTCCGTACGTTACTTCATGGCTATTTTCTACCCGAAGGTTTCTGTAGCGGTTGTTAAAGCCTTGATTTGCCATTCGTTACGTTACGTCTGAAATGGAATAGATAGCGAACCGGGAACACCGGGCAAGTTGATCCAGTGGTCGAACTCCCCGCTTCTGAATTAAGAAGTCGTCGGTTCAAATCCGAGCTGACACTAATGACTTCAGAATTATTCTCAGAAGTTATGTGTGATAAATATCGATGGCGGATCAATAGCTTCCGCTACCTATTCCATTTAGGACGTAAAATCTGGCGATTCAAAGATTAATAGCCAACACTTTCGGGTAGATAAAGGCGTGAAGTTTTAATAATTATTATATTAAAATTAGAGAAATAATTAAATAATTTAGGAATAGTACTAAATAATACAAACGACGGCAAAATATATTTCTATAGCCCAATGATCGAAACACCGTCTTTTCCTTTAAAAATCTCGAGTTGTCCTCCAGCACATACCAGCAACTTCCCGATCAATAAACTAATGTAAGTGATAATAATATAGATTATGACATTTGCGCTTGTAAAATAAACCATAACGTCACTGTCTACGGTGTCTTTGTTAAATGCGTGAATATATTACAGTCTGTAACATATTACAACATTGTAAATAATGTTCTAATCTTCTAGAAGCGCGTTAATCTGTAGCATGTGCGTAAAATGTTTCTTGAGGCCACAATTTGTTGGCGGCCATGTTGAAAATTAAATTTCCATAATAAGATTATCCAGATGAGGGATGCTGATATGTGACCTTGTTACAATATTGATGACTGTGTAATTGTAATATTTGTACTGATTTATCCTTTTTACAATGGCAGAGCACGATAAGCTGGCTCGACCGGTTAAATGCAACGGATGTCTCAGAATATCGATGGAAAATTAGTCGTGCCGCGTTTCGTTTAGTGAGCAAGGTATTCAGAGAACCAACGGCCAACTCAATTTGAACCCTTTCGCACTATGTTAATCGAAACTCACTCTCTCTCTTTTTTATGGGATAGAAGAGCAAACGAGCAGGCGTGTCACCTGATGGTAAGTGAGCAGCGCCGTATATGGACACCTGTAACACATAATAATATAGTGTTACAGTTGCGTTGCCGACCTTTAAGGGAGTAGGATAGGAAAGGATGGGGAAGAAGGGTGGGCCTACGGGTACCTCTTACACCAAACGAAACGCGGCATTAGCCACATTACGTCGATCTTCTGAGAGGTTGTGGTATTTCACCGGACGAGTCGGCTCATTCATGCAACGAAATGCTTGGCTCTACCGCTCACTCTCAAATATTTGTTTTTTATTGAACAGAAAAATTTAATACACATTGTGAATAAATTAACAAGACTTGGTAAAGTAATTAATATATTCGAAGTGTTGCTGATAGGAAAAACAAGGAATATTTAAGTATCGACTTTAATTAATTATTTAATTAATTCAGTATAAAATCTGTCTCTTGGATGGATGGTGAGGGACTTTAAAACAAAATTTGTTAGTTTGCAAGTACGTCGTTTTATCAAAGGTTTTGGACTGAAACTAAAATAGATTTACAGTTCCAATCGGAAATTTGATCTGCTTATACGTTAATGATAATTAATTAAGAAAATAAATAAATGTTTCGGTGGTCTGGAGGTTTGAGGTTTTTTAATCAGTAAGTCTGGTATTCGAATACTGGCTCACTTTGATTGACTTTTCGTAAATTTCATTTGATAAATATGGCACAATTCCGCCAGATCTTTGGATCATTTGGGACTGCTCGATTGGATAGATGTGAATAGCATCTAAAAAGTTGTTCCTTCAAAAATTACGATAGATAACACATAACTTCACACGCATTTCTTTCTACCTGAAGGTGTAGGCAGCGGCTGTTAAGCTTCGACTGACCAAATCGATATGTTACGTTCCAAATGGAATAGCTGCCAACACTGGGCACAAAGTTGTTCAGTAATCTGTTTTAATCACTTATAACTTTCGAAAAGAATACAACAACTCATTGATAGGAGCTCCGAACCGATCCCACTTCTGAATCAGAAGCGGGAAGCTCCACAACTGGTAACGATAGTTGCTTTTAAAACATTCCTTATAGTATTTCCTTTTATTATCTAACACCGATATGCAATTAAATTCATTCTACTGTGAATCAAAATTTATAACTACAACGATATATACCATTCATATCCTTGATGAGATATTTGATCTCACAAAGATATCTAATTCGTCGCTCCACTGCCTTCTTGGTTGACCGACGGCGTCTTAGCTTAATATTTGAGGTCCACACAAATATATATATTATTGTTGACCATATACAAGATATTAGCAGATATTTCTCAGTGGAACTTTGCTTATAAATATATGGCATTTTATTTCTCTTCTTTATGTCACTTCCTGCAGAAAATACCCAAAGGTATACGCAATAGCGTATCCTACATAATAATTTTAGCCACTAATAATTATGACTATGACTAAAGAAACAATTTTACCTTTGACAAAGTGACTTTTCGATTGTCAACCTTAATAACACGGCCTATTTAGTAGTCACAATATTTATATATGTCGGAAACAGAGGACGTGTGAGTGATTCACTGGTCAGAGCAGTGGTGGATCTCTACCGTGCTCTGGTATAACTTCAAAGATAATGTGACAAATCTGTAATTATCAGCAGAACTTGTAAAATATGGCAGTGTGCACTATTACGACACCAGTAGTAACTGTCGTGCCTCAACCACAATACTCTATTAGCAATGCATATTCAAAGACAGGGACTTCGATCGGCTTGGGTGGATGTCCGTCTATGGCGCCGCAGTCAGCAGAAGTGCGTATCCACTCAATTGCTAATTCCTCCCTCTTATAATTCTCGGCTGCGGCTAGTTTGGAAATGTTTGGCTTACGGGATCGGAAAGCCTGCATTCTAATCACTGTGCATTACCAATACTACCCGTTTTTTAATGAGTTATGAATCCAAAAGTAGCTCAATAATACTCCATAGATGGCGCTACTGTGTTCACGCCCGGACATATATATGTAAGTATCTTGCGAATTGCAATTCTCTCCTGCTAGATTTAAATGATACGTTTGGTATGATTCTCGAGGCTGTTTAGTTAACATTTACATTTAAACGATGACATAACAGATGGTACGTTTGCATATTGCTTCCAACTCTGCTTTCTCCTGATAACGAAATAAACATCAACTCAAATTCTTGCAAGTGATACAAAAAACAGATGGTTAAAAATAAAAGTGGTCTGGTCGTGGACTTTTCTGTCGGTAATCACATTTTCGAAGATTACACTTCTAAATAACTAAAGAAACTTAACACGTTAACTTAACACGTTTTTGAACCCTGCCTACCCCTAATAATAAGTATCATAATACAAGTTGCTTAAAAACTTACTAAGGTTAATGTCAGAAAAAATAGTTTATGAGTATAAATTAATCAATTATAATGTGCTTTTTTAATAGTCTGGGTGGTTCAGTGGTCGAGCACCCCGCTTCTGAATCCTCGCTGGTTCGAATCCTGACTCACACTAATAACTTTTCGAAATTCTTTTGCGTGATAGATATCGCTGACTGTAAACTTTTTGCCTGGTATGGCAATGGGTTCGCCGCCTATTTATTCCATTTGGGACGTAAACATAACCGCGAGTCGATGGTTAACAGCCACTGCCTACACCTTCGGGTAAAAAAGGCGTTAAGTTATGTTAAGTATGTTATCTTGTAATGTGCTCAGAAAATTACAATACCTTCAAAGTGTTAGGTCTTCAAAGCCATTTAATGATAATATTATTGAAGAAACCAATCATCTATGTTATACATTTATTATTATTATATAAAAGGAGTTTAATTTTTTAGGCCCGAATAGAAATAGCACATCTTTTTCTGTCAATTTCAATTCTAACATTACCAAAGACGAAGAACTCTTTGATGATATAAATTTAGTCAAACAATTTTGCTAAAAAAAGTCGTCATTAATAATTAAATTACACTGTGTCAAAAGACTTCTGAAGTAGAGTTTTTTTTTTTCGAACAAAAAAAAGAGTGAATATAAAAAAAAAAGTTAAATGGAATAAAATATCAAAGAGTTAATTCTGAATTCATTTTTAATAATTCAGTGATCCGACCCCTGTTTCCTTATCAAATAATGGTTTTAAAATTTTCCAAACAAAAAAAAAATACTATCGCTTAAGAATTCTCTTTAAAAAAACTATTTAAAATCTTCATTATAATTATTTTATGATGAGCATATATTTTTGTATAGCTTCTTGGCGTTTATTTATTATGTATAAGTAAATGTTTATAAATAAAAAAAACGACAGTACAAGACATTAAAACAACTTTAAGGATTGTATCGCGTTTATTTATTACTAATTTTATTTATTTCCCGACGTTTCGAACTCTTTAAGAGATCATTTCATCATCACTCGTGAAAATGATCTCTCTAAAGAGTACGAAACGTCGGGAAATAAATAAAATTAGTAATAAATAAACGCGATATTATCCTAAAAGTTGTTTTAATGTCATGAACGTGATTCGCGAAAATATTAGAGATAAATACGACAGTACCAGTATTCATTCTTTAATTTCATCGAGAATGACATCCCATTCAAATTAAGTTTTAGCAGTGGTAGACCCAAGAAGCTCGCTGCATGAATGACTCGGCTCGACCGGTGAAATACCAACACCTCTCAGAAAATCGACGCAAAGTAGCTCATGCTGCTTTTCATCCCGCTTTCAATTTTTTTCTATCCTAATCTCTTAATAGTCGGCAACGCAAATGTAACACTAGATGTATTGCAGGTGTCCATGGGCGGCGCTGATCGATTACCATCAGGTGACACGCCTGCTCGAAGAAGGGGTTCTATGCCATATATATGTCACTAACTACAGTTTCCGATTTAAAAGCCTGATATTTCTGGGGACAATAAACGAATCGAGAGCTACCGACCCAATTCCTTCTTCATCAAATTTATCACACATAACTTTAGAAACTAATATCGAAAAGTCATTGGTGTGTGCCAAGATTTGAACTGGACCACCGATACTACTAATATTTTTAAAGGGTTATTATCTGTGGAAAGATCTTGATTCTATTGAAGACTCTTTTGTGGAGGCCATAGATATTATATTATATTGTAACACTTTTCTGAAAACATACGAGACACGTAAAATCGACAAATAAGAATGATTTGTTGTCAATAAAACACACGGGACTCATAAAGCGCACATAATGTCGTTTAGGCAACGTCCAATAAACTCAGACGTCTCTAATTGAACAGTATCCAAGGCGAAAGCGTATTGATGTATATATATTAATTATACACAGAAACGAAAGGAAAAAATATTACTTCGAAAATAATCCATAAATATTAGATATTAGTCTTCTCAACGGTCTGAGAGTGTATCTCTCCGCCTCTGAATCAAGAATTCTTGGTTTAGAATCCGAACTCACATCAATGACTTTTGGAAAATTATGTGTGATCAATATCTATGGCAATAGCTTTCGCCACCTATTTCATTAAAGACTTAACTATAGGCTTTAGGGCAAAAATAAGGCGGTAAGTTACTGGCTGACCCAGCAATTGTTGTCTTGCTATTTTTTTTTCTTTCTATAAACAAATAAAAAAATGTTGATTCATCTTAGAGGAGTGAAAATTTAGGATTGATGTATCTAAAAAAATATATATCTTTATAAATAAATAAAAAATACGGTGGTTTGGTTACGGTGGGTTGCGCACTTCCTAGGTGGATAGGTGGTTCATAGGTGGATGAAAAATAGATGATGTTCGAATCTCAAATCTATCCGATACGCGTACAAAATTTCATGAAGATCAGTTAAGCCGTTTCGGGGGAGTTTAGTACAGCAAACCGTGACAAGAGGATTTAAAGATATAAGGGCCCATAGAAAAACGGTCAAACGCCATACACATATCAACATACATGTTTGTACTCGGATGGGAAGTGAATCTGCCGACCTCAAGTTAACAATATGCCCATGCACCGTTCGTCCTAGTAAGTGTATTTATTTTAAAAGTTAAGTAAAAATAGTTACTCTTATTAAAATGGCTGATAGCTGCAGGTAACGTTAAGTACAAACTAATATAAATATGTTTTTTTTTTTAGAATAAATATTCGTATTAAACAAAAATTAACCAAAAATGCATTTAATTGAGTCAAAGACAGATCTATTCTTATCCATATGAATTATTGGATCTGTTCTAATAATTGTCTTACAAGGTCATATAACGATATCTCGTTCCACATTTATTTGACTAATTCAAGTATTCTCTTGAAACATGACAATACACATTTGTAAACAATTGTAGTGGCGAAATATAAATAACAATAAATACCTATTTAAAATGAAACAATTATTTTATTCACATAAAAGTGGTAGAGACACGGAGTTCTCTGCATGAATGGGCTTACTCGACCGGAGATAACCACCCGACCTCTCAGAATATCGACGTTATGTGGCTGGATGCCGCGTTTTGTCCGATGAGGGAGACATCCCCTTTCTCTTCCACCTTCATTCCCTATCCCATCTTAAAGAATTGGTATGCAACAGTGAATCTCTCGGTGTTCCAGATGTCCATGGAGAACGCTAGTTGTTCGCTTGCTCGTTTGACCTCTTTTCCAAAAAAAATCTAATTTGTAGTACTTTCACATTAATAGGACTTCAAAAATCCGTACATCTTTTTTGGAGAAGATTCATTTACGCGAATACACCTTCCGGTAGAAAAAGTTTTTTTAATGTTTATGTTCATTTAAGTGAATGTTGGGAAGCTCTTTGTCTTCAAACGGAATCCTCATAGAGTCTACGAATCTAATAACTCTTACTTCAAAGTACTAGTTTTATTAAGGTGTTTTTTTCTTGGCATTACGAGATAACCCCAATAAAAGTGTAAGCAATTAAAACATGCACTCTTGTTAGTTGATAGTGAGACTATAAGACAAATTATCAAAATGTTTATTTATGATTTGAAAACAAGTCTCACGGCGCCATTTATGCGTAGTTACTTTCATAAAAGAGGTAAATGCTTTGCCAGATACTTATTAATACTTATATTTCCTAAATAAAATATGCGATAAAATATCAGATTACAATATTGAGTATACTTAATATATTCAAGCCGGTCTCCAAGACAATCGAGCATGTGGTAGGAGTAAGGGGTAAAGAAAAACTGAAGTGGCCTATTAAGATCGTTTACATAAGACAGTGTTCGGCAAACATATCATACTTATGGTTGTGTGTATCGAGTGGGATCCATTTCTGTCGTACCGCTTATTAATATACGACGCTGTTAAGAACACTCGATTTTTTGATAAGATTTTTGATAATATAATATTAGTTGCAGAGATTTCATTACTAAAGTGTTTCAATTTGGCCATATCTAACATTTTTGGAGCTCTCAATTTCTTCACATGAAGTTTATCTCTATAAATGAATTTAAAAAAAAAAAACATTTTTAGTTAACTTCTCGGAATTTTATTCGAAATCATTTTTTACAATCAAGCCGCCCATGGACACCAGCAACACATTTAGTGTTACTGTTGCGTTGCCGACCTTTAAGGGATAGGGGATAAGAAAGGATGGGGAAGGGGGGTGGGCCTCCGGGTACCTCTCTCATCGAACGAAACGCGGCATGAGCCACTTTACGTCGGTCTTCTGAGAGGTCGTGGTATTTCACCGGTCGAGCCAGCCGGCCCATTCATGCAGCGAACTGCTTGGCTCTACCACTGTTACAATTTATGGTATGTCTATCTGTTCCCGCTAATTCTTGAAACGGCTTTATGTCAAATGAACTTTTTCCGACAGATACCTCATGAGGAACAGTAGTTCTATTTAGGAAATTTCAATTTATTTTATATTAAATTGTTTTCAAATAGTCGGAGCCTTTCCGCTGCTTTGGTGATAGTATAACATTGGTTAATTGTGCAGAAATTTTATGCTTTTAATGCGAAAATCAAAGAATTAAGAAGGAAAATTGTGATTACAGTTTAGTTTTTAGAATTCGTTTTGACGGGACTGAATATCTGGACATGTTTCACATTTGTGATCCAAAAGCCTGGAGCAAGGCTGGAGCAAGCCTGGAGCAAATTTCAAATTCTTGTAATTTGAAATTTGCCTTGCTCCAGGCTTTTTGTCTATTAGATGTAAAATCCTTTGTAGGATCAGGAGGACCTGTCTCCTCCATTTGGTGTAAACGTCTCCGTAAGACTGTATTTAAACACTTCTTAAAAATGTTCTATTTAAAAAATAATAGTTTTTGGTGACTAGGTAACTAGTAGTAGAGCCACGCAGTTTGCTAAAAAATGGGTCGGCTCGATCAGTGAAATACCACGTCCCCACAGCTCTCACGACCCAAGGAGGGTTGGCGTCAAGTAGGCGGCCGATCGTAAAATCACAGCCAAATCTTTTGACAGCATGGATAGTTCGTGAAGATGACATGTTGTGACCCCACTGACAGTGGTTACCCCACTTTAGGTGCAGTTCGTAAGGGCAGGAAAAACTGGTTTTGATTGTTTACTTGAATAAGAATATTATAAAAAAAATACTTAAAATTTGGCCTGTACTCACCTGTAGCTTTTGTTGTCTTTTCGTTGACCTGCAACAAAATAAGAGTTATTAATATAGACTTTAAAATTAAACAATCTTATCATAGTATTTAAACATATTTTAGAGACCTGTTTTACTTATTTATAATAAAATTGCAACGGTAGCCTAGTAGTTTAGAACTCTGCTTTTGATATACTATCACTTGTTTTCGGCAATCTATTCCGTTCTATTAGATTAGATAAGTTTTTCTCTTACATCTTTAAAATCTGTAAGAAGAAGAGAAGTCGTGGGATCGAATACTGGTTCACTCCAATGACTTCTTGATATTTTTCTTGGAAGTTATGTGTTGTATCCGTTACAACATTGTGTTGTATCCGATAGCGCATTGGGTTCCGCTACCTATTGATTTGGTACGTAAAATTTCGGTTAAGGTAACACGTGAAATTATGAAAAAAGAACTATTTTTAAAGGACAGTCCTTGTTATTGAAATTCGAAATGAGTACAAGTTATGCTGGCTCTACACAAATTGAATAACAGAGTTAAGTGCTAGCCTGTTAGCGATAACTAATGACGGATAAATTTTATACAACATATTGACGGTGACATGATTTACCATGTACATTAACCGATTAATCGATTTCATTAATAGCTTTAGTGATGTACACAAAATTTATATCAATTTCTCCAGTGGCAAAGCCACGCAGCTCGCTGCCTGGATTTATGACCAGAATACATAAAGTGGATCATGTTCAGTGATAGAGGTATCCGGAGACCCAACCTATTCTACTTGCCGTACCTCATCTCACTTCCGATTCCTTCCTTATCCCATTTTAAGATCCGGTTACGCAATTGTAGCACTATCTGTGAAGCAGGTATCCAAGGCTGGCGCTAACCAACAGGTGGCCCGCTGTCTCCATTGCTCTCTTATCCCATAGAAAAAGACACTATAGAACATTAATAGAGAGATCCACGCTGTTCGACTAGTAAAATATTACTCAGCACCTCTCATAATATAGACGCAAAGTAACTTTTACCGCGTTCTCTTTAGTGAGACAGGTATCCGAAGGACAACTGTGTCGCGAAAAGAATGGTAGGAAATTGAAGACCTGACTAAATGAAGACAGATTATGTGAAAGCAATATGATTAGGGTATTCGTGTGAAAATAGGAGAATGATATGATGATGATGATGAGGATATTTTAAGGATATTTTAAAAGAGAACTACGCCGAATCCGAACGATGCAGGAAGATTGTTAATTTTATTATGTTAGTTTTGTTATTAATTATATCGGTTGTCCAGTGCTCAAGCACACGGCTTCTGAATCTAGAGGTCGCGGGTTCGAATCCTGACATACACCAATGACATTTCGAAATTAATTTTGATAGTTATGAGTCATAAATATCGATGACTAAACTAAAAACTAAGCCCGGTATGGCAATGGGTTTGCCACCTATTCTATTTTGGACGTAAACATAACGGCGAGTCGAGGCTTAACAGCCACTGCCTACACCTACGGGTATAAAAAGTTATGTTATGTTAATAATTATATCATAATTTCTCGTAATTTCAAACAGTATGTTTATGAGAGTTTTGGCAAATTATAACGCCAATTACTCGACTTGAGTATCTCGCATACATTCGCATATCAACAAGGTTGTTAAATCAAAATGTAATTACTAATTTCATGCTTATTTTAACTCGCGCGATATCTGACGAAAATTGTACAATTTACGTTATCATTTGTAGTTTCAAGATATTGAAATGTTTAATTGGAACCGTGTTGTGTATATTTAGAATTTTCCCTTTGAATCCTTTGAGGTTAAAAATTTAACACACCAAAGAGTTTCAAAGCGCGATCGCTTTTAGTTTTTTTTTCATATTATTTTATTATATAGTGTAGATTTTGAGTGCGAATAGATTTAAATATGTACAGCGCCATGAAACAGCAATAAAAAGAAAATCGATATTGGTTTTTACAAAAGTATAAAAATGCCAGCTAAAATACTTTTGACAAATAATTAAAAGATAGGGTTTGATAGGGTAGAGTGGTAAAAAATATGAGTTATGTATTGTGTTCTTACATTAAAAAAATTAAAAAATAAACTTCATCGAAAACATAATAGGGTAGCGTTGTCGACTCTCCACTTTTAGGGGGATGTAAAATAAATGTTATGCCATTCTCAGATCTACCCGATATGCACATAAAATTTCATGAGAATCTGTCAAGCCGTTTGGGAGGAGTATGGTAACTAACATTGTGAACGAGAACACGAGAATTTTATGTTTTAGATAATATTTTTGTCCCAAATTCAAATTTTCTTCTGTCTGTTAGTATTTTTTTTTACAATGATAATATCTCTGATATTATTTAAGTAGACTGCTCTATATTAAAATAGATCATGACAGGAACTACTTATAGAAAGTTTTCCTATTAGAATAGCTGCAACAACACACGGAGTATGTCCGTACATGTAGTAATATTTATATGTATAATATGCATATAGGAGTTGTATCGCGGGTATTACCCACTTATAATTTTTTTAGTTTTGAAAATTATTATTATAATTACTTTTTTAAATCATTTTCTGTACCATTTCTTCGCAGTCTGTCTGATTAACCCAAAGGTCGACTGGCAGAGAATGCCCTATGGCATTAAGTCCACCTAATGTACCAAAATATGTTGTACATGAAGATTAAATAAATAAATATTAGATTTATTAAATGAAATAGTGGAACTTGGAAAGGGTAAAATGAACCAATACATTTGGAGATTTTGTTGCATTGGCAGGCGTCGAATGTGTAGGGGAAGATTACCGTAGATCCCATCCGAGTCAGGATAACGAAACGAGCGCGACGCGGTCGAAGCCAGCAATCCATAATACCAACTTCTATTTAGAAAGTCTCCAGTTGTATCTACTTTATTACTATACCCAGATATATTTTACGAGCACACGGCTTCTGATCCAGAGGTACGGGTTCGATTCCCGACACTGGCTAACACCAATGACTTTTCGAAAGTTATTTGTGATAAATATCGATGACTGAAAACTTTGTGCCCGGTATGACAATATGTTCGCCACCTATTCCATTTGGGACGTAAACATAACGGCGAGACGAGGCTTAACAGCCGCTGCCTACACCTTCGGGTAACAAAAGTCGTGAAGTTATGTTAATCGTACAAATAGGAAATGCAATCCATACAATTAATTATACACTAACTAAAGTAGCGAATTTAGCTAAAGGAGCCACATCATTACATAGTATAAAACAAAGTCGCTTTCTGCTGTCTGTCCCCATCTTTGAAACTACGTAACGGATATTGAAGCAGTTTTCTTAATAGATAGAGGGTATCAACAGGGTGGCTTTTATGTATAATTAATGTATGATGTAGTAAAAAAAAAGTAATGAATACAAAATTTACATATTTATTACTTTTGTTGCGGAACATTGTTCGCCGGGTAAACTAGTTTTAGTATATTTTATTTTACAGATATGACCATAACGTTAGTTTTTGTTTAAAGTTCAAGTTACGAATAAATCCATAGAGTAGTTTTTGAGAAAGCTTTTATGTAGAGTACGTATAGAATACGTTTTTTATTGCCATTCTCTGGACACTTATTTCATAAATATTGTTATTTTTTTTAAATCCAGCTTAATCGACTTAGTATTATGGCTATTGAATAAACTCTATGAGGCAAATAAATAATATATCCTAAGAAGAACTTTGCAAACAATAACTTTGCTCACCCGTCTGCCAGCTTAAAACATTCTAGCAAAATAATTATAACATAAAATGGATTCCTAACATCTCACTAAATGTTAAGTGCTTAGTTTGTTAGCTTCCATATTTATACTTAAGTATCAATATTTTTCAATAGAGAATTAATTTGATTCAGTGTCTATTAGAATTTGCAAAGTTATTATATTTATTTCTTAGATTTTCGCGATTCAAATTCATAACATTGAAATCATTTTTTATGGATTATATCGCGTTTATTTAGAAACTTATTTTCTATTTATTTCCCGACGTTTCGAACTCTTTACAGAGATTATTTTCACGAGTTATGTTATTATGTTTATAGTATTTTTTTATAGAATAGAATGAAAAGTAACCAGCGATTAGTATCCGACCGAAGCTTGGGCCACCTTCGGTCAAAAATCTATCTTCGGCGAGATTTAGGGCTTTAGCCGGATTTTGGGCCGAAGCCGAAGGTCCACTCGAAGGTCTGAGAACAGTCGAATTAGTCGAAATAAACAAACTGTAACGAACGAGTGAGTGGTTGGCGGACCGGACTGCACTTAGTTCAGTGCAGAGGTATCCCTCTATCACCGACAAAAAAGCGGCATGAGCCACTTTACGCGGATATTCTTTTTGTGTGTAAATATTACATTGGATAATATTGCAGAAAATTATTAAATTACTAATAGTTTATAAGGCTGAAGGTTGTGGAGATTGCCGAATAATCAGCTTCAGCTTCGGCCAATAATAGACCTTCGGGCGGGCACTACTACCGATGCCCATGGCCATCTACAACGCTGATAATGTCACAGCTGCGTTACCGTTCTTTAATGAGTATGTTTTCAGTAGCGATATTAATATTATTGTATCAATTGTAAATGATTTTGAAAAGAGTATTTGGCACATGAGTTTCTTGCCCGATTCTTCTCATGATAGCCCCTACACTCGGAATCGGGCCGCTCGTCGCAATTGCGTCCGTGTTTTCTTTTTCCACGGAGGCAGTTAAATACTTTTAATACAATTATACTGCCTAAAGTATCTACAAATTGTCTGAAAACACTGACTTCATTTAAACAGGTACATGTATACGGGCCCTAAGGCGTTCTCTAAGTGCTGTCAGTAGCTCGTGGAGCGTCAAAACGAACGCTCGTGTATGAAGTTCTACTCTATGAAGTTTTAAAAATGCCAAGAACATATTGCGTAGTAAATATACTGTTTGAGTTACTTCAACAAAACCGAAACTATCGTATTTTAGACTTCTAAATTATATTGTTGAACAAGTTGAACTGTTTTATGTATTTTAAACTTCATGTATTTTACTGAGATTTAGAGCTACGTTTTTTATATGGAATAGGAAGGCAAACGAGCAGACGGGTGACCTATTGGTTAGTGACTATGGACCACCGCCCATGGACACCTGTAACACATATAGTGTTACAGTTGCGCTGCTGGCCTTTAAGGGAATAGGATGGAATAGAAAGGGGGAAGGGGAACGGGTGTACCTCTGGATACCGCTCTAACCGAACGAAACACGGCTTGAGCCATTGTACGTCGATATTCTGAGAGGCCGTGATATTTCACCGCTAGAGCCGGCCCAGTCTTGCAGCGAATTGCATGGCTCTACCACTGTAAAACGTACTTTAATTTGATTGATAATGATTACATTTTACAAATTTACATAATTATTATGAAAAATTTTTAGTCAAAACCATAAATAAAGTAGTTTTTAACCATAGTACATTAACCTAGGCGTAGTTATTTATTTCGTCGTCAAGACTTAGTTTTCCCACTGCCCTTAATTTTACTAAAGGTAAGGGCAGTGATGACTTTAAAAGCCTAATTTTCTTTAAGTCCCATGTATAGTGATAAAATATTGTCGGTGTGACTTAACGGGCTTTTAGCATTAAAACCACTATTTTTTCATTTTTCATTATATAAAAATCTATACTAATATTTTGAAGAGGAAAGATTTGTATTTTTGTATGTAACGAATAAACTAAAAAAACTACTGGACCGATTTTTAAAAAAATCTTTCACTATTGATAAGCTGCGTATAGGTTATATTTTAGTATCAATTCAATTTCGGTCTCGGTGGCGCAGTGGGCGAGCGCACGGCCTCTGATCCAGAGGTCCGGGGTTCGATTCCAGACACTGGCTCACACCAATGACTTTTCGAAATTATCTTCGGAAGTTATGTGTGATAAATATCGATGACTGACAAACTTTGTGCCCGGTATGGCAATGGGTTCGCCACCTATTCCATTTGGGACGTAAACATAACGGCGAGACGAGGCTTAACAGCCGCTGCCTACACCTTCGGGTAATAAAAGGCGTGAAGTTATGTTATGTATCAATTCAATTTAATTATGTTAGTACAAGAGGAACACCGCTAGGTAAATAGCTAGTCGTATATAAATTAACAATTGTTTCGTAGTTGTTTTAATAGAATTAGAAGAATTTACTATATTCTTGCTTGCTTGTGGCCCAGTGATCGAGCACTCCAATTATGAATCAAGAGGTCGCGGATTCAAATCCTGACTCACACCAATGACTTTTCGAAATTAAATTCGTAAGTTATGTGTGATAAACATCGATGACTGAAAACTTTATGCCCGGTATGGCAGTAGGTTCGCTACCTATTCCATTTGGGACGTAAACGTAAACGGCGAGTCGAGATTTAACAGCCACTGCATATACCATTGGGTATAAAGAGGCGTGATGTTATGATAGATCTACCGTCTGAATAATTATTTGTGGTAAGTTAACGAGAGCTCGGCGTGTCACTGGCTAAATTGTGTAAATCAATGTCACCCATCTCAGACTTTATTTAGTAATAAATAGTTAATTGTTTTGTTAATTATTATCATACAACCAATTATAATAATTGTCGCAGATGTTTGAAGTAATTTAGGTAAATAAATTATTTGTTTGTTATAAATGTTCAAGATTTCTGACTCGTTTTCAGTCTTTATCATTTTGTCTATGTTAATATTACTAGAATTATAACATTTTTTTTATTTTTTTATGGGATAGGACAGCAAACGAGCAAGTGGGTCACCTGATAATAAGCAACTACTCATCATCATCATCATTAGCCTGTTGCAGTCTAGTGCTTGACATAGGCCTCTCGCAATTTGCGCCTGACCATCGGGCTGGTGGGCGTCCTACCATGTCACTGACCATGAACACTGGGGTGCTTTGCCATCCATTAAGAGAGAGAGGGGGTAGGAAGGGGAAATTCGAGCTTCCGGATACCTCTCTCACCGAACGAAACGCGGCACGAGCTATTTCACGCCGATATTCCGAGAGGTTGTGGTATTTCACCGGTCGAGCCGAGCCATTCATGCAGCGAACTGCAAGACTGCGAAATCAAGTAAAGATGCTTGGATATTTGAATGATTTTACCTACCTCACCTTTTAAACTGGCATATAGAAAATTCCTGCAACAACTTTTCGTTAAGAATAGGTAATTTCGTACTATTCCATTCAAATTAAATTCAGTTCTGAAGTTAACTATTTGTTGTAGTGTCTTTCTTTTGTCAAAGACTGTTACGGAAGTTCTCTAATTAACGAAATTACAAAAGAAGCCTGTATCACTTTCAAGTTTTGTCGTATCTCCAATATTTATCAGAATAAATCAAAAACATGTCAAAAGGTTACGTAATAAATAAAGCGTGATTGGAGAAAGTCGCAGACAAAGTTTTAACGAATTCATTTGTTTGCCAACTTTGTCAGCAATATCCAACTGGTCCCATTTCTATAGTGAAAATACGCTACAAATTAATCAATTTTCAACTGGTAACTTGAAAAATAAAATGTAATAAAAAATAATCATAATAAACATAAAAACGTCCATAGCTATTTCTACACAGCATAAAAACTCTTTAGATATCACACGCCATTAAAATTCAAATTTAGAATTCAAAAGAAGAACGTAAAATTCAAAATGGTCGACATGTATATGTCAATATTTGAATAACGCTTTATTATATTTTGATTCATATAATCAGAAGGACGTTACCCAAGGTGTCCAAAACATGTGTCGTGTGATGATGAAATAAAAAGATGTGTAACAAGGATACTATATTGAATTTCCTTTAGGTGTGTGGTACAAAAGGCGTAACTAGCCGTGCCCGGAAGAGGACGGACAATGGACCACCCTTTCTATATCAGCACTTTGTATACTTATGATATGTTTGTTATATCATGATGTATGGTGATAAATTAAGGATATAAATTCCACCACTCGTCTAACTTCTTCGAGTACCTGTAATGTAATCTAGACGGTAAACGGACCATTTCTCCAGAATTTTCGAAGCCGCAGATAGGATCTGTTCATGGCAGGAGGTAATACCATTACATATTTTACAGGAGGCAATACCATTTTAACAGTGGTAGAGCCAAGCAGTTCGCTGTGTGAATGGGCCAGCTCGACCGGTGAAATACCACGACGTGGCTCATGCCGCGTTTCGTTCGGTGAAAGTGGTACCCGGAGGCCCAACCACCCTCCCCATCCTTTCCTATCCTGCTCCGTTAAAGGTCGGCAACACTATATGTGTTGCTGGTATTCGTGGGTGGCGCAGGTTGCTTACCATAAGGTTACACGCTTGCTCGTTTGCCCTCCTATCCTATAAATATAAATATATAGAACAGAACTGTTTTCAGCCTCGATAAATTTATCACAAATTTGGTTTTTGTTACTAAAACTCGAATCTAGAACCTTTTAAACAGAAGAAGAAACTACATCTTGCTTACTTACTTACTCTCATAACAAAATTGAAAGGAAAATCTACAAAATACCATAACGTTATTTTCTTTGTAATCTTTTTTTCTGGAAATAATGTCACAACACGTAAACAAGGATGTTGTGAACATGTCAGCAAGACTGAAATGTCTTAGTTTATTCATAGGGGCTAATGAGTTACTCGCTGTGAACATTTCTTTGTGACTTGGACTTTTTTAAAGAAATTATATTCACAATAGAGTCCAATGCAATTATTATTTTACTGACACCCATTCCAAAACTTATTTCAAACAGTGACTCCTAAACCACCGAGATAATATTAAAAAACAAATTTGCAGATTTTTTCTATTATTTATTTAGTTCATTCCGACTTTTTGAAGGCTTAGGCTTACGGCATAGGTGAAGGTGATGAAATATTTCTGAATATTAAATTTTTGATTAAATAATGGAATAATAAAAACAATTGCTTGAGAATCAAAGTGTCCAAGAATTTAAATATTGAAAAGAAATTGATTATTAAAAAACTCAATAAGCAACCCTATAACTATTTAATCTATTTGGTTTCTACTAAATTAATATTGAACTGTTATTTATAAATATTTATGTTATATAAATAATTTGTACTTATTAAAATGTACACTGGATATTAATGGAATGATTGCGTTGAATGAATGATTGAGTGAATGGTTACGAGTAATTACTGGCAAATATTCAAAACGACCGCATCGCTTAATGCTACAAAATTCACATTAAAAAATTACAGCAATAAATATATACATAGATAAGTAAACTAAATTTCCTAATCTTAATAACATTAAAATTGGAAATTCTTTTTATTGATTTATATCTTTATTGTACACCATATAATTAAAATTTAATTAAAAACATTTGCTTTTTGGCTATACAATGGGCGGTCTTATCGCGTACGGCGATTTTTTCCAGACAACCATTTAGAGTGTGTTTGAAATAAAGGGCAGTGTGGTGCACAAACGAATATACAATTATAAAATAATACAATATAAAATACATAATAATACTAAAATAACATAAATATCCAATCATTTTTTTTCTTGTTTTTTTTTATTTTATTTTAAAGTGCTGAACTTTCCGTTTCCCGAAATGAATAAACTAATCCGGAAAACTAGTGTAATCTCGCGGTATATATGTCTGTCCTATAATTTTCGTAATTGGGTAGAATTGCTTCGTATATAATTGTGAATTATTGCGTGAAGTCAAATGTGTGGTCACATTCTTTGGGAATTCTTAAAGGTATTAGTTATATGAAAACAAAACCAATTTAATCTTCTTGGTATTATATTAATCACAAACAACAAACAACAAACAACAAACTCCACCGAAATTTAACGACCGATTTTAATGAAATTTTGTGTCCATATTTTGTCTGTGAACATCTATTTTTCATACTCTAAGTATTATGGGTGGATAATCGCTTGTTTATTTAACGTTTTGCACAACAATATTTGATGGCACAATGATTTTAAACATATTTAAAGTTAAATAGTTATACTAAAACCTGAAATAATATATTGTACACTTTGTACATGTACACTCTGTATATAATATACAGAGTGTTTCAATAATTAATTACACTTCAAACTTGTAAATGTCAATCAATGAACAGAGGTCAAGTACTCAGAAGAGAACGAGGATTAATTGTTAATAACTGAAAAGCAAATTTTGTTGTATCGGCCAAATCTACTAACAGTCAGTAGGCCGATAAATATTCGCGAAGGCACGTCACAGGCTCTTAACAAAACATCCCTCTGGCAAACAAATGCCTTTCTTGTTTTATTAGGACGTAAATATATATTCTATTCTATACAATGAACTAACTTGTTTGCTACCAATTTTTTTTTTGCTTGACTGTTCGCATTTGAAATTTTTCACTAGTTTCAGTATTTTTTTTTTTAATATTTTGGTGTTTTTCTTCTATCCTGTTCTGTAGTCAGCGGCGTAAGTTAAGTTAATTTTTTATGTCCAAATGGAATAGGTGGTGTAACCTATTGTAATACACCACGGTCAGACTTTTGTTAGTACATTGATAATTATTACAAATACCTTCGGAAACGAATTCCAAGAAGTCACTTGTGTTATCACGACTCGATTACAGGACTCCATGATTCAGAAGCGCGGCACTTGACCGCCGATACGTCAGCATTATTTTTTTATAAAAGTAGTCCTTGTACGTTATTCCTTAGATATCGAATTGTGCCGTAATAATCAATAGAATATTTGGGAATTTGTTCTGAACAAATAAAATGTACTTAGTTTTGTATTTCTTAGATTTTTGCGAATCACATTCATAACAACAATTATATTAATATTCATAACAACTTTTTAGGATTATATCGCGTTTATTTGGAATAAACGTCGGGAAATTAATAAAAATAAGTTCCAAATAAACGCGATATAATCCTAAAAAGTTGTTTTAATGTTTTGAATAAATTTAGTAATTTTGTTTTGTAACACATGAAAACAAAGGTAACAATAAATTGATTTAATATTGTTTTTTCTAAACATCAACTGTTTAAAAAAAAAATCTGTTATAAAATTGATTTATTTCTGTACCTACCCACCTATAAAACAAGACGCGTAAAGTTTAGCATGATGTAAATTGTACTTTGATTGGATTTTCTATAGATAGCAATCTATCAGTCAGTCATCCGTAATGTCTCCTGTGAAATGGGTATAATGTTGAAGATTAAATGAACGATATATTGGATATGATCTTATGATATCAATCAAATATATCTGAAATATCTCTGTCGATGTCGATGTACTCTGGTCGTTGTACAATGTCCCAAGATCCAGCCAAATATAAAGATTTTTGTGATGAATATGAATTTTTGTGTGGCATTTTTGTGATGAATTTAGATGTTTTTATGCCGTCTAGATGTGTTATATATATGGCTGTAGGCCTACTATTTGTTCTACACTAAGAAATATTTCATTAAAACCAATACTAAGATACCGAGCATACTTACACAATGTCAAAAAGCTTGGAGTTATGAAATGATAAAGAAAAATTTATACAATTATTATAATAACTTTTGAAAATTAATTAACTAAATTAATATTGTAGCGAGGTACAAAATTAATATTCTTAGTAATAATCTTGTGTCAATAGAACTCGTATTTAACCTTAGATATTGCCAAGAGCCCAAAAAGTTGAGAGTAAAAAAATATTTAAATATTTGCTGACAGAATTTATGCCCACAGTTTTGGCTGCGTCGCTTTTTTCAAATTTAGCGTAATATTCTTTAATGAAATTATGTTTTCTTTTTTTACTATGCAAAAGCGGATAGATGTAGAAGTCGAGGAGGGCTAAGACACACATTCCATAACCAAATAGAACGTGCTCTGGAGGAAGGTGGTGTTAGGAGCCTTAAAAATCGACGCGCATGAATGTAAAGAGTTATGAAAGTCAACGAAGCCAGTGAGGCGTGTAAAAATCGTGCCTTATGGCGCTCTGTTCTCTCTGACTACCCCGCAAGGGATTTGGCGTGAAGTTATGTATGTTTGTATATCGTTTCAGGAAAAGCCCCTTCGAATTGTAGAAATAATGGCAATAATTATTAAAAAAATATATGCGGAAAGGGCTTCTGTTATCACTAACTAAACGCACTGTTAGCCTCAACAAAGTTACTATTAATTTAAAATACATTTAACAGTTCATAGAATAAAGAGCAGTAGTTACTGTTCTTCACCATAAGTCGCTCGCGGAGTAAGTAGAGAGAAAAGAACGCATAAGGCATGAAGCTTACATACCTCACTCGCTTTTTCGACATTCATAACCATTGCTTTGGTTTAATTGGTTTTTATACGTAGTTTTATTTTTTAAAAAAGTAAATGCAAAAGCAGTTTACGCATTATTTCTGTAAACAATCTATGCAAAATAAATAGATTTAAAACGAACGTCAAACACAGCCATTCTTGAAGAAAACGTGTGATCTGGTCTTATCGGCAGTTGTTCCAACGTGACGGAAAATAATTATAAGATGAAAATCTATATTATAAACAATTTTAAGAGACAAAGATTGTATTTTATTAGAACACACTATTATCAGCCTATCAACAGAGGTGATAAAAAAAAAAACTTTTAAAATTATTATATAGTCCATTTTTCGGACATGTACAAAGAATTAATGATCCAAGATTGACTAAGCTGATATACAATGCAAAAGCGGATGGATGTAGGAGTCGAGGACAGCTAGGAAACACATTCCGTGATCAAATAGAACGTGTTCTGGAGAAATGGTGGTGTTAGGAGTCTCAAAAATCGACGCGCGTGCTTGAAAAGAGTTATGAAAGTCAACGAAGCGAGTGAGGCGTGTAAAATATCTGCCTAACCTACAAGGGATTTGGCGTGAAGTTATGTATGTATATAGTCCTTAGATGAGAAACTGTCACGCGTCTACTAAGGTTAGTTGCATTTCAGGGAATTAAAATCTCTTATGATTAGAAACAGGACTTTTTCATGGGAGAGGTGATTAACGAGTAAGCGTGTCACCTGGTGGTAAGTGATTAGTGCAGCCCAGAGGGTCCCGTCACACAGAGTATCACGATGATTGCTGACCCTTACTATATGATAGGGAGGGGAGTAGATTGGGGGTGGTCCTTCTGATACCTCTCTTACGAAATGGGATAGAGCTTGAGCCACTTTACGTCAATTTTATGAGATTACATGATAATACATCGGTCTAGGCAACAGCTATTTTTTTTTAAAATAAAACACCACAGTCCGTGTAATAGAGAAGTATAAAAATTAAAACTTTACATTCGTTCAAAAGGTATTGTGACATTGTACAGATGCTTTCATAACAGCGGATACGCTAGTGACGGTCTACGTGACCACAAGCTTGACTGGACCGGGGCGCGATGGAGCCACAAATCGACCGTAGAACACAATTACTGTCCTTCACATCACTGCAAGAGTATACCATCACCAAATGTGATATCATAACAAATCAAAACTTTTATTCATTGACAACAGATATTAACACTGGTAAAGCGCACGCAATTAGCTGCATGAATGAGCCGGCTCTATCGGTGAAATACGTAAATGGCTCGGTGAGAGAGGTATCCTTAGAAGAATATAGAAGATTCTTCTTAATACACCCAAATATATAAAAGTACTAGCTGACCGGGCGAACTTTGTTCCGCATCAAAAATAATAAATAAAGAAAATTTGGATTTTAAAAAGTTCAATTTGTGCTATTTATCGCCACGCATCTTGGCAGGTATTACTCCGTGACGCAAGTGCTATGTCCCACTATTTTAATACTGTAATATCTTGGTAAATATTCGTTTATAGTACACGCTGTAAAGGGCCATATATTTAAAGCATAATCTATTTAAGACACTTAACTGGATGAAAATTAATGCTGTAATGTTTAAAGTCGCTTAGTAAATGAGCCAGTGTAGGTATCACATAAGGTTCAGGCAGCGTTTGCGATTATTAGGTACAAGAGAATCAAAACCACAACCGGTGCAAAGCGTGGGCCATAATTGACTTAGCGTAAACCACAAATCTGTTTGTTGAATCTCTCTCTCACTATCGGCTTAGTGATTATCTAATAACATAACATACATACATAACTTCACGCCTTTTGTAACCCGAAGGTGTAGGCAGCGGCTGTTAAGCCTCATCTCGCCATTATGATTACGTCCCAAATGGAATAGGTGGCGAACCTATTGCCATAACGGGCACAAAGATTTCAGTCATCGATATTTATCACACATAACTTCCGAAAACAATTTCGAAAAGTCATTGGTGTGAGCCAGTGTCTGGAATCGAACTCGGACCCCTGGATCAGAAGCCGTGTGCTCGACCACTGCGCCACCGAGACTGATTTATCTAATGTCGAAATATTTCCTAGTAAATCGTATAGATTTCTATTGTACATACATAACTTCACGCCAAATACCTTGCGGTGTAGACAGAGAGAACCGAGCTCCATAAGGCACGATTCTTACATGCCTCACTCGCTTCTTAAACTTTCATAACTATTGTCATAGACGCTCGTCGATTCTTAAAGCTCCTGAGTCGTGACATCACCTTCCTCCAAGACTCGTTCTATTCGGAAGGTGTGTCGTGGCTGTCCTCGACTGCTACATCCATCCGCTTTTGCATTTTTAGGATTTAGTACTATATTAAAAAAGTCTAGAATTATTTATTAAAACAACTTTTTAGGATTGTATCGCGTTTATTTCTTATTTATTTATATTTATTTCCCGACGTTTCTCTAAAAAGTTGTTTTAATGAGTGAGATTCGCGAAAACCTTAGAAACAAATATCTAGAATTATTGCTATTATTAAAACTCTCCAAAAGTCCTTAAAGTTATATAAACTTATAATGATAGACTTTTAAAGATGGTAAAAATTTAACTTTAACTTTCATATCAATTTATTTATAAATTTATATGTAATGTTACCAAGTTAACAAAAATACAACGAAAAGTTTTGTCTGCATATTGCAGATGCACTATGTGTGGAACTTATTGTACTTGTAATAAGGGTTATTTAAACAGTAGCAGTGGTAGAGTCTTGCAGTTCGTTGCATGAATGGGCCGCCTCGACCGATGAAATGCGACAATCTCTCGGTATATTGACGTGCAGTGGCTCGTGCCCCGTTTCGTTCGGTGAGAGAGGTATCCGGAGGCCCGATCCCCTTTCCCCTTATTTTCGTCTCCTACTCACTTCAGGGACAACAACGCACCACGGTGTTCATGGGCGTTGAGTGGTTGCTTACCATCAGGTGACCCACTTGCTCGTTTGTTCTCCAATGAAACTCTGAATTGCAATAAATTCTTGTTTAAGTGCTAGGACATAACGTCTTTCATATCATTATGGCAGTTAAAGCGATTCTAAGGGTATTCCTCAAGTTCAAAATTGTTCAGGCAAAGGAGATACTGAAATACTGGCTTAAATAAGTATTAAAATTTTATTTAAATACTAGCTGAGGCGATGAACTTTGTTCTGCATCATAAGTAGTTTTTACAGCGTTTAAAATTAATGTGCTAAATTTCGAAAATTATTTCTTTTTCTTACATTATACATACAAACCACCCCTTTGACACCCTCTATCTATTAAAAAAGCCCGTATCAACATGCGTTGCGTAGTTTCTTCAAAGATCTAAGCATATAAGGAGACAGACAGCGGAAAGCGACTTTGTTTTATACTATGTTATGATTCTCATCACAATTTAATGTACGTCAATATTAAAAATGTAATTTAACTTAAAACGCCCTTTAAACAAAATAAACAATTAATTCTAAGAAAAAATATTGTATCGAATAATACATTTATATTTCAAAACTTGGATGCCATAATTTTGTTCCAGACTTCACGAAGTTTTTTTTTTTATGGTGAACGCGGTTTTCGTATTGGCCACAAAGATTTCACGAAGTTATACAATAAAGATCTGTTTGTATTTTTTTTACTTACAGTGTTTTACCCTTTTTTAAATGAAGAATAATTAATATTAATAAAAATATCTTGGACACAATTCACACAACGCCCTCTAGCTCCACACTAAGCAACTAAATGCTTGTGCCTTAGCTACTAGATAGCGGATATGAATGCATATATACTTTTTTTGTAAATACTTATCTACTTATAATACATAGAAAAACACCCAAACGCCATACAAAAATTCATGTGACAATTATTCATTTTGAAATAAAATTGATAGTCAATACCGTTTGATAATCAATTTTATTATGTTACTAAATATATAACTTCACGCCTTTTGTTACCCGAAGGTGTAGGCAGCGGCTGTTAAGCCTCGTCTCACCGTTATGTTTACGTCCCAAATAGAATAGGTAGCGAACCTATTGCCATACCGCGCACCAAATTTTCAGTCATCGATATACGAGTATATCACTCATAGCTTCCGAAAACAATTTCGAAAAGTCATTGGTGTGAGCCAGTGTCAGGAACCGAACCCGGACCTCTGGATCAGAAGCCGTGTGCTCGACCACTGGGCCACCGAAACTACATACTAAATACACTAATAAATATAAAAACTTTTTTATACAAAACTCATACCAGTCACATACATACATAACTTCACGCCAAATCCCTTGCGGGGTAGGCAGAAAGAATGGAGCGCCATAAGGCACGATTCTTACACACCTCACTCGCTTCGATGACTTTCATAACTCTTTTCATTTTTTAGGCTCCTAATTTTTGGCACATAAATAACATTTTTTCGTCATTTAATTTCTTTGATTGAACGAAACTTTGAAAAGTCTTAATCAATTATTACGAAACTTTCTCTTGCATAAAGCTGATATAATGAGGATTAGCGTTAGGTACTTTTACCATAGAAATTGTATTTTTTAACATTAAATTCCATGCAAACCAATTTTGTGGCATTGTCAATTTTAAATATTGACATGCACTCGTGGACTTGCAAACTAGATACTTAAGTTTTATAATTATTTGTCACTAAAACATAACAATATATAAATTATAACATAAATTAATAAATTTACTAATAAGTAAGGACATTAATCACTCAGACTCACACTTACACAACACTCAACAAACTTTTGACATAACATGATTGTCTACATTATACATACATTCTCTAATTCGAAAGTATTATACATCTCGAAAACCTTGTGGTGCAAAAGAAAACATCTTATTCAGATGGCTCAAGTTCATATTTAGGTATACATTAGTTTTTCGTAACTAAATATTAATATGATAAATATCGCAGACCGAGAAAGTTGAGTAAAGTATTTATTTATAATTATTACATGAGATTAAATCAGCTGTTTCAACATGTAGAAAATAATGGATGATGCAAGACTTACTAAGGAGATATACAATGCAAAATTGATCCCCTGACCAAATTGAACGAGTTCTTGAGCAAGGTGAAATCAGGAGCTTATAAAAACGGACAAACAAGTTAAAGAAGCGAATGTAGAGTGTTAGAATTATTCTTTACCGCCCTCTGATCTCTCTGCTTACCCCACAAGGGACTTGCTGTGAAATTACAAATGTATTTATCTAAATAATCTTCATCTTCTGGTATTATAGACGATAGTAGTTATAAACACTTCGATAAAAACTGTATTGAACCTTTTTTTCTAAATTATTACCCTTATTTGCCAGCACGGCAATGCACAAACGGCGACTGGGAATTAAAAAAAAACAGTATATGCACATACAGTGGAATTCAATTACACAAAGACAATAAATCTACTAACGAGTATTTTTCTCATATTATTTTGTAAACAAGTTCATATTTACAACTCCTAAAATATTTAAATATTCAATATACATATGCAGACATCGTTACGTTGTCTCGACGAATGAAATATTTTCCCCACGAGAGGAACATATTGCTTATTACTTACAGCCCCACATCGAATACAATTGAAAAAATGATCAAAGTGTCTATTAAGAATTCTTGAGAAACTGTCTTTTGAGTGAAGGAAACTATCAAGACATATGTCGGTAAAAAACTTATGCAATTATTAAATTATTGAGTAAGTGTTAACTCAAGTGTTAACGCTAACTTATGGAAGCGAGAGCTGGGTATGGCAGAGCGTGCGTGAAAGTAGGATAAACGCGGTCGAAATGAAGGCATTGCGCAAAATCTGAGGAGTGACCCTCGCTGACCGCGTGAAAAACAAGGTTATAAGGAAGGAAGTCGGATTGAAAGAGAGTGTCGGTGTAAAAGTAAGAAAGGGCATGCTCCGATGGTTCGGACATGTACAAAGGATGGATGATGCAAGATTGACTAAGCAAATATAAAGGTGATGTTAGGAGCCTCAGAAATCGACGCGCGTGCATGAAAAGAGTTATGAAACTCAACGAAGCGAGTGAGGTGTGTAAGAATCGTGCCCTATAGCGCTCCGTTCTCTCTACCTACCCCGCAAGGGATTTGGTGTGAAGTTATGTTATATTTATTTATTTATATATACTTTATTGTACACAAAAGAAAAAGATACATGAAAAAAAAACCTTACAATTATGATAGTACAATGGGCAGCCTTATTGCTGTAAGCAATTTCTGCCAGGCAACCTTAGGATGGACAAAAATTAAATTTAGAGTGGGCAGTAAATGTTGCGTACAATATAGTTAATAGAATAATACAAAATAAAATATTCTGAAGGTTAATTTACTAATAAACATACTCGCTTACACTACTGCACTCTTACACTTTTAAACACACTGTTAACAACTTATGTTAACAGTGTGTTTAAAAGTGGTAGAGCCAAGTAGTTTTCTGCATGAATGAGCCGGCTCGACCGATGAAATACCACGCCCTCTCAGAAAATCAACGTAAATCGGCTCATACGGCGTTTCGTTCGGTGAGATAAGTACCTACTAAGAGGAACTACCATCCTTTCCTACCCTACACCCTCAAAGGTCGTTAACGCTGGTGTCCATGGGTATAAAAGTGTATTAAGACATAATAGTTAATTATTATTGATGACTGCTAAAAATAAATCAAACGTGTTTGATTGACTGACTCTCCACTGATCGTACAGAATATTTTATTAGACTAAACTCTCTACCTACTCTTTCGGGCAGTAAAGTCTTAAAAATATACAAGATATATAATTGAATAACTTTGCCGTAAGAGAAAAAAAACTCATAACAATCATGTAGCCAGTTCATTACTTGAGTATTCATCTTGATTATGTAAGAACAGAGTTTTGCTATTGCAAAAAAATAAATCTTAAACAGCCTTTCAACAAATTAGTTATTGTAAAACAAATTATAATAATTTTAAAATAGTCTTAACATGAGTTATAATTTTGGACTTAATAATAACTTCACGACTAAAAAATTAACGAAACAAGTCTTCGTCGTACAGTAGTTTAGGTTTTGGTTTTCATTGGAAGGGCTCGGATTGTAACACTGGTATACACTCATATCTTTTAATAAGAAGTCTTTAAAAAGTTTCTTTATAATATTTTATAACTATTATTCTTTGTCAGGAATTCATAGCAATCGACTTGCGCGATGGAACTAAATGTATCATCAGACGAGACCAGATGACGCTGCTCACAACGCCTTAGCAAAAGTATGAAATTACAGAAAAATACTTTTTCATCCCTAAATGTGGATAGGTACTCAAAGAATATGAAACACCACAAACATTATTAAAAATCAAGTCTTAATATGGTATAAGTACCATAACCTACCTTTTTGATAAGCACTGAATAAAAACACGAAAATTATCCGTATATCACAGACAGATCAAAAAAATATAACCAGATTAATAAACTCTTTGAATTATATTTTACGATTTTATGCTCTGTCACCCTAACCTACTCCATTTTCATAAAAGAATCCGCTTATTAAAAATAGTTACAGCTATTTTACGATATTGCTACGAGCTTGCTACGTCGTAGCGTCGAGATGGCCAGGTCAGTTGGCAACTCAAGTTCGCTGTGCACAAAGGATTTATTCAAGTGATGGGCAAACAGAAGAACAATTTAATAAATGAAGGTTACAAATGAAAGAGTTCTTAACTTCTTTGGAGAGGTTCTTAACATTATTACGACGGTACGAGTAATATATAATACGATCTTAATATTTCTTTTCGGTTTTAATTATTAAATAGCAGGATATTAATAATTAAATATTGTAAAGATTTTGAAAAAATGTATTTGATAAAAGTAAAAACTGATTATTATTAAAGTTATATTGAAATATACAGCCTACATTCCAAAATCGCTGAAAGAAAGAATAAAAAAAAAAACAATATATTATGCTGAAAATATTTGAGATAATTTTACTAATTAATTAAATACTTAATTTCACGCCAAGTCCCTTGCGGGGTAGGCAGAGAGAATAGAGGTACTATAAGGTACTATTCTAACAAAGAGAATTCACTTCTTCCACTTTCTAACTCTTGTCACACACGCTCGGCGGTTGTTAAAGCTTCTGATATCACCTTCCGCAAGGACAATTTCAATTTGGTAATGGAACTGTACTGTATATCTGCTTAGTCAATCTTCAATCGTCCATTATTTCTTTATGTCCTGTTTTTTAACTTAACAGTGACACTCTCTTTTAATAATTCATCTAATAATAATATTAGTAAATTATAGTTCCATGACCGAAATAGAACGAGTTCTGGAGGAAAGTGATGTCAGGAGCGTTAAAAAACGACGCGACACGATGAAAAGTTACGAAAGTCACAAAAGTAAAAGTGAGTGAGGCATGTATAAATCGTGTCTCTATTCTCTCTGCCTACGCAAGGAATGTGGCGAGAAGTTATGTATATATAAAGTTACTTATATTTACATTTAAATGTGTCAATTTCCGAAGCGGATTTACATAACATAACTTCACGCCTTTTGTTACCCGAAGGTGTAGGCAGCGGCTGTTAAGCCTCGTCTCGCCGTTATGTTTACGTCCCAAATGGAATAGGTGGCGAACCTATTGCCATACCGGGCACAAAGTTTGTCAGTCATCGATATTTATCACACATAACTTCCGAAAACAATTTCGAAAAGTTATTGGTGTGAGCCAGTGTCTGGAATCGAACCCCGGACCTCTGGATCAGAGGCCGTGCGCTCGCCCACTGCGCCACCGAAACTAAAGCGGATTTAATGTGCATTAATCATATTTGTGCTTGTCGATTGACGCAATACCACAATGTATAAGACAAACCGTACTCGAATATAATACCGAATACCGATTAGTTCAATCGACTAGCAACCGCACATTAACAATGTCGATTGTTGTTGCGATGTTTCAATAAACATGAAAATTTACCGGGATCATTTTTATCATTTTTGTTGTAGCGTTCGCCGATGAGTGTAACAATGGCTTAGATAATATACTATATTATAAATATTAATATTTTTTTTCAATCTCATTTTTATTTTAGACATAAGTAAAATAAATATAAATTAAAATGTGATTGTGTAAAAATATTTTTAACTAACATATTTATTTTACTTCCCCCCATTTTTTTTCAATTTATATATTGACTCGAGTAGAAAGTTAACAAAAACTTTAACTCCTAAAAAACTTTTCTGGGTTATACTAAAAAAATTGTAATTAAATAACGTTAGAAATAAAAGCTTTGTAAATTGGGCGCACAAACTAATTTCATATTTGGACTTGGTATTATAAATGGAAAATACTTTGATATATTTTCATATACTATATTTTTTAATTTGTTTTTTTTTAAATGACTGCAATTGTATTCAGTTATAGATGTTTTATTTAACAGACCATTGACTATAAATCAATTATTATTAATAAATTGTTGGATTAAATATATATTCTAAATTTGTTTCTCTGCTGAATTAATTTAAGTATATCAATTTTAATATACCATATATTCATCCAAATATATACATCTTTAAATATGTTCGCATTATAATAATCAATAAACAAATAATTTAGTTAATGTATTTATAACTCAATTTACTAAATTGTGAACGCACCCCCAAAGTGGAGGCTTCCGCTGTAGTAGGTATATCGTGTCGTGACCGCAATCGTTTGAAACGCTATAAATCTGTTGTGATTTAGATGTCAAATTAATGGGCATTCATTTAACTTTCACAATTTATGTTCTCATCTGTTTCTGAATATTAATTGAAGCACGAAGCCATAACATTGTGACCATAGATAGAAACGTCACGAAATTTATAACGGCCATCGAGAACTGCCAAGTGACCTTTTTGAATGAATGAATGATAAAATTTCCAGCCAGGTCGATATTGTTAATTTATTTATGTTTGTAGAAACTATTACAACCAGACATATTAAGCTATACCTGGTTGTAAAAGTGGAAAATAACTATTCAAAGGTTTTATTTTTAAAATTTAAAATGCAATGATACTAGTATAATGCAGAGGAAGAAAAGTAATAAACATATTTGAGTTACTATTAGCCCTTATATGTACTAGTCGAGGATAATTTTCTAAACTGTTCTATTATTAAAATTTTGTCATTTAAATAAATCAATTAAATTAAAGATATTTGACATTATTATACTAGCATGTTTTGGCATATTTAAGTACTGGCAGAAGATAATTTTCAAAACTAATCCTATATTTAAAATTTTGACATTTAAATAAAATTATAAATAATGTCACGTTATCTTTTTTATTCGTCCAATTTGGACAGGCTAAATCCTAGAACTAAAAAGTCTTTTCTGTAGTATTAATTGTCTTCAAAATATTAATACTAATATTTCTTTAGTCGAATAGCGATGTTCAACTGCGTCAGCCAGATTTTTAAAATAATATAATATATTGGTTTCTGGAGTCTACGATAAAAGATTGTTGCCCTACAATAGCAACAGATGCATGGTAAAAATTTTCGTCTAGAAATACGCAACAGGCGAGTACTCACAAAGTCCAATATTGCCAACGGAAGGAAGTATACTCATGAACAGAATCTTGATTCTCAGTTTCATTTTATTTATTACATATTGCTGCTTATGAGAAGATATGATATGATGTTTATTATTTGATTTTCTATCCCATTTTGAATATAACATGTTTTATTTATATACAAGGACAAAAAGAGATTGTTTTGAACGAGTTTGAATCTGTGTACTTTTTTTACTTTTCAAAAATCTTTCTTGAACTTATGAAATAAATATCTAAGTCACAAAATGTATTGAAGAGTCGTGGATTTTTTGCTAAAGTATAGACAGTACTTTAGGGTTTGAAAGGCGTCATAATCCGTGGGCAGTTTTATTTTGGAAACCAATAAAATTTATATCTATGAGACATGTATTTACATTTATGTATATAGACAGATTTCAATAACTTATTTAATATCAGAAGCTTTTGGGGTCAAACGGGCGGTTATAAAACTATTGCCGCAACTTACGATATAAATGCTATATAAAAATCATACTGGCCCAAAATAATTTCATAGCAAGGAGATTGAATATTCAAGTAAGATAGGGTATGGGTTGGACATGTTGAAAGAATGGAGGTAATATTAGAATGGAGGTAATCGAGGTAAGATTGACTAAGCAGATATACAATGCAAAAGCGGAAGGATGTAGAAGTTGAGGACGGCCATGAAACACTTTCCAAGACCAAATAGAATAAGTTCTGGAGGCAGGTGAAATCACGAGCCTTAAGAGTCGACCCGCGTGTAAGACAAGAGTATTAAAAGTCAAAGAAACGAGTGAGGCGTGTAAGAATCCTGCCTTATGGCGCTCTCTTCTCTCTGCCTATTCCGGGAAGACATTTGGCGTGAACTTATGTATATGTATGAAATATAGTACAGTATCTAGATTATCAAATACAATAATTGCAAACATGACCGGTATGGACAAAAAAATATATCATAACCTTCACAAGAAAAGATTTTTCTTACACTTGCGACATTAATATATGCAAAACCAGACATAAATATTCTGCTTTGTTTCTGCAGAGATTCGTTTTGTTTCCGAACTTTTTCCATTGTAGTAAAAGAAAATGTATGTCCACAAATATTTTCAATAGTCCACTCTAAGTCTTGTTTTCTACTTACTTCACTCTTATTACAAGACTTGTATACTGTATACTACTTATATTGTTTATCTCTACCAATATTATATATATATTTTATTATTAACTTCACGCCTTTTTCTACCCTAACGTGTAGGCAGTGGCTGTTAAGCCTCGACTCGTTGTTATGTTTACGTCCCAAATGGGTGGCGAGCCTATCAAAATCAAAATCAAAACTCATTTATTCAGTTTAGGTCTTGTCAGACACTTATGAAGGTCACTTTTTTTTTACTTCCGCCAATTCGATTACTCTCGCACTGAGAAGAATTGGCAAGAAACTCAGGGAGGTATCGCCATACCGAGCACAAAGTTTTCTACACACATTACTTGGGGTGCTTGACCAGTGAACCACGGAAACTATTTATTATATTATAAATGGAAAACTAAAGGCGCATATCCATTTTGCGCTCTTGGCGCGCGTACCATGAATGACCGCACCAAGGGTGTATTCCGCGGAACGCGTTCCAAATATTTGAACAATACCAGCTAGGCGTGTCTGGTGCGTGTTGGCTACTGTTTTGACTCTTCATTATGGCAGCTTTTCTAATTATTCGCCGTATTATAAACCACACAACAAAAGTATTTGTGTTACGTTTTCACATTCATTCATTTAAAAGAAAATAATTCCTAAAAATAACTCGAAGAAATCATTGGTGTGAGTCGGGAACTCGAACATTGAACTTTTATTAACAAAATAAGTAGGTATTATGTAGATATATTGATTGTCTAGACTAGTATGTCCATTGCTATAAACATCTGGATAAAATAAAGCATGCGTAGCCATCTAGTTTAATCATTACAAAATTAAAATAAATACAATACAAAATTTGTATTCAGTACAAAATTGTAAAATACATTTATTAAATACGTCCATAAATTTAAAAAAAGTTAAGACCGTTATGAAATGAGTAACAAAAAAAAAATTTTTATGCAAAGCGATGAATATTATCATTCATCACTTAAAAAAAAAAACAAAAATAATAAAACAACAGTTACTTAGAATTCACAAAGTACTATTCTCGTTAATATTCTAAAACCCTTTCGCGTCTTAATTAAAATAAAAAAATGTATAAATGTTAAAATTAATTAACGGAAAAGGTAGCATCGGTTATATTTATAACCCTTCCTCTCCTAAATATTTAATCAGTCAACTCTCTCGCTAGAAGGCGGTTGACCTGTTTGGTATTTTGATAAGTACTTTCTTCCATGTTTCAAAAACCACTTAAGCAATTCAATTGCTCTATTTTTGACACTGTCGATCTGCTTTTGTTTATCCATCTATCTCTTATATGAGCAATACAGATATAGTAATATTATGCAGTAATATTATTCTTAAATAGAGAGTCAGATAAATTTCTAGGTGTTACGAACTTTGCCTAAAAGCTTAGCATCGCTATACATAATGTGGCACTTTTATCAACGCCAAATTATGGAAATGAGAGAAGGGTATGGCTGATTCATGAAATTAGAATGAATTCGGCTGAAATGCAAACACTGCGGAAAATATGCGGAGTGACACTATGGGAGCGAGTTGAAGATAACGTCGACGATAATCGGCAGAGAATTTGTCTTAAATGTGGATCCAGTGGTAAAATAACAGGTAAGTCTTCAATTATGTATTTAATTGTGGGATAAGCCATTATTATGGCATTATTAAATAATTAGATTAGAACAGTGGTAGAGCCACGAAGCTTGCTGCATGAATGGGCCGGCTCCGTCTGTGAAATACCATGACTTCTCAGAATATTGGCGTAAAGTGGCTCATGTCATATTTAGTTTGGTTAGAGAGGTATCCGTAGGCCCCAACCCACGTCTAACCCATTCCCTATACCACCAACGAATACATTCCCAAGAAATGTTAACGGTTGTAAAAGCACAGTCTAATCTTTTGACAACATAGATAGTTTGAAAGGATGACATGTTGTGCCAACCCCACATAAAGTGGGATAGTGGCAGGAATTAAAATGATAAATTACACAGTATATAAATCGAATCACACACAGTGATTTAGAGGAATTGACATTAGGAGTTTTTTAAACCATCTCGCATATATGACAGATTTTATATTGGTCAAACGATGCACTGCGGTATGGCTTATTATTTCTGAGTTCTAAGGAATTAGGTTATTTAAATCTAACTACAAGAAAGGAATGGTTTAATTTGTTTCGCTTTTGTAGCCTCGCGTCCTTCGTGTTTTTTGTTCCTATGTTATAAGTAGCGGAGCCAATCACCCTACTTCTAATATAAATTTATTCAGTCATCGCGTTTTTGTAACAAATAACTTTCGGAATGATTTTCAAATTGTCACGCTTGGATTCCAGCTCCAGGCTTCTGGAATCTAGAGCGTGTCTATTACGGTGATAGTTTGATCTAATTAATTACATTTTTAGTGGAAAATCTCAAGCGGAACAAATACAAAAAACTTTAGGGAATTTTTTGGGCAATTTAAGGCCAGTTTAGGGGAATGCCCGTTCACTTTATAATCACATTATCACACAATATTGCAAAGCGATTGATTGAGGTCTCTGGCGACCAAAGGTCTGGAGTATTTTTCTGAGGATTAGGTGATGCTAATTCTCAGAAAAATACCCCAGTCCGACTTGAAGACTCGTCCAGTTTTCTGGACACGCTACCAGTAAACCGCGCGGAGAAGAAAACTGATTTCTTTTTTTTTATGGAATAGGAGGGCAAACGAGCAGGCGTATCACCTGATGGCAAGCAACCAACGCCGCCCATGGACACCAGCAGCCCATATAGTCTTACTGTTGCGTTGCCGACCTTTAAGCGATAGGGGATTGGGAAGGATGGGAAGGTGGGTGGGCCTCCGGGTACATCTCTCACCGAACGAAACGCGGCATGAACCACTTTACGTCGATGATTTCACCTAGTCTAAATTTAAATTAAATTATATAATTTGTAATGAGGCCTCAAACTCGCTCAGCGTGCTATGGAGTGGGCCATGTTGGGAATCTCTTTGCGGGACAAAATCCAAAAATTAATACGGGAATCCGCAGGAGATCAGGCGTGACCGACATAGCCCGAAAGGTTAGCACGCTGAAGTGGAGATGGGCAGGCCACATCGCTCGACGAGCCGATAACAGTTGGGGAAAAAGGGTCCTCGAGTGGCGATCACGAACTGGGCGACGTGGAGTGGGGCATCCTCCTACTAGGTGGAGCGACGATCTGGTTGGGATTGCTGGCAGCCACTGGATGCGAAAGGCACAGGACCGTGAGCTACGGCGTTCAAAGGGGAGGCCTACGTCCAATAGTGGACATCTAAGTAAGTGTCGATAACTCTTCACTATCGATTGGAACATAATAATACAGCCTTATGTTGTCTGTTCAAGGCTTTTGGCTATTAATATTACTATTGAATTGAATAGTTTTTTGTAGTATAACAATTATATCATTTCAATGTAAGAAAACCCTGTAGTCATTATATTCCAAAATATTTTTTATTTACTTTAGTCATTTCATTTGAATATATGTTTTGTCAATAATTTTGTGATATATATAGTACGTTCAAAACTTGTTTTAAAGGCAAAATTCTTTATTTTTATTATTTAATTTAAAATGAATGTATTTTAAATATTGCAATAATCCAGACTCATTCCAAATTGAGAGTGTTGCCACCTATTTAAAATAACTATGTATATGTATTTATATTATTTACAATAGCTACAATTAAAAATTCGCTTGTTTTTTAATTGTATATATTGTAAATAAGTAATTATTTTATTTTTCTTACCATCATTACATAATATAAAACAAAGTCACTTTCCGCTGTCGGACCCCTTATATGCGCATATCTTTAAAACTACGCAACGGATTTTGATGCGGTTTATTTAATGGTTAGAAGGTGTCAACGGGGTAGTTTTGATCTATAATTCATATATGATTTAGCACTTTAATTGCAAACGCTGGCTGAACCCTAAGTGATAGATCAAAAGGTCTACAAAAAATTCCACGAGGGCAGATGTCTATCTCTTGGGGATAAAACACAATAACCATTTTTATTTTTTTACTTTTTACGAGAAACAATGGATTATTTACGAAGCGATTTTAAACATCACCGCATTAATTTTCATCCAATTAAGTGTCTTAAATAGATTGTGCATTTAATATAGATGATCCTGGCCCCTCACAGCATGCAATTTAAACGAATATTTTCGAAGATATTGCAGTATTAACATAGCGGGACAGCAGTTACAGCCGATAAATAGCACAAATTTAACCGCATGATATCTAAAATTTACTCATTTATTACTTGTGATGCGGAACAAAGTTCGCTGGGTCAGCTAGTTGTAAATAAAACAATTCTTTTGCTACTTATCTTATTTCCAACAAGCGTAACGAAGAATAGCTTATTTAGTACGGTTAATATACATAAATAGAACGAAATTAGTAAGTTTAAGCGTGAAAGTCTTAAAAACTATATAAAAAGAAGTCTAATAAAAATTGAGTCATATATATACCGAGCATTAAATTAACTCAAAAAATACAGCTGTAGCCAAAATCAAAAAGTAATTAGAAAAATTAAACAATTATTGTACAAGCTAAAACAAGGGTTTAATAGCGTCGTAGTACAGACCGTAAATTCATGGAAAGTGTTTGGCAAATAATTTGAATACATTTGTGTAATTCATTCATTGAGTGTTACAGAGTGTTGTAGTGAATTACTCTCATTAACAGTTTGACTAAACAAGATTTGTTTGTCGAAATACCTATATAGTTTAATATAAGGATAAATAATATTTTAGATTAATCAGAATTTAAATAGAAAATAGAGGTCTCGTGTATATGACAAATTATATATTTTAAATTACTGTATTTTTTCACAATAAATGGTTATCACCACCTATGTACATATTGTACATATCTGTAATACTAAAGAGGTTTCACTCACTTTGCCGACTTTTTAAATATCTATTAAATTCAAAGGACCATATTCTTTGTATTGTAATAAGTAGAATTTTTGGGTGACACAGCCAACGTTCGTCATTGATTTTTATCATACACCTAACCCCAAATATATTTCCGAAAAGATATTAGTATGTATCCGGCTCACAAGTCGAGATTTCTGAATCAGGAATAACGGGACTGTAAAAAACCCTTTAACTAAGTGTTAAAATTATAAGTTATTAAAATTAATGATTACTTAATATGATGTAATTTAAAATAGTGCGCTAAAAATATAAGGTTAACCTCTATATCTATACTCGCCATATTGGACTTAAGTCCAGGTCTAGGACTTAACTCCTAACTTGAATCGAACCATAAAATTGCTATTAATAAAATACTTGGTTTGGACAGACTTGCTTTTAGAATTACGAATGACTTTTATTTTAATGAAAACGTAATTATACATAATTTTCTATGAGCAATAAGTATATTAAAAAATATATAGAGATAGAAATAGATTAAAAAAGACATCAGTCATCGCTAGGAAATATATTAATTAATAGCAAACAAACCTACGCTTCGTAGACAAACGGCGTCATCAAGAAAGAGGTTTATTGCTAATACTTACAACTCGTATTAATCATAATAATATTTTAAGGATCTTTGACACCGTAGTGTGTCAGAAACACATTAAAATAACAAATGTTATCAACCCTTATATTTATAATTCCAAACGGTGTAGGCTGCATCAATTATGCCTCGAATAAAAATCGTATACTATAGTATAAGGAAGGACATATAATGTAACGTCGAGCAAAATTTCGACAACTATTCTTTGGTTAGTTTAGTTTAGCTTGGTTTAGTAACTAAAAGTTTTATTCTACCCGAAGGTGTAGCCAGCGGCTGTTAAAGCCTAGACTCGCCGCATCGTCACATCCCAAACGGAATAGGTGGCGAAACTATTGTCATACACAGGACACAATGTTGTCTGTCATCAATATTTATCACACATAACATCCGAAAAGAAGTTCGAAAAATCATTGGTGTGAATTCTGAATCGAACCCATGACTTCTGAGTTTTACTACTAGACGACTGAGACGATAAATAAATATAAAGAAACCCCTCTTTATTTTGGTTAAGGGGTCTGTTGAGCAAACTTTGGGAAATTCTTTAGCACACTATCCAGTTGGTTATATAAGGGTGATTTAATTTTTACAGTGAACAAGCCTGTTGCCTCACCCTCACAGTACTTGTCTGTTTCAGGCGAATGAACTTGAAAAACGCTTTTAAATTCAGTAAACTACACTTTCCTCTATCTATACCTAAATGTTGATAGGTGTACACTGATCCGCTGGCTACCTAATTTATCATTACATAATATAAACAAACTCACTTTCTGCTGTCTGTTCCCTTATATCTTATAAACTACGTAACGGATTTTGATATAGTTTTTTTTTAATACATAGAAGGTGTCAATGGGGTGGTTTTATTAATCCATGTATAATGTAGTAAATAAAAAGTAATAGATTTCTAGATTTAGCACTTTAATTGTAAAAGCCTTAAAAAATACTTTTGATGGGGAATAAAGTTTGCAGGGTAAACTAGTTAAGTTTAACTTCTAGGATTAGTTTATAAGCACAAGATGAAAACATATACGAAGATTTAATTTCATACAAGCCAGTGATTGATCCTAGTAGAGAGATAGATCTTTATGGGATAGGGAGGCAAACGAGCAGATGTGTCATCTGATGGCAAGCAACGCCGCCCATGGACACTTGGAACCCTAATAGTAGCGTTTTAAAAGCTTTAAAAGATGGAATAGAGAAAGTTTCGGAAATGGGAGGGAAGAGAAGGGGGTAAGGGTTTGGGCCTCCGTATACCCCTCTCCCAAGCGAAATGTGGCACGGGCCGTCGATATTCTTTGATAATACGCAGTTATGGTACAGAAGTAATATGTTTCATTAAAGCAATATGTGTGAATCTTGAGTATAATCAAATCGTGCAATTTGAAGACAACTAACCTCAATATGAAACGCCTCACAAAACCACTACACGGTACATTATGTAGGCGAATTATTATCAAGGCTTTTTGTTCAATTTCCAATTTACTAAAAGGCATCCAATTTTTATAAAATGTATAATAATGTATTGTGTTTTGTTAGTATAATATTTTCTTATGGAGTTAGTACTATAACTATTAGAGGTTTGTTGAAATCTATTGAAACTATAGACAAACTAATCATCTGTACTGATTTCAGTAAAAACGATCATCATTTTTTTACCCTTATCCCTGCTTTAAATGGGGTCAGCATAACATGTCATCCCTTTGAACTATCCATGATGTCCAAAGATTTGTCTGTGGTTTTATGACCAGCCGCCTGCCTGACGTCAACCCTTTTTGGGAATGTTTTCGTTGTTTGTTTATCGCCATCTTACAGGAGCAGAAGAATGTGTGCATTCTATTATGTAAAAGTATTACCATCTTTTAAAGAAATTCTTGACTTTTTATGTATTTTTATTTCTTTAGTAAATGTTTGATAATACGTGTAATAAAATAAAATATTTGTAATTTAAATTAGAATAATCTTTAGATGGTATCAAAGAAAATTAGTTAACTACTGGTGTTAAGATCAAACGACTCATTAAAAACATACCCATGTGTTACATAGTTGACGTAGTACATAAATTTCAATTAAATTAATTAATTTTGGATCAAAGTCAAAGTCAAAGTGGTTTTATTTTCATAGGTCTTCACAGACACTTAAAAATAGTCAATTTACAAAAATGATTCAAATTAAAATAATATTTAAAAATTTAAACACGAGCGCTTGACGCAAGTGCCTCCGTGGAACAAAAAAAAAACACGGAAGCAATCGCCACGAGCGGCCCGATTCCGAGTGTAGGGGCTTTCATGAGAAGAATCGGGCAAGAAACTCATGTGCCAATACTCTTTTCAAAACCATTGAAAATTTACACAATAGTATTATCAACGCTACTGAAAAATATCGCATAAAAGGTGTAGCAGCCAGACTACTCGACAATCACATTTATGATCCAACCATCTTAAAATCATCGTAGTACAAGTAATGAGAGAAATTACATATATGATATTAGTCGAGCACAATTGATGCGACATCTTCTATTTAGAATGGTAACGTTGTGCAACAAGCAAGTGTTTATTAGATTCCAAAGAAGTCTTAGGAATACGGAATTAGTCACGGAGCTCTAAGCCACTAAATAGCAGAGACCATAGCAGCTAAAGTTAAACTAGTCGAAAGGTACCAATATAGATGATACTTATGAGATCCTAAAGCCTTAATCAAACATGGATATACAAAGATACCAAAAAGTAGTGTTAGTGTAGTTGCAATTTCCTGTGAGCCTGCTCCAATTTTATAAATCCCACTGTACTTCTTTTCAAATAGTGATTGATTAAAACCTTTCCTTTTCTCTAATAATAAAAAATTATATATAAATCTTTTATAAAAACAACGTCAATGCAAACTCATAATAAGAAATGTTGATTACTATTAGAAATAGAAATGTTTGCAGCACGTCTCCACTCCAAAAATAAGTGAACAAATTCCAATACGCAAACTACACAATCCGCGTTGAGCAAGCAATTTGACGGTCCCAAGACGACTTGTCCGTCATGAAGTCATTGATGGTGTAATAAGCACCGGCAACGAGACGATCCTTCACAGCGCGCCTAAACCGATCAAAAGAGAGAGCCAGAATATGCGCAGGGATCCTATTATAGAACTGTACACCCATTCCCAAAAACGACTTATGTACCTTGTGCAGGCGATGACACTTTAACACAAGTTTATGCTTGCCTCTGGTATTAAAATTATGTACATCACTATGTTTAGTATATCTACTTAAGTTTTTCCTAACAAACATTATATTGTCATATATAAATTGAGAGGCAACTGTTAATATTCCAATTTCCTTAAACCGTTCTCTAAGGGAGACTTTGGTCCCCAGATTATAAATTGCCCGAATAGCTCGTTTTTGAAGCACAAAAATAGACTGAATTTCAGCTGCTCTACCCCACAGCAAAATGCCATAAGACATGACACTATGAAAATAACTGAAATAAACTAGTCTGGCGGTTGCAACATCAGTAAGCTGTCGAACTTTTCGAACCGCGTAGGCAGATGGAGGATGCAGGATGATTTCATCTTCCTATTTCTAAATCTAGAAATTTGTTTTCTATTATTAAGTTGCGAATCTAAAGACAGTTTGTACTGCAGTGGATTTTTTAAGATTAATTTATATACTTGGTAGGTTTTGGAAAAGTTATTTTCAATTAATTTAGAATATAAAACCTAGTGGATTTAGCCATAACTCCAGGAAAGATTCCAAAGAAGTCTTAGGAATACGGAATTAGTCACGGAGCTCTAAGCCACTAAATAGCAGAGACCATAGCAGCTAAAGTTAAACTAGTCGAAAGGTACCAATATAGATGATACTTATGAGATCCTAAAGCCTTAATCAAACATGGATATACAAAGATACCAAAAAGTAGTGTTAGTGTAGTTGCAATTTCCTGTGAGCCTGCTCCAATTTTATAAATCCCACTGTACTTCTTTTCAAATACTTAGTGATTGATTAAAACCTTTCCTTTTCTCTACCTACGCTTCGCTGTTAATCTGATCATATATATATATGTATTTATATGTTACACTCGCAAATACATCAAATTCATACATGAATAAACCGGTGCCGATTAAAAACAAAATTCAGATGTCTACCCATTCAATCTTTTTTTGTCCCCAATGATTCTTTTATACAATTTCTCCACTGATAAGCTTTTTATGCACGTGTTTAGAATGTTATTGAAAATGTAATTTACATGGCTTATTGACAATATCGTCTTTCTGCGTGAATTCAATAGCGCCGTGGTTTTTATGTTCTGTTTAAATGATCATTTAAATAATATCGTTGATATATTACAAAACGTACAATATTAAATGTGTTAAAAGTTTATTTATTAACTAATCTTGGTATTGTGCACACAGCGCTCTCTAGTTCCAAGCTGATAAACTAAATGCTTCAACTACCTGAAATAGTAAAAAACTGTAAACTAAGTACAAAGATAATAAAAATAATTTGGAGAAATATGACAAAGCAAAACAACAGCTGTGTGTAGAAATAGGTTAACTTAACTTTTAACAAGTGATCAAATTTTGTAAGCTAAAAATGTTATGCTCTGATATTAATAAATTTTTCCGGTTACCTCTCTTGGTATTCACGTTCTGGTCTGGTATTTTTTGTTTTTTTTTTTAAATATTGTTACAAATAAAAATATATTTAATTCAAGATTAGAAATGTATTTTCCTTTATATATTTAGCAAGTTAATTACATTATTTACAATATTTACAAATAAAAAACCTAGCTGAAATCCAATTTCTCTCTGTGCGAAGAATAGACCAGCCCTCAAGTTACGAGAGGCCTCGATCAGTCTCTTCCGACATTATTTATAGTATTTAATCGATTTGGTTTTTATCTCAACACTCTATTCGCCATAAATGATGAATTCTTTTAAAAATGAACATTCTCCTTCTTGGTTATACGAACCCACTTACGTGTTAAAAGTAACCAATAGTTATTATTGGAACTTAATTGTAATTTCCAAAATCTCTCAGATAAAATTTCAAGGTAAACGATTGAGGAATTATTAAAGAAGTCTGACCCTATGGGAAAGAGGCCTGATTATATGTATGTATGTATCAGGCAAAAAAAATATCAATTTCATTATAGATATGTGGATGGATAATAGATGCTGGCGATCTTAGACTCCTAGTTCCTCCCGCTTTGACTGCACATATAGGCCAGTAATTTTTTCACCTTGAATTATTTAGACTTAATTTAATATCTTGACTCGCATTTTAATATTTATTTGTTACTGTAACTTTTAATTTATTTATTGTTTGATGTGTTTTACAAAACAATTTAGGAAATAGATGCAAATAAAACATAATTGACTATTTTCATGAGCAATGTTACATATATTATTATATTTATTATCATTTTTATAACTTCAAAATGTTTATTTTTACGAGGAACCATTATTTAAAACACGAGTGACGTTTACAATAGGTATTTGTCATACGAATTTATAGACTTTCTGTATACTTATAGTGAAGTATAAGATCGTAATAATATAATGTTTTAGGTACTATATGAAAATATAATAAAAAAATAAATAAACTAAGTATCTCTTTTTTCATTGTCTTTTCACTGTATCAAGTAAATATATTTTTTATATTTATATTTTATACACTTTCCACTTTCCATTTTACTTTTTCTTTTGTAATTCACGATTATATAGCACTAGTTGATCCAGCGAATTTTGTTTCGCCTTGGCACCAATAAGAAGAAATACAAATGGTCATTTTGGGTTAACCCTAAAAGATAGACATATACTATTTTTTGTAGACTTTTTGTAGGTGTATAATATGCACATTGTTCATCACTTAGGGTTCAGCAAGCGTTTTATATTAAAGTGCTAAATCTCGATACTTATCATTTTGTTACTACATTATACATGAATTATGAATACAACCCCGTTGACACAATTTATTTATTAAAAGAAGCCGCGTCAAAGTCCGTTGCGTAGCTCAAAGATATGAGCATATAAGGGGATAGACAGCGGAAAGGGACTTTATTTTGTGTAATGATATTAAAGAAATTAATAGACAATTTATTTTTACAAATCAAATGTTATTTTGATACTTGTTTTTAACATCTTCATTATCTTTCTGTCCTATTGCCACTGCCTGGAGTGAGCACAACAGGTTTTTTTTTCTACACTTCCCTATCATTCGCATCTTCCACTGTAACACCCTTCATAATCATGTCCTCTTTTACACAATCTATCCACAATTTCTTAGGTCTTTTTCTCTTATTTCCTTCCACATTCAGGCTTATCATTTAACTTGTTTAAAAAATATTTTGACAAATATATTGAGTATACAAATAGCCAGAGTTTTAAATGTGTTTTGTATTTCAAAATATTAAATTATGTTCTTTGGAACATAAATAAAATGAAAGAAAGAAATAAATAAAGTTAGTTGCAAGACCTGAATGCAATTCCTTCGGAGAGATAAATGGTAATTAATTTTCACATGAACATTTATATGCAAATTACTTTTTTTCTAGTCATTTATTTTAAAATTAAATATTTAATAAGTAATAATAATATTTTATATGTAATGTTTTTCCGAATAGTTTGCGATATTCAATAAGCTATGACAATTAAAAATATCTTGAGATTTTAATAAAGATATGTTGAAAAAAAAAAAATAAAGTAAAGTGTAAATTTTTTTTTCCATAACAGTAAATTATAGAACTTTGTCACAGTCAAGAGACAGATAATTTTTTAACTTTACAATTTATTTATTTTTTAATATAGAGATGAGATCGAATAATTTTAAAATGATATAAAAAATACTGCAAAAAATGGTAGCCGACGCAAGTTATTGCTATAATTATTTCTATTGGATTTATAAATTTAGACAAATGTATTAAAATTCAAAGGTTGACAGATCACTTGAAATATTGTATAGTAAATTTTATATTTATTTTATTTTATTAGTGAGAAATTTTAGATCAACAAATCATTTAGTAACGTGATTACTCAAACATTAGCAAACTCCAAATATATAATTATAATCAATTAAAATAAATGCAGAAATTTTCCTATTTAATATTCAAATAATGTATTAAACATTTATATAAAAACTTTCAACATTCAAAAATTTATAATTTTAATAATATTAAAAACACCATCGTAAACTCTAATAATTCAATTATTTTTTAAAAAGATGTTATAAAAAAATTAAAATAGTTTTCATAGTTAGTTATAAATTCGTTTTAGTATTATTATTATTATTCTTATAAATATAAATTCCGCTTACCTGAAAATAGAGCGAGTCCGCTGTCGGGAACGTCACTAGTCAATACTTTGGTATAACGTCTTCGGAATGATCGAGCGCATTCAATAACAAAGTTTTCAGCTTGCGAATGCTTATATACCGGTCCGCCCCGCCCACTGACCGCCTCCGGACGAATTGTGGCGCGCGCTACAACCTCTGTGCTACAAACCTCCGTGCTACAACCGCCGCAATAAAAACTTTTTATGACAAACTTTTTTTCTAAATTTAAACTTTTTTTGATTGTATAGGTACGAAACTTTTCAGCAACCAAAAAGTTTACATATAATTTTTAATCCTTTAAATCGTGAAGGTTGTAGAGTGGTTGTTAGAGTCACGCAGTTCGCTGCCTCAATGGGTCAGCTCGACCTTTGAAATACCACGACCTCTCAGAATATCGACGTAAAGTAGCTCATTTCGCTCGGAGATAGATATACGGAGGCCCAGCCCGTCTCTCCTACCCATCACAATTCTGGTGCCTTCCCCATCACAGTTGAAAGGCCAGCAAGGCAACTGGCGGCGTTAGTTGCTTACCATCAAGTGACACTCCCGCATATGAAAAAAAATTTTGCTCGGCACGAGGACTACCATATGTGGCAGCCCTATTATATTCAGAATCAGAGTCTTCTTAAAAGACCTTTCACGAAATGTGTAAAACGAATACGGAACTGTAAGAACAATAATTCCGCTAACAGATTGCAGAAGTGAAATCACGAATGTGACGTGACAGCATCGTGTTTTCAGAACACGTCTCCATCAAGTTACGTCTCCTAAACCTTTCTGGGACTTTGTTATACATAACTTCACGCCTTTTTCTACCCGAAGGTGTAGGCAGTTGATGTTAAGCCTCCTCTTGCCGTTATGTTTACGTCCTTAATGGCGAACCTATTGCCATTCCGGGCATAAGTTTCCTGTCATCGATATTGCCCGCGACTTCTTTAGAAGCGGGGTACTCGACCACTGGACCACCGAAACCTATACCACTGGACCATATATTATAATACTACATAATAGTAAGCAGTCTTTTTAGTATAATTATAAGAAAATTCTAAAGCCGAAGAAGTTACGAAATCAGGTAAGTCGTAATATTTTCTCTTTTAATACTCATTACGTAGGTCAAATTAAATAAAAACCTGAATAAATAATAAGTACGTAAATATGTGTTTAACATAAATCTAACTGAAATTTTACGAAAATAAAATTAAAATTATGTTAAAATTGCAAAAAAATTTGCAATTTTTCGATTTGACCCTGTCCGTCGGGGTAGCTAATTTAGGACCCGAACTACCAGCTCGCGAAATGTCAAAAATTTGCTACCGACTGTAGTGGTTAAATTCATACTACTTGCTACAGCTATTCGTTTATAAAGACCGATAGACCGAAAGTTACCGATGACTTAATATACTATATCTGTAAAAGTTCAACACAAGTTTTCATTTTCATTTGCTCCATGTTCTAGCGCAGTAGTTTAACACTACGACTTCCGGTTGAAAGGTTACAATTTTCAAACCAGATTTCATATAAAACCAGATACATATACCAACAAAATATATAAACAGAGCAGAAGCACGATTCTTAAGCAACTCTTGTTTCCGGACACATTCAATTCCGGTCAAGGAAAGTGTCGTAGCCGTACTCGATTCCTATATTTTTTCGCTTTTTCACTATATATCTGCTTCGTCAATGTTGCATAATTTCACAATATGATTCGATCAATATTTACGAAACTAATCTTTTCTTTTACGCTCAGAAATATTTTGAAAGGAATAAGGAGTGAGTTAAGGAAAAAATATATATTATATCAAACTGATAGAGTTACGTTTTCAATAAAACAGAAAAAAAAAACACCAATTCCCCAATGGCGATATCCTATTGCCTAATATAATCTTAATTGAAATAGAATACAATATTGAATACGAATGTATTTTTTCACGGAATCATCTGTATTTCGATTATTTTAACGAATCGAATAATAATTAATTTGAATAAAAAAAAGAAGATATTTTTTTGAAAAAGTCATTTATTTTTGAACAAAGATCAAATGGGTAATAGGGGAGGAGTCATGCAGTGCGCTGCATGAATGCTCTATATCGAAGTGGCTCATGTCGCGTTCCATACGGTGAGAGAGGTATCCGGAGGCCTACTCCCTTTTCCTTTCCTTTCCTACTCCTTTAGAGGCCCAACTGTAACAAACTAACAAAGACGTCTTATATTAATTCCTTCTAATATCTCTAATGTAAAATACCTGTAACAAATATATTATAATAATCTGTTTTTTTTTTCATGAAACAACTTAAATGATTACGTCATTAATCTTAATTTTCACAAAGTGGCGTCTCTTTGGTGTAACCAAGTATTTTCCTTTTAGAAAAAAAAACCACAGATTTTTTTCATTCAATTATAATTTATTCCTTCATTATACATTGTTTATATCCACGTATTCGATGGAAGTAAATATTGGACCTCACGGTATAGGACCTAGTGCTCACTTCCACGGTGCCATTGGTATATTATTGATTGTCACCCAGAACATACAAAAACTCGTTGATTACTTGGATTGGATTCAAGATTTTATTTCAAGTTAGCATAATAAAATTACTGTTACTGATAATTTCTATATTTTTAATTCTAAATAAACTGTCAATTGATTAATCTTAATGATGACCAAACGGCACCAGCTTAAATTGCTTATTGGTGCGTTACCCCTATTTTTTAATTAGCAGTCAAAAGGATAAAACATTGCCCGATCTCGATGCAGTATATGAGACCAAGACAAAAAGGTTTAATTCATTATCAAATTAAGAACACAACGCTACGAAAATTCAACAGTGGCAAAGCTACCCAATTCGCTTCCCCAATGAGCCAACTCGACCGGTGAAATACCACGATCAATCAGAATATCGTATACATAAAGTAACTCATGCCGCATTTCGCTCGATGAGCGAGGTATCCGGAGGCCCGACCAGTTCCCTACCCTCCTTCCAATCCCACTTCCGATCCTATTTCTATCACATTTTAAAGACCGTCTTCGCAACTGTAACACTATCTGTATTCCAGGTGGCCATGTCTGCTAGTTTGCATCCCAATGCTATAAAAAAAAAATACACAACCATTTTTGGCGCGCAATTGAAAATGATTGTATTCCCGTGACAATACTGGTAACACTTCAAAAAGTAATCTATCATCAGTCACTTGACGTAGCCATAATTACACCACATATTAGCACACGAACAAACACACAGACCAATTATAAACAGTCTCTTGTTTGATGTACTCGTATTTCATTTTCAATAGATGTCGCTGATTCACTAACATAGGTATATATCCATATTAAGAACTATAGTCGAATGTCTCGGTAGTCCAGTGGTCGAGCACCCCGCTTCTGAATCTAGAGGTCGCGAGTTCGAATCCTGGCTCACACCAATGACTTTTCGAAGTTCTTTCCGGAAGTTATGTATGATAAATATCGATGACTGAAAACTTTGTGCCATGCTTTGGTATGGGAATAGTTGGTGGTAATGGTAGTCTTCCATTTGGGACGTAAATATATCGGCGAGACGAGTCTTAACAGCCGCTGCCTGCACCTTCGGGTAACAATGGCGTGAAGTTATGTTTTTTTTAGTTATAACATATCTATAATAAGCTGTGTAGCGCTGGCTTAGAATACCGCTATCCCCTCTCTTCCCGTGGATGTCGTAAAAGGCGACTAAGGGAAAGGTTAGAAGAATGGGCAGCAGCATTCTCTCTCAACAAAATACTGTGATCGCCAACCCACCTGCCAAGCGTGGTGATTATGGCAAAAACCCCCCATGAGTGAACGGATCGGCAGTTGTGGCGCTCTATGGGGGAGGCCTATGTCCAGCAGTGGACCTCAAAAGGTTATTGATGATGATGATGATATCTATATTAAAAATTATATTTGGTTAAAATAAGTAAGAAATCTAACTGTTTTTATAACTTTTGTATGGTGAGTCACAACGCTGTCAGTCATCGATATTTTTCACGCATAGAATCCGTGACGATCTCACAACCTCTTCAGTCAGAAGCGGGCTGCTTAACATCCAAACCACTGAGGTTACTAAATTTACGTAGATACTTAAATATTTTAAGTGACTTCCTCAGAAAATTCCTAACGCTGTAGTCTTTTTTTTTTCTTTTTATGGGATGGGGGCATAAGAGATGGCGTGACAGGTGGTCAACAGTAGCACAATTTTTTTTCACCCTCGGAAAGTAGAGATTTCAACAAACAGTAAACATACCATACTTTTGAAAAAAGCTGATATTTTAATGGGTGAATTTTTGGTTGAAAAAGGGGGTGTTTTTTCGATATTAATTTTACAATAATAATAATATCTTGGACACAATACACACAGCACCCTCTAGTTCCAAGCTAAATAACTAAATACTTGTGTTATGGATACTAGGTAACGGATATGAATACACATATACTTTCCTTTTTAAATACATACTTAAAATACATAGAAAAACACCCAGACACCATACAATATTTATGCTTGTCACAGATATTTGTACTCGGATGGAATCGAACCCCCGACCTCGTTTCCGCAGTTGCTTGGTTTACCAATGCACCACGAGGCCCGTCGATTTATTTTCTTACTTTTCACCGCAAGCTTTTTTATATTTTTCTTATTTATATACTAAAACTGCATTAGTAGCCTTAAAAATCGTGCATGAAAAGAGTTATAAAAGTCAACGAAGCGAGTGAGGCGTGTAAAGATCGTGCCTTGTGGCGCTATCTTCTCTCTGCCTACCCCGCAAGGGATTTGGCGTGAAGTTATGTATGTATGTATGTGAAACTTTAAACATACTAATATTTAAACAAACTAGAATAGGCAGGACTCTCATGAAATACTCTTAAAAAATAAAACATCCCTTAAGTTTATAACAAGTACAACGTATCATACATACATGCATCTATATTTTTTCAAGCAACTAATATGAACTTTGTTACTACAATAATAAAGTGCAATTTAAAATGTATATAACTTGTTTCGTTTATCTTTCTTAACAGATGAATAAACCTTGACGTAGTTGAAGGAATATGTAAAGCATTTTAGCATTTTCCTCTGGTCCTACTTAACTTAAGTTTCCTCGGCGTAGTAAATGTTTTTACAGAAGCTATGTTTTCCATATTGTATAATAGTTGTGATACATAATATCTAACTGAAAATATGAGTTAGCTGATCCAACAAAATTTGTCTTGCTAACAAAAAAACAGTTTTCGATAACCAAGTAAAAATAGGGGTTGTTCGTAGAGGCTTGAAAATTCAGGGTTGTATGTTTAAAAAAAATAAGGAAAAAATATCTAAAAATAGAAAAAAAATAGGGGTCGTAACATTTACGGGGATAAAAATATATATATTGTGTGATAAAAATACCCGATATGCACACAAAACTTCATGAGATTCGGTCAAGCTGTTTTGGATATGTATGGTAACTAACATTGTGACACGTTAATTTTATATATATTATTATTTTCTTTTTATGATATTGGGAGACAAACGAGCAGGCGTGTCATCTGATGGTGAGCAACAATCGCCGCCCATGAACACCTGATCACAACTAGTGTTACAGTTGCGTTGCCAGCCCTCAGAATGGGATAAGGAAGTGACCGGGAGTGGAATGGGACGGGGATGGGAAAAGAGGTTGAGCCTCTGGATATCTCTCTCACCGAGCAAAACGCGGCTAGAGCCACTTTACGTCTAAATTCTGATAAGTCATAGTATTTCTCCAGTGTAGTTGGTCCCTTCATGCAGCAAACTACAAGGCTCTACCAACTATTTTTAAACCTATATCATTAGTTATTTATTGTAATATTTTTTGTGCAATTTTTAAATATACTCGTAAACAAAACGTCATAAAAGTATGGTGTTCAATATAGAATAACAAAATATATTGGGAATACAATATTCCCGGATTATCTGATAATTTGAAAGCTCTCGAAGCTTCGTATAAACATAACTTCACGCCTTTTTCTACCTGAAGGTGTAGACAGTGGCTGTTGAGCCTCGACTCACCGTTATGTTAACGTCCCAAAATACCGGGCACAAAATTTTCAGTCATCGACATCTATCACACATAACTTCCAATATTAATTTCGAAAAGTCATTATTCTGATCCAGGATTCGAACCCTTGACTTCTTGATTACGGGATACTCGACCACTGGACCGAGTCACTTACTACGTATATTTAGTGTTTATGTTGAAATTATAGATTAAAAATTCGAAGATCTATTTTTTTTCGTCACAGGTCGCGAGTTCCAATCCGGGTACACGTATTAACAATGATTGACAGAATGTCAATGTCCAATTTTTATTATTGGACTCATAAATTCAAACCAATATAACGAGACATACCTGTCAATGACTAACTACTCTTCCTGGTATAAATAGCGTAAAATTATATTAAAATGGCATAGCATTATTCACAAAAATATTGTCAAACGGATCACCTTCGTAAATGTCAAAAAACTGAACTTATTATATTCTTTACATTTATTTTAATAAGATATATTTTTCAGTGATATATCTTACATTACTTACATTAAGACTATTTTAGAATTCTAAAGAAGTTAACGCGCGTATCTCGCGAGCATAATTAAATCATCTTAAAAATGGATACGAACTTTATTTCGCGTATTAAACATGTTTATTTTCGTCAATTATTTCTGAGTTTTTAAGGAGTGGGCGAACGCACGGCCTTTGATCCAGAGGTCCGGGGTTCGATTCCAGACACTGGCTCACACCAATGAATTTTCGAAATTGTTTTCGGAAGTTATGTGTGATAAATATCGATGACTGACAAACTTTGTGCCCGGTATGGCAATAGGTTCGCCACCTATTCCATTTGGGACGTAAACATAACGGCGAGACGAGGCTTAACAGCCGCTGCCTACACCTTCGGGTAATAAAAGGCGTGAAGTTATGTTATGTTATATTTATATATTTGCTTTCATTACTTCGAGAAAGTATTCTACTTATTTTATGAAAAAAAAAAAAACACATTTATCGTAAATTAGCAATCATTTTAAGACTTTCAACTAAATTGAGAGATTAATATCAGACTCCAAAAGAAAGTTTTGAATATTTTCTCTTACGAGGTGTTTATGAGAGTTGGATGCAGAGTTCGCATGAAAATGGAATAGAAAGAGTAAAATTTGCAGAGACTGAAAGAGAATGTTGATGTTAAGTAAAGTGAGTTCGTGCTCCGATGACTAAACAGCTATGCAGTGAAAAAACAGATGGATGTATGAATCGGGGCAGACCACAACACACTTAAGATCACCAAATTGTTCGAATGTGACCAAGCGAAAGATGACATGAAGCGTTTTAAAGTAGACAAGGATTCTGTAAGTCAAAAAAGCGAGTGAGGTGCATAAGAATCGTGTCTTTTGGCGCACTGTTCCATCTGCCGTTACGCCGCCATTTGGCGTTAAGTAAGTAATAATTGTTATTATGTTTGATTTACAGTCCTACTATTATGTATCTACAGGTCAATACATATCATAAAACTGAGATTTAATAGGCACTTTCACTAACGCCGTAAAAGTCAAGTTATTAACCCGTTATCGAGATTTTGACGTTCTAAAATTATTTTATACTTCCATTACGGACTAGGAACACGACAAAAACCATCTAAGCTATATACACTTGTCAATGTATATGATAAATATTGATGTGTTGGTGAATGTATGGGGGTGATCTAATGGAGATTTTAGATGTCAAGTCGTAACATCATTAATAACTACCCTCCATACTGGGTTAATGTCTTTATCTGTGGAGGATCGTAAATGTGTATTAGAATCAACAACCGACCAGTTCACTAATCTACTATAAAATGCGTTCGTAATTTTCTTTAATTTTTTGCATTCTCTGCTTTTTCGTTAATATTTATCTTTTTTATGAGATAAGGGGCAAAAGAGCAAGTGGCGTCACCTAATGCTAAGCGACTACTGCCATCTATAGAGTCCTAAAAATAGATAGTGTTATAGTTGCGTTGCCGATCTTAAAATGAACGCTATCACGACGATATTCATAGACGTCGTGGTATTTCGCCGGTCGAGTCGGCCCATTCATGCAACCAAAACCGTTGGCTCTATGCACTTGAAATAATAGTTGTAACAGTTAAAAAGTTAATCTGCGTAATTGTGTTGATATATTTTTAACGATTGTTAGAAATGAAGATTTGAAATTAATATCGATTTCTGAACGAAAATAACTGAACATTATTATCTCCTAACAAGCACACCAAATAAGGATTTAAATATTTCTTTCCGGGAAAACGCCAACACCTTGTAGCTCATACTAAATTAAACATGTGTCTGTATTTTTATCACTTGAAAAAGTATAAGTATTATTAGATCGTGTTATAATAATAATATAATAATAATATCTTGGACACAATACACACAGCGCCCTCTAGTTCCAAGCTAAGTAACTAAATGCTTGTGTTATGGATACTAGATAACGGATATTAATACACATATACTTTTCTTTTGTAAATACATACTTATAATACATAGAAAAACACCCAGACGCCGCACAAATATTCATGTTTGTCACAAATATTTGTGCTCGGGTGGGAATCGAACCCCCGACCTCAATGCTGCAGCCGGTAGTTTTACCAATGCCCCACGAGGCCGTGAGTTAAAATGTGCTTTAAATAATAGAGTTTACTAACATTATTATATAAATGTAACCGTTTATAAAATATTGCTTCGTAGAAAATCTTTTCACGTGATAAGTAAAAGTGCATGTCATGACAGTCAATAGATAACTTTCAAGCTCAGACCGGTGTGCTAAAATAAGTTGATTGTATAGATAGCTCAAGACTTCATTCATATTCAGTTCATATTTACATTGTTTTATAGCTAGACAGGTGAAATACCTCTCAGAATATGAACGTAAAAAAGCTCATGCCGCTTTTCGAAACGCGACATGTGCAACTTTACGATTCGATATTCAGACAGGCCATGGTATTTCACCGGTCGAGCCGGCCTGTAAGATTGAAAATAAGATGGCGCTGTGTGCAATGAGTGCAAAATAAAATTTTTATTTATTATGAAATATACTATTATCATTAATATTAAAACGTAACGGCAATAATCTGTTGATGCTATATACGGAACCCTAACTGGCGCAGACCAAATGCTGCCACTAACATAACGTTGGTTGCATGTTTAACTTAATTCACAGATAAGTTACTATTTAAACTCGAACTGAAAGGTTTATATTTAATAAATATTAATATTTTAAGTGTATTTATATATACATACAATCACGCCTTTTCCACATGGAAGTAGGCAGAGACTAATTCTCTCCATTTGCTACGATCCTGATATGCATTTCTCGCTTCCTTCACTCATATTATCGCTTTCATGCACGTACCTACATTTGTTTGTGGACATTCTTAATCTGCCCTTTCTCTAATACATAATTGTTTTATTACATACATACATAAATATATGACCTCACTCCAAGTCCTTTGTGGGATAGGCAGAGAGAAGAGAGTGTCATATGACACGATTCTTACAAACCTCACTCGCTCCTTTGACTTTCATAACTCTTGTAATACACGTTCGTCGATTTTTAAGGCTCATAACAACACCTTCCTCCTCGTTCTATTTGGTTATGGAAAGTGTGTCCGACCTCGAACCTTACAACTACCCGCTTTTGTACTGTATATCTGCTTAGTCAATCTTAAATCATCCATTCTTTCTACATGTCCGAACCATTGGAGCATGCCCTATATTACTCGGCAAACTCTGTTTCACATCAAAAGTATGTTTTACAGCGTTTATAATTAAACTCGGTGGTCTAGTGGTCGAGCACACGGTTTCTGAATCCAGAATTCGAATCCTGACACTGGCTCACACCAATGACTTTTCGAAATTGTATTCGGAAAGTTATGTGTGATAAATACCGATGACTGAAAACTTTGTGCCCGGTATGGCAATAGGTTCGCCACCTATTCCATTTGCGACATAACATAACGGCGAGACGAGGCTTAACAGCCGCTGCCTACACCTTCGGGTAACAATGGTGTGAAGTTATGTTATGTTATAATTAAAGTGCTAAATTTCGAAAATTAACACTTTTTCTTTACTACATTAGACATGAATTATAGATACAAAAGACCTCGTTGATAGCTTCTATCTATTAAAAAAAACCGCATCAAAATCCATTGCGTAGTTTCAAAGGGGCATATAATGGGACGGACAGCGGAAAGCGATTTTGTTTTATACTATGTAATGATGTATATTTTTTAATAGGTTATAGCTTTTTTGGTGAATCTGTGTAATTGCATTTGTTAGTTGCGTAGCCACGGTAGCCAAGAACTTGTTTATTAATGAACAAACTTTCAGTTGGAAGGGTTTCAGGCATTGGCAGCTGGTAAAATAATTGTTGCAACAAAAATTATTTCATTTTAAACTTGTTTCATTAAATATTGTCGAAGTTATTTCGGCAAGAACATTAACAATTTCCCGATTCCGCTGTGAAGGCATCATCAATCAAATACTATCTAACCTTTGCAGAATATCTCCGTTTAAAAGTCACACCCCACTCAATGTGTTTGAGTCACGTAGTACATGAATGGGCCGGCTCGACCAGCGAAATGTCTCGACAGGAAATCGATAAGTTGTATTATGCCGCGTTTGTTTCGCTGAGAGAGGTAGACCATTTGGGCAATGAAACTAGTGTAGGGGTTGTCTACGGGTAGCACATGTCGCTTACCACCAGAGTTCCCACTTACCATATAAAAAAAACGTAAAGAAACACTACAAATATTGCATATTTTCGTAGTACTTACCAGAATACGGTTTCTAAATTCGAGACACGTGTTCGCTATTTTGATGATATGAATGTCGGCATATGTTTATCTAATTGTAACGCTTACATGTCGGGGCTCATTTGTGAGAGACAGATTTTTTTTTTATTTTTACATTGCTAAATATCTTCTTTAAAAAATCATAAGCGACCGTTTCACTTTGAGTAATTCCATTTATCTTTCAGCAAATGCGAGGAATTTATAACATGGCTTTTTATTGATAATGTTTTTTAATTTTTATTTAAGTCATATAATGTCTCCAGCCTTTTACTTTTGGGGATTTCGACTTAATATTTGAAAAGTCAATTTGTCTCGATGATCAAGTAGTTCCGCACCCTGCTTCTGAACCAGTTGTCAGGATATCGAATTCAGAAAAGATTTCGAAAATCTATTTTAATAATTATTTTTGCTTTAAAAAGCCATTTTATTCTAAGCTAACATAAAATTGGGAAATCATGTTTATGAATAAGAAATTATAATCCTTGTTTATCTCGATGATCTACTTAAATTTCAATAGAGGATAGCGAGAGGTTACTTTGTACTTTTTCGACGAACTAAGCTGAAGACAGTAGCTATTTTAATTCTAAATTTAATACTTACTTATATAGAAATGTTCCATCAATCAAGGACCTCTTTACCGTATTCCCTCGGGATTTATTTACCGACGCGTAACAATTAGAAGGTGTTATATTAGAATTGAGCGTTAAAATATTCAGCTTGTTAATTTCACTGTTTGTCTCTGAACACGAAATTTATACTTTGAACAAGGAATTTAATTTGATCAATCTTCATTTACCAAATACCCTTTTATAGACAAATATTGATGCTTCCAAAAAAAACTTTACCTTTATAATAGATTTGTTAGATAATGCAAACTTTTAATTGTTCAATATAATAATATAGAGTTATGTTGTTTTAATCTTTCGTAAAACCTAAAATTAAAAGTTACTATTTCGTAAAAATATAAATTAATCAATGTTTAGTATTAATTAGAGATATGTTTGTATTTGGTTTGAGAACGTAACCTCTGCCGAGCACGTAAGCATTTGGGAAATCGGATAAGTAGATAGTGATCATGAAAGTTAAGTTTGAATAATAAGTGTATCTCGCGTATTTCCATATTTACAGTACGAGAAACGGGATTAAATAAGATCATCTTGTATTAAATACACAATCTCTAATGCAGAAGTTTGTATGTATTTTATTCAAGAACACAATGATAGTTGCAGTAATGTTTGATATTGTTCCTGTATTTAAACGGCTTCAAGTTGAGTTTGAAATGTTAAACATAACTTCTAACTACTGTTTAATACCGTTATGTCACCTCATTGTATAGAAATTTTCTCTATGGCCACGATGGCGATAATCCAATATCTATGGTACTTACTACACACTTAGGTAAACTTACCTCACATATATATTCTAAGTTTTGAAATGTTCTGCTTTTGCTTTTAAACTTATAATAAATATGTTATGATTTTGCTATAGTTTCATTCTGTTGGAAAAAATAAGTATAAAGAAAATATGCTCGATTCAGGTTATCAGATTATTTCAAATACCCACTTTTGGTTCTTGAGCTCCCGTTGAAATGCTGTTAATGTAACATTTGATCCAAATATATTAATATTTAACCTTGTCCAGTTTGCTTAACTCCGTTCGTTTCTAGTTAGTCAATGATAACTGATGATTACCAGTGGTAGAGTCACGCAGTTCGCTGCATAAATGGGTCGACTCGACCGGTGAAATACCACGGACTCTCAGAATATCGATATAAAGTGGCTAATGCCGTGTTTTTTTTTTCATTTTTTTTCGGTATCCGAAAGTCCATCCCCTTTTCCCCTTTCCCACCCTACTGCCTTAAAAGCCGACAGCGCAACTGTAACACTATCTGTGTAGTAGATGTCCTTGGACGGCGGTAGTTACTTACTATCAGGTGAACCTCTTGTTCATTTACCCTATTGTATAAAAAGAAATCCCTTCTTTACGCTTATAAAAGGATCCTTATAGAAAAATATCCCAGGTCCTAATTAATACATAGACTAACATTGCGTTCTTAATTATAACGCTAGGATTCAATAACAATTAAATAAACGATACCTTTATTATTAAAGGCAATGAAATAAATTAATTAAATCAACAAGAATTCTGGAAATTAAATAACGTTACTAATATTTTAGGCTGTAAAAATAACATAAAACATAACATAACATAACTTCACGCCTTTTGTTACCCGAAGGTGTAGGCAGCGGCTGTTAAGCCTCGTCTCGCCGTTATGTTTACGTCCCAAATGGAATAGGTGGCGAACCTATTGCCATACCGGGCACAAAGTTTGTCAGTCATCGGTATTTATCACACATAACTTCCGAAAACAATTTCGAAAAGTCATTGGTGTGAGCCAGTGTCTGGAATCGAACCCCGGACCTCTGGATCAGAGGCCGTGCGCTCGCCCACTGCGCCACCGAGACTTATTGTTAAAAATAAATAAATATTATTGAGGATTACAATGTTTCATATTGTATTTGATATACTGTATACTAAAAAGTTAAGACTTGAAGTTATCTGATGTCATCTATACAACTCTATTTTGTATCATACACACCAATTTTTTCAGGAATAATGTTTTAAGTGGCGAATACTATTATCATAAATCGGATACATCTGTCGTATAATATGGCTTTGTCGTATAATATGGCTTTGTCGTATAATCATTACATATTATAAAACAAAGTCGTTTTCTGCTGTCTGTCTCCATAAATGCTTAGATCTTTGAAACTACGCAACGGGTGCCAACGGGGTGGTATGTACAATTTAATTAAAATAGTGAAATTCAGGACTTTAATTGCAAACGCTGGCTGAACCCTGAATAATCGATCAAAAAATGTACTACATTATTATACAGCTGAAGTAGGTCTACAAAAAAGTCCACAATGTTGTATGTCTATCTCTCAAAGTTAAGCCATAATGATCATATTTAGTTCTTTACTTTTACGCGAAACAAAGTTCGCGGGGTCAACTAGTAACTTATAAGTTACATCTAACTTGATTGAGATGTACTATATAAACCAATCATATAAACCATCAATTTATAGCGAACTTCCGGAAGTTCAATAATGTTACCATGGATTCAAACCTCTAAATCAGAAATCTTACTGTCGAACCCGCAGGTTTATTAAGCAATCGATATATGTATATCTATGAGAATAGTATTCGCCACTTAAATCTTGTCTGAAAAATTAAACGCGTCGAGGGATAACTACCGCTCCATACATACCCCACATTAAAGGGGTGTAGTCACACTTACATCTCGTCAGCACTATGAAGTATGATAATAACATACATATACATAACTTCATGCCTTTTCTACCCGAAGGTGTAGGCAGCGGCTGTTAAGCCTCGTCTCACCGTTATGTATACGTCCCAAATGAATTAGGTGGCGAACCCATTGCCATACCGGGAACATAGTTTTCAGATATGCATCACACATAACTCTCGAAATTAATTTCGAAAAGTCATTGGTGTGAGCCAGGATTCGAATCAGCGACCTCTTGATTCAGAAGCGTGGTGCTCGACCACTGGACCACCGAGACCTTGAAGTATGATGTCAAAAGAATTTTACACAACCTACGTCATATCGTTAAATTTTCAAGCCTACTTTGAAGGGAGTATACTTCTCACAAACGTGAGACGATAATAATAAGTAAGAGTATCAACTCGCTAGTAAATTTTAATGTCCCTAAACTGAAGATGTCATTACTCAAAAGACGTAAGACATGGCACTGAATATCCGTTTTATTGTTTGAATATAAAACCCCTTTTATTATTACTCCATTTAATTTTAATTGTAACACGTTCGGATTTGTTTTATGATGAAATTACACTTAATAATAACTCAATTTACAATTGGATGTAGACTTTGTCGATTGAAATTAAGTATAATTTAGTAAACTGACAGACTCGATCGTCCAGCGGTCGACCTCCCCTCTTCTGATTCAGAAGGCATAGGATCGATTCTAAACTCACACCAAGATTTTCGGAATTATCTGTGATAAATATCGATGACTGACTACTGTGTGCCTGGTGTTTGACGAAAGGCTGTCTATTCCACTCGCCACCGATACCATTTCGCGACGTAAAATATAAATTCGGTGAGCTAATACTAGGAACTGCAAACCGGGCCCGGTGCTCTATTATTTTTGAAAATCCTACCTAATGTAACGAATTTCGCGTTACATTTTGATATTAACATGCAGTGTTACTTTAGTTTAGTTGTTTACAGTTACAATAAAACCTAATCTTTAAGATTCTTTATGAGTTATTTTCTTAAGGAGTAGTATTAAATCACACTAGTTTTAATAACCAAATTCTATTAGTTTTTTTTTACTGATTTTAATTATATCCTCGATTTAACAATTGTTTTGAAATACTCTTGAATTGTCCATAAGAGTCGTTGTAAATAATACCTTGAAATTACGATTTCTTTAACAACCTTTTATATCGAATTTTCAACTATGAAAATAAGTGTAAACACTTCTAATTATTACCCTCACTCCTACCTCACCTCATTACTACTTATTTCCCTCAATTTTACTCTCCGGTCATCTAATACTATGTTGTGGATTTTATAGATAATTTGTGGTGTGGGGGGTCGGCTGCCTTTCATTCGATCCTTTCATTGTCATGTTAAAATAAAGTTGCCCACTCTTTTAATAAGTTTATCCCGATCTTCCTTAATTTCTCTCGGCTTCTTTTTTGTTTTAATTTTAATTTTGTCCATTTCCCAAGATATATTCAGATTCGTTGACACAAAAAGATAACACAACAACATAACTTCAGTCCTTATTCTACTCGAAGATGTAGGCAGTGGCTGTTAAGCCTCGACTCGCCGTCATGTTTACGTCCCAAATGGAAATAGGTGGCGAACCTTATGCCATACCGGGCACAAAGTTTTCAGTCATCGATATTTATCACACATAACTTTCGAAAATGATTTCGAAAAGTTATTGGTGTGAGCCAGGATTCGAACACGTGATAACTTGATTCAGAAGCGGCGTGCTTGACCAATGGACCACCGAGACTTTTAGATATAAAATTAATCCAACCTATCCTAACGAAAAATTGCACACAACTTATTATGCTATGGTCTTGGCTTACTTACATAAGTAGATATTACCAGGCAATCGAAGATAGTAAATTTATTTCCATCGTCCGTCCTATAGTATATACCTTTTGAACTTTTATTTTATTTAACCTAATGAAGGACATTTCAAGTGTAGTAAATATTCATCGCACTTCTTATTCACCGGTCTCTGGTGCGAATTCTAATAAATGTCGATGCTATAAAAAAACCTGCCCGGTGTGTATACAACACACTATAGACACAATAGACCTCATTTGCCCTTATGTAATGGACATAATTTCGGCTGCCTGTTTCTTCTTCTTCTATCAGAGATTTCAACAGTGGTAGAGCCACGCAGTCTGCTGCTTGAATGGGCCGGCTCGACCGGTGAAATACCACGGCCTCTCAGAATATCGTCGTGAAGTGGCTTTTAGCCGCGTTTCGGTCGGTGAGAGAGGTATCCGGAGGCCCACCCTCTTCCCCCTCCCCAAATGACAGCGGACTTAAAAATACAATTACCCCAGGGGGGTACCAGTCGTCGCTCTGCCGCTGGAGAATCCCCCCCTGAGCGTCCACGGTCTGGCGTTTACCAGAGCATGGACGCTCAGGCTGCCCCGCGTATTCTGGGGAGGGCAAATTTCCGCTCGAATACTAAAACTGTCCGGGGCAAACGAGAGAGCATCGTCGCACCCCCTGCCACGCTAAACGTGGACTTCTCGAACATCAGGGGCATACGCACTAATTTGCTTGCCGTCCATCACCATCTCGAGACGACAAAGCCGGCCTTGCTCTTTCTTACGGAGACGCAGATATCTTCTCCGGCAGACACCACGGATCTCTCATACCCTGGGTACAAATTGGAGCATTCCTTTGTACCGCGGGCTGGGGTCTGTGTGTATGTCCGAGAGGATATCTGTGCTCGACGCCTCGGCAGTCTTGAAGGAAGGGACCTATCGACCTTATGGCTGCGTATAGATTGCGATGACCATCCCCGCATCTACGCATGTCTTTATAGGTCCCATAGTGGTAATAGCGAAACGGACCGACTCATGGACCACATACAAACGGCTGCGGATTCCGTACTTCAACAGGTCCCATCTGCGGAGATTGTGATCCTAGGCGATTTCAATGCCCATCACGCCGATTGGCTGGGATCACGCACAACCGATCACGCAGGTAGATCTGTCCATGACTTTGCTCTAGCATATGAACTGACACAACTGGTTACAGCGCCCACGCGCATTCCAGATGTCGACGATCATTTACCTTCCCTGTTGGATCTTCTGCTGACCTCCCATCCCGACGGATATGTGGTCTCCGTAGACGCCCCTTTGGGCTCTTCGGACCACTGTCTGATAAGGAGTACAGTGCCACTCACGTGCCCACTTCGACCGCGTATTGCGAGTCGCCGCCGTGTGTGGCACTATAGGTCAGCGGACTGGGATGGGATGCGAAGTTTCTTCGCCTCCTACCCATGGGGGCAGGTTTGCTTCTCGTCGGGTGATCCTGACGTTGTTGCCGACTCTGTCACTGATGTGGTGCTGCAGGGAATGGAGCTTTTCGTTCCATCCTCAGTGGTGCCAATCGGTGGCAGATCCCAGCCCTGGTTTGATCGCACGTGCAAAATGGCATCAAGCTTTAAGCAGGAATGTTATCAAACCTGGGCAAATGCAGCGGCGTCTGGGGACCTAAATACCGGCATTTACAAGAAGAAGTACAATTATGTCTCCAGATCCTTCAAAAGAGTGTTAGCCGTAGCAAAGTCTAAGTACATAGGCAAAATTGGGGAGAAACTAATTCGCCTTCCCTCGGGAACTCGTGCGTTCTGGTCTCTCGCCAAGGCTGTCCTTGGAAACTTCTGCAAACCGTCTCTTCCGCCATTGCACAGGGAGGACCAGTCATTGGCCCATGACGCTAAAGAGAAAGCCAACCTTTTTGGCACTCTTTTTGCGGCTAATTCGACTCTGGACGATAAGGGGAAAATTCCACCGACCATCCCACGTTGTAACCACGCCATGCCGGAGATCTGTTTCCGGCAAAGTACTGTACGGCGCATACTTTTCTCCCTAGACGTCCACAAGTCGAGTGGGCCTGACGGAATCCCAGCAATCGTGTTGAAGATGTGTGCTCCGGAGTTGGCACCGGTTCTAACGCGTCTCTTTCGGTACTCCTACTCTCTCGGCGCTGTACCAGCATCGTGGAAGGTAGCTTTGGTCCACCCGATCCCTAAAAAAGGTGATCGTTCAGATCCGTCCAACTACAGACCAATCGCCATCACCTCCCTGTTCTCCAAGACTATGGAAACACTGATCAACCGCCAGCTCCTTAGCTATCTAGAAGAGCACCAGTTGATTAGCGACCGTCAGTACGGATTCCGTCAAGGTCGCTCAGCTGGTGATCTTTTAGCCTACTTAACCCATCGGTGGGCGGAAGCGGTTGAGAGTAAAGGAGAGGCGCTGGCCGTTAGTTTGGACGTGGCGAAGGCCTTCGATCGGGTTTGGCACAAAGCACTTCTCTCGAAGCTTCCATGTTATGGGCTTCCCGAGAAATTATGCGATTGGGTCTCCAGTTTTCTCATGGATCGGAGCATTAAGGTCGTTGTCGACGGGTTATGCTCCGACTTAAAACCTGTGAATGCTGGAGTCCCCCAGGGCTGTGTGCTATCCCCTACGCTGTTTCTTCTGCATGTGAATGACATGCTGCAGTACAGCAGTCTTCATTGTTATGCGGATGACAGTACGGGGGATGCCCTATATACCGGCCACCCGCGGATTTCTCGGGAAAACGTCGATGAGTACCGGAACAAACTTGTGTCTGAAATCGAAACTCTGCTTAGTCAGGTTTCGGACTGGGGCCGACTAAACTTAGTCCAATTCAACCCTAAGAAGACACAGGTTTGCGCGTTTACCGCTAAAAAGACACCATTTGTCGTAGCTCCCTGCTTTGAGAGCACTCCCTTAGCCGTCTCAGCCAATATCGGAATTCTTGGTGTCGACTTGTCGAGTGACGTCCAATTTCGCGGTCATCTGGAGGGCAAGGCCAAATTGGCCTCAAAAAAGCTTGGTGTGCTCAATAGAGCGGGACGGTATTTCACGTCAGGTCATCGCTTGCAACTGTATAAAGCGCAGGTCCGGCCTCACGTGGAATACTGTTCTCATCTTTGGGCGGGGGCACCCCACTACCAGCTTTCTCCATTTGACCGCATTCAACGACGCGCGGTTCGGCTTGTCGACAACCAAGCTCTTTCCGATCGGCTTGATCCGTTGGCGTTGCGGAGAGATGTTGCATCTCTATGCATCATGTACCGCTTATACCACGGAGAGTGCTCTGAGGAATTGTTCGGACTTATACCGCCTGCTGACTTTCGCAATCGCCCGACTCGCCAGTGTTTCCATCCACATCGGCTTAATAGTTGGCGATCTACGACAGTGCGATTCAGCCGTCACTTCCTGCCACGCACTGCTCCTATATGGAACCAGCTGCCGGCAACGGTATTCCCGGACCGCTACGACCTTGGAACCTTCAAGAAACGAGCGTATTCCTATCTTAAAGGCCGGCAACGCTGATGCGACGCCCCTGGTGTTGCGGATGTCCATGGGCGGCGGTGATTGCTTTCCATCAGGTGACCCGCTCGCTCGTTTGCCGCCTTTTCCCATAAAAAAAAAAAAAAAAAAAAAAAAAAAGAGCCGTGGAGATAGTCTCGTCGATAGCGAAAAAAAATGTTTCAGAACTCACAAGTACCCAAACCAAATTGTCTAGTTTTTTTTTTGTATATGTATAATTTAGTCTGTTGCAGGCCAATATTGATTTATAGGTGATTGGTATTTGTATATTTAAATGTATTTGATGGATTTCGTACGTTATGGATACATACACGAAGTGGATCCATATATCAAAGTTATTGGCATTTTGGCAATTGAAAACATTTTTTGCGGTTTTATGATGGAAATAAATCGGTCGAACGGGATTCAATCCCGCCGCATCACAATTTCTTTACTGATGACGTGCATTTAGAGGGAAAAAGTAGATACATAAATGAGGTCGGTACTTATCACGGCCGCGGTAAATTTCAATCCACTTTTGATACAATGGTAATTAGAAAAGTTATTATCCGGAGACCTCTATAATTCGATACATAAGTAGCTGTAGTAGCAGCAGTATTAGTAGCTGTAGTAGTAGAAGAATAGTTTCTCAATCAATGAACTGGTTGTATAGTGTATACGCACTACACGCTATTACGAGACTATATTTTTTCCTAGAATTTATCGAATACTAATCGCTTACTTCTGTTACAAAAATTCCCTAATCCTTCAAATTACATATGTGGTTCGCAATTAAATCGTAAAGCAGTCGGATTACCGAGGGTCTACCGTGTCCCCCAATATATAAGACATTTGGTTGACGATAAATACCACGACTTCTCAGAATATTGACGTGAAGTGGATCATGCTGTGTTTATTTCGGTGAGAGAGGTATCTGGAGGCCCAGCACCCTTCACCCTCAGTTTCCATACCACTCTGGTTAAAGACGACGTAACTGAAACATTATCATAGTATTTGATGTCTTCTCGGTGGCCCAGTGGTCGAGCACACGGCTTCTGATCCAGAGGTCCGGGTTCGAATCCTGACACTTGCTCACACCAATGACTTTACGAAATTGTTTTCGGAAGTTAAGTGTGATAAATATCGATGAGTGATAACTTTGTGCCCGGTATGGCAATAGGTTCGCCACCTATTCCATTTGGGACGTAAACATAACGGCGAGACGAGGCTTAACAGCCGCTGCCTACGCCTTCGGGTAACAAAGGCGTGAAGTTTTGTTATATATAGTAAGTGTCCAAGGGCGGTGGTCACTTACCACGAAGTGACCCGCTTGCTAATTCGCCCCCTAATCACTAAAAGACACTCACGCCTCAACAGTCGCTGCTAAAGAATCGGTTTGAAAAAATAACCAAAATATTTCAATTGTATATATATATTTATTTCAAAAATGCTCTTACACAAGCTCGAACAAGACAAAAACAATTCAAAAAAATAAGAACAATAAGTAAATTGTGCAACATGCTAGAAAACCAAATATAGTTAATTTTTAATATCTAATCAAACAAATTTACATACAACATAATATAAGGACATACAATTGAGAACAAATTTACATTGAGGAAGCTGCTAACAAGGCTAGCGCGCGTTAGCAAACAGCATTATTTACTGTATTGTGCTATAGTAACTTAGTTATCAAAGCGAATAGTTTCAAAGTAAACCGAAATTAATTAATAATAATTTATCTAAAGCACAAATTAAAAATAATATTTCTAAACATTACTTAAGGCACTGGTGTGATAGGTTCGATTGACGAACATTCGAAGTCTAGATGGCAATTTTCTGTTAAATTGTTATTTATATGGAAATTGACTATAATTAAAAAAAAAACATTGAATTTTATCCTCTTATAAATGCCCTAAGCTAGCAAGATTTCAACATCATTCTTCCAGTTTCGTGATTCCAATTAATGTGGTTTGCTAACGCCATCTATCGAATATATTTTCTAACAGATACCTTGACAACCGCAACATGTTTGGACTTCCAATATAAAGGTCGAAGATTCAAGTACTATTAGGTAAAAAAACATGTCAGTCACAAATATTGGAGTACAGTTACTTTTGCATTACTAGGTATTGCCATTTTGACTCATTACAGACTAGGTATAATTACGAAAATTTCGGTTTAGGAGCTATTTCATGAAGCAACTACAAAATTTGTACTAGCAGGCTTCGAAAACAATTGCAACACTTAGTGATTTTGTCTTTGCATAAAACTTACTAAACAAATAACTATATGTACATAGAATATTATTATTATTATATTTAGGTACAAACATCAAACAAAATATATTCGAATAATACAATACATAATTTTAAGTAACACAATTGAGTATTAGCAAAATTTAATTTTAAAACAATCCAATTATATATCTGTTAAGTTATAAAACAGAACAGAACAAAACACAAATAAATCACAATAACACTAACAACAATAAAAATATAAGTATGTACCCATAATATACGAGTTTTAGTTTTTTTTTGCTGTTACCTCACGTCATTGATACTAAAAGGTGTAAGCAGAGGCAAATATTGCTCGTTTGTCCCTCCTATCCCATAAAAATAAAAATAAATTATGCTTGGATTCGTAGAATTAATTTAATCCCAAATGTCGTGCCATGCAGCAGGCACAATTTTGCCACTCAATATTTTAAATACATGTTAACAATTTTACCAAAAAAATAATAATAATCGATAATATCTGACAGTCCGTGTGACTGTTTCTGAATCCCCGAGACATTTGGAGTACTACAAGGCCGAAATCATTTGGATAACAATCATCAAGTAACGCAACAAATATGACATTTTATACAAAACTTTCATTAGTGCATTTAAAGCTTTCTTTATTTATGTTTAAGTATTTTGTCCAACGGAAGACGAGAATATTTTATCAACTTACAAAATATTTAATATGTAAATGCATTTAAAAAAACGACGTTAAAAAATATTTAATATGAGGTATATAAAAAAAATGGATATGGATTAAATCATAGACAATCAAAACACAAAAATTTCATACACAGACTATTTACCTTTACGAGTAAACGTGCACGTATACGTACACGTACACGTATACACTAAAGAGTGTAAATTAAGTAGAGCATATTTATTTTCGGCTAACGTTTTTTACTAAGAAGATAAAATGGGAATATCCACATATCTACCGACATCAGAATGGCTGTTATTGTTTACTTCATAAAATGAGATTATTTCATATCTTTACACATTAAAAAAATATGGTATCAATAAAAAATGTATGCAAACTTGTCATTTCAAGCAAAGATATTTAGAATACATGTTATAATACTCTTAAGAAATGCATATGCATTATATTTATTTACATTCATTCAATTAACATCCGAACATTTATAGTATGTATGTGTATTCACAATTTAAATGCAAAATATAATCCACAAAAGTATTATAATAAAATATCATTAGAACACATAAAATCTGATAAAAATGCAGAACATTGTTGTTTAAAATATCAAAGCAGAAGACTTCTTGTGTTATAATAGTCTCTTCAAAAGACCACTGAGTCTGCCACTCTGATACCATTTGCTAATCATCTTTGTCATATTTTAACTAACGTGGCGAATAAAACAATCTTGCAGAAAAATAATTAAGATTCCCTAAAAAATTTAAACAAACGACAAATCTTGATTGTTTAAATAACTAAGTGAAAAATTTTGTCATTTAAGTAAAACTGTAGGTACAACTTACTCGCACACGATAAAAATAAAATTGTAAAAAAAAAATGTATAAAATATTTATGTAAGCAACGAAAGACTCAAGAAAATCTCAAGAATTCAACACTCTTCTAGGGTTCGTCCTAATTAAAAGACAATTTAAAATATAAAAAATAAGTAGTAATATATTATATCTTAGTGGGTCTGTGGTAGTTACCATAAATTCATTTCAACATTTTTCTCACAAACACAAACATACTAGAGATTACATTTTAAACAATATATCATTATAACGATAAACACGAATAGAGCTCTAACTCTTGAATGAATTTAGAATGTTTGATACTGAATACATACATTACTTCATCCCAAGTGCCTTGAGGGGTAGGCAAAGAAAATAAATCATAATCTCTCCTCAAAAAGCTACACTGTAAATAATTTCCTAAATAGAATTTTGTATAGAATATACAATATTACACTATCGGCCATATTTATCGCTATATAATTTAAATATATTATAGTTATATTTCTGGAAAAAATAATCATAGTAAATGCATTATAATCATAATTAATTAGCATGATACTTAGAGTGGAATATGAAAAGTAAACATGTGTTATCTTGATTAAAATAGGGATAAAATAAAGGATAATAGGGATAAAATAAAACATAATTACATTAATAATTGCATAATTATAATCTCTATCGAATCAACTTGGCTTTACTTATGATTAAATTTATCCGTCAAGAGTGAGAGCTCTGTAAAAAAATTACTCTTTGTTCTGTCAAGCGATATATTCGCAAATAAGTAAAAAATAATCATCGAATACCTTTGGGAGCAAGGTGGTGCATGTTAAAGTGATAAGCTAGTGTAAGCATTGCGGTGCGATAATCGAATATAAGTAGAAAGAATTGCGCCAGCCAATCGCCGGCCGTTATTCTTTCTACGGCTTCATGTCAACGTGCACGCATCAGCCGGCGACACTGAGCGAGCAAATATTTCTTCTGCGACTCGTCAAACAACAATATCACTTTCCCGGAGCCAGAGCTCGGGAACATTCCTAGCAACTTCTTTTTGGCGGTCGGTATGTAAACACCTTTGTTCACAGACGTTGGCACCTCGGGGATTTCCGTCCACAGATATGTCCACATGACCTGTTTCGAAATACATGCAAAATGAATTTCGTTTTTTCGATTCGATACTGTGTTAGTACAATTAAATCGCACTAGATGGCGTCCCACATATTAAGAAATATATATCAAAATGGCTATATATGAAAATGTCAAGGACGGTATATGTTTTTTCTTCGTTCAAACAGTTGTACACGCATGCTACATGAATGGGCCGGCTCGACCAGTGATATACCATGACCTCACATTAAATCGGTATAGATTGGCTCATGCCGCATTTCGTTCCGTTCCGTTCCATCAGATGACACGCTTGCTCGCTCGTCCCTTTTTGCCATAAAAAAAGATTGCAAAAGGATCCAAATCAACGATGTACCAGCAAGCGTGTTATTTTTATAGAGGTCCCCGGGTACTGTGGTGCAAACATACCTGCCAACCACCGAACACGTTATTCTTCTCGATGTACAGTATTCGTTTGTCCGTACACACAACCACCTCCCTGGCGGGTATCACCCACACGTGGGCCTCGTACGTGTCCGTTGTGACATACTTGCCCTGAGGATTCACATGAAAACATATTGAAGATATTTGATAAATTTACACCTTTTATAAGCAAAGGAAATTATGCCACGACTCGTCGAATCTTTTCGATCCCAAATATAAATAGTTGACGCAATTAATTGCTAAACACATAAAGGTCATATGTCAGGCAAGGGGGCCTATTATGAGCTTTTAATCCTAGTCACCTTACGCGCTACCTAGCGGATTCATATTTCCAACGACTAATTTTAGCTAGTCTAGACTACTCATAACTGACGTAATGGAATTAGTCGTTGATGAATCGAGTTTGTGTGAATTTGACAGTGACTACTCGTCCGACTACCTGGAATTAGTCGTTGAAAATACGAATTTGCAAGGCAGCGCGTAAGCTGGCTGGAGTTAAGAGTTCATAATACGCCAGCTGCACTACTTTCAGTGTGTTAAGAACTGACAAACATTGATGGACTTACCTTTTCCAATTCAGACAGCATTTTGTAACCCTCAGCATGTAGCCTGGAGTAGGGTCTGACGCCGGCATCAAGTGGCATATATCGCGCGGGACGACGTTTTGTCACTTCCTCTGACATATCCGCAGCCCTATGATTATCATGATAACATTAATTTCTCAGCCATCAAAGAAAACATCACTATGAAAACCAAAATCAGAAAGTTTATTACTTATATTGAAAATACAGTCCGAATGGAACGATTAAATTTATATTTCTAGTTTATTTCTAAAATTTCTAAAATTTTCTCTCCAATAAAATTAAATAATTCTTGAGTAAAAAGCTAAAAAAAAGAAAGAGTTCTGTTTCTTAAAGACTATTAACAAATTAATGCATATTTTATAATAGTTTTATCACAGATTCCACATTTTATTAATTCACATAATAGTCCAAGCGTAAATATGATACGCATAATTAATATCATGCAAAATGCAAACTCCAAAATGATATATTACACAACACTGACAAGTATACACTGGAATGAATGAACATGAACACCTAGTATAAAAACACAGGAATCCGAACGTAATTATGAGTGATAGAGTCTTGCAGTTCGCTGCATGAATGGGCCGGCTCGACCGGTGAAATACCACGACCTCTCGGAATAACGTCATGAAGTGTCTCGTGCCGCGTTTTGATCGGTGAGAGAGAGGTATCCGGGGGCCCTCTCCTCCTCCTCCCCTTTCTCTTTTCTCTGCTTAGCTTTAGTTGTTCCTTTATTATTACTTTTCCACTTCGAATGTAGCGATATTACCCTTATTCTAGTTTAGGTTGTAAAGATTTCCTCATATCTAGTATCTCCTCCTTAAAATCTTTTTAATGTAGATTCCTTGGGGGTTTCTTCTTATTTTTGATAATTAAATTACATCTCTATTTAGGGGATAGAATTTACGCCGATAGAGAGCGCCAGGCTTCAAGAAGCACTCGTACAAATTCAAATGCTTCCAGTGGCAGAAAAGAGAACTAAGATCTCAGTTTATTATTGAGTACATTAATGCTATACCGTTGGAATTCTTGTGTTTCTCTACTTCGTGATATGGAAAGTGTGTTACCTACATTTGATAGTATGTGTGAAGTAAAATTAGCTTTTCTTTCTAAGTTTTAGAAAACAAACCATTAAAACAATGAGATACTTACTTATGGATTTACTACACAATGTGATTCAAATACATAGTAACCAAGATCGCTGCAGCAGACTATATTATCTTAATCTCGTACATATATTCGTTAAATCTATCCAACGACAATCTAAATTCATTGACTAATCTACCGTATTCACAAATATAAAGATAGCGTATAAATGAAATGTTATCGCTGCATGAATGGGCCAGCTCGATCGGTGACCCACAACCCCTCAGAATATCGGCATACAGTGGCTCATGCCACATTTCTGTTGGTGAGGGAGGTATCCGGAAGCCCAACACCTTCCGCTCACCTTTTCCCATCCGACTTCCGACCTCTTCCCTATTCTATTTTAAAATTCGGTCACGCAATCGTAACACTGTTTACCATCAGGTGACACGCCCTCTCGTTTACCCTATCCCATAAAAAAAATCCGTTAGTATACCGGTCATTAAAAAACTCGAGATAAAACTGTTGCAGTCCTTTTATATCGGTCACGGGCAGAAGCATTACTTAAGTTAGCGACGTTAAATACGATGACTAAGAATTCGCCACATATTACATTCGTGTCAAAAAAAATCCGCGTGTCAAGGCAGAATTGGCGCTGCCTACACCATCATGTACGCAGTAATATTTGTGAATACGGAGTACGATCTGTGTAAGAACCTCTTGACGGTGCTGAGTATCCCGGCGGTGAAGTCGACGACGCCCCCCACGGGCCGCACGAGCAGGCCCACGGCCCCGCGGCCCAGGCCCCGCACGAACCCCCCGGCGCCCCCCTGGCTGGCCCCCTGCAGCGGCCCGATCACTACACCGCACACGCCCTGCACTACTCCCTAACGGTGCAACCAAACACACGACTCATACGCACACCCGTCAATATATTCACTACACCTACCTTATGCCCGCAACTTAGTCCGCAAAAAACTAAAAGGGCTTTCTTTCTCGAAACGAAATGTGTACAAATTCGAGTTGTCTTTACATTAATTTTTGGAAAAGGATATCACAGATGAATAGGGGGTGGGGAGATGATGGGTAGGAGATGATGATGGGTAGGAGAAGGAAACTTCATATCTTTTTATACGACTATGCAAAAAGAAGTTTATGAGTTAATTGTCATGCAGTTTGGCAAAATGTGGGGTATTTAAAATACTTCCCATTAACATTCCACTAAGTTCATATTAGAATAACAACGCGAGCTTTTTTATACATATTAAACATCTCATTCCCAGCACCATTTAAGCAAAATAAATTAAATCCCTCCAAAAGTAGTTTAAATCCCTTACACGTTTAAAGCATAAATATTAAAAGGTGGCGCTTTAGCTAGAGGCCGACATCGTGCAAACAGTTAATCCCCTAATCATTCACCTCTTAACAGCGTCTAAGGAGCCGGACGCGAAGTCCACAACCCCAGCTGTGGGCCTGGCCACGAGGCCCACGGCCCCTCGGCCCAGTCCCTTGAAGAAACCCTCGACTCCCTGGTCGCGAGCGCCCTCTATTGGCTTCGTGAACACACCGGTCACGCCGTCCACCACCCCCTGCGTACGCGTGCACAATTCTCACCAAATATGTATACACTCCATACACAAATTTAAAAGTGTTGTATAATGTACAAAATATGGCTAGTCAATTGTGTGCAGCTAAGCAATTTGCTTCAATCGCCTTTATTACAGCTCGGATAAAAGCTTATAAATTTTACATTCTACGTTCAATTAATTATAGCGACAGAATTGGGCTTCAAATTAGATCCAATTACAATTTATCATTGTCTGTCTGTTTGTTTGGCAATAAGTTTGATAGTTAATAACGGTCTCTATGGACTTCTTGATAAGCTTATTGACGACCTTTAAATTAAAAATGTTTAATAAAAGCTATCATTAATATAAAGCCCACAGAAGGCCTAGATCGTGTCGTTGAAAACACGTTCAAAACATTATGTTTTGAAAGTCCAAAAGTGCGGTGGAATAAGTCACCCAGTAACTTAATTTTATACAAATGTAGAATGGAACGGGCTACAATAATATAATATATATTATATATTACAATCGTATAATGTATATTTACCATGACGAGGCCCTTGCCACTTCTGGCCAGTCCCTCCTGTAGATTAGCGGGCGGTTTGTTTATGTTATCGCGACGTCGTCTTTGATAGTCCTAAAAAATATAACATTGTTCCATAAGCTTCTAAAACACAAAATCTAAACATTATTTAAACATATAATATTTTTATTGTTAAGAATGGATTGACGAGTTGATTGTAAAGAAAATTTAAATGGAAAAAAAGCTGCATATAACCAGGTTTAACGATGGTAGCGCCTCGCAGTTAGCAGCATGAATGGGCCGGCTCGACTGGTGAAATACCACGACCGTTTCGTTCGGTGTGAGGGGTATGCGAAGGCCCAACCCCCTTTCCCCTTCCTTTTCTCCTCCACTCCCTTAAAGGATCGCAAGAGACCACGGTGTTCATAGGCGGTGAGAAGTTGCTTACCATCAGGTCACCCACTTGCTCGTTTGCCTTCCTATCCCATAAAATAATAAAAATTTAACCTTATCCAGAGAGAGTGCGGCAAGTCCGTGTCCCATGGCGCCCGTGATGCGCGACACAGCGCCCGCCGCGCCGCCCACCGTGTGCCCCACCAGCGAGCGGACGCCCAGGAACAGACCCTCAGCAAACTCGCCCGGACCTTGGATGGCTCCCTGGGTTGGGGAAAGCACCCGGTTATTTACACTTTTAAGGGCGACTATACCAAATCATCAAAAAAATATAATGAAATCTCCACACGAAATTAATGAAGGTTACAGGGAACAGTGGAAGTAACTCGTGCATCTTCGGCCAGTATCTTCTGTAGTTTTTAAGATCCTTAAAGAAACACCAGCATATAACTCACTCCTGTATAGATAACTTTGAGACTAAAAATTAAGGGAGTCACCTGGAATGGCTCATAGAAGAGATCCTCTACGCCCTTGGTGAGCCCCACCACCAGCCCGTAGGGGTTGCCGATCACGTCCAGACCGAGCACCAGCACGTACAATTGCTTCAGCGCTTGTCCCGTGTAGTGGGTCTGTGCTTGACTTACTAATTCTTTCTGAGACAAGAATTCATAGTTGCGCTCGTAGTATGATAACCTGCACAATCATATTTACAGATTATTACTTTAATTTCAAAATAATTTTAAAATTAACCTTTCAGGTCAATACAACTAAATTAAGTTGTTGTGAAAAATAATAAAGCAGTATCTTACATCTAGGGGTCCGTACGAGTGTTACAGAAGCGCTATAGAAGGGCGGGGATGCTTATTTTTGATAGCGTGGGGGGTCTAGATGATGATTACGTCATCGGAAGTTATTAACTTTTTTACACAGGAGGGTGTAAGAACTTGCTTACTATTGCTGACAAGGGGGATGGGGGTAAATAAATGTAATAAATCTGCTTGCGTAATAATTGAATGGCCCCAAGTAACAAATAGAGGACATTATGCCATGAAGAAGCAGATTAAAAAAAGCACTGTCTTACTTGAAAACGACGTCATTCATGTCAGTCAAGGTAACACCGATACCCTGTAACACTGTGCCGATAAACGATGGCAATTGTGTCGCTCCACCCAGTGAGAATGATACGTGGACCTGGAGCCAAATATTACACATTAAAACTAAATTCATAGAATTATGTCTTGTTTTTTCCCCGTTGTTACGATATACATTTACCTCCGAATTGGTGATTAAAGAAATTAGACGAAGTTAAAAATTTACATTGTGAGATGCAATTTTAAACCAAAAAATCCAAGAAAATAAAATCGTGTATCTTTAGTTACAATTACCTTGAGGGGCGACAAATGAAGATTGTCGTAGAAATTCTTTAGCTCCGACGCGGCCCCTAAAGCAGCAAGCGCTTCTAAAGGTTGTCTTGCCGTTTCTATGTCTTGTTGGAATGCTTCGAGCTGAAACACAAATGGTATTTTAAATTTCAAATAAGAAAAAATTGATTTTATTACATCGTCTCAAACTTTTTCGTCTGCGTGTTGCATGTCGCGTGACGGTCGGCCGCGGAGTAGGGATAAAGTGAAAGGCGCTCGTCAGAGCGCCTTTCACCTCTATTATCGTTTATAAATGTAACCAATATTTTATGGTAACTAAAATACGTGAACAGTGACTTACATTCGATTTTCGAAAAAAATAATATTTCGAAAATTTTTAGTTAAATGTCTTTAATGTGAAAAAAAGTTTCACTTTTACGGTGGTTTCATAAAACCACACAATCTTTTTTAAATGTACGTCTGTATATAAACTTACATACAGAGTGTTATTTAAAAAATACTTACCGCTTCCTGTTCGGTGAGAAGCTTTTGCGGGAACATTCCCAAGAGTGCATTAATGAGTCCCATGTCCACTTTCACGTGGAACTCTTGAATTAACACCTTGTAATATTTATACTGACGCACCATACTGTGTTCCATTATACGCTCCACTATTGACACTTCGATAAAAGGTTTCATACCTGTAACACGTAATAAATCATAGTTTTAATGCTCAGTCTTCAGTAGTAGTTGAATTGATCGCAAACAGGTGCTATAAAGCATCACGATTAAATTTGATTCATATAGAGTAAATCGCTCAGTCATTCCTTGCACCAATCGCCAAATAGTACCTCTGCCTTTAACGTACAACCAGTTCCGTTTTTTTTAATGAAAACTTGTTAAACACTTTATTCTAATAATACTTGGAGCGGTTGATAGAGGCCGACACTAGATGGCGGGTGTGCGGGTGTTATTACCGCAGGGGTCGTCGTTGGCCACGGAGCGCGGCGGCGGCACGGGCGCCAGCGCCACGGGGAAGGTGGGCGCGGGCAGCTGCTGGTCCAGCTGCAGGCGGTGCAGGCGCGCGTGCAGGCGCCGCGAGTGCGCCGCCACGCCCAGCGACGCCCACAGCCCCGCCTCCAGCGTGCGCCGCAGCATGCGCGCGTGAGGCTTCAGGATGCGCATCTCCTCCAGGTCCACCTGCAACGCGAGTACATGTTACGCAAATCGAAGAGAATCGCTCATCCGGCGTTCCGTTTCTGTTTTCTGAAGCGACCAAACGTAAACCAATGATGCTGTACTGGACGAATCCGATCCCTCCCGAGTTTATCTACTAAAACCCCGCGGCGGCCTTCCTTCAGCATTGCTGGTGGGCCCGGTCCACACGAGCTCTTCCGAGACGACCTTGCTGTCGCTCCTTTCTCGGTGATGGGCTTGTCTTCGGTAGGAGTCGATGGAAACGCACAGTCAGTAGCGTCCCAGATGACCCTCATTGCCGCCAAGAAGCGTAAATGAACATACACGTCCCAAACAATTTCGTTCGACAGTCCTGCACGATCATAATCCAAACTAAATGACATTAAAAACGTTCGTCACGTTCAGTAGGGGGGAGGTACGAATCTTGGTAGATACTAGAGGAGGCCTGACCATACTTCCGGCCTAAAACTCTCATTCATACACACCTCTGTTTTCTCATCTATATAAACCCTGGGCGAAGGAGGTTCATCACCGAATGTTTTCAGTTTGATATATTGTTGGTATGCTTCCTCTAGTTGGTTCAATCTAAGACCCTCAATCTTCTTGAAACGTCGCGCACCCAATTTACACTGCTCCCATATTATTCCAGAACTACAAAATAGAAATGATATGACGTCATAGTAAGAAAATCGCAGAAAAAAATGTTGATAAGAACAATTAAATATAAGGGGAAATATTGAAGATTTATTTCATCTAGGTCTACACTTTGAGATAGCAAAAGCAAAAATAACCAAATTAGATTTATCTTAGTACAAAAATATCTCTCTGATCTATATTAAGGAGCCAGAAAAAAACTAACTCTTTCATCATTAAATAGCTATTTTTATTCGGACGTAATAGTCTGCTCGTTTTTTAAGTGAAACTTCTAATGCGTCTTGCAAACATTCAACGCCTTTAACGCTCTCACGCATAATGCCCACAGGTGGTCTATGGCCTATCGTAAATAAAATGCATCACGATATTTACTTACTTAGATATACTAAGGTATACAATTTCCAAGTGTTCCGGATCGTTGACGAGCGAGAGTCCAATACCTTGCATGGACAATACAATCTCGGTGTCGATAATCTCCGCCTCGCCGACAGTGTGAGCGCCTCTAGCGAGCATGAAGTCGTCCGTGAACAAGATAACACGTTGCAATCCGTCCAAGAACGACACCCAATACATTTTCGTGGTTTCGTTTATCCTAAAAGTATTATTATTTTTTTATTTAATCAAGTCAAAGAGAAAACACATTATATGTTTTCGTATTGCCCTGTTATCTGACTTTATTGATCTTTTTTTATTTATAAATCAGCGCAATCTAGACTTAAATGATAAATATGCGATTTATCATATAAGTATAGATGGCGCTGCGTGTATTGCATCACCAGATCTGTGCGCCCATACCAATACGCCACAAACAATAAGTTGACACTTACATGAATTCTCCAATGCCATCCTTTCTCAAATCATTTTCAATCTCTCTCCTCTTATAACCTTCGAATATAAGAATCCGCGGTCCGGCCGGGTTGTCCCAAGTAAAGAGCATCTTACTCATCGGACCCAATTCTCTACAAAACAAATGACAAATAATATTCAATTACAATCATAATTATTATTAAATTAAATAAATTTAGCCTTTTATTAGATCACGATTTTTGCCATTTTATTCATTTTTATTAAAGTAGCACATGTCCCGTTTCGTTCGGTAAGATAGAAATATCCGGTAGTCAACCTCCCTTTCCCTCTTAGCCCATCACACTTAACACTAACTGTGTTGCAGGTGACCATGGGCGGCGGTAGTTGCTAATCATCAGGTGACCCGCTTGCATGTTTGTCCTCCTTTTCTATTAAAAAAAATACTCACTTAACATTGACATTCTCCTTCTCATAAACAGTGATGTCGTGTTGTGTGAAGTTGACGAGGATGGCCGGGGCGTGCCCGTCGCGGTACTGCCGCACCGTCACGTACGTGCCGCCTTCAGACAACTGCACCTCCACGTGCAGACCTCCAAACTGCAAGGATAGAAACAATAATGTTACGTAATACAGAACTTCACGCCCAGTCTCTTGCGGAGTATGCAGAAAATCTGGGTGTCACGAATTGTGCATTCACTCATTTTCTTCTTGACTTTTTAGGCCTAATTGTAGATTTTTTCCAGCGTAAAAGAGACAATGCTAATATTAAATATTAATCAATTGTGACATTAAAACAAACTTCAGGATTATATCGCGTTTATTTATTAATTTTCCGACGTTTCGAACTCTTTACAGAGATCATTTTCACGAGTGATGAACAAAAACGTCGGGAAATTAATAAATAAACGCGATATAATCCTGAAGTTTGTTTTAATGTCATGAACGTGATTCGTGAAAGTCATAGAGATAAATATTAATCAATTGTGCATGTTTTCTCAGGCTTCACTAATGAAACTCATCATCTTTGGGTTGGAAAAAGACAATAAAACATGGACATCAATAAAATTTACTTCAATTTAATCTGCATTTAAACTAACTACATAATAATATAGTTTAATCTATACACAATATAATTGAAGAGTTTTGACGGGACTTTTATTTTCAGATAGCTGGTGTAATAAGGAGTAATTTGGCAATTTAAAAAAATATATATAATATTTATTGTTTTCGAGGCGAAACTAAGTTCGCCGGGTCAGCGAGTCATATATAAATTCAAACTTCAACAATGTGCATCTAATTTAATAAGTCAATATAATAAGTCGAGCAAAAAGAACATTAAACTACTCTCTATACAGCGATCAATCAAGTCAGGAATGACTTTCTACAGTAAATTTTCTGTATATTTATATACTTACAGTATTGCCAAGTTTCAGGCAAATCGAATTTTGTTCGGTGTAGAGGAAGGGTGCAGTGATGTCCTTGGACAGTTCCTCTACGCGCAGACGTAGCAGCTTGTCTGGGCTCTCTACTATCGGCCACAACGGTGCACTTGATTTTTGAGCCACCTACAAATTGGAAGAAATCAGAATTAATATTTACTGTAGAAATCATCAAAATAACTTTTTAAAGTGTGCAATTATTCTTCTCACTCCGACACAACTATTATTAGAGGTATTTAATTCATACTTTGTTATAATTAAAATATCCAGATCAGCAGGAAAGTTACTTAAGCATATAGACTACGGATCCACGATCACGAAATTCCAGTTACATTGAAACTCGATACCTCGCTCTCTTTTCAACCATAAGGACACAACACCAAAAAATTAGAGCTAGGGACTGAGGTCTACCCACATATAACCACGTAGAGCCCTAAGTCCCAAATGAGAATTGCGTTAATTTCTCAAAACTTACCGTAACCCACGGATCAGCGGATCTTTGCAACTCCTGGTATTGTATAGCGAAGGGCGCCTCGTTGATTATCAAGAAGTACGGTGTGAATATTACCATTTTAGTTAAACTGTTGAAGGTCAGTTGGTTGGTAACTGCCACCTAGAAATAAAATTTTATACAATTTTGTATATCACACAACGCCATCTGGTCACCCAGCCGCCACACATTTTGTGAATTGATTTCTGCAAATACGTCATGAATTCTGCATCAGAGACAGAGTGCTGACCCTCTACATTATATAAATAAGAATTTTATCAGGTAGGCAGGGCTCGAAATATTCGCAGAATAAAGCGAAATATAGAGTATAAGTCTTAGTGCAATAATCAAAAAGTGAAAATGATAAAAATCGTCAAAAAAAAAGGATTTACTAGATTTTTAGAACTATTAAAAAAGAAAATGACCTGATAAGTCCTTCCTTCGTGTTTACAGATAATCACCCCGGAACTACCGGGAACATCTAGAGAGAACTTCTCAGACCATTCTCCAAACTCCACTCTTATTGAGGCCTTCTTCTTTCCGAAGAAGTTCTTCGCACGGAACGAGAATAATATCGGCTCCTTGTAGTCTTTGGGATGGAATATCACGTTGCCCATTTCATCTGCATTCTAAAAAAAAAACGAATATTTGAAAGACGTCAAGTGTCAGTTGAAGGTGCTGCGTTAGAAATGCCTCAAAGACCTTAAATTTTTGCTTATAGATATATAAAGCATTGTTTTTCTGTTAAGGAACTTCTGTAGGCAATACATTACACAATTTATTTGACAATATGATACTACGAAGTAAACTAATTTAATACACTACAAACTACATTACGTAACATAAAGCCTACATGACGTTACTTGAAAACTGAGCATGCAAAAACAATAATTCAATTGATAATATCGGGATTTCAACGCATTTAACAGAGCGGCATCTAGATGCCGCTCTGTTAAATGCGTTGAAATCTTGGCTTGGGACTAGTCCCAAGCCTTTTTTTTTATGGGATAGGAGGGCAAAACGGGCAGGCGTGTCACCTGATGGTAAGCAACCAACGCCGCCCATGGACACCAGCAACACATATAGTGTTACTGTTGCGTTGCCGACCTTTAAGGGATAGGGGATAGGAAAGGATGGGGGGGTACCTCTCTCACCGAACGAAACACGGCATGAGCCACTTTACGTCGGTCTTCTGAGAGGTCGTGGTATTTCACCGGTCGAGCCGGCCCATTCGTGCATCGAACTGCTTGGCTCTACCACTGTGAAAAGCCTTATAGTTTATAGTTTGTGTAAATGAACCAGGCGGAATATGAATATGTTATTAATATATTTGATTGAATATATTATTAACCCTATATTTCAGGAATTAAATAGCAGCACTTGTAATAATAACTTACATGCGGACGTTGTTATAAAAAAATAATATGTCTTGTAATAGTAGATTTTCATTTTGAAATTAATTTAGATTACATTGAAATACTGAGCATTACACAATAACAAATTTTGGTAGTTTATAAGTAAATGCCGGTTTAGACGAAATTCAGCTAGTCCCCAAATCACAGAAATAGATCAAGATAGAACGGCCGCGATGTCATATTTCCATACATTTCGAGCGTGTCACTTTTTTGAAAAACCACGCCCACAGCGTGACGTCATTTTCATTGTGAGCGGAGCGACTAGTTAGGAGACACACACATTAGATTATCGATGTTAATATCGGCAACGTATGTTAATTTTATTATTTTTATATTTTACCAACTTTATTGATTTTGTGTAACGATAATCATAGAAAGTAAAACATGTTAAATACTTTAATCCGACATATTAAAACCTAAAACATATTTTTCCAACAATATATAAAATTTAATTATAAATATTTTACTGTCCTTGAAACTATACATATTTATTAAATATTTGCCTTTTTGTAAGGGTTGGCCTCACAGTCCTGGTTAAATAACGAAGCCGAACGTCTACATATACCTCGGTTACTGCCCGTTTGAGAACAACGAGATGATTTTCCATCGGCGATTGGTCAAATTGGTAAAAACTTATACTGTCAAATAAACTGCTGCCAATGTAATTACGAAACACTTTGGTTGAAATTTGTGGTGTTAGAATAAAGTAGGGACAAAGCAAGACATGAGCTGATACTCAAATTATTATTGAATTAATTTATCGATAAGTCCTAAGACTCAACGATACATGGAGTGCCCATCTCTAACATTCGAATCACAGCGATTAACAGACACAGCGATCAACTCGCAGGTGTATTGTGTATTTCGTTCGATTCGACGTACATTACGCGTATAATTTATACGCGCAATGTTTTTGTATACGAGCGTTGAATGCGGACAGCAATGGATATTTATCACAACGAAAAAATATACAACTTGTGATCGTAATTATTGAACATAGTAAAAGTAAAACAATAATTTATAATCTCAAAAAAATACTTTCTACTGATTTTCTGTACTTACTGATCATACGAAATATTTCCTTTTTTCATATTTGATTCACTACTTTTGTTTTTACAATTTGCCACAGCATAATAAGGCATATATGTGACGTTTTATCTATTTTTTTACGTCCTGAACGCATGGCAAGAACGCTCGTTGCGTAATGAGAGCGAGTTTCGGAAAGCATGCAATATAGTGCATGGTTTTGGCACGCTTGCCACGCCTATTCGCCGTTCTATCTTGATCTATTTCTGTGCCCCAAATAGTTTCCAAGCTAACCAACTAACGTTTGTATTACGGAGCTATTTAACGGATATTAAATATACTCATAATACATATTTACTTCATAATAGATGTAAAACACCAGACGCCATTTTGGTATAACATATAAGCACATTTCTCTTGAACATTTATCGTCGATTGGGGATCGAACCCGCTACCTTCAAACAACAGTACTAATACTACACCGCAAGACCAATCTTAAATGTGTAAAACAATATATATTGCAGATGAGCGGCACTGGTCACTTACCATCAGGTGACACAGACAGGTGCTCATTTCCTCCTAAATCCCATAAAAAAATCAGGAGCATGATAAATAGATAATCTAAACGAACCCGCCATTTTAGAAAATTACAATTTATATAGTATATTTTAATAACACTTAATAATCTTGTTTGCTATTTAATAATTTCATTGTTATATATTCTCATTTACTCTTACTCAATTTTACCCCTCCCCCACTTCTGTATCCCTTGCTCTGTGGGTGAGTGTTTGTGTGTGCAAATATAACCTAAAAACCATACAGTGCTAGTTTATCTTTTAAATACCAATAAATAACCCAAAGCATGCATTAATAAAAATAGTACATTTAAATTATTCAACTGTAATATAAAAATAAACACAGCAGGGTCATGGTAATCAAACGAATTGAGTATTATTTCAATAAAATAAGTTGCAAATATTTGCCTAAAATTTACGTGCACGTGCACGTATGTACGCACACGCACACGCAGAGCACAGCGCCACCAAGTCCCAAAAAAGCTATTAATCTTAACATAACACACATACTGTCTTGTTAAAATACAATTACGAGACATATTTCTTTTTTTTTTCTTTTATACTTCTTTAATCCCAGGTCAATCTTTTAGGGGAACCTATCACCATATATCAGACATAATTTTGCAGTGCTAGGGTTTTGCGAAACTAAATTATCTTCTATTTCTTAGTGTCTTTACGTGATTAATGAAATAAAATAAAGACAACATATATTATAACATTCTTGAACAAAAATACCCAATACCTTTAAGTGTTTACAACATAAAATAAAAACAGAATTTGCAAATTATTCTAAGAGTGCTGAAATGGTCACACTCACCGGTAAATGTTTAGTATTTCGTCTAAAAAATTTACTGCAACACGGATGTTTAATCTGTAATTTATATGCAAATAAGAGAATCAATTCGTTTATTCAATTTACAAGAGAGGTTCATTCAATTTTTGTTATCATTCAATTTACAACTTGAAACATACGACATTATTTTCATAATGTCGTATATGTCGATAGTTAAACCTTTTTGTCTACTCCGCAAGGGACTTGGCGTGGAAAGTCGCGTTGTTATTTTTTATATTGGCATTAGTATATTTTTTAATTTCTAGTTCTATGACCCCACTGAAAACATGCTGTGAATACAGTTACAATAAGATCTATCAATACAAAGCAATCAATATGAAATGACGAAACCAAAACATCCTAAAACTATCGCTTTGAGATGAAGCTGTTAGGTATTTATATGAAGCACTTTAAAGGAAAATATTAGAGGAAAAAAAAATTACAATGAAAATTAATAATACAGTACAGGGATCATCATCTCAAAGATACCTTGTTAGGAGTGCTGGAGTCTTTTTCTGATTTCTTTGATTTCTGCAAGTATAATTATTTTGTGACAAATTTATTACGTTCGACTACAGAATATTATATATTATATTATATGGTTCTAGTACAAAACATGAGAATAGACAACACAGTTAGTCAGTTAAGCTTTGAATAACTACAAATTATTTTCTCATATCTAGTGATACTGAATCGGCATATGCTGTGTAAATAAAGAATTCAGTATTTGTCATATCGCACGTTCAATCGTAGACTGAACAATGTCAAGCAATACATGACTACCTTATTCTCAGACTGTGTTATTGCTAACTTGGTAACATATTTACAGTCAGACAGTACTGGCTGGATAACAAGTTGCAGATCCGCGCAGTTTTCTGCATGAGTGGGCCGGCTCGATCGGTCAAATACCAACGTAATATCGACGTATAGTGAATCATGTCGCGTTTCCTTCGGTGAAATACCCCATCGCACGCCCTTAAAGACCGGCAATACAAATGTAACATTATCTGACCATAGGCGGCGCTAGTAACTTACCATCAGGTTTTTTGAGTTAGGCCCTTCCAGTACTGAGCATGCGATATATGGCTGACTGTGAATCTAACTAGTTTATGCCTATTCCGCATCTTATTAATCAGTCCCTAGCTAAATAGTGACAACACATTTATTAAATCTAACACTGGCCTATAGCAATTATGGTTATTCATCTACGCTAACTGAAAACACGGGATGTACGAAATAAAAGGACTTGTTAAAACAACATCCTGTAGCTTTCAATTATATTTTACTAGTAATCAAAGGGCAGCACTTAGTCCCAATTAAAACCAAATATTACATACTGTCCCTTTAAATATAGCTTCTAAAGATTCTGTATTATATGACACATCAAATATTAAAATGGTTTTATAGTTTTATGAAACGGTACTAAATGAACGAGAAAATAATATCATCACTCTTAGATTATTTTGAGTTGATGAACTTTTTTCAAGCAAAATTAAATTCAAGAATTAGTACTGGAAGTGGCATTTACTAAAAATAATCAAACATACTCACCCTGTAGCACAGTGTAAAACCAGTTTTATTCAACATCCAGAATGGACAGTACAGTGACAAAACTTGTGTTCCTTCCATATCGACGCTCTGCATGCCCAGGTCCAGGGTCATTAGAGATGGACTGTCGTGAGACTCGAAGGACCACACGGATAACTCTGTCTCACTATCTGGCAGATTCTTGGTGCAAACCCAGCATTTGTCCAAATAGTTTTGTATCTATAAGTGACAAGAAAAGACTTAATTTTAAGTGCAAACCAGTATTAGCGATTTCGTAATTATTTTCTCAATAAATTTAATGCTGTAGGTACTTTGTGATGAGATAGAATACACAAATAAATTTATGAAAGTATTATTATTATATAGTCAAAACAAAAATATTAAATAGCGCCCTCTGGCGATTAAACAACGTAACATTATTTTAATTCTAGCGCCATCTGGTGGCAGTTTTTATGTTCCAAACATGAATTCCGAAAGGACAGCTAGTTTTAGATATAGAGTTACAACGAGCATACCCACCATTATAACAATAGACGCTTTGTTAGGTGAGAGATGCGACAGATGGAACATCTCACCAGGCTTGAACACCTGCGTCCTCATCAAACCCAACTGGGACACGACAATTTCTACGGGCAAACAGTTCTGTAGCTTCACGGCGGGCTTCAATACTATGTCGTAGCACGACGAGGCGAACGTATGACGGTTTGAGTTTTCATAAAACACTTGTTCCATTGTACCTAACGCCTGCAATAATCCAGAATAATAATTATATATCCAAAAATGTCGTGCTGCGTCGGCTAATAATGGTCAACCCCTATCGGTTTCATAGGTGCCAAGATAACATTAGGGGCCCACACCATCTATTGCGGCCTTTTCCATCTAGTGGGACTTAAACAACCAACGAAAATTAGTTTTAAATCTTACCACGTATCACTAATAGGGGAGGGGTTAAAAAATGCTTTAAAAAAAGATCACGTCATTAATAGACGGACCCTCAGGCAGGCTGTCGGTAATATAATAATCGCAACAGAGGTATATTATCAGAAACTTACAAATAATAGCAACTTTATAGAAAAAAAGAAAAACTCACTCTAAGATAAAATTTCTCTCCACTGTTTTTGTCTTTAGAGTCGCACTGTAACAGTTTTGTTATTTTCACTTCGTGCTGCAACTCCCTCCAAATGAACGGTGATACAGAGACTGTGAAACCTATGTAAGAAAAATTGTTGATCTTTATGTCATTTTAATTAACAAATTTCTATTTATTAAGGATAGGAAGCAAATGAGCATGCGTGTCATCTGATAGTAAGTGACTAGCATCTGCAAGATATACATTGTTACAGTCGCGTTGCCAGCCAGGTGGGAGTTGAAAGGGGTTTGGTGGAACGAAACATGGCATTAGCCACTTTACATCGATTTCTAGGTTCATGCACCAAATTGCTTGGCCCTATCACAATGTGATGATGAATATTATCGCGTTTCCTTCGGTGTGAGTTCTCACCGGCACCGCGACTCATACTATCCATATGATCCATAGGTGGTGACAGCTGCTTACCATCAGGTAACCCACTAGTTCGTTTGCCCATAAAAAAACAAATAACGCATGATTTACATATTCGTCAATCAGATAGGAAGATTACCTTCGACAGAGAAGAATATTTCAGCAGTAGGTGTGTGGACTGCCTGCAGAGGCAGCCGGAGGACATCTCCAGGCTTGACTTCACCGAGCAGACGCACCTCATTGCCGCTCAGCGTCATGTAATATACTGACACGTTCACTGATAACGTGTTTGTCACCTGTTAACGAAAAATAATTAGGTATACGTTAAAACACAAGATGGGGGTAGGTAGGGGAAAGTATTTTGGGCTTTCAAATGTGTGTGCTGGGAATTTTCAGTTTAGTCACTGAGTTTCCAATTGTTTTACGGACTCGTAACAACAAATTAACTATTTTTTGGCTAGTACTAGACTGCAAAACTATATTTTTTTTAAAAAAAATGTAATATCACAAAAAAACATTGTTCACGTGTTTAAAAAGAGTTACGATGTTCGAGGAAGTGATTGTTGTATGTAACAGTCATGTATTATGGCGTTCTGTTCGTTATTCTCACTGCCTACCTTGCAAGAGACTTGGTGTGAAGTTGTCAAGTTTTCTAAACTACTATTATTAAGAGATATTTTCTGTATATGTTTGTAGTATATGTTTTGTGAGGAAACTCAATAACTACCGAGTGGATTTTTTAAATACTTTCACAATTGGAAGGATACGTTCACCCTGAGTAACATAGGCTATATTTATTGCTAGAGAATGTAATTAGAGGTGTAAAAAACTGTCCGAAAACGTCTTTCGTGGCATGCGCTGCGGAAGCTCTCGATCTGACCTGAACAACACTCCGCAGATATATGTGCATGGCGCCGTCCTGCATGACGACGTCGGAGATCAGGCCGCGCGGCTCGGCGGCGGCGGCGTGCGGGACCACCTTCTCGCCCAGGCCGGGCGCGGCGCCCTTGCCGATCGCGAAGTACCTCTTGTCCGCGCGCTCCACGGGGATTATCACGTTATCGTTGATTTCGAATATCTGTACATATAATTTTGGATTTATCACTTTTTTATTAATACGTTATACATGAATTATAAATATATAAACCACCCCGTTGAGACCCTCTGTCTCTAAAAAAACCGCATCAAAATCCGTTGCGTAGTTTTAAAGATTTAAACATACTTAGGGATATAGGGCAAGACCAAAAAAGCGACTTTGTTTTATACTATGTAGTGATAATATCCCACATATAATAAAATTGGAAGTTACAACTACATTTCAAATGAATCACAAAATTCTTGGTGGTCCAGTGGTCGAGCTCTGATTCAGAAGTCGTGAAATCGACTACGGGCTAACAGTTAATGAATTCGAGTGATGTCACACAGTTAGTGTACAATGTTTATGTACAACACATGTGCCTTGCTGTGTGGGCACAATTAATTATAGCAATACACAGTTGCACTACAGCAATTCACTAGTACGGTGGTTTTATTATCGTACTTCCCTGACTGTAGACACACTACAGTTATTGGTGCCGAAACCCGGCCTAACAGGGTCATCGTGTTACATTCATACAGTTTTTGTTAAACGTACTCTTTAGCGTTTGGGTGTACATTTTTTGAACGAATTTTAAAAATAGTTGGTGCAGTGTCGTTCATACAGTGCAAGCTGTAGTGATTATTCACATCATCATTATCATACATCACTTATATTCATCGGGATATCAAATAAGATCTTTTCTATTATTATTGAGAAGAAACTAAAATAATGGAGAAGCTATTACAACGCCAAGCAGATCTTCTTGAAAGTATAAAGCAGGTGGAACGGAATTTTAAAAAGGATTCACCCACCCGTAAGACGCGCGAGTATTTAGACGCTCGTCTAGAAACTTTGGATAAGCTGTGGGCAGAATTCAACACAAATAACACAAAATTGTCCCCATTTACTAACGAGGACATTGATTATTTTAATAACAGTCAGTATGATCAGGCGCGGGCGTATTTTAATGAGGTTCGATACAGGATTTCATCCTACCAACAGCCACGTGACACTGAGCAGGATACCATAAGGGCATCCGAATCCCAAACAGGGAATCCAGGCGCAACAGCACCTAGTCCAATTACACAACACACAGTTAAACCATCCACGTCAGCACAGACTGCTGGGGATAACGTGGAACATACACAGCTCATAAGGCAACAGCGTACTAACTTTCGAGCATTAGCTAGGCTGATAAAAGCCACGGACGTCAATAGCATCTCCGAAAAATGGGAGTTCGAAGACGAATTACGCAGCCTACAACACCGCTGGAATGACATAGATTTGCTACATTTAAAAATAGATCATTTACTACAAGGGTCAGACTTAGAGTATGACGGGGAATTTAGTTATTATGAAGCCCGGTATAAAGAGCAGAAAAGGGCGTTTTATCAAAAGATGGCAGCCGAAGCCCATTTACAGCAGGCAACGCCTAAGTTGGACATTCCAATCTTCTCAGGCAGGTACTCTCAATGGCCTACTTTTTATGATTTATATACTGAAAGCATCCATAACAATAACATATTGTCCAAGTGTCAAAAAATGCAACATCTTAAAGGAAAATTAAAAGGTGAAGCTGAGCGACTTATACAGCATTTGAATATATCGGCAGAAAACTATGACACGGCATGGGAACTGATCACCCATAGATATAATAACCCTCAAGTATTATTCACAAATAACATAGAAACCCTTTTAAATCAAAACACGATTCATAAGCAAACAACTAGTGAAATCAAACGCCTCTATAATACAAGTATGGAAGCTATACACGCCGTACGGAATCTGGGGATCGACATTTCCACGTGGGATCCTATACTAGTTCATATAATTACCAAAAAATTAGATGCCGAAACTTATCAAGATTACAAATGTGCTCGTAAGACTCCACGAGAACTACCAATTTTAAGTGAACTAATGGATTTCCTCGAAAATAAATTTACAGCATTAGAACCCTTTCAAATTAAAGAAAAGCAAGAAGCATACCATTTACACAGTCAAAATATTTCGCAGAAATTACCTACTTCAAAAGTGATGAACAATCAACATTATCAAGCACATCGATATAGCAAGTTTCATAACAAAAAACAATATCAAGTTATTGCAACATGCACATGGCATTGCCCTCTGTGTCAGCAAAAACATGTTCTGTTTAAATGTAATAAATTTATTAAATTATCGCCGAGTGACAAATTAAAGACAGTTACGAAACTACAGGTATGCCAAAATTGCCTTTACAAGCATAATGACAATGTATGCAATTCAATTAATCGTTGTAGATTGTGCAAAGGTTCGCATAACACCATACTACATGAAGCATGCGTCAACAATTATAACACTTCAAGTTCCGATACTCGTACGTCGTTAAATGTACAATCTGAAAATCATTCAATATTTTCACCCACAACTTCAAAACAACATAACGTAAATTATGTATCAAATGAAGAAGAAGAAATTTTACTAACAACGTTGTCCCTTAAGGTTCGAGCTGGCGACGGAACTTATATCACATTTAAAGCTCTTCTCGATCAGGGATCGCAAATATCTCTTATATCAGAAAACGCAGCACAATTGCTAGGGCTATCAAGGCGACATTATTCCGCCTCAGTATCTGGGATTGGATACAGCTCAAGACAGAGCAAAGGTATGGTGGACCTTGATTGTGAGTCGATATACGGAGACTATCAATTTCAAACACAGGCGTTAGTTATTTCAAGAGTTATAAACAATTTACCAAACAAAACTTTTACAAAACAATCTTGGCCACACTTACAACATCTACAGTTAGCGGATCCGACATACAATGTGTGCCAACCAGTAGACATACTTCTTGATGCCAGCGTATATTCAGATATCATTATGGATGGATTAATCAAAGGTCCAAACAGGGCACCCATAGCCCAACAAACCAGACTAGGTTGGATATTGTCAGGAAATGTGAAAACTTTTAACTGTCATGTCGTATTAAATAATTTATCTGATATGTCGCACTACTGGGAATTAGAAGAAATAAACAACTTGGCTCCAGAACTTACGGAAGAAGATCAGTATTGTGAAGATTTATACCAAAATACTACGAGGCGCTTATCAAACGGCCGATATGAAGTCGCCTTACCTATGAAACCTGGATTCGAACAGAAACTAGGATCATCTAAAAAACGAGCAGAGGCGCAGTTTTATAAATTAGAGAGTAGGATGCTGATTAATAATAAATTGTCACAAAGCTACATTCAGTTTATGTTGGATTACGAAAGGCTAGGTCACATGAAACCTACGATAGACAAGCAACAGCTGCCTGTGTCATGTTATCTTCCTCACCACGGTGTTATCAAAGCTGACTCCACAACTACAAAATTACGGACGGTGTTCAATGCTTCCTCGAGAACTTCCACTGGTTACAGCCTCAACCATCTTATGGAACGGGGTCCGAATCTACAAAAAGACCTACACAGTCTTATATTGAGGTGGCGTCAGCACAAGTACGTCATAACTGCGGACATCGAAAAAATGTACCGTCAAATATTTGTCAGAGAATCTGACCAAAATCTCCAACGTATCGTATGGCGGCCATCAGTGTCTACCGATTTAAAGGAGTACCAGCTTACCACAATTACCTACGGAACTAAAGCAGCTCCTTACCTCGCCATGCGAACCCTAAAACAATTAGCTTTAGATGACGCTCAAAAATATCCTTTGGCGGCAGAAGCATTGACGAAGTCCTTTTATATGGATGATCTCTTAGAAGGCCACGACAATTTGGAAAAAGCAAGGGAACTACAGTTACAGCTGATAAACATATTAAATGGGGCAGGTATGAACATACGTAAATGGTCAAGTAATAATAAGGACCTTATTCTTAATTTACCCGCGGAACAGTTGGACACTCCATTAGACTTCAAATCTACCGAATCTAGAAAAACGTTAGGACTACGTTGGAACCCTGATTCGGATACATTTACTTTTCAAAATACTTTTGACACAATTGCTGACAAACGGCTAACAAAACGACAATTATTATCTAATATTTCTAAGATATTTGATCCGCTTGGGTGGCTATCACCACTCACCATACGAGCCAAACTTTTATTTCAAAGAACATGGATAGATATGGGTGACTCCTGGGACCAAGAGCTGACAGAAGAAATCAAAGAAAATTGGATACAACTAAAGTTAGATTTTCAAAAGCTAGATAAGTTCATAATACCTCGGTATTTAGGTAACAAACAAACCTACGAAATACACGGCTTTTGCGATGCATCGGAAAAAGCTTACGCTAGCGCAATTTATATTACGACTAACTATAAAGGAGAGAATACATCACGTTTATTGACAGCGAAAACAAAGTTGGCTCCAATCAAAAATAAATTAACGCTACCAAAGTTGGAATTATGCAGTGCTTATTTACTCTCAAGACTCCTGGAAAAGGTTAAAGATTCATTCAAAGATGAGCAAGTTAAGATATACGCTTGGACTGATTCAATGGTGGTATTAGGTTGGATTCATGGTGACATTAACAGATGGAAACAGTTTGTGGCCAATAAAGTACGCGCAATCACCAAAGTTATTCCAGTCACTTGCTGGCAGCATGTTCGTACAGAACATAATCCAGTTGATTGTGCCACCAGAGGTATTACAGCGACTCATCTCATAGAACATCCACTGTGGTGGGAAGGCCCAAGATGGCTTATTAACATAAAAACAAATTTACCAGAACAAACTAATTATCCATCTCCAGCAATCGAAATAAAAGGAGCTAGTGTAAACGCCGCTTTACACCAAAACGATAATCAAGTGTTTATTAATAAATTATTAAATGAATCCAGTTCACTGACACGGGCCGCTGTAACAATAGCATGGCTATCACGTTTCATTGAATGGTTGCGAAATAAACATACTGCACTAAAAGTCAACCACCTTACTAAACAAGAAATGCAGAGTTCATATAACTTGATTATACGAATCACTCAATTAAAGGATTTTAGAGAAGATTATATTTTTATAAAAACTAAACAACATGTACGTAAGGGTAGCAGGCTAGACTGTCTCAACCCTTTCATCGACGAATACGGATTGTTGAGAGTTGGGGGCCGTCTTAACAATTCCCTTTTAAGTCCATCTGCAAAAAACCCAATTATATTGTCTAGTCACAGTCGACTAACGGAACTTATAATACAAGACGCACATTTATTTACTCTGCATGGTGGTCCACGGCTTACATTAACATACATTAGAGATAAGTACTGGATCATCAGCGGCTTACGAACAGTAAAAACACAGCTTCAAAAATGTGTGAAATGCCGCCGATTTAGTGAAGTAAAGCAACATCAACTAATGGCCGATCTACCAGAGCCGAGAGTGACTCCTTCGCGACCCATACAGGCGTAGACTTCACAGGTCACTTTGATATTAAAATGAATAAAGGTCGGGGTATCCGGACGTCAAAAGGATATGTAGCTGTATTTGTATGTTTAGTTACGAAAGCCGTGCACTTGGAACTCGTCAGTGACTTGAGTACCCAGAGTTTCTTAGCTGCATTCAGGCGGTTCTGTTCCCGGCGTGGAACACCTAGTCACATTTACAGTGATAACGGTACTAATTTTGTTGGTGCTAACAGGCTCCTAAAAAAGGAATACCAACAGATCATCAATACTATAAACCAAGACTTCGTTACAAAAATAACAGAGTTTGATATAAGATGGCATTTCAATGCTCCATCCTTTCCGTCAGCAGGAGGCTTGTGGGAATCAGCAGTAAAACGAATGAAGTACCACCTGAAAAGAGTAGTTGGAGAACAGAAACTTACCTTTGAAGAGTTCTGTACTCTGCTACATCAGATAGAAGCATGCCTTAATTCTAGACCACTTATCGCCCCAACTGAAGGTGCAGACGATGAATTTCTTAGCCCAGGTCACTTCCTCATTGGCGGATCCCTCTTATCCAGACCTCAAACAGAGCCGGATTTTATTAACCTAACCACGAGATGGCAAATGGTCCAGTCAATGAATAAACATTTCTGGAATAAGTGGTCAACAGACTATCTTCAAGAACTCCAAAGACGTTCAAAATGGAGGTCCCCCTCCAAGAATTTAGAAATAGATGACGTAGTGGTTATCAAAGAAGAGAACGTTCCTCCTGGGAAGTGGATATTAGGAAAGGTCACAGAAGTACACCCTGGAAGAGACGGTTATGTCCGAGTAGTAACATTAAAAACAAAAAACGGAATTATCAAAAGACCGATCTTAAAACTCGTACTTCTCCCTGTGAAAGAAGAATCTCTAGAGGATAGAAGCCCGACTCAAGTCAGTACAGATAAAAACCCGAACACGGGTCATGTAGAACAAAAAGAAACAGAAAGAGGAACTAGAACTATGAAAAAAAATTGTCTATACAATTTAATCATGTTTATGTTGCTCTTTATGTGCTCTATCCCATCTGCAAATTGTCTTTTTAACGTTACTAATTTAAACAATAATCAACAAATTTATTTTGACAAATTATACAATTTGCATCTTATTCGTGACGAGTGGAAATTGGTAGTATACTACAATATGACAACATATTGGACAGGTCTACGTCATGTGCAAAATTACGTCACGAACTTGGAGAAATCCCAACAAACTGCCGATATGACAATTCAATACAGAAGTATTTTATATCAACTTCAACACGAGCTAACTGAAATAGAACACTACAATCAGATTCTCATGTTTCATAATAGCAGATCTCGACAAGAAAGAGGACTAATTAACGGAGTCGGTTATATTGCTAATTCTTTATTTGGAGTGCTGGATGACCGATTTTTAAAGCAATATGAAAAGGATATAGACAAAATATCGTTTAACGAAAATCACTTACGGCTTTTATTAAAAAATCAAACGAGCGTCATAGAGGCCCATAATAATATATTGCACAGAAATGAAGATATAATGAACAGACAGTTCAGTTTAATACGAGCTCATTTAAAAAATGCATCTCTGGCTATTAATCGCGTACAGGCGGAGACTAATAATGAACTTTACTATTTATCTTCGTCTCTAAGTGCCCAGATAATCATAGCCAATTTGAAAGAAATTCAAAGAGACTTGCTGAACACTATAACAAACTTATGGCAAGGACACATGGACGCGCATCTTTTGCCTCCCGAGCAATTAGAAAACCAAATGAATATAATATCGACGCACTTACCGACCGATTTATTATTGCCTACTAATCAAAAGGATATAAATGAGCTCTACAAACTCATGAAATATAAGGCTAAAATAAGTAACAGATTTATGATTATAGAAATAAAACTACCACTTCTTTATAAAGAGACCTTCGAAGTAGATCGACCGATCAGCCTTTACGTCAATGGCTATACTACAGGGTTCCTGATGTCATATTTAGCCTTTAATTTACAAAAGGATCTTCTTTTAACGCTTACAGATAGCGACTTACGCAACTGCATTCATACTTCATCGGATAGAATTATATGTTCATATGACAAGCCAATACTGAGCATACAAATATCCTCAAACATATGCGCCGTAATTATAAACAATAAAACATTATGTAACACAAAACTATCCCATTGTGAATAGAGGTGGATTAAATTACATAACAATAACAGATGGCTATTCTCGTGCTGTGATAAATGCACACTTCGCATTTTTTGTCCAGGTGGTATGGAAGTTACTACATTAAGCGGAAATGGACTTATCGATATAGGTCAAGGTTGCAGTATAAAGAGCGAAACAATAATGATTTTTGGACACAACAACTTTATGAGTTCTGTAGAAATAAATAAAAACACTGGAGAAGGAGCCGACGTCTCCATTTTGAACCATATTGTTAATTTCCCCTCGCCTGCGCCATTCGTCCCAGAGAACCATGACCTCACATGGAATAAGACTCAAGCAGTCATTGAAGATATGAAAGACGAAGCGGATACGCCTCTGAGTGTACATGATATACACCAGTATTCCATGCTATATACCATCATGCTCATACTGATAATCGGAGCCTCTTTATACGTGATTATTCGTTGGCGAAAGAGAAAGGTGGGGAGCCACGTAGCATCGACAGCATCAGCAACAACGGCAGCGGCGGCGGGGGCAGAGCAGTGTGCGGGCTCAGCCCCAGCACCCGCGCCCCGTACCTCTATCTCCAGTGATAGTGAAGTGATGAGTGCAGTGCGGGATATGAGTAAAATCTCTTTACCAAAGCAAATAACCACCCCGCGGTCGGTTCGACTTAATATTCCGGTAGTGAGTGATAGTGAATAGTGGCAATAAATGCACTATAGATTTATACTATTTACTTTAGACCTTTTCTTATGTTTTAATGATTAATTAATATTTTGTTTTTGATGTGAGAAAGTAAATATTTGTGTGGGATTTACTTTATACTTTGTTTAGATTATCCTTTTTGTAATCATTTTTTACCTATACTTATTTGAAATTGTTTTAAATAGAATTTTGATGTCCTTTCCTTGAGTCGGCAGGATGTACAATGTTTATGTACAACACATGTACCTTACTATATAAGCACAATTAATTATAGCAATACACAGTTGCACTACAGCAATTCACTAGTACGGTGGTTTTATTATCGTACTTCCCTGACTGTAGACACACTACAGTTAGTAATACAAAAAGACTTAAGGGATGGTCTAAAAGTTATATTATCATGGTGACTTGTAGTTATCCAAAGGGAAAATTAATATCTACTCTTATATTACAAAGAGGAAAGATTTGTATTTTTGTATGTAACGAATAAACTCAAAAAGTACTCGACCGATTTTAATAATTCTTTCTTCTTTAGAAAGTTACATTATCACTGAGTAACATAGGCTATGTGAAATCATCGTCGTCATCGACAATTTGTTTGTACGCGAGTAAGACCGTGAGGCGGGAAGCTACATACAATATAGCGGCACGAAGTTCGCGCGGTCTGCTAGTTTTATATCATTACACTAGCTGACCCGGCGAACTTTGTTCACCATCAAAAGTAATGAGTAAAATGCTATGTAATGATAGTATAAAACAAAGTCACTTTCCACTGTCTGTCCTCTTATATGCTTATATCTTTAAAAATACGCATCGGATTTTGATGCGGTTTTTTTTAATAATTAGAGGGTATCAACGGGGTGGTTTTGATCTATAATTCGTATATGATGTTGTAAAGAAAAAATGATAATTTTCCAAATTTAGCACTTTGATTGCAAACGCTGGCTGAACCCTAAGTGATAGAAACAATGTTCTACATTATTATACACCTTTAGAAGGTCTACAAAAAAGTGCGCGAGGTCATATGTCTATCTCTTAAGGATAATCCACAATGACCATTTTTATTTTTTTACTTTTTACGAGAAATAATGTTTTATTTACGAAGCAATTTTCTACATTACAGTATTAATTTTCATCTAATTAAGTGTCTTAAATAGATTGTGCTTTTAATATAAATCAATATGGCCATGTACAGTATGTAATTTAAATGAACACTTACGAAGATATTACAGTATTAACATTGCGTTGCGCGCCAAAACGCGTGCCGATAAATAGCACAAATTGAACCTCATGATATCCAAAATCTACTCATTTTTTACTTTTGATGCGGAACAAAGTTCGCCGGGTCAGCTAGTGTTTAAATAAAATAAACAACATGTTACCTTGACACTCAATTTAAGCGGTGGCGGGGCCTCGTTCAGTTTCATTAAGTGCAGTCCGCCATGTTTTAATTGTAAAGGTACACACGCCCCCGGTTCTAGCACCACCTCCCTAGAACATAAATACTATATTGTAGGGATTATAAAAAAATATCTAGACTACCTATCTATCTATTTTAACAGTGTTAGAGCCAAGCAGTTTGCTGCATGAATGGGCCGGCTCGGCGGCTCTGAAGATCGACGTAAAGTGGCTAATGCGGCGTTTCGTTCGGTGTGAGGTACCCGCATGCCCACACCCCTCCCCCTTCCTTTCCTATCCTATCCACCTGTAACACTACATGTATTGTAGGTGTCCATGGGCGGCACTTGTCTCTCTCTTACCATCAGGTGACACGCCTGCTCGATTGCCCTCCTATCCCATAAACTATATATACTTAAAAAAGATGATAACGCCACCTATTACTTTTGGGACTAGTTTACGCGCTGCCTTGCAAATTCGTATTTTCAACAACAACAACGGTGACGAGTAGTCTAAAATAGCTGAAATTAGTCGCAAACTGGCTGGAATTTAGAGCTCATAATAAGGCCCCAGGATGCAAAAATGACCACTGTGCCACTTATCATTTGACATCAAGTTAAAACACAGGATACATTTTAAAGATCAGACAGATATTATTAAGTTTTTATCCTTTTTTAATCACAACACGATAAATTAGGGATACCGCTAACTTACTGCAACCGACGATACTAAAAGAAATCCAAGTATATTTGAAATATCTAAATTTAATCAACTATTAAATAAAGTATATTAATATTTTATAAGTCTCGGTGGCCCAGTTGTTGAGAACACGGCTTCTGATCCAGAGGTCCGGGTTCGATTCCTCACACTGGCTCACACCAATGACTTTTCGAAATTGTTTTCGGAAGTTATGTGTGATAAATATCGATGACTAAAACTTTGTGCCCGGTATGGCAATAGGTTCGCCACCTATTCCATTTGGGACGTAAACATAACGGCGAGACGAGGCTTAACAGCTGCTGCCTACACCTTCGGGTAACACAAGGCGTGAAGATTATGTTATTAAATAAAGTATGATTTGATGTCAGACTTTAAGACTATCTGATTAATACTTCTAAAAAAGAAAAATTTAAATAAATAAAGTATTTATAATTTAAATTAAAATTTTGATTAAAACTTTAATAAACTGTCTCACTTGTAGTCATTCTTGTCAGATTTCTCAATGAAGAACACTGTGAAGTCGTCGTTGTCGGTAAGCAACAGCTTGGCAGTGAGACCGGTACAGTTGTGTAACACGTAAGGTGCTCCATACAATTTCTTGTCCGCTGCAATCTGGAAATGTTTACCTTTTCTTCACAACCCAGAAATATTTATCCTCACACAATATTATTTCTCTTAATTTACTAGTAAGAAGAGTAGATAGTGGTAGAGTCACGCAGTTCGCTGCATTAATGGGCCGGCTCGACCGTATCCGTGGGCCTAACCCCTTTCCCCCTTCCCTTCACATCCCACTCCCGACCCCGTCCATATCCTACTGTAAGGGCCGGCAACGCAACTGTAACACTATATGTGTTCAGGTGTCTATGGGCGGGGTTTGTAGGTCACCATCATGTGACACGCCTGCTCGTTTGCCCTCTATACTATAAAAAACAACCAGTAACTAAAACTAGTTACTTTTTAGTTTTACATGTTTCAGACTCAATTCAAATAGCGCCATCTAGTTACAAGCTAACTAACGACATATACAAATTATATTTACTGAAAATATATAGTCAACTTACAATTGCTTTTGAAACATTGGAAGACTCGTCAGCAACAGCGGCAGAGAATGAGTTGCCCAACATCGTCAGCACCTAATGTATAGGAAATTTCAAATTAACAATTTAACTGTTTTTTACATAGGCCAACAGTGGTAGAGCCAAGCAGTACGCTGCACGAATGGGCCGGCTCGACCGGTGAAATACCACGACCTCTCAGAAGACCGACGTAAAGTGGCTCATGCCGCGTTTCGTTCGGTGAGAGAGGTACCCGGAGGCCCACCACCCTTCCCCATCCTTTCCTATCCCCTATCCCTTAAATGTCGGCAACGCAACAGTGACACTATATGTGTTGCTGGTGTCCATGGGCGGCGTTGGTTGCTTACCATCAGGTGACACGTCTGCTCGTTTGCACTCTTATCTCATAAAAAAATAGGCAAAATAGGCACCAAAAATTTAATTTAATTATTTTATAGATGTTATTAATACATACTTTAATTATACAAACAGAATGTGACGCTCATTCTATAATTTTGCTATTACCAATAATGCTCACAGACCAAAGAATACTGACTGTGGTTGGATCTTCATTCGTTGTTTTGACTGAAAACCGAATTAAACGTTAAATTTCCCAGTTCATACCTCCATTCCGGTTCTAGTAAACGTGATCTCCAACAATTCACTGCTGGATATTGTGACTGTCTTGTTGGCTTGACGCTGCGCTACGTTCTGTAGATTGTTTGCCTCATCTGTGGTGTCTATGGACAAGTTCTCTTGCGGTCGCATGACCACCTGTGAGTAAAACAAAAAATACTTTCCTTAAAAGTATACTTTAAAAACACTTAATAAGTATTAATGTGCAATATGTAATGTGCTATGCAATTTTGCTTTTTTAAAAAGACCATTTATTTGGTTTCTCGGTCACGAATCTGCGACTCACTTTCGATTCATACACAATTATAGTCAGTTAACTTTCATTCGTTCTTGCAACTTGACGAAGCCACCTTAAATATTTTTTGGATTTTTTTCGGATATTTTCTCAATTATATTCACTTAATTATAAATGAAAGTATATAATAAATATTGACCTCCATTTTAAGTTCCCACGGTACATGTATGTACTGGTTGTCTTTGAGCACTTCATTCGGCTCGATGAGCGGCTCCCAAACAGCACGGCCGATGTTGTAGTACGACACTTGCATCGCCCATATGGATTCCAAATAGAACTGCACATAGGAATTAAATTATGATTTATAATCATTAAAAATTTGTTTATGATCTATACATATACTGTATACTTTTTTTAATATAGTACAATATTAGAGAGAGAGAGAAAGAGAGAGAGAGAGAGAGAGAGAGAGAGAGAGAAAGAGAGAGAGAGAGAGAGAGAGAAAGAGAGAGAGAGAGAGAGAGAGAGAAAGAAAGATAAGTGTGTGTGTGTGTGTGTGAGAGAAAGAGAGTGTAAGAGAGAGAAAGAGAGTGAGTGTGTGAGAGAGAGACAAAGGAGTGAGAGAAAGAGAGAAAGAAAGGAGTGAGAGAAAGAGAGGGAGAGAGAGAATCAACAGTAGTAGAGCCACGCAGTTCAAACATGAGCCGGTTCGATGGGTGAAATACCACGACCACTCAGAATATTGAAGTTAAGTGTCTGGTTCCGCGTTCCGTTCGGCGGTCCGGACCTTCCGACGCTATCCTATCAATTATAACTTTATTTGTGTAGCAGGTGAGCATAGACTGCGCTAGTAATTTACTACTGGGTGACCGTGTTCCCATATCCCATAAAAATAGGGAAAGAGAATTTAGGATTATTTTTGTAAAGAGATATTAAGTGACTAACATCGGAGCTCCAGTCCTTGACCCGTCCGTTGAGCGAGGCCTGCATCACCAGCACGGGGATGGTCTCTGTTCCGATCTCCATCTCCAGCGACAGCACGATGTTCGGACACGACAGCATGCAGATCTCTCCCACTGGTACAGTTACACTGCTCTCGCTTGAGCTCTCTTCCACGTCTATAGCTTCTTCGGCCTCATCTGTTAAGTTATATACATAATTTTTGTAACTCTACACAATATACACAACGCCCTCTACGTTAAGGAGCTCCATGCTAAGGGGCTGTTCAAGTATTATTTAAGGAATCTATGGTGGTGGGGGGGTCTTTGTTTTGCTTATTTTTGATGACATGCGGGGGGGGGTCCCTACCCCCATCATCTGGACCCCCTGGTCCAGATGATGATTACGTAATCAGTAGTTATTTAATTTTCCAAAAAGCCCTTGGACCAATCTTGTAGATAGTCTCTTAAGATAGATAACGGATATTAAATAATATTAATACATATCTAAATTTTTCATTTAGTAAATACATACTTATAATACATAGAAAAACACTCAAACGCCATACAAACATTCATTCCTGTTTGTCATAAATATTTGTATTCGGGTTTGGATCGAACAAGACGACGGTCTGTCTAGTGCTCGAACTATCAGTTTTTTCGCAATGTACTCTACAAGTATGTGTGGAGTCACCATTGCGGATCGAATAAAAAATAGCGTGATAAGGGAGAAATGCAAGTTGAAGGATGATGTGATGACCAAAGTGGAGAGAAGTATGTTAAGATGGTTTGGTCATATTGCAAGAATGGATGAAAGCCGAATGACTAAAAGAGTATACGAAGCGAATGTGAGTGGCAGGGTCGGGATCGGGAGACCAAGACGGAGCTACCACGACCAAATAACTGGTCTGTTTAAAAAAGGCAAAATGCGTAGCACCCGAAACCGACGTAAATGCATGACGAGATGTATGACTGTGGATGAGGCGAAAGATGTGTGTCAGGATCGTAGCTTGTGGAAAGCCAAAGTCTCTGCCTACCCCCATGGGATACAGGCGTGAGCTTATGTATGTATGTATGTACTCTACATACCGGCCACAATTTTGTCACTCATCGATATACATTACATATTTCCTAAAATAATTCCAAAAGGTAATAAGACACACAGACATATAAAACGAATAAGTACCGGTCTTCAGGAACCAATAGTCGTTAGCTTGGAATCTCTTTATGCCCCACAGGTCCGTGTAAGTAAGAGGCTTGTCCTCCTGCTCGGAGGAATCTTCCTCGCGACTCGTTATTGTTGCCAACACACGGTTCAGCAGACCAATAGTTTCTGCCAAAAATATTTTACACATTAGTTTTTTTTTCTCTTTGCCTACCCCGCAAGGGATATGGCGTGATGTTTTGAATGAATGAATGAATCATAGTTTTTATCTGATTAAGTTTGCATGAACTTCTGTTTCATAGTAATAGCATTTTTTTAACATATACATAACATGGCATTTTATCGCCACTATTTATATTCGTGTATGCTTGACTCAAATGCAAAAACATTATTCAAATGAATATATATACGGTACATACATCAAAATAAGAATATGACATTTTTTTCGGTCTGTCTGTTTGTTCCGGGTAATCTCTGAAATGGTTAGACAGATTTTGACGAGACTTTTATTGCGTACGATTGCTCCGTACGTTTCATCGTTAAGGTGCTATAAACTAAAAAAAAACTCAAATAAAATGTTCGTTGAAATTACTTTAAAAATCAGGTATGCATTATCCTAAAAGACGATCATCATTTACAAAAGCCTTTACTTTAATGTACATAGGTACATAAAAAATATCCGGAATTAAAGTGTTATGCTCACAAACGTCCATATCTATAACATCTGAGTAAGATATTTATAAAGAATTGAGCAGATAGAAGGGTGATAGGTGAGGTGAGGTGGGTGGGGGGGGGTCGTTACCGGGCGACACGTTGATGGAGATGTCGGAGACGGCGAGGTCGACGTGCATGCCGCAGTCGGGCGGGCGCGACACGGCCAGCGACAGGCTCGCGGGCGCCAGCAGGAAGTGCGGGGGCGCGGGGGGCGCGCGGGGGGCGGCGCCCAGCGGCCGCACCACGAGCTGCAGCCCCGAGATGCCGCCGTCCGCCACCATGCGTTCCGCGCTCTGACGCAGCTTGAAGCGCGCCTCCATCTAGATATAAAATCATCAAACGTTACACCTGGTTGGCATCTATAACTGATTCCCTATTCCACCCCATTAAGCATTTTCTACCCCGGAATATTTTATACAAATAAAGAAGCGTCCAGAAATTACTTAAGGCTTCTTTTATACATTTTGGTTCGATCACAAAAAAATACGTGATATTTGACGAGACCCCCTCTCACCAACCTAAGATTAGATGAGATTTGAGACGACTCGCTTCTCCCCTTAAACCTTTGCGTATTTTGTGAACGCCCCCCTAAATAACAGTACTAACGTTCAAAATCAAAGCGTCACATTGCTGGTTCTCGAGTGACTCCACCAGTATGATGTCCGGCTGCTCGATCTTGACATTCACCGTCATCATGGACGGCCGTTCTGGTTCCACCTGAGATTTCTTCTTCTAAAAAATGAAATTGATGATTGAATTATATATATTATTATTGAAACATCATTTTATTTTAGTTTCTTTTAGTTTTCTTTTCATATAAATATCAAGTGCTTTAAATAAAATAACTTACAGTAGTGTCCATTGTGGATTTGTCTACGGAAGATTTTGTTATTTTAATATCATCTTTGGGCTTCGGCTTGCCCGCCTTGTCGTCGGTGTCCAGGCCGGCTGTCATGAATTCCGCAATCTTCATCAAGAAATCCATTGCCAATATTAAATTGAAACTGAATATCCGCATGTCGACTGAAAATACATCAATTGCGTTAGTGTTGTTTGACTAACTTCAGTAGACATATATAACTTAACGCCAAGTCTCTTGCGGAGTAGACAGAGGGAACAGAGCGCCATAAGGCACCATTCATACACGCCTCACTCGCTTCTTTGACTTTCTTAACTCTTGACATACACGCTCGTCGAATTTTAAGGTTCCTGACATCACCTTCCTCCAGGAATTGTTCTTCTAACTCTTTCAATCCAACTTCCTTTCTTACAACCTTGTATTCGAATCCACGAGAGTCACTCCGCAATTTTTTCGCAGTGCTCTCATTTTGACCGCGTTTATTCTACTCTCATGCACCGCGTGTATTCTACTCTCATGCACCGCGTGTATTCTACTCTCATGCACCGCGTGTATTCTACTCTCATGCACCGCGTGTATTCTACTCTCATGCACCGCGTGTATTCTACTCTCATGCACCGCGTGTATTCTACTCTCATGCACCGCGTTTATTCTACTCTCATGCACCGCGTGTATTCTACTCTCATGCACCGCGTGTATTCTACTCTCATGCACCGCGTTTATTCTACTCTCATGCACCGCGTTTATTCTACTCTCATGCACCGCGTTTATTCTACTCTCATGCCATACTCAACTCTCGCTTCCTTAAGTTAGCGTTGGGATCAGTACCGCATTGTGAATGGCAATCTGGGCTTTTTTGCTTACATTTACCGGGAGATGATCTGAATGACTCTCAACCTGAAGAGTCACAAATGGATGGACAACATGCAACACTTACTGAATGTATCTGAATTCTTCATGGTGTATGTGATATCGATCATGCTACGGATCTTGTCGGGGGTCTCGCTCGACACCAGCTGTCCACCCCCACTTGCATCATCAATCGTGCTAGGACGACGTCTCTCCAAATACCTGACAATAATATATAGTTATAAATAAGATTGGAGTGTCTGTTTGTAATATAAAATAAAGTATTTATATCACATAATTATTTATGTTTATTTGTATGAATTTGTTTCAAAAGTTTTCTAAACTAACATTTCTTAAAACGAAACACTACATCATCAATTTAGCTTTTCGATGAGAGCTCCAAGCTAAAAGCCAAATTTATAACAAATGAGGAAATGACGAATTAAGTTAGATTCACATACATAAATAACTTCACGCCAATTCCCTGGGTGTAGGTAAAGAGAACAGAGCGCCATAACGCACAATTCTTACACACCTCACTCGCTTCTTCCACTTCCATAACTTTTGTCATACAGAAAGTGGAAGAAGCGAGTGAGGTGTCGTAGATTTTTAAAGATGTAAAAAAAAATGATACCTAGTAATCTTGGCACCCCTGCCTGGTCTGGTATCATCGAGAGTACAGTCAACGAGCAGAACAGAGGTTTGCATAGAGTCGTCTGACAACATCCTACCCTTCACCGAGAGGAGAGCCAAACAGAATCGCGCTAACTCCACGTCAGTCACAAACATGCCCTCATCACTCTGTAAATACAAAAACAGTACGTACATAATAGGCGTTTACTAAATTTTTATTATTAATATAATTTAAATGTTTATATTATTCCGAAACACCCATACCTTAAATGTATTTTGCATAAATACCCTCCTGACTGTCATGGCGTCTTGAATGACGTCACGCCGTGGCAAACATATGTGTTTGTGATTGTTGTCAATGTTTTTAGTGATGCTGTGCACGACGTTACGTCATTCGAGACGACATTTTCAGATTACCGTTCTAGTCCCGTGACTCAATGTCTATTTTTAAAAAAATATTTTTCTAAGGATATTAAAATCTTTACTTATTTTGATAAACTGTTTAATTTTTAAAACCTGTACATCTTAATCCATAGTTGGAAACAAGCCTATTCTTTTGTACCGATTTTACCTTTGGATGTAAAAGGCATGAACTCACAAAAGAAATTAAATACAATAAATGTAACTCACCGTATTGCCGGTCGTGGTCAAATCGATGACCAGACTCTCCATAGTAAAAGCAAACTTGATTGTGGTCCGTGGCTTGATCAGCTCCTTGGACGGTGTAACCACTACTGTGGTTCTAGGCGTCATTTTCTGCTGAGTTTTGGACTGGGTCTTTACAGTTGAAGTTGTCACCTTGGGCCCCGGTTTATCAGGAACGGTCTTCTTCTGCCCCTCGGTCAAATTCTCACTCAATATATTCATAATACTCTTATAGTCTTTCTGGCCTACAACAATCTGAAAGTCAAAATGATTTTGAAGTTCTAGAAAACCATAAATTACTTTATTTAATATCAAATATGTAATTACTTATTATTTAATACTTACGGCAATAGTTTTCATTCTACCCAATATCTCCAGGTCGGGTATGGTCTCG